>OX638133.1:7664062-8864062 GCA_951804985.1 Dryomyza anilis
ATGAACAGAGTACAATTTATATGCCTTTTAATTAGTTTTTGAGCAATTCTTCAAAACAACTCAATTTCGGATTTGTTGAAAAATATTGGGGTATAGTGGGAAATTTCAAAAATTTGTACCAAAATGCTATTTTATAATCTCTTTTTCATGTTTTATTTTTTTCAAAACACAGTCAAATATATTAAGCATAAGAAATATTTAATTAGGTAGTAAATTGAGAATTATAATGCAGGAATAAATAAGAAGAATAAGAGTTTAAATGCGTAGTTATATTAGGAAAATATGAACAAAATTCTGCATTTACTCATAGTCAGGATATTTGGGGTAATAATGTGTATTTTCTGGTCGAAAAGTACTCACATTTCAAGTATTCATATCGTTATGGCAGTTCACAAAAATTTTAAAAGTTATAATTTAAATTCTTCGCAATATTATTGTATTGTAAAAAAATCTTCCGTAGCCGCGGTAGCTCAGTGGTTAGTGCGTTGGACTGCGAGCCGAAAGGTCCCCGGTTCAAGCCTGGACTGGGGCTAACAACATCTTTTCATAGAAACATTTTTCTATACCGCGCTACCTCTCGTCAGTAAATGGCAAACCTCCGAGAGTAAAAACATTGCCTTAGAAAAGCTCTCACCCGCCGTTCGGATTCGGCAATAAACTGTAGGTCCCACCACTTTGAGTACAAATATAACACGCACAGCTCAAAATGATGAGAGAGCTCGGCCTAAGTTCTTATAGAACTGTAGTGCCAAACTATTATTATTATTAAAAAATTCTTCTTCTAATGAAGTTGAAGATATATTTTTTTGCTCTTGTTAAAAGTTAATTTTCTCAGCTTTCTTCTGCAATTTATATCTTATCTCAGGTGAAGACAAAATTGAGCTTTTCATTGGTTTGTGGCCACGATTACAGATTGTTTATGGCTAAACCAATTAAATAATTCATATAACATAATATTTTTATTAAAATTACAACAAATATTGCTTAAATTAGGTTTCCCAGTTTACCCCAGTATCGTAATTTGAACATAACTTAGCACCATTTGAGCAATGTCAAATTATTTGAAAAATCCGTTTGTATTTCAAAAGATATAGAATGTGCGATCGTTTAAAACACATCGTCTTAATTAAAAACGACAAAAATTCGCACTATTTGATAACATACAACAGCACTCTAAAAAAATATTTTTTTCACTTGTTCTCGAAATATAATAAAAAGGTGTACATTGGATTATAACCATGGGTGAAACGTTGATGACATATTAAAAAGCACTGCAAAAACATGTTCACAAATTGCAATTTCCCACATTACCCCATACCCCACTTTCCCACAGGTCCCTCTATATTATTCATTTTTTCAACAAAAAAAATTCTTGATAATTCTACCCACATTTTTTATCTAAAATACTTCATTTTTTTGGAAAATACTTTTTTTCGGAAACATTTTTTTATGGGTCTGGTACGATAAGTCGAAATTTAAAATATCGAAACTAAAAATGTAGAAAATAAAAATGACGAAACCTAAAAATGTCGAAAACAAAAATGTCGAAAACCAAAATGTCGAAAACAAAAATGTTGAAAACCAAAATGTCGAAAAAAAAATGTTGAAAACTAAAATGTCGAAATTTAATATGACGAAATCATTTTTTGCCGAAAAAATAATGGAAAATGTCGAAAAAACTCGAAGATAAAGATATTAAAAAAGAACGAATTCTGATTTTTAGCTACTCTAGGATTCATGCGGAGATTTTTAAATATGCTGCCTTCAAAATACCATCTTGGAATTTAGCTTCAACACTTATAAAAAATCAACAAAAATTTCGATTTTTTTTTAAATACTTTTTTTAAGGACATGCAATTCGAAGTTCAAGGATAACGACCATTGGTCATATGTTCATGTTAAGAAGAATTTTCCAAAAGATTGTTTTATTAGTTTTAAAACGAAACCTTATCAAAGTTTCTAGCATCAAGGGATATTTCAATAGGAACCACCATACAATAGTTATCATTGACAATTTTTTAACTTTGGACTGTATCTCTGGAAAAAGTGATATCTTTGGAAATAGTGGTCGGAAAAAAAATGGTGAATGCAGATCCCGATACCCTTTATCAGTTGCAAAAATATCTTTGAAATCGAAGAGAGTGAGTTGCAAATCCTACGAGATTTGGTGTGGACTTGCTCATATAGGATTTGAAATTTGTATTTCAACATTTTTCGGCATTTTAATTTTCGACATTTTTTGATCCTATAAAAAAAAATGTTTTTGTATTTATAGTTTAAAAAATGTGTCGACATTTTCTAGCTTTAAAACATTTTTCGACATTTTGTGATTCGGCCATATATTGTTTCGGCGTTCTAAGGCTTTTATAATTTCGACATTTTAAGGTTTCGACATTTTTTTTTTCGATATTTCGAACGAATCCATTTTTTTTATATATTAAAAAAAGAAAAAAATTAATTTTATTTTTTGCAATTTTATTTCTGCAAATTTAAATAATTGTAAAAAAATAATAAAAAAAACAGCAGGGATTCAAACGCAAAATCGAGAAACCAGAATTTGACAACTGAATATCAAGGAAGCCAATTACTTAGTTGTCAAAAAAGTAAACAAACTTTATTCAACTGGATTTTCAGAAATTAAATTATTGATAATTAAAAACCAAAACGAACACGCAAAATTGTTGCTGTATTCATCGCAAAAAGAACACGTGTTCATGTATTGTTGTTGTTTTCATCGATATTGCTGTATGCTTTGTTTTGCGAGGTCGCCATCTGTTTGTTATTCTGCCTGTCTGTTGAAAGTAACTAAGCCAAATTGTTCTAGATATGCAGACATTAAGTTCTTAGGTATCAAAAATTAACTAAGTACAAGTTGTCTGGATTGCAGATTTTTTTTTCTTAGGTAGGTATCAAAATATACAATGTTTGCATGTGTGTGTTTTCACGAATAGAACAACAAAGCACAGCCAGACAAGCAAGCGTCTGTGTATGTATGGATGTTAAAGATAAAAAAATAGAAAAAACGATTTTCCTACGAATGTTGGTATGGTTTCAGTTCGTAAACATAAATTGAGATTTAATTTCGCATAAATAGCAATTTGATTTCATTCCATTGTTATCTAAATACACTATACAACGCTTATGGATAACGTGCGGAAGGTTTATACATAACCAACAGAAGAGGCAACAGAAGAGGAGAAAGTGTATAAGGGTAGTAAACGGTTTCAAAATAATATACATAGATTAAATTAAATAATATTATTTATATATTATATAATATAATTATATAATTTTTTAATAATTAATAATTATATAATAATAATACAAATACAAATAAATTAAACAATTCAATTACATTAAGTAGTCAAAGAAGTCATTTAATATACAAAAATACATTTAATAAAATTCTTAATAAACAATAAATTATCTTAAATATATTTTTTTTATGTTAGCTTTGAAATAATTGCTTTTAGTTACTTTCAACATATCGACAGATACACGAATAAACAGATGGCACTGACAGATGGACAACGCAAAACATAATACCGAGAAAGCAAGATCGAAAAAACAACAACTATAAATTTTGGGACGAAAACAACAACAACATTTTTGATACCTAAGAAATTAATAACTGAATTCAAGAATAATTCTACTTAGTTACTTTTTTGACAACTAAGTAAATCCTTTTCTTGAAATTAATTTAGCTGTATATCACTCCGTATACTTCTTGATTCCTTCTTGATTCCTTCTGGATTTTAGAACTTTTTTCCCTCCGTGTTTGTCTGCAAATTTTGAGGGTCCCAGAGGTGGCGCAAAATGAACTTCGGATTCGAGTTCAGAGACCCCACATTACCCTAAAACCATTCTCTAATCGAAAGATAGTATATTTTGTTGCACTATGCAGACACACGAAAACAAAAAATATTTTTCTCTGTTTTTTTTATTTTTATAAAGGGTTTTTCAATAAGAGCGCTACAATAGTTTTTTTTAAGGGTTTTTCAACAGGGACGCTACAAAAGTAGAGCGACAGTGCCAGAAAACGACGCAATTGTTCTTGCCGCTCTTTTGACATTTCTCTTCAGTAAGGTTTGCCATTTCATGATGGAAAGATATACGAGCCAACAATGAGTCGAAATTATTAAAATTTACTACCGAAATTCGAATTCGTATATCTTTCCATCATGAAATGGCAAACCTTACTGAAGAGAAATGTCCAAAAGAACGGCAAGAAATATGGCGTCGTTTGCTGTCCCTGTCGCTCTACTTTTGTAGCGGCCCTGTTGAAAAACCCTTTAATTCCAAAATTAAATCAAACAGTTTAATGTGTTGTGACGAAAATTGAAAATATGATTAAAACTAAAACTTCATACACATTCTCATAGACTATACTACCTGCTATCATTGATAGAAAATAACTACATTTGAAATATATATTTTTTAAAATTTATAATAACTTCCACTTGAATGTAAATTTTTCATTATTACACTGACAAGTTTTGTTCTCTCATTGCTGCGATTTATGACAGCAACTAATGAACATATTTTCACCGCACAGTTAAAAGCAGCTTCACTTCCACCAGCTCTATCATCAACACCGGTTTCATATCAAGAACTTAACCACCATAGTCTGTACCTCTAATAATATTTCCAACAATAGCATCAAGTCTCGGAGTTCTACAAATCTTAACCAAACCCACAGACACCGCATCAGACTCCAGTTGATGCTGCGCTCATTTGGTCAATGAACGGTCTCGACCAACAACAGCAGCAGCAACGACGACAACAGACGCAATTAAATATTCCAGTCATATGCAAAAATACTTAGCATACAATTAGGGGTGGTCAAGTAAACATTAGCAAATTATATGCTAACAACATGACTTTCATATGTTGCCACCATCTGTTGTTGCCACAGTTGTAGTTGTTGATATTGCCAACGGCGTCTGCACTGTTGCTGGCCTCTGGTTAGTCTGCACGTGTTGTCCCGTGTCTGCTCCCTTTTGTACGTTCGAGTGCGCGCGCTTATTTGCTGCTTCAGACAGACTGTTGCTTATTTTGCACTCGAGAATATAAAAAATAATATAAAAACAAATAAAAATATACAAAATATTGTTTTTTGAAGTTGCAGCAGGCATTTTTTTTCATTAATGCTGCATCAAGAGTTGCAAAAATGTTATTGCATAATGTCAGGGGCATATTTTTGTATTTGTCTAACAGAGAGCAGCACAGTCAAAATGTCTGCAGTTTTTCAATTTGCTGCCCGTGGGGTTTATTTAGCCATGTTGCTCTTTAATGTTGATGTTGGCAACAATATTTTGTATTTGCATTTTATGCTTTGAAGACAAATTTAATTAATGAAGCGATAAATGACAGTGATTATGCATTTTGAAGCATGCTTTTAGGCAGTTAAATAAATGATTTGTATTTAATTTAGACAATTTAGACAAGTTAAAGTGCTGTCCAACTAAAAATCAAATTCGTTTTATTAATATACACAAATTGTATAAATTATTTATGAAATTATGCAAATAAATTTATTAATGTTTGGTATATGTTGCATACTTTGTGGCAGTCAAGCGCTCATTTTCTTCTTGCCGCTGCTGCCGTCGGTCTAAATGGTTTGCGTCTCGACTTTGAGTCGACTATCATCACCGACTGACGTTTCAGATAGTTGCGTGAGGGTACCTCACTCTCCTCTTCAGTGGGCGCAGCTGTAAATTTAGAGAATTTAATAACTATTCAAAAACCAGCTATTTCAAAGTATAACCTGCTACAGGTGCCTGTTCCGGTGAAGAAGATAAAGTGCCCGTTGCGCGTTGTGCACGTCCTGCCAACAGATTATAGTAACACATTGGCATCGGTTGTGGTTTTTCCGTTTCCGCAGCGGCCGGTGATTTAGGCTTTTCCAGTGTGCCAAATAGTTCCTCGTCCTGGTGGTAATTTTATATTTAAAAATAGGTTTTTTCTTCGTATATCTCAAAAACTATACCTCAATATCTAATTTTTCCATAATGGGCAATTGTTCTTGCTGCTTGCTACAGTCTTGTGCACGTTGTAGTTTCAATATTAGTATCTGTTATTAATTGAAAATTTGGCTTTATTTGAAAATTTAAAATTTTTCTAAAATAGACCTCTATAAAATCATCATCTTTTGCTTCATTGTTCAGAAAGTTTGGCAAATTCTCGACGCTTATTTGCAGTTGCTTCTGTTCCAAAATGATTTTACGTTCATCGACTTCCTGTAATTTGTAGATCATTTCGCAGAGTCTTTCGCGTATATACTTCAATGTTGCAGTCGTCTTATCGGAGGCATCGATGTTTTTTTGACGTTCTGTATCTAAGGCGGTGATTTTGTTGCGTATTTCCTCGATGACTTCCTGGTTGCTGTTTAAACCAAAAACAAAATAAAAATTTTGAGATATATTATGTTCCACTAAACAAGATAGTCTTGCGCCAAATGTAATTTTAAAGGACATGGACGATTTCTTCTGTCTTAAGGCAAACTTATTATAATAATTGTTATACCTCTGAAGAGCTTAGACTAGGTACTCAAATGATGGGACCTAAAGATTAATGTCGCATACCAACGGCGCATTAGTTCAGTGGTTAGTGCGTTGGACTGCGAGTCGAAAGGTCCCCGGTTCAAGCCTGGACTGGGGCTAACAACATCTTTTCATAGCTACCTCTCGTCAGTAAATGGCGAACCTACGAGAGTAAATACTGCCTATGAAAAGCTCTCATCAGCCGTTCGGATTCCTCAATAAACTGTAGGTCCCACCACTTTGAGTACAAATAAAACACGCACAGCTCAAAATGGTGAGAGAGCTCGGCCGAAGTTCTATACAGGACTGTAGCGCTAAACTGTTATATTATTATTAACGGCGATGTGAGAGGTTTTTCAAATTTCAAAATTTCTATGGTATTGCATAGAAAAACGTTTTCTTTTTTTTTATCTCGCATCGCGGATATTCGAACCTGATAGTCCGAACCGAAGAACAGCTATATGGGAATGTTGATTGAAGGTTAGTTATTTTGTTTTTGATGTTTAATCGATACTCTTGTTGATGTCTGGCTTTTGTTTTTGTTGTAGCAACCATTTTTATTGTTGCTGTTGTTGTGTGGTTGCCAACACAAAGGAATTGGTGAGTACTGTTTAGCTTGACGATATTTCGAAAGTAAGAGATTTTGATTGGAGATTATTAAAGGCATTTATTAGAAATTTCATATATATAGGATTTGCGTAGAATTGCAGATACGTGAAATATTTTGTACACTCGGATAAGAATTGTCCGAAGAAGACTTATCTCGGGGAAGAATTGTCTAAGAAAAGAATTGTCTGAGAATGAATTATCATTTGGAAGAATTGTATCGTAGGAGAATTGAATGGGACAAAATTATTGCGGGAATGGCCTGAAAAAGAATAGCCTGAAATAATTCAAGCAAAAATTATTTTCGGAAAGAATTGGTTCGGGAAAACATTGTGTCGGTAATGAATTGTCTGAAGATGACAATGTGTCGACAGAGAATTGTCTCGGAGTGAATTGTCTTAGATTGAATTGTCCGCGAAAGACTTGTCCTTTGAAAGAATTACCTCGGAATGAAATTTTCCGTTGACCAATTATTTTGGGAAGAATTTGTATTTGAAGGAGAATTGCTTCGAAAACAAATTATTTCTGGAGTTATTGTCCAATTAAGAATTATCTTAGGGAACTCATAGGAAGTCTTAGCTAAACATTGTTTAGGGAAGAATGGTCTTATGAAAAGAATTACTTTAGACAACTGTTTGGGGAAGAATTGGGTCGAAGAAGAATGGTGTCGGGGACATTTTTTCGGGGAGAGTTATTTGGGGAAGAATTGTCCGGAGAGAATTGAATAGGAATAAATTGTTCTGGGAAGTCTTGTTTCTGGAAAGAGTTTTTTTGGGATGGAATTATTGTGGGAAGAATGGTGTTTGGAAGAATTGGTCTGGTAAAAAATTGTTGGAGAATAGTCTGGGAATGAATGTGGAGAGTATTGTCTCGGGAAAGAATTGTGTAAGGTAGAATGACCTGGAAATGTATACCCAGAGAATGAATTGGTTGCGGAAAAAATTGTTTCGGGGAAAAAGTGTTTGTGGAAGATTTGATTGCGAAAGAATTAACCGGGCATGATCTCTAGAAAAATTGTATCGGGAAAGAGTTGTCTGGGAAAGAATAGCCTGGAAAAGAATAATCTGTAGAAGAATTTCGGTGAAAAATTGTTTGTGAGAGAATTGTCTGAGAATGAATAAACCGAGGATAAATTATTTCTGGAAAGAATTGTCTCAGGAACAAATTTCTGGGAAAGAAATGTTTAGTAAAAAAGCCTGGAGGAAAACTGTTTGAGGAAGTATTGGTTCAGCGAAAAAATTGTTTCGAAACAGAACTGTTTGTGGGTGAATTTTCTGGGAAAGAAATAACCGGGGATGATTTATCTCTGGGAAGAATTGTCTCGGAAGAAATTGTCTGGATGAGAATTGAATAGGGAAGAATGGTCTAGAAAAGAACAGCCTGAGGAAGTACTGATTCAGGAAAAAATTGTTTCAATGAAAAATTGTTCATGAGAGAATTGTCTGAAAATGAATTAACCGGAAAAGATTTGACTCTGGAAAGAATTTTCTCGGGAAGGAATTATCAGGGGAAAAATTTGTACAGAAAGAATTTTCTCTAAGAAGCATTGCTTCAAACCTGAACGGTACCAATGCAAAATTGTCCAGGGAAGAATTAACCGAGGATTATTTGTCTCTGGGAAGAATTGTCTAGGGAATGAGTTGTCTGGGAAAGATTTGTTTAGGGAAAAATAGCCCATAAAAGAATAGCCTGTTGCAGAATTTTTTCAGGCAAAAATTGTTTTTTTGGAAAAATTGTTTGTGGAAGAATTGTCTGGGAATGAATTTACCGGGAATGATTTGACTCTGGAAAGAATTTTCTCGGGAAAGAATTGTCTGGTTAAACATTTTAACGGAAAGTGTTTATGCTCTGGAAAGAATTGCTTCGAAACTGAATTGTACCGGGAATAACTGTTCAATTCCAAATTGTCCTAGCGAGAAAACCAATCATTAAGCTACATAATTCGGATTACATTGACCTTTTATACTTCAAGAGTTATTGGTGAATAAGCAAATAATATAGATTTAACTTATTTTATATTTTGTGATTTTTTTCTTTTTTTTCTATATATAGTATGCACAAGAGCCCTGTTCAAACTCCATCTCTAGTACCATTTGAGCTGTGTGAATTAAAAAATAGTACTATGAACAGTTTATTGGCGAAACTGAATCTGGTTAGATGTTTTTTAAGGCAATGATTTTTTGTCTCCGAGTTTCGATAAAGTGTTAACGTTGTATTTGCACTATAATTAAAATATTTTACACAAATCACAAAAAAACATAATATTAGTTTGACCGCCTACAGTCACATGGTGCAGCTATTTCGTGGCGAAACCATAAATTCTTATGATTCTACTCAGCAGGATGCCTAATTTCCACATCATGCTCATGCCGCTCCCTCCAAACACTCTTCACCACTGACAGCGGGCAATAACAACGCCATAATCATTATGACGGCCTCGCACTCTGGCAGGCGCTGTCATTTCCGTTTGACAGAATGTTTATGCTCAGACTCATTGAATTTGGTTCCTTTTTTTCTCTTGTTGCGCATAATGATCTGGTCCACACCCATACTACAAACAATTGCAAACAAACAGCACGACAGACACAGTTACAAAAACATATTTGCAGAGAGAGAGCAGGGCAACAGTTTTGCTACATGTGTTCGATGCGCACGGGTGTCCTGCGAGTCCTTTGTCAACTGTCATTAAATGTGAATAAGCGTGCTAATGCGTTTTGTAATGGTGTAATTTCCGCCATTTTGCCAACGGTAGATGGCAAGAGAATCACACAGAGGAACGGAGCAAGAGAGAGAAATTTATACAAATGGCGTTGGTGAGTGCAAAGCACAGAGAGTGTGCAAACTAAAGTCTTTAGTTTTTATTGCTATAACAATGACCGAGACTTTAAAGTCGCTGACATTTGAAATGTCAACGCATATGACGCACCATATATTTGTGACACCTGTGCCGCAATGTGTGCATGTGTGCATGTGTGTGTGGCTTAATGACGCCATTAGCGACACCATTTTGCAGTACAAGAAACCGTTGAGCAGTTAAAGAACAAGCACATTATGTCCTTGAATGCCGCGCTCTACGTATGGAGTTCTTGCTACCACAAAACACACTCGTCACGGAGCTTAAATTATATTTGCGGCGGTTGCCAGGTGCCGCCAGGCAACCACCAACAACTGCCCTCCTCTCTACTTACTCTAAATTGTTGCATTCGCAGCAGCATATCCTTGTTGTCCTTCGCCAAGTGACTGCGAACTTGAGATTTACGATCTTCAGACTTCAGTGCTGCTTAAGAAATAGCGGCAGTAGAGAACAAGTGTCATCCATTCACTGCACTCAGTGCTGTATGCGCCTGTTGCTGTCTCCCTTTCGCATCGTCCTCGCTGTCCGACCACCATCGCCGCCATTGTTTTTCCGGGCAACACTCGGCAGCAATTATTCAAGTCCTTGTGACAGTTTATGTCAATTGCTTTGCCATCAAACGAGATGCAATGCAAAACAGAGACAAAGACAGTGCTAAAACGTGGGAAGAGTAAAAGAGACGATAGAGGAACTACAACTCGGTAATGGCGACAAAGTGAAGTGAGAGAGAGAGGGCGTGCGAGAGTGAGTGAGTGGTTGGTAGATAGGTTGTAAGTAACAGAAAATAAATGTCTAAATGAAGGTTAAATTAAAGTTCTCCAGTTGGGTCGGCATCGTTGTCGTTGTCTTGATGACAACTCGCATTAGACGAAGAGAAATCGTGTTGGTCTAGTTAGGCACTCGTACCGTACCGGAAGTGCTTGACAAGAGGATGTCAGAGATTTTTGTAATTGCATCAAAGACAGATAGTGAATCTATAATGGCGAGACAAAGATTTCAAGAAAGACCAAAACAGTGAAGTAAGTTTTCGAGATTTTATATAGATTTTATTATTTTATAGATTTAGAGGGTCCAGAGGTTTAAAGACATTTTAGATATTTTAATGATTTTAGAGGTTTTATACGTTTTAGAAGTTTTCGAGATTTTTAATATTTTAGTGGTTTAGAAATTTAAGAAGTTTTAGAGATTTAGTAGATTTATATATTTTATAGATTTTATAGATTTTATAGATTTTATAGATTTTATAGATTTTATAGATTTTATAGATTTTATAGATTTTATAGATTTTATAGATTTTATAGATTTTATAGATTTTATAGATTTTATAGATTTTATAGATTTTATAGATTTTATAGATTTTATAGATTTTATAGATTTTATAGATTTTATAGATTTTATAGATTTTATAGATTTTATAGATTTTATAGATTTTATAGATTTTATAGATTTTATAGATTTTATAGATTTTATAGATTTTATAGATTTTATAGATTTTATAGATTTTATAGATTTTATAGATTTTATAGATTTTATAGATTTTATAGATTTTATAGATTTTATAGATTTTATAGATTTTATAGATTTTATAGATTTTATAGATTTTATAGATTTTATAGATTTTATAGATTTTATAGATTTTATAGATTTTATAGATTTTATAGATTTTATAGATTTTATAGATTTTATAGATTTTATAGATTTTATAGATTTTATAGATTTTATAGATTTTATAGATTTTATAGATTTTATAGATTTTATAGATTTTATAGATTTTATAGATTTTATAGATTTTATAGATTTTATAGATTTTATAGATTTTATAGATTTTATAGATTTTATAGATTTTATAAATTATATAGATTTTTTTAGAGATTTTTGATGTTGTGGAGATTTTAGAGGTTTAAGGGATTCTGGAGATTTTAGAGATTTTATATATTTTATAGACTTTATAGTTTTTAAAAATGTTAGAGATTTAAAAATTTTAGAGATTTTATAAATTTTTGAGATTTTATAAATTTTAGAGATTTTATCGATTTTAGAGATTTAAGATATTTTTGAGTTTTTTGAGATTTTAAAGTTCTTTTATAGATTTCATCCACTTTATATAAAATGAAAAGCTATATAATATTCTCAAATATGTGAAAATACTTTGTCGTCTGAAATGGCAATTAGTAATAAATAAAAGAAGGACCTGCCTAAAGATATCTCTCTTTTTTTTGTCATGCAGTCAGTCGTTGCATTTCTAGTGGCTGCTCATCTACAGACTGCGGAGGCTTCAGACATTCACTGTGCCAGTTGCTTGCTCAGGCGGGCATCCTTTTGATTTGTTGCAGGATGCCTATGCTGCGTACTGCTTTTTCTGCTTTTGTGGCATAATTTTTGTGTGTTCACAAACACAGGGACTCAATGACAAATTTGCAATGGAACTTTGCCGAAATATTCTTAAATTAATTGTCTGCAGCTGGACATTGCTACTTTCTTTTATTAGTTTTTTTTATTATTCTTCATGTCCTGTTAGTAGCCGCGGTAGCTCAGTGGTTAGTGCGTTGGACTGCGAGCCGAAAGGTCCCCGGTTCAAGCCTGGACTGGGGCTAACAACATCTTTTCATAGAAACATTTTTCTATACCGCGCTACCTCTCGGCAGTAAATGGCAAACCTACGAGAGTAAAACCATTGCCTATGAAAAGCTCTCACCCGCCGTTCGGATTCGGCAATAAACTGTAGGTCCCACTACTTTGAGTACAAATATAACACGCACAGCTCAAAATGGTGAGAGAGCTCGGCCGAAGTTCTATACAGGACTATAGCGCCAAACTATTATTATTTATTCATGTCCTGTTATTGTCAGAGATAAAATTATTTTTGAAATTGTGAAATTTTGCTTAAATTGCTGACAATAGACATTGTTTTGTGGCATGTTGTCGGTCTCCTTAAAGTTAGTGTTTTTTTTTTTTTTTTGGGTGGTGTCAAGTAACCATGGCAAATGTCCTTTGCATGTCCTTGTTGGAGGAAGTTTTACAATTATTTATGTTCTAGTTGGTTTTGTTGTTGTCGTCGCATGCTTGACGAAGCTTATGATGCATTGTTATTATTATTTTTTAATATTTTTTGTATTTTTTGTTATGGCCAGGCTTTTGACACTTTTTGATTGATAAGCTGGCAAGTTTTGCAAGTTCTGGCACAGCACAATGAAACACTTTGAATAAGTTTTTGTGTAATTTTGTGACAAGTCAACAGTTTTTGAAGGTTCTTTGTACAAATTATGTTTGGCAAATTAAAGTTTATTAAAAAGACATTTGCATTTAAATAATGCAAAAATGCTTTATAATTGTTTGATATGTTTTAAATTTTATATTTCTAATTAGTTTTGATATTTTTCATATTTTATAATATTTTAAAATTAAATTCAATTTAGATTTTTATAGCTAAAAATGCAGACCATAGGTTTTTACTATAATTTATATCCTGCTGCTGCAGAGAATCCTTTTTTTTTATTCTATCTGGTAATTGTTCTGCCAGCTGTCGCTGATGCTGCCTGTACCCAGACCATTCTACCTGTCCTGACAAAACGGTAACGTGGCATGAATTTTCTTGACAGCTGGATTTTTAATTAAATTCCGCGCATGTTGGCATTAAGCGGCCTGATGGCTTCATTGCGCCATGTAGCCCAGAAAAACGTTTTGAGATTTTTCCAACAACTAGACAATGTAATTTGCAGTTATTTAGTATTAGAAAAATAAATTAATTGAAACATTCTGTATGAAATAAACATATTTTAATTAAATTCAAATAAACGTTAAATATTATAAAATCTCTTGATAAATTTTGTGCGTCTTTAGCTTAAGAGTGACACTATTGCCAAGTGTCATTAATTTTATGGCCAACAGTATTTAATGGTTGCTAAAACGGTGCCTAATTACATGGAGCTACACTGTAAAATATATAAGGGAAACGTAAAATTTCAAGAAATTGTTTCATTTAATAATAAAATAATAATAATCATCGAATGATCATAGAAATATTTAAAAAACAACTATAGAAAATTCTAAGAATAATTACAATCATAAATAATATCTATGAATTAAACATATTGAGTATGTATGAAAATTTCATCAAAATTATGAAAAATTGTTATTCTTGATGACAATGTTTAAATTATTCATAAATATAATGGAATTCATATAAATTAAATAAAAATAATAAAATTCATCAAGTTATGAGTAATGAACTTGAATAAAAAAATTCATTAAAATTACGAATAATACATAAAAATTCATTGAAGTTTTAATGAGAATATAATGAACTCTTTCTGATCATCCATCAATAAAATCGTACGAAAAATGAATTAAAATTATGGAAAGTTTTTTATTAGAACGTTCTTTTATGTGTCTGATGAACAATTCATTAATATAATAATTTAAAAATACCTAACAATTTATGAGCATCATTTGTATTTATAATTTCATCAATGAAGTTTCTATAAAAATTACGAAAAATGGTTGAACTATTTGTTAATCCATCAAATAAATTTTAACAAAAATGCATAAAATTATATAAAAATTTCGAAAAGAAAAACATTAGCATGACGAAAAATTCATTAAAAAAAATGAAAACCTAACTGATTTTCATTTTATATGCATCATTTATAGTCATGATATTTATAATGATTCATCAATTTAGTTTAATAACCTATTTTATGAATATGAAACATAATAACATAACAAATTATCTGTCAGTGATATTAATAAATAATTTCATTATTATAATGAAAATAAAAAAGAATCATCAGTTCATGCGCATTTGTATGACTTTGATGTAACAAAATATAAAGTAGTTTTATGAAATGAACGTATGACTTAATGTAATAAAATCTTCATAAAATTATCTAATTTAAGAATTCATTATAGGAATAAAAAAATTACCAATTCATAATCATAAGTTATGATGTATGAAATTAAACATCAATAAAATTTAATAAAATATTTAATAAATTTATTATTAAAAATAACTACTCGATTTATGTACAAATTTATTAATATATGAAGTAATCAAATATTTCATCAATTAATGATAATAAATATACACTAAAATAATGAAAATTATGATGTAATATATCGTCGACGATAACTGCATGTGAAAATTACGTCTAATTTTGTGTTTTAATCGGGTTTTTAATGATATGTTGATCGGATAAAAAAGCTAAATGCCATTATATGTTATGGCATTCTTAATTTTGTATGAAGTAAGTCCAGAATTGATACTAAAAATAGGATTGTTTCTTCTGTAAAATTCATTTTGTAAGAGGTATTCGAAAATGTAGATAGGCGGTATTACAGTATCACCGACGATATATAAAAAAAAAACTTCTAATCTTTTAACGACATCATTGTTTATGATTTAATAAATCACTGTGAATGATTCTTTATTGATGATTTTTTACTTTTGAATTTATAAAAATTAATTAAATTAAATATTTTATTAAAATTAAATAAAAAATAATAATTTTTATATGTTTTTATAGTTCTTATTCAGATGAATGTGTTTCATAGAATGTCTAGAAACCTAGTAGCAACTATCTCTTTTAATCTATAATATAGTATAGAATATAGTAAAAAAAAAATAATATAGCAATTCATAATATTGATGAATGACTTTTAAAAGCAATGAACTGTGCCTCAATATTTTGTATATGTAATAATTGAAGATTTTCTTGTCAGTTTTTAGAAGATTTTCGTTTATAATGGAATATAGCGCATAATCTTAGAACATTAATGTAGTAATTCGTGATATTAATGAATAACCATTCGTAAACAATCAGTTGTGCATCAATATTATAAATATTTCATTATGGGAAGATTTCCTGCTTTTATTAGAGAAGATTTCCTTGTTAACTTTATAAATATTATCTTATATTTTTGTAGTTCATTTTCGGATGAATATAACTGATGGAATATAATACAAACTATTAATGAACAAATTTATGATATTGATGAATGTCAATATAATGAAATTCTGCGTTACTAAAAAATGTCCAGTACATTTTTAGAAGATCTTTTTGTTTCTTTTATGAAGATTTCATATTTGTATGGGTCATCTATAGCACAGACTATTAATGAACAAATTCATAATATTGATGAATAGTTTCTCACAAGAATTAGTTGTGCTTCAATAATTTGCATTTGTTTATAATTAAAAGATTATCATGTTTTTTTAGTAAATTGTCTGGGCCATTATATTGAGATTTTATAATATTTTTATAATTTATATTCGTATGACTAATATGAAATTTGAAATATGAACAGTTCATCAATATTCGGAATTTGTTTCATGTTCATCAATATTATGAATTTTTCATTATTGGAAGATTTCCTGCTTTAATTTGAGAAGATTTCCGTGTTAACTTTATAAAGATTATCTTATATTTGTATAGTTCAGTTTCGGATGAATATAACTGATGAAATATAATACAGACTATTAATGAACAAATTCATAATATTGATGAATAGTTTCTCTAAAAAATAGCAGTGCATCAATATTATTATTTATTTGTCATTATTAAAACAAATTCAATTTTTTTAAAGATTTTCTGGTTTAATATATTAGGGTTTCTAATATTTTTATAAATTATATGCGGATAAATAATATGAAATGTAGCATGGAATATTAATGAACAAATCATTGATTTTTTTTCATAAAGAACAATGCATCAATATTCGGAATTGGTTTATTATAAAGGAGTTTCTCAACGCAATGATTTTGTTAAGATTTTCTTTTTAAATTACTAATTTATTAAAATATTAAAATATGTTAATTTAAAATGTTGATTTAAAATGATGAATAAATTCATAAATTAGATGAATATTGTATTTAATTGTAATAAAAACTTAATTCATTGGAAATTATTTTTTCACTGTATTATTTAAAATTACGTTCAATTTAAATGCGCATTTAAATGCGAATTCGACACGGATTTAAATTTTCTTCTTTAACAGACCATTAAGTTTTCAACCGAACCTTGAAGAGGCGCATTTGAAGGCGGTAGAAAGGACACGGCAAAAAAGCCATCGTTTGGCTAATTGATGACAAACGCTTAGTACTAATTTAGCAACAACTCTTTGTCGTTCTTGTTGTCGTCCTTCGCGTTGGCCAGGTCGTGGGTGGGTGGTTTGAATGGATGACGGCGCGTGTTAAAGGTGCGCCAGTCAGACGAAAATTAAAGGATCATTAAGAGATATACTTGCGTTGGGCGACAGACTTGGGAGAAGACCAGCCACGCGCACAGTTAAATATTTGCAGTGAATAAAAGTGGCGAAAAAGGACGAAAACGAAGCAAGGATGTCTGCTTCAATTGGCAAACAAACTTTGCGACGAAGTGCCTTGCCGGCAAGTTGCTTTTTAATGAGCAGTAGAAAGACTTTTTTTTAATTAGAATTTAGTTACTTTTTAAATTTTGTGTATTAGTTAATCAAGGTTTATTTTAAAAATTTAACTCATCTTGAAAAATATTATTCTAAAAAAAATAAAAGCAAATAATAATAAAAATTACTTTGTGGTTTCCATTTGAATGATTTTACTTTAGCACATTTTGGTACCCCCCTTAATTCCACTTAGAACTCAACATATGCGCTCCACTAAACCGTTTATGCCAAGGACACTGCGTCATTTGCGACGACATTTTGCACAGATTTAGAAAATCGAATCAAATTCCTGCAACGCATTGTTATAATAAAAATAATATATATAATTCCCATCTGCTTTGTCTGCGAAAAACTAAGAAAATACTACAGCAACATACAAAAAACTCTACGCTGAGAGACAAAAGAAAATATAATAAAATATAATAGCTTTTGATATAATATAAAAATAAAAAAAACAAGTTATAGAACACAAAAAATCAAGTCAAGGCAATGCTGCTTGTTAGGGTAACAGAAAAAAAAGAGAAAATTACAACGATTGACAAAATAGTAAAAATAAATATCCTTGGGGTTCATTTTTATGTTGATCCAAATATAACAAGGCAACTGGTTTTTCTTTTTCGATTATACAAATGATGGGTGAACGTGAAATTAAAGTTCATTGAATTTTATTAAATTATGCAGTAATTTTTACTTTAAAAATTAAATTTCTAACTTCAATTTCAGTTTTGCGCTAAAAATTTAATTTTCAACAAAAATTCAATTTTTCACTAAAAATTCATTTTTTCACTAAAAATTCAATTTTTCATTAAAAATTCAATTTTTCATTAATTCAATTTTTCATTAAACATTCAATTTTTCACTAAAAATTCAAATTTTCACTAAAAATTCAATTTTTCACTAAAAATTCAATTTTTCACTAAAAATTCAATTTTTTACTAAAAATTCAATTTTTCACTAAAAATTCAATTTTTCACTAAAAATTCAATTTTTTACTAAAAATTCAATTTGTCACTAAAAATTCAATTTTTCACTAAAAATTCAATTTGTCACTAAAAATTCAATTTTTCACTAAAAATTAAATTTTTCACTAAAAATTCAATTTTTCACTAAAAATTCAATTTTTCACTAAAAATTCAATTTTTCACTAAAAATTCAATTTTTTACTAAAAATTCAATTTTTCACTAAAAATTCAATTTTTTACTAAAAATTCAAATTTTTCACTTGTAATTCAATTTTTCACTAAAAATTCAATTTTTCACTAAAAATTAAATTTTTCACTAAAAATTCAATTTTTTACTAAAAATTCAATTTGTCACTAAAAATTCAATTTTTTACTAAAAATTCAATTTGTCACTAAAAATTCAATTTTTCACTAAAAATTCAATTTGTCACTAAAAATTCAATTTTTCACTAAAATCAATTTTTCACTAAAAAATTAAATTTTTCACTAAAAATTCAAATTTTCACTAAAAATTCCAATTTTCACTAAAAATTCAAATTTTCACTAAAAATTCAAATTTTCACTAAAAATTAAATTTTCACTAAAAATTCAATTTTTCACTAAAATTAAGTTTTTCACTAAAAATTCAATTTTTAACTAAAAATTCACTTTTCACTAAAAATTAAAATTTTTAGTGAAAAATTCAATTTTTCACTAAAAATTCAATTTTTCACTAAAAATTCAATTTTTCACTAAAAATTCAATTTTTCACTAAAAATTCAATTTTTCACTAAAAATTCAATTTTTCACTAAAAATTCAATTTTTCACTAAAAATTCAATTTTTCACTAAAAATTCAATTTTTCACTAAAAATTCAATTTTTCACTAAAAATTCAATTTTTCACTAAAAATTCAATTTTTCACTAAAAATTCAATTTTTCACTAAAAATTCAATTTTTCACTAAAATTCAATTTTTCACTAAAAATTCAATTTTTCACTAAAAATTCAATTTTTCACTAAAAATGCAATTTTTCACTAAAAATTCAATTTTTCAATAAAATTAAATTTTTCAATAAAATTAAATTTTTCACTATAAATTCAATTTTTCACTATAAATTCAATTTTTCACTAAAAATTCAATTTGTCACTAAAAATTCAATTTTTCACTAAAAATTCAATTTTTCACTAAAAATTCAATTTCAATCAATTGTTTAGTAAAATTTAATTATGAAAATTAATTCATTATTTAAAATTTATCTTGAATCATTTATATTATCTACTTTGCTAAGTTAAATATCCATGCATTAAAACAATAACAATTAAATAATTTTCCTGATTTCTGTTTTATTATGTAATTAATAATGCACTGTACCTCTTTATTATTCCTTTTGATTGCAATTTATAGCCATCAAAAGCACACCGACTGTCTGCCTGTTTGTATGACTAACTGACAGTTGGCATGATTTTCAAACATCCACAAATTCCTCCCGACTTTGGCAAATAGTCGCCGTTAATACACTCCACCCCCTGCAGCTCTTGTTCACGACCAATTTGTAATTTTGTATCCTGCGGATATAGCTGAGGTAATCTTCTTATAATTTTGCTATTTCCACAGAAATGACAGCCACTTGACAGTTGCTTTAGACGTCGCATTATTTGTTGGTTGCAAGCGCCGCCAGTTGGCAGCCGTGCAGCCGCAATGTTGTGAACTGTCAGTTTTTAGGCAGCAACAATATTGCAATTAAATGCCACTTGGCAGCAGGTTCTTTTACAATTACTTCAACGAATGCAGTTGTGAAAAAAATAATATTGTTTATCTGGAAAATGTCTGAATTGGTTGAAATGCGGTAATTTACAAAAGTCGAAAAAGCAAAAAGAGATTTATTTTCTAATTTTACTCGCACGTATTTTATTGTTTTGACAGTTAAAGATGACAGTTTTACTGATATTCTTGTAATTAGTTTTTTAATATTTTATTTTTGTTTATTATTTACGATTTACTGGAAATTTCATTTTCACATACATTTCATTCATTAGCACGATTTTTCCTATATCATCCCGTTTAATTTTATATTTTTTATTTGAGAACCTGTACGTATTATTTTTTTTTTAAGTTGGAGTGACCTGTACCATTTTTCTATATTATAAAAGAAGAACCATAAATTATAAATGAACATTTTTTAAAATTACTGCTGTATGTCGACAATTATTCCACTGATATCAATGATATTTCACACAAGGGTGTAGTTATTATACCCAAAAAAACTTTAAATTCACCACAATGGAACTCACCACACCGAAACTCACCACTCCAAAACTCACCACACCGAAATTCACCAATCCAAAACTCACCACACACACAAACTAACTAAGTGTCTCAAGGAATTATTATTCGGAATTTATTTGTCCTGAATAAAATTGTCTCAGGGAAGAATAGAAAGGAATATAGGATGTGTAGTACAGATAATAATTGTCTTTGAGAAAAGTTGTGAATTATTTTAATTTTGGTCACTCATTTATAACACTAAAAAGACCGCAGCTAAACACGGATCCCTGCTAGTTTTATATAAAATAAATGTATTACTTGAATAACATTTTCAACGCAGTTATTGAATGCCAATGCACCAACTAAATTAATATTATTTATCTTTACATCCTGCCCTACTTTTATATAAAACGCGAAAAGTATCATAAAAAACTACTCGTCATTGATATTTTATAATATTTTTGATAGTTATTAAAAAAATTCCTAATACTCTAAAACTAAAAATTTGCGAGTTACTACACCCAGAAAAAAATGCCCTCAAATCCCATTAAAATTGGTCAATAGGACAATAATTGATTTAATAGTATACAAAAAATAAATCTTCCATATAAACTCAATGGCAATGTCATGGTATTTTCTAGTATTTAATGGTATTTTCCGATTAAAATAATAATTTATCCTATTGACTATTTTTAATAGTAAAAAACTATTATTTATATAGTATTTTTTTCTGAGTGTATTTGTAATTTCGTTGAAACTGTTCACTTTTATTTTATGTGCAACAACATTATACACGTGTTTCTTGTTTTATAAAAAAAAAGAAATTTTGGTTGTTTTAACGTTTAATAAATTAATAAAGTTCGTTGAAATTCAACATTTGAATTCAGTTAAACTACTCTAGCACGTAAACCATACATTCAATATTAAACATTTAGGTAATACATTGCTTTAAAACGTCTGATACAAACATAATAAGAAATTATTAGAAAATAAGCTTTTAACACCAATTTTGGTCAGCACATATTTTAATCATTTTTTTTTTTTAAATATCGATTGTATTTTTCAATTTATCAATACAAAAAATAATACTATTATATATGAAAAAAAAGTACGTTTCAAACATTTTTTGCCACGAACATGACTGTAAAATTTCTAAAACATCGGAGCTCATAAAGTGATTTTTTGTCGAAAACCGCACAGTTTGATGTGGAATGGCCGATATTTGGGATTCCAAATCTAATGTTGAATCAAAAATTTCAGCAATTTCTGGAGATTTTGATATAAGTACTAAAAAAAAAATAAATTTTCTCATTATTATAAGTTTTCAATTTTTTATAGAGTCGTAAACCCTGGTGATCTATGATCCAATAGATACATAATCCGTGTTTAATTTGTATTTCTTCTCATATTGCACCGTATGACAAAATTCCACTTTTGGCTGCACACATCAGAAAATCAAATATATTCTTAAAGTATGATAAAAAAATAAAATACACGTGTATTCCAATTTTCTGGATCAATTCGTTAACCTTTATGTGACTGAAGAATTTATATTACGTTATTGGCGAAGAAGTTAACCTAAGATATTATGAAATTATGAATATTAATAATGGTACGAATGTCTTCGCAAATTATAATATTATGATTATCTGTCATTTAAATCAAAGGAAAACGTTTATAATATACTCAGTGGTCTCGGCAGACATTTGTGATATTTTTGGAGTTTGGTGATATTTTTGGTTTTTCTACAAAAACACCACACGCTACAAAAAAAAGGGCTCCCCCAACATAATTTTGCAGGCATTAACATGTATGTTTGGAATTTTATGTAAATATAATATATAAATGTAGCCGCGGTAGCTCAGTGGTTAGTCCGTTGGACTGCGAGCCGAAAGGTCCCCGGTTCAAACCTGGACTGGGGCTAACAACATCTTTTCATAGAAACATTTTTCTATACCGCGCTACCTCTCGGCAGTAATTGCAAACCTCCGAGAGTAAAAACATTGCCTATGAAACGGCGGGTGAGCGTTCGGATTCGGCAATAAACTGTAGGTCCCACCACTTTGAGTAAAAATATAACATGCACAGCTCAAAAATGGTGAGAGAGCTCGGCCTAAGTTCTTATAGAACTGTAGTGCCAAACTATAAATCATTTGTAAACAGAGTTGTATTGAGACTTGAACAGTGTTATAATGAGCTCTGACTTACATTATAATATCACGGAAACATTTTAATGTTGCATCTTAAAATGGTGTATGTTCTAATGGAAACATAATGATTACTACATCCAAATAAAATAAATATTTGAACCGAAACATATATATGTTCAAAATAAAACTTGATTTTGAACGATCTGAATATAAATATGTTTCCAGTGAAACAATCAGTTGTTTCAGTTCAAAAAGTATTTATGGAAAGAAATCCAGAAAATAAAATAAAATCTTGTTTCTCTTATTAATTTTTATTAAAAATCTTTAAACATGCACAGTGGGAATTTTTAATAATTGAGTTCATATACAAATTTTTAAATGCATAAATAAATAATTCGTTTAAAACTGCAAGTACAAGTGACAGCATCAATGAATGCACAATTGCACCAGCAAACGTTAAACCAGGCGATCCAGGCTCGCTTTATATTTGGTACAGTTATAGTTCATCTCAGTACAGCACATAGCGTAGGCAAGGAATTCACGGAGGCTTTTGTTAAAAACATGCCAAATTCTGTTTGAAAATCGAAACACATATTTATATTTGTATTTTTTCACATCAGTTTCAGAAATTATATACTGCACTATATTATACTCAGTTACTATTTGTACTTTTTGTAACATAATTTATATATTTATTTAATTTACAAATATCAAAATTATTACCGACGCGAACACGTTTTCTCAACGAACAACAAAAGACACGTACGCAGAAAATGCCGATCAACGAGTGTCAACTTTATATACAAGAATTCATTTTTTGTTTGTTTTCAAACATCAGTATGTTTAAAAAGACCCTATACATTCTTAAAACGACGACAAAAGAGACGTAGGTACAAAATTCTGCTCAGCGAGTGCCAACTTCGAATCCAAGAAGAATGTTGCAAGAATACACTTATTTAAATCCAATTGCTTTATTGCTTGTTTTTAAACATCAATATGTTCAAACGATTGCAAAAGATGGCGTAGGCAGAAAAAATATTTGAAAAAAGTTGGATGTACTTCATAATTGAGACATCACTAAGATTGAATATAAAAATGTTTGTCCGATATCAAACGTTTATAGATTTTAGTTGCATTTAATAAATTTAAATTGATTTTTAAAATATCTCATTGTACCATTTCAAATGGGAATAAAACATTTAAATGAATTGATATTGGAAAATGATTTTCATATTCATACGCAGAGAGATCGCAGCTACAAAATATGTGCAGCGAAAATAAAATAAAAATTTGTTATGAAAATATGAGATGCATTTGCAATTGAAATGCAAGTAAAAACCGTAAACGAATTGATCGGAAAAAACTGTGTACACATAAATTTATAGAATGATCCCTAGTTTTTTTACATGTGTGTAAAATAGTGTCGGCCGGTGTTATCGAATGTTGGGTATTTATAGCCAAAATATAGAAGTACACAATAAAATGGTGAAACTTCAGTATACCAACTTTTGAGAAATCCCTACTGCAAAATGTCCCCTGTAACCTTCGTTACTTGTTTATATTACATTAATTTTGTATGGCATTCCTAAAAATGTGTGTGTATACATCTTTTAATTTGTATTATTTCAGAAATTTTAAAGCTCTTTTTAAACTTCAAAGGCCCCCTACAAAATATGTTTGTTCCATTCGTATTTTCACTCCACCGGAAGTTTCATTGAACTAACGCCCTGCCTTCATATCCGGTCATTGTCATTATGTGTAGGTGTGACTTTGTTAGTGTGCTCGACAGTCTGTCCGTCCATCTGTATGTCTGTCTGCCTGTGTCTCTGCTTGTTTCAGAGTGTTTGTGATTTTAAGCTCTTCTTTGTCTGTGGTGTCATTCTTTTCGTATATTGTTGTTGTAATTGACTGTTGTAGTTGTTGTTGTTTGTTAGCACACAACGCTTTTGAAAAGCCTCAGGTTATGTTGTCTTATCCTCGCTTTGTACCATTATCCTTGCTGCGTGTTTCGATATCCTTTCTTGTTTTTTTTTGTTGTTGTTCTTCTTTGCTTTGTTGGCATTATTATTATTTTTGTTTTTTTAGATTGTTCTTCTGATGCTGCAACTTGTCAGCTACGCCTTTGTGAATTTAATTCAATTTTCTTAATGTCTGATGCGTTTCGTTACTTTGTATAGTTGAGATTCTGACAGAAAGTTGAAATGTACAAAATATTTTAGGGATGAAGGCGGGACGAGTAGCAGCGAAGCGATATTAACTTTTCTGTCTTGTTGATTTTTAATAAGAAAAATAAAATCCAATTTCATAATTTCGTAAGATTTTCTATTACATACCTCAATAGAAATTCTCGAAGTAAAATTAAAATTAACTCTCAAATTCAGATTTTTTATTTTAATTGCCGGTTTCATAAAACTTTTAAATATGAGTTAAAGTTAATCGATGGTAATCGGTTAGTTAAAGTGACAATTTCAATACCCTAGTAGAAATTTTGGTAGGGCCATGGTCATGATGTGATCATGTCATTATTTGAGATAATCGGGATATGACGAGGCCCATAATGTCCTTGTAACGCAGTGTCCTGATCATGTATTGGCGTCAGGCCATAATCATGTACTGATCGGCCAATTCCCCATTTTATTATTTGTTATGAGGAACAAATAATGTAGCTATGATCGGGAACATTGACTGTTTAGATAATGTAAACACTGGTATGGTAAGCATGATAAGGGCATGCAAAGGCAATGATCATATTTTCTCTAATAGGGCTTACCCAACGAAAACCCGATCATTTCCCGATGGCGCATCGGGTAAATTTCTACTAGGGTATTGAAATAAAAACTATCAAAGAATATCGACATCGAAATATATATATCAAACTATAGAAAGGCTAAAGTTTAAGTTTTTATTTTTCATTAATTTTTAGTTTTGAGGCTATATCTTAAAACCTTCATAAAACAGGAGCCTTTATTTATGAATACCGACTTATTACCTTATTTCGTGTATAAAAATTTCCAGAAAAACGTCAACCACGACCGCAAAATTCAAATCTTTGAAAAGCTTAAATCTTTGACATAACGGTGGATTTGGAAGCTTAAATATTTATATCTAAATATCTAAAAATAATATCTATAATAAAAATACTCATAAAATTACGTTACTATACAACTTTTAAATATACCAATTTTTTCAAGTACTTTGAGTAACCGAATTAAATAATTTGAAAAAGATACAGGTACAAAATATTATTTTCTATTTTCTTAGACAATCTTAGCTTAAAAATAATTATTGAAATTAAAATAAGGGACAAATTTTGATTTTTGTATAAGGGTGTCCTATTGTCCCGTCCGGAATCATAGTTGATTCCTCTGTTTCTAAATCTGAATTTCCTCGGCATTTTCAAAAATAATATTTCCTAGTAATTCAAGAACATTTTTAACAGCTAAGTGATATCTGTCCAGTGATGCCAATTAAAGGGGAATTCCCAAATTTGTGAGGAATTTAAGTCTTAGTGGGTAATCGGGAAATGGTCCACTTTTGGCGGGGAATTTCAAATTGTGATCTTTTATATTTTTAAGGAATGGAATATAGGGGCATATTCAAACTTTTGATCGAATTTCATATAAAACAAATGTTTTTACTATTAGATTCGATATCTTTGTATAATAAATATTTTTTTAAAATGAATTTACACTGCAAACTTTGACTTCAACGCTTTCAATTCGTTTGGAAAATAATAAATTCAAAACAGTTTGTTTAGAATTTTGCAGGTGGTTTTTAGGATACAATTTATGTTTTAAAAATTTAAGAATTTGTTATAAACCACCAAATCGAAAATAATTATTTGAACCACTGCTGGATGAAATCTCTGGTGAAGTTGGTAATGTAATGATTCATGTATTATATTAGCCAACATAAATATTACCCAACATAGGCCTTTATGTAGATCCAAATAATTTAATGATGTAGTCGCCGAAACCATGGATTTAATTCAAGTCAATTCTATGCCAATTTTTAAGCGGTAGATATTGATTGAATCTAATACGTTCTGAAGGGTTGTCATGTTATAAAGAGGACATTCAAAATAGATTTGATCAGGCACTTAGGCCGTTTTATTTTCTCGTCCATATGACTAATTCAGTATATAGAAGAAAACTGCATCCAGATCCAAGACCGTGAATTTTTTCCACAAAGTATCAGGATTTTTTTCCAGACCTGATTTTACGTGACTATTACAACTTTAATATAATATTTTGTTTCGATTTTTTAAACTCTGCTCTTAGTAGGTAAAGAGTGAAAGCAATTTTAAGTTTTTTTTTGTGCCACGCCCAGTTGTCCAATCCCGTCCATATTCTACGTGATGATCGGAGTTTTAAATATGAACATTTAATTTGTATAACTTTACTCTTAGTATGTAAGGAGTTATAGCATTTTTAATGGTTTTGTTATATGAAAGGTGCCACGCCCTTTTATACAATCCATTCTACATTCTACGTGACGATTCTTCTTTTTAATATGAACTTTTTTTTCAATTTTCATAATTCTGGTCAGGAGTTATAGCATTTTTAATGTTATTGTTATATGGAAAGTGCAACGCCCCTTTATTACATTCCGCCCACATTTAGCAAAAATATAAACAACAACAAAATACATTACTGAGCCCAATTTCATGACTGTGGCTGTGGCTTACAGATATTTTGAATTAAAAGTTTAGTTTTTCCACGCCCATTTGTGTACCTTAGGTGCCAAATTTCGAAAAATCCCTTCGTAATGCGCTCTCACGTCGGGAAATCAACATTCTGTCCAAATTTCAAGTTCCTAGGATAAAATTTAGAATTTTTTGATTTTCAGACTTTTCCTTTGGGTTTTTCCGGATTTTCTTTTTTTTATATATTCATATTTTCATTTTTATATATATAGATATCGATGGAAAAACAGAAATTTGTCCAAAATAAAACGGCTGAAGTTTTAATATTAGTTTTATTTTACATTTATTTTCATTGTTTTTGTATTTTTGAGTATATATCGTCGTTTTAGAACGAAAAGTCAACAAATACATTTTCAAATGCCAAATATTCATTTACAAAAATCTTTTTATATATTACTTTTTATAATATTAATCAACAAACTCGAAATTTAGGTTTTCAGAAAAATGTATTTGGTGACTTTTCGTTCTACAAAGACGATATATATTAAAACCTATATAAAACAGTAGGAGACTTTAACAAAGGCTTTGAATATCGATTTATTTTTATTTTTAGATATAATGAAATTTCCAAAAACTCAACATTGGGTTAAATCAAAAAATAATCCATTTCATAGCCATATTTAAAATCATATTTTTATAGCAGATCAAATTTAAAAAATTTCAAAATATTGTCTGAGACACAGATATTTCTTGGATTTTGGATTTTGTTTTTTTGGATTTTCGATTTTTATTATTGATTTTAGAAAATTAACTCAATTTCTGTATGATATTATTTTGTTTATAGAAAAAGTAATAAATACAGAGCAACACATATGGAGAAAGTTTCATTGACGGCATGAAAAGGTTTAAAATCAACTCAAAACTCGAAAAATAGCAGCATTTATGCACTTAAATATTCGTAATTGCTGATCGTATATTTACGAAACTAATCCTGCAATTAAACACGCTGGCGACGATGTGCCAAAATTCGCTCTCATTAAAAACGACTTGAACGCAAAGCGCCTAAATGTAGGCAGCACTTTGTGTTTGGCTTATGTGGGTGTGTGGGTGTTGTGTAAGGCTGTGTGCGTGTTGCTGAGTGGAAATCCAGCAATTCGAACTGTTGTAAGCTGTTGTAAGGTGCTTCAATAAATGCTGCCGCCTAATCCGAAAACATAATAACCGTAACAACAGCAGTAACAACAACAAGAAAAAAGTATTTTAAGCAAAGTATTTGCTAAATATCGCAGAAACACACACACACGCAGTAAGTCCTATCTACAACTACAAAGTCAAACAAAAACCACACCAACACAACGACAAAGACACAAAGCCACACGAACAAAAAGCAGTTAACAACTTTTTCCATTTCACACACAAAGGCGCCTAAAATGCTGCAACACAAAAAATTGGAATACTTACCTGAGCTTTTAGGCGCTACACATGCTACAAAACGTGTAGAAGTTTTATATTTTTCTTTTTTTTTTGCTATTATTTTTTGTTTTTTTTTCTGTTGCTTATCTTTATTGCTGTAAGCGGATTAAATCAAAATGTTGTTGTTCGTGTTTGTGCTGTTACCAATTGTATTGTAGTTTATAGTTGTTGTAAAAATCATACGTTTACGATTACAACTAAACTGTTGAAAAATTACCAACGTCTGATAACACAAAAAAAAACGGAAAACTGTAGAGAAATTGCACACGAAACAGGCAGCCGTCTGAAAAACTCCTAGGTACATGAGCAACATCAATCTAAAAATAAAAACTACTTTTAGGCGCAAATGCGCTGCACGAACTTTGTGTGGTTTTTCTTTTTCTGCTACAATTTGTAGTTCTTTTTTTTTTGACATACACAGAAAAAGAAAAAGTGAAAAAATCAGTAATTCAATTAATTTTTAATTATTTTATCACCCATATATATGTTTTTTAATTAGTGATGAACAAAAATGTAAGATCGTCCCTTGGACACAAGATCAAAATAACTGAAAACTAGTCTAGTCTTTCTTTTTTTTTCTTTTATATTTTCTTTCAAAATTCACCATGTTTATTGAGAGAAAAAAAATCTTATCGAAATCTCATACATTAATTCTATGTAATTTACTTGTGTTGATTTTGACTGCATAATCAGTTTTTTTCTTATTACGGAACTATTTTTAGAAAATTGTTATCAAATTTGTATAGTGGTTCTCAGCCACTTTTTAGATTGAAAAAAAAATATAGTACTTTATATAACTGGATTTTCCAAAATATTTCCAAAATATGTAAATTTTTCTTCTTATTGTCAAGACTAATTATAATTTATTAATAAATGATAATAACTCGGTTTGTTTTTAATGTATTTGTATCCAAACTCGAAAAATTATATATTTTTTTAATACTCATTTTGCATGTTTTTTAGCATTTCTGACATAATTATTATTATAAAATTGATTTATGGTTCTACAGAACATAATCAAAACTAACGACTAAAATTACTAACTTTTTTCCATCGGTTCTAATTTTTAAAGTATGACCTATCAACACATAAAAAATTAAATAATTAGAAAAAACTGAGTATGCAGTCAAAATAATCACCTTCGAACTATATGGAATTGTTGTATAAAATATCCATAACAAATGATATTGAGTATATTATTTCATTTTTTTATTTTCAGTACATTCAGTGCATTTTATTATTTGTATACCTGAATTATTTGTATAGATTCAATTTAGATTCTACAACCATTTAAGTTAAAAATAATGATTTTCCAAATCCTAATTAGTTGAAATTTTGATTTGCCAAATCCTAATTAGTTGCTCCTTATGATTTTACTACCAAATAAGTAGATCTAATATGGTAAAAAATAAAAGTGACACCTCTACGTCGCGATTTTTAGATTCTACAGTCATTTGAAGTGTAATATATATATATTTCCGAATCCTACACAGAAAAAAAAAATTGAACCTATAGATAGCAACTAAGATTAATTGATACAAAATAATTAATTTTAATTATATAATTAATTGAATATGCGAAATAATTAATAGTATAAATTAAATCCTTTCTTTTTTTTTTTTAATGTGGGATAAAAAATAGAGCCACAGCACTCAGACAGGGTTATATCCATTGTGCTGTGACCCAGTTCCCTGGTTTTTAATGATACTTCTTAGATTCATTATTGAATCTAAGAAGGCTATTGTGTGATAGAGAGTGAAGCTGATCCTCTCTCATCAAGTCTGTGCCAAAGATCTGCCTTCTTATTCTAGAAAATGCTGGACAGTCACAGAGATAGTGCACTGTGTTGCCAGTTTCTTCGTAGCAGGCAGAACATAAGGCGCTTTCGGCCAGGCCGATTGCGTTCATGTGTTTTTCACATGCGTTGTGTCCCGTTAGAAGTCCCGTCAGTTTTCTGCACTCCTTTCTACTTAAGGAAAGTAGAAACGAGGCCGATCTTTTGGTTATCGTCGGTGTCATGAGCTTGGAGAATCTGCATTTCGTCTCATTCAGCCATCTGCTCTTGTGCGCGGAGGCGACCCAAGAGCTGATGACGAATTTCCCCGTAGATGCAGGTAGTCCAAGCACAGGTTCTGGTCCAAATGGATTATCCTCAGATCCAGCACGTGCTAGTTCGTCAGATGTTTCATTGCCCGAAACTCCTTTATGGCCCGGCACCCAAATCAGTTTCAGTGTATTGTATTTACCAACACAATTGAGACGTGATCTGCATTGACGTACAATTTTGGATGTGATGACCTGGTTGTTCAAAGCCATAAGAACAGCCTGACTATCGCTGCAAACTGATATAGCCCTGTTCTGCCATCTATTATCCGCAATGTAGTCCATAGCCATAAGTATAGCATAGACTTCGGCTTGAAATACCGAGGCATTGTCGCCTAAGGCGAAGTGATGTCTGCGGTCATCCGGTTCCACAAACACTCCAGCACCAGATCCCTGATCGGTTCTGGAGCCGTCTGTGAAAATGCGGTGTGACCCTCTACCTGGCTCACAGTCAGGCGTTAGCCAGTCTTGAATGTCAGGTTGGCAGACCTCAAAATTTCGTCTTGGTAATATTTCTGTTATCATTGCATCAGAGGGCATCTCCAGTAGACAGGTGTCTTATGGAGTGTCAAGTGCAATATCAGAGATATTCCAGAACCACCTCGTTTTAGTCTCCAGCAGCCTTTCATGGCTTCGCCTCTGATGAAGATGTCAAGTGGTGGTAGGTTTAAGATTGCATTCAGTGCTGGACCAGGTGTAGTGGGAAAGGCACCCGTAACACCCAGACACACAGTTCCCTGAATCTTGGCAAGACTAGTTGTCACGCATTTTCGCGACAGCTTGTTCCACCAGACTACCGATGCATATGATATCATCGGTCTTATCATTGCCGTGTAAATCCATAAGGTTTTGCTCGGCGATAGTCCCCATGTCTTCCCAAAAATTCCTCTGCATTGCCAGAAGGCATTCAATGCTCGCGAAATTTTATTTTCAACATGTTTTGTCCAAAGTAGTTTACTATCTAGAGTTAAGCCCAGATATTTTAGTTCGTTAGACAGAGGAATAGTGACACCCTTAAGTACTGGTAGAGATAATCCTGTCATTATTCTTTTCCTAGAGAAGAGAACAATCCCTGTTTTGTGAGGGTTGACGGAAAGTCCGTTTGCAGTACACCAGCTGTCAATTCGGTTCAACGAGTTTTGTGTTTTAACACAGACCTCATTGAGGGAAAAGCCTGTGGCAAGAATGGCAACATCATCTGCATAGGCCTGCCATAATATACTGACCGCACTCCGCCTCCGAAGTGATGGTCCTAAACATTAGCATTGACCTTAGCCATTTGACCAATGTTTCATCTATTCCATGACTTCTAGCTGCGTCACACATTCCATCAAAAGTCGCATTTTCAAAAGCACCCTCGATGTCAACAAATATGCCCATCACGTACATCTTCCTCTGAAAAGCATGCTCGATCCGGCCAACCAGATGTTGCAATGCTGTTTCACAGGATTTTCCACGTTGGTAGGCATGTTGTCTTGATGATAGTGGGTACCTTGACAGCGATGATTTTCTGATGTGCAGCTCAACTAGTCTTTCTAGACACTTTAGTATGAAGGACATCATACTAATGGGTCTGAAGCTCTTGGCTATGGAATAGTCTACTCTTCCAACTTTAGGAATGAAGGCTACTTTAACTAAACGCCAGGATGTCGGAATGTATGCCCATGCGAGACTTGCTCTAAAGATCTTCTTTAGGCATGGTAGCAATTGGGTTATACCTTCCTGTAGCATGACTGGGTAGATGCCATCCGGTCCAGGTGACTTGAAGCCATCAAAAGAGGCCACTGCGTATTGGATAGCTTCATCGTATACAACCAATCTGTCAACCTGCCAGTCATGTTTTGTCACATTAGAGTTGTTATTGCAGTCCCCAGTGCTGGGATTACAAAGTGGCCCTATGTGGATTTGATTTCCCGGAAAGTGAGTCTCAACTAGGACACTGAGTGCCTCTGTCTTAGACTCAGTATACGAGCCATCAGGTCTCCGCAGTGAGTCCAGTCGAGCAGTTCGGTCTCTTTTAAGAAACTTGACCAATCTGCTAGTCTCACTGCAGGATTCGATGCTACTGCAGAAGTCTTTATAGGAAACACTTTTCGATTTACGAATTCGTTTCTTATACTCTTTCTGCTTAGCTCGATAAAGAAACCAGTCAGAGTCTAAGTTGCTCCTTAGGGCCCTATTTAGAAGCTTTCTGGAATCCTTGCGCTAGGTTTCAAGACAAGCGTTCCACCAAGGAACGGGAGGTCTAGATAACGTTTTTCGTACCGGACATGTTCGTACAAAACTAGAATTTATGACATCGTTCTTAACTTGAACGGACGTCTCAATACTTTCTTTGGTACGAATTCTGACAGGAATATTGAGGGAATTCTCAAGTTCATGTCTGAAGCGTGCCCAGTTCGTTTTTCTGGGGTTTCTTACCGTCATAGAGGGCAGCACCTCTCGGTCAGTATGAAACTCGATATACCTGTGGTCCGATAAAGAATCTTCTTTAAGAATCTTCCAGTTAAAGATTGACTCTCTCAGTCTACAGTTAGACAAAGTAAGGTCAATCACTTCCTGTCTTCTAGCAGTCACAAAAGTGGGTTTATTACCAGTGTTGTGAATGTTCAGATTGGAGTTCATGATGAAGTCAAGGAGTCAGGTACCTAGCGCGTTGCATTTACTGCTGCCCCACACAGTGTGTTGAGCATTAGCGTCACAGCAAATAATAAGGCCGGTCTCCTTAAGATCACAGTACTCTATGAGCTCAACAATTGCCTTTGGCGGAGGAGGCAGTAGTGAGTCATAGGGGAAGTAGCCTGAGGCGACAATCAGATGTTTCCATCCACTATCGCTTTCATAGCTCACTTTTGCTGCCACCAGGTCTTGCCCACAGAATTGGTTTAACTTAGTGACAGCAAAGTGTTTCGATACTATAAGACAGCTTCTAGGCCTTGCGGCTTGCTCATCGTATAGTATGGTTTCACCACGTAGTTCACTAAGACCACAGATGCGTTTGTTATACACCCATGGTTCTTGAATAGCTGTGTGAATCCTTTCTTAGTTGGTGTATACATGCATTTATATTTAGCATATACACCAACCAACAGTTTTAGAGGCACTACACAGTTTTACAGCCTAACACAGTTTTAAATTTACTACACAGTATTACATGTACTGTTGTACCGAACTTATTTTACATGTGTTCATTGCAATATTCATTGCTTGCCAATTCAATTTGTCGGGTCCTTATTGCGTACATCGCGCTACCTATATCATGACTTTGATATTCTCTTATTTGTATTAAACATTTCCTTTCATTATATGTATGTAGCTTATTGGTAACGTGAACTTGGTTCAAACTTCGAACAAAAGTAGTAAGTTGTAAAATAAAAAAAAATAAATATGAAATAAAAATATAAATAAACCATAAATAAAAATGACAAATAAAAAAAAATGTTTACATCGGGTGAGTTAATTTCCTTTAATTTTTGTTGAATTGATTTATTAATTAATATAATTAAATATTTAATCAATACAATTAAATGTCGTATCGGCGGTGAAACAATTAAAATTGAATTGTATTAATAAATAGTTTTGCTATATTTACACATATATATTTTTTTTATGTACTAAGTCGTTAACTTTTGTCAGTTTTCAAAAATTTAGTATAGAGTCTTGCCTAGGATCTTCAAGTTCATTTAAAGTTTTTACTCAGATCGCTAATAAATTTTGCACTGCTATAAAATTAGTTATATTTTTTTTTTATAATTAAATTAATTTTCAATTAACATCAAAATCTAAATTCACATTAGGTATTTTTTGCTGTGTATTTTGATATTATTTAAGTTGTTGTTTTTATGACCATAGTATTTGTTTTTTTTTTGTTAGAATAGTTATTGTTTTGCCAAGTTGGCAGCATTTTGTAAATATATTTTTCTATTTTAGTTTAAAAATTGCCGTAGTTTAGCTTAGGCTGGCTTTTAGAACAATCCATCAGTTATGTAGTTTAGCAAAATCACCACTAGAGGGCGTGCTTTCCGTTATGCTTTAGGTTAGTTTTGCGATTGTGGTTCTAGTTTATTTGGCGCTGCATGAAATTTGGTTTAATTATGTTTTTAGCAAATGTTTGTGAACAATTTTTATCGTAAACTAATTGGTGTTTTTACTTTTGAAGCTAAATAGTTTTTAACTTAATTATTGAACTTATGCCAAGTAGGACATAATCGGATCGTAGTTTGGATCGTAGTCAATGAAGCGGTTTCTAATAGTGCACCATTGATAAGTTTTGATTTATGTATTACTACTTTTTTTTTAAATAAACCTTCATTTTTTGAGGTCAGTATCAATAATATTTATATATTGTGAATGAGAATTACATTAGCTTCATATTAGCTGATGTATTCTCAATGGAAATGGAAACGGAAGAAAGAATATTCAAATCGGTAAAAAGTTAGTATTGAAAATATATATTTAAAAAATCAACGAAAATTGCCATAAATACGTTTTAACTAATAACTCAAAAACGTAAAGCAATGTTCTGAAACTGCACGCAGAATAGAAATTTGTTGCGTTTACCAACTCTTTGCCCAATCAACTTTTTCGGTTCTCTCAATCGCTTAGTCGGTTGTTATTGTCAAAATGAAAAGCGTTGTAGTTTGTACTGCAACCAATTTCGAACTGTTTTTGAACAATTTAGTACAGAGTTAGAATCATTAGGAGTGTGTATAGACTAATAATTCAGGTGTACAGGTTAATATGGCAGTTCCGCCAACAAATTTCTAAACTATTTGTTGGTACATGAACTTAGTTGGTACAACTAACTTTTTCATTCTTCCAACCTCATGCCAAAAGAGGATTTTTCTGTGTGTGAGTCTTGATTAGAATAATGAAGTTCATTGAAATATTGTAAAATGATATCGGATTAAATAAAAGTCAGTAAATTTCCCTAAGTTTTGTTATAATTAAAATAATTTAAAAAATATGTTCAGTTATTATTAATTTAAACGATAGAACTAAAATAGTTTGTTTGTGGTTAAACTATTTTATTAACCACAATTGCGACATTCGGAACCCCCCACAACTTTCCACTAAATCCATCATAATATCACACAACATGATTTATATAATCTGAAAATTCTTGAGTTACCGCGACATGTGCGAAGCTTGTTTGTTGCATAATTAATCTGTGCAGGCATATGATAGAAAAAGGCTATAAAAATAAAGAAATTCTGCACCACAACAAGAGTTAATTTTATAGAGAAAGCAGGGATTGAACAATTAACTTTTTTATTTAAAAGTTTTAAAAATTTTAAAATGTCTAAAAATGTTGTATATTCAAAAATTTAATTTTTCAATTTCATTCATTAATTTCATTCATTTAATTTTATTCTTTAATTTCTTAATTTAATGTGGGACCACAAATTGAAATTTTCCTTAAATTTAACACTAAAAACTTAATTTTTCATTAAAAAATAAAATTTTTACTTAAATTTCAATTTTTCACTTAAAATTCAATTTTTCAATATAATTTCAATAAATATTCAATTTTTCACTAAGAATTCAATTTTTCACTTAAAATTCAATTTTTCACTAAAAATTAAATTTTTCACTAAAAATTCAATTTTTCACTAAAAAATTCAATTTTTCATTAAAAATTAAATTTTTCACTAAAAATTAATTTTTTACTGAAATTTCAATTTTTCACTTAAATTAAATTTTTCACTTAAAATTCAATTATTCATTAAAAAATAAATCTTTCATTTAAATTCCAATTTTACATTAAAAATTCAATTTTTCACTAAAAATTCAAATTTTCACTAAAAATTCAATTTTTCACTAAAAATTCAATTTTTCACTAAAAATTCAATTTTTCACTAAAAATTCAATTTTTCACTAAAAATTCAATTTTTCACTAAAAATTCAATTTTTCACTACAAATTCTATTTTTCACTAAAAATTCTATTTTTCACTAAAAATTCAATTTTTCACTAAAAATTCAATTTTTCACTAAAAATTCAATTTTTCACTAAAAATTCAATTTTGCACTAAAAATTCAATTTTTCACTAAAAATTCAAATTTTCACTAAAAATTCAAATTTTCACTGAAAATTCAATTTTTCACTAAAAATTCAATTCTTCACTAAAAATTCAATTTTTCACTAAAAATTAAATTTTTCACTAAAATTAAATTTTTCACTAATAATTCAATTTTTCACTAAAAATTCAATTTTTCACTAAAAGTTCAATTTTTCACTAAAAATTCAATTTTTCACTAAAAATTCAATTTTTCACTAAAAATTCAATTTTTCATTAAAAATTCATTTTTTCACTAAAAATTCATTTTTTCACTAAAAATTAATTTTTCACTAAAAATTCAATTTTTCATTAAAAATTCATTTTTTCACTAAAAATTCATTTTTTCACTAAAAATTCATTTTTTCACTAAAAATTCATTTTTTCACTAAAAATTCAATTTTTCACTAAAAATTCAATTTTTCACTAAAAATTCAATTTTTCACTAAAAATTCAATTTTTCACTAAAAATTCAATTTTTCACTAAAAATTCAATTTTTCACTAAAAATTCAAATTTTCACTAAAAATTCAAATTTTAACTAAAAATTCAAATTTTCACTAAAAATTCAAATTTTCACTAAAAATTCAATTTTTCACTAAAAATTCAATTTTTCACTAAAAAATCAATTTTTCACTAAAAAATTCAATTTTTCACTAAAAATTCAAATTTTCACTAAAAATTCAAATTTTCACTAAAAATTCAATTTTTCACTAAAAATTCAATTTTTCACTAAAAATTCCATTTTTAAATAAAAATTTATCACTAAAAATTCAATTTTTCACTAAAAATTCAATTTTTCACTAAAAATTCGAATTTTGACTAAAAAATTCGAATTTTTCACTATAATATTCGAATTTTCACTAAAAAATTAAAATTTTCACAAAAAATTCAATTATTCACTATAAATTAAATTTTTCAATATAAATTCAATTTTCCACTAAAATTTCAATTTTTCACTAAACATTCAATTTTTCACTGAAAATTCATCAATAAAAATTCAATTTTTCACTAAACATTCAATTTTTCACTTAAAATTCATTTTATTATTACATATTCGCTCAAAATTAATATTTTCACTATAAATTAAATTTTTGTATTATTCACTGAGTGTTCGTTTTTTTTTCCCTAAAAATTTCTATTTCAGTCCCTGTCAAAAACAGTGTTTTTTCTATGTTATGCATCAAACTAGGTTTGCTTTGCATTAATTGCCACATTATCGCCCGTGCATTGCGGTCTCCGCCCTCTCTAAAATAGGCATGTTTTGAATATCAACCACAGGTCAAACATAGTACCAACCCCGACGACGTCCACCCTCTATAAGTTAACATGTTTTCCAGTTAAATGCCTCGACGCATTCAACGGAAACTTCGCTTTTAATTAGTTGCGCAAATAAATTTAATCGTGCTTTTCGGCATTTAAAAATGGCGCTGCAATTAAAAATCGCCTCGAATGTCCTGTCGGTGCTGTCGGCGCATGATGAAGTTCTGCCCGACAAGTTAAAAGTTTAAGTTAGTCACGTATGTGTTTACGTGTCGGCAATGCAAATTGCAGACTAGAAATGACGATAAAAGCCTGAAGCGCGCGACCAGGAGTCATGGAAGAAGGGGCACGTGGAAGATGTAGAGAGGGTCCTCGAAGCAAACATGTTGCAGCCACATTTAAAGCGCGACGTTTTATGACTCTTGTGCGCCGCATGTCGTCACAAAGAAAATGCATTGCACAGTTTTAGGCGCGCGCGCAATTTTCATTTCGCCTGTTAATGTGCAATAAAACTCTGCGTTGCCAATGTTGTTTCGAAGTTTTTGTTTTGGTAAAAATTTTGTACTGTAAAATATTTTAATAAATATACAAAAAAAAAAGGTCCAACAAATGTCGTTGACACACGCGGCATGCCATGAGCTTTTATTGCGCCCTATTTTGTGCAACAGAATGCAGTGCATTATTGCACGCGAATGAATCTCCTTAGCTCCGAGTCTGCGTTGCATTTTGTCGTTTAATTTAATTTGGTCTTTGCACTGCACTTTATTTGCGTTCAATTCAAAACAGTGCCTAAAACTATGCAGTGCGCATATGAAAGGCATATATTTTGTGTGATGTAGCTGAAGTTAGTTTAATGTTTATATTAGCGAGTTGTGTTTTGGAATGCCTGATGCATTTCAATGCTTTAAATAAAATAGGGTTTGGTTGAAACTTTTGTATACTACAAAATAAATTATGGTGTATCTACTGGTTGGAAAAACTTTTCGAAGACAGCAGGAATCCATTGGTAAGTGAAGTGGTATACATAAAAACGAAATATTATGATACAACAAAAAATCAAAAACTTATTTTGACTTTTTATAAATAAAAATTTATAAAATTTTTCTTCTTTAAATGCAGATTTCTTGAATTCAAACGTAGTTCAAAAGTAATATCTCATTTAAGAGGTTAAATTGGTCGACATTAAAAATAAATATATTAAAAATAAATATTATTAAACATAAATGGAGTTTATTTTGAGTTTATTTTAATTGACACCTTTCGACAATTGTTTTCATACGAAAACTTTAAACAAGCTTCAGCTTAATCTTGACTATATTTAAGGTTCATTCTATTTTATAATTTTATTTAAAATTTAATTCATATTTTTTATACTCTATAGTTACATAATGTGATACGGTAAATTCAGAATGGTTGCCCTTATACAGAAAAATATTCAATATGATGACTTTATTCATCAATATTATGAATATTTTCAACTACTATCAGATTCATCATATGGAAGATTTCATTCATTGAATTAAAATCGTATTATTAATGTGTTTTATGTTCAATATGAATTATGTTCAATATGAATTATATGAGGCAAAAAAATTAAAAAATAAAAAAAAAACAAAAGATATTAGTTACAAAATTTTTTTAAAAATTAAGTTTTTTTTTCGAGAACAAAAAAATGTCCGATAAAAATATATTTTTCAAAAAAAAAAAATCAAAATTTTTTAATGTTCTCTAAAGAAACATGTTTATTATTAAAAAAAATAGAAAAGTTTTCGAAAAAATATATATTCGAAAAAAAATATTTTCGAAAAATATATTTTCGATAAAAAAATATTAATAAAAACTTAAATTATAAACAAAACGTTTTACTAATTTGATCTTGTCGAGCGATCATTATTTATGAATAATACTCTAAATATGAATTTTTTATCAACAAAATTTCTTCAATATGATGTACACATATTTTGTGTGTTATGTATTTGTTCATTAATGTGATGACGTGGTCTTTGCATACACTTTATCAAGTAGCAGAACACTTTCTCAGTCATACAACAAATTGATAATGAATTGATAACATTGATGTTTTGTAGTGATAAATATTACGAATTGTTCTTCAATACAAAGAATCATGGTTTGAAGAACGAAATTCATCAATATGACGTAGTGTTTTTCTATTTTTACTCTGTGTAATCTTCAAAATGGGTGAACTCAGTCGACCTGAGACTTTAAATTAAAATATTAATTTTAGTTCAAATACCGAATACCCGGCACTGCAACATTAAAAATATAAATTATTTAATAATACGTTAAACCATTTCACCCCCCTATTCGGACTCTTCGTTAAATTGTAGGTCCCACCATTTCAGTGCAAAAAAACAGAGTTTAGACATTAGTATTTCAGAGCTGTTTGCGCCATACTATGATTATTTTTATATTTTTATTTTTCAATGTTGGTTATTTGACCATTTCGTTTTTTGATAGACATGAAAAGAACTTCTTTAAATCAAGCAGAATATTCGAGATTAATTTTTCGTTAATCACATAATTAACTTCAGCATCTTTAGAAGAGAACAAATATACACTTTGATGAACTCGAATTCGTAGTCCGTTTGGGTCCGCCATGTCAATGTTACTCACAATTGACAGTCTTATAGGGAAAATAAAAAATAGTACTAAAATATATGAATTTATAAAGACAGAAGTTTGAAGTATTCAGTAAAGAATAGAGTTTTATTTATATGTTTGTTTATTTTCCTTTTTGAATATCCAACGATTTTCAAATTTCCTTAGTACATTAAACCTGTATCTTTTCAAATTAATATATTTTATTACTATTTTTAAACACATTATTATCCCATGGTGGACCTAAACGAACTTCAGATTTAAGTTCATCGAACCTGTATTACCCTAAAATCCTTATCAAATCGAAGTTCGAATTTTTCTGCATACCTTATGACTGCTGATGCTACTAATTACTACTCTACTAATTACTCCTTAAACCATCAGTAAAGGATAATTTACATAAATTATGACAAATCAGATGAAATAATTGTTTTATCCACAATAAATTCGTACCCGAATACGAAATCTTTTACTATTTTAAAAGAAATAGTGATTTTACTGAACTAATTAATAATTCCTCGCAAATGCTAAAAACAAAAAACAAATTTCCAGTAATTAAGAAACTGCATTATAATGGCGCAATTTTCTCAATTGTGAATTTTTTCCCTAAATTTTGGGAAATATTCAACTTTTCCCATTAAGGAAACTTACGTCAAAAACAGAAAATACTAATGCGCGACCTCTAAAATTCTATTGATTTTTGAAAAAAAGTACGTGTAAGTCTTTTTCAATATTTTTGATTGTATGGTGACTGATCACGGTGACTATAATATATACTGAATGTAATAGTGAATGTAATAGTGAAAAATTTAAAGTATTTTCAATGAAAAATTTTCATAAACACTAAGATCCAGTTTTTCAATCACATTTTCTAATCAAACTTAGTTTAAAATATATGTAATTTCGTCTTTTGTCAACATATTACAAATATTTAATAATTACTAATTGCATATATTTCTGTATTTATTTTAAGAAATTTGGCCATTTTAATTAGGATCTATAGACGATTTTAAAATGTGGAAAAGTTTAAGCTAAGTTTCAAATTGTACTGAAATTGATAACAAATATAATCTCATATTTAAACTTTTTTTTGAACTTATAATACGTGACCCTGTGAAAAGTCAATGGCTGCCACAAAATATTAAAGAAATTGACAGGCAACCATAATTAAGTTGAAATGAAAGAAATATTTTTTTTTTTGGGTTCTCAACCAGTTGCAGAGACGGAATAAGAAGGAAGACGCAGAAATTGAAATGTCAAAAGTTATTTGTGGTATTATCAAAGCTGCCAAGACTTTGGATTAATATATACCAAAAAGTTTGATACATTTTTTTGGTTGTTTTATAAATTTTATTTATTAGTTTCAATGCTATAATACTGAGAAATTACTCTGGAAATTGACAGGTCAGACAGTTTGAGTTAATTTCAAGGATATCAGATTTTATTTGCAGAATGGGATTGTAGGTACAATTATTATTTTAGATAAAATAATGAAAAGAATTAGTTCTAAAAACTATTAATATGTTTTATATTTATTATGTCACTGTTTCAAAGTGTGTTTTAAAAATATTAAAAAGGCAAGAGTTATGTTCAGACTAGGGGGTGTTTAGGTGCAGGTTTAGATTTTTTATTTCTAGTTGCAATCATGATACATTATTGCATAGAAACAGAGATCTTTAATAAAATGCATTTTATCATTTATCGCATCTCATTCAATTGGGAAATGAATTTTAAAATGATACAAAAGGTTCCATTTTCCCTTAGAATTCGCATAACAATTTCATTTCGTTCGATATTTTTTTACAGTACCGGAATTAGATTTTTCAGTACAAAATAAAGGTATTTCAATCGAATTAATTTCTTATAATTTCTGAAGATCTAAGATATTTACATTCTTGTCGTCAAATAAATTTTTTTTGGCAGGGTCGAGGCAGCTTAGAAACATTTTGGCGACATATTTCAAACAGACAAAGGCGGAGTTTGTATCAAAAGCTGTCTGTTATCTGCCCATTCCCAAAATATGGCGTGAATCTGCCATTAATATGCCATAAAATTTTACAACCGGCAATACACTTCCCAAGATATTCCATTTAGCTGTGCGTTTGCTGGAAATATGCCCGAAATATTCCTGAAAAATGCCAGAAATTTTGTCTCGGGATTTTCTGGCAGTTTAGAAACATATTCTCGACATATTTCAAACAGACAAAGGTGGAGTTTGTATCAAAAGCTGTCTGATTTCTGCCCATTCCCCAAATATGGCTTGAATCTGACACAAAAATCTACAACTTCTACTTATCTGAGCGATCGCCGGTAATATGCCCGAAATATTCCAGAAAAATGCCAAAAATTTTGTCTCGGGTACCCCAGACAAAATTTTTAGCAGGGTCAAGATATTTTTGAAATTTTTTTTCGACATATTTCAAACAGACAAAGGCGGAGTTTGTATCAAAAGCTGTCTGTTTTCTGCCCGTTCTCCAAGTATGACGTGAAATTGCCATAAAAATTCCACAAAAATTTACAACATGCTATATACACTTCCCAAAACATTCCATTTATCTGTCTGTTTTCCCGAAATATGCCGTAAATATTCCTCAAAATTACCTGAAATTTTGTCTCGGGTAGGTTGTAAATTTTTGTGGAATTTTTATGGCAGATTCACTCCATATTTGGGGAAGGGACAGAAAACAGACAGCTTTTGATCAAACTCCGCCTTTGTCTGTTTGAAATATGTCGAGGAAATATTTCTGAACTGCCTCGACCCTGCCAAAAATGTTGTCGACGGTTCTGAAACCAAATAATTTTCCATTTAATATAATAAATTTGCAAATAAAGCCCTACAATCTATTGCGCTCAAATATTCCAGAAAAATGCCAAAAATTTTGTCTCGGGTACCCCAGACAAAATTTTTAGCAGGGTCAAGATATTTTTGAAATTTTTTTTCGACATATTTCAAACAGACAAAGGCGGAGTTTGTATCAAAAGCTGTCTGTTTTCTGCCCGTTCTCCAAGTATGACGTGAAATTGCCATAAAAATTCCACAAAAATTTACAACATGCTATATACACTTCCCAAAACATTCCATTTATCTGTCTGTTTTCCCGAAATATGCCGTAAATATTCCTCAAAATTACCTGAAATTTTGTCTCGGGTAGGTTGTAAATTTTTGTGGAATTTTTATGGCAGATTCACTCCATATTTGGGGAAGGGACAGAAAACAGACAGCTTTTGATCAAACTCCGCCTTTGTCTGTTTGAAATATGTCGAGGAAATATTTCTGAACTGCCTCGACCCTGCCAAAAATGTTGTCGACGGTTCTGAAACCAAATAATTTTCCATTTAATATAATAAATTTGCAAATAAAGCCCTACAATCTATTGCGCTCAAATAAAAGACAGTATTTCTCCTTCTACATCACTTTTTTAAACATCTTCTTTTGACATTTTTTTCCCTCTGCGCTCCAGCTTCAATACTTTATAGAAAGTGTCCATTGTAATGTTAACCCATTCACATTGGTCATTGTTTCCTCCGAGTTGACATTTTTAAGTCATTTTATTATGTAAATCTAAATTGTTGTCAACGTCGGGAAGCAGTACGATTTAGTGCATGCAGCATTAAAGGGACCCTTATGAGCCCTCATCAGCTTAGTAAATGTCAAAGCATGTCGCACAAATAATATTGTCAGCCATGGCTTTGCAGGGTTTTTCTGCTGAACAGAAAAATAAAAAAAGCACAAAATAAAAAAGCAAGTTCAGAAAAAATATACAAAAAATAAATAAAAAGTATAAAAAGAAATAAAATATTTATGTTTTTATTGTGTAGCAACATGACAAAAATGTCTTGTTAAAAATTTTGTTGTTGCTGTGGTAAATGTCAAGAATGGCATGGGTTGCTTTTTATTTAAACCTTATTTTGTGGTCGTTTGTTGGTTGCTGTTCATTTTTTTATACGCTTTAGGTTAACAGGTTTATTTATTATTTAAATGAGAAGAGTTATTTGAAAACAGAAGGCAGACAACCTTATTAAAGCAGTTGGTTGGTTTTTTTTCGAAGATTTATACAATTGAAAATTATTTAAAGTACTTAGTTTTTGAGATAATTGAATTTTAAATTTAGCTTAAAATATTATGCAGTACGAAATTATTAACTCTTCTCAGTGTAAAAAAAAAAACAAATTTGTATATTTTCCACATAAGAATATTTTGAGTGTTTCTAAAATAAAAAATGCATATTTTGCAAATAATGCGTTGTTTTTTTGATAGTTTAAAACATATGTCAACCTCATTAGAAATTTTCCTGATGTTTCATTGGGAAAATATCGGCTTTCCTTCTCATAAACCCTTCCCTTGTTATGTCCTTATAATGCTTACCATAGTAAGATTTAAGTTTGCCCATGTAGAAATTGTACTGGAGTCATAATAGAGAATTGATAACTGAAGGTTTTTCCGTGTCATACCTCGATCAATTACATAACGAACATGATCTGGCTTCATGTGTACCATTTTGGCCCCAATCAGAGCTTTATTATTTAATCCTCATTATCAATTTACAATCGGATCTAATCGGAATCTAATCAGAAAAACTATACATATTTATAACCTACACTAAGAGTGAAAGGGTATATTCAGTTTGGTAAGCCGTTTGCAACACCCAGAAGGAAGCATCTCCGGTATGGAAAAGTATATATATTCTTGATCAGCATGACCTCCTGAGTCCGTCTGTCCGTCTGTCTGTCTGTTAAAATCTCTACTACTTTTAAAATTGAAGAGCTAGATAAATGAAACTTATAACTTAGATTACTAATATACCTACGCTGTATGTGCGAAAAAATTGTGACCTATGATCCGACCACTTATGTTAAAATACCTCATATAAAATGTACATATAAAGATCAATTTTTATGTATACGTGCTTAGGTAAACTTTTTTGGTCAAATATATATTGACATCATGCTCAAATACATGATAATAAAGTTTTCCGGCGAAAAGACTTGTGGTTCACAAAAAATAATCGAAATTCGGTACACCTACCCATTTGTAAATATGGGTATCAAATGAATGGAAATTCTTCAGCGATTGAATGTTTGTAGTTATTTTCAGGATTCGTATACCCTGGTATTTATAGTCGGCTTAGACCGACTATAATTTTGATAATCCTAACTATCATAATTACACCTACTTTAAAATTTCCCATGTGATCTAACCTTCCCAACTGGTTTTTTATTAAATGGGAAATTATCGGAATTACGTTGACAATATTGTGAAAATATTTTTATGAAATGTGAGAAAATCATTCAAATGAAATCTATGTTTTTATTATTTTAAAGTGATACTTAATTCAATTTATTAAAACAATGTTCATAAATGCAAAACACCAAAAATTAGAATAATTTTATTTTTAAACCTTTTTTAAAATTATTTACAAAACTTTTTTTTATATTTTTTATTATAACATTTGAAACAAGTGCTTTACTTGTATGGATCTCTACATTATTAAATCAAACAATATTCATTTTGAATATTCTTTAATGCTTTTCTGTTTTATTTCTAGTTTTTAAATGACGTTTATCTGCTAAGGTTTTGTCAAGTTTGTATCAAGAAAATATATTTTGCTCAGGTCATAAATGGATGCATTTAGGTTAAACAAACTGATCGAATGGAACATAATCATGTCCCTTGAAAAGTACCCAATAATGTAACTGCGTTACATTCTTATGAGTTGATATTACAACAGACAAAATTTTTGGCAGGGTCGAAGCAGTTTCGAATTTTTTTCACATTTTTCAAACAGACAAATGCGTAGTTTGTATCAAAATCTGCCTGTTTCACAAAATTTGACAACCTCCCGAGCCAAAATTTCTGGTATTTTTCAGGGCATATTTCCGGCAAACGCACAGCTAAATTGGTTATCAAGGGAAGTGTATAGCAGGTTGTAAAATTTGATCCATTTTAATGGCAGATTGAAGCCATAATTTAGGAATGTGCAGAAAACAGATAGCTTTTGATACAAACTTCGCCTTTGTCTGTATTTTTTTTTTTTTACAAATTAACCAACGCTCAGGGGATGCCCCCTATTCATGCAATGCACAAAGTTGATCGTAACAATGTATTATAGGTTAAGGGGAGGAGGAAAGATGGAGTCGTGTCGGTGGATATTTGCTTTAAATTTCCCGATATTAAAAATGTCGGGAAAAACAGACGCAGGGAGATTGTTCCACAAACGTATCGTGCGACTGAAGAACGAATTCTCTCGGTAATGCGTGGTTCTATTGAGAGCCGAGTGAACTACGAAGGGGTGGGCTTTGTTTGATGCCCGAGTAGAACGAGAGAATACACGACCTGGTGGAAGCAGGCCATGTATTTCCCTCGAACACTTACCATTGTAATACCTATAAAACAGGCTTACACACCCTACGGTCCTTCGGTGCTCAAGAGAACCAATAGAGGATGAAATATTTTCATCCCCTATTAAATATATTGCACGCTGTTGGATTCGATTCAGGAACTCCAAAGAAGATTTTGAAGCCCCTGCCCATATGTGCGAATTGTATTCCATCTTAGGCCGAATATAGGTGGTGTAGACAGTGCGCAAGTCAGCAGGAGTGAAGTATGTCTTACACCGCTTTAAAAAACCGAGGCACTTGGCCGCCTCTTTCGACACGTCAAATATGTGATCATTCCAACGGAGATCACATTTGATTGATATGCCCAGAACGTCAAGAGCAGCTGACTCTGCAATATCCACAGCACCCATATTAAGGGGAGGTAGGGTTGAATCCATTCTTTTGTGAGATAACAGACAACATTGGGTCTTGCGTGCATTAAAATCAACTCTATTTGCAAGACCCCACTCGGAGATTGTTTTAAGGTCATTATTGAGTGTGTCATTCATTGTCTGCCTCTTACTCTCAATCTCCAAAGAGTTTGGGCGCTTGTTGAACGAATATGAGTGACAGATGTTACTGTCATCTGCCAAGGAATGGATTGGGTTTTGGGTCGATGACAGAAGGTCATTGATAAAAACCAGAAATAGGGACGGGGATTGGACAGAACCCTGCGGGACTCCAGAATTGATGGAATGTTGTTCTGAGAAAACACCATCCATCGCAACTCGTATTGAACGACCCTGGAGAAAACTCGATATCCATCGAGTAAAAGAATTACCGTCACCATATGCAATAAGTTTTGATACCAGGGCTTCATGCCACACTCGATCAAAAGCCTTGGAAATATCAAGAGCAACCACCTTACTTTCCCCGAAAAGATGAATACAATTTTTCCACTTTTCGGAGAGGAACGCCATCAAGTGACCTGTGGTTCTGGCCCTACTGAAACCATATTGGCGGTCACTGAGCAATTCGTTGTGCTCAAGATAGTTCACAAGGTGGAAGTTAATTACGCTCTCCATTACCTTGGAGAGTGCAGAGCATATTGGAATGGGTCGGTAATTGGCAGGGTTCGTAGCCTCGCCCTTTTTCGTAGCCTCGCCCTTGGCTGGACATTGGCAACCTTCCAACAAGATGGAAAAACTCCTGTCGTGTAGGAGATGTTGAAAAGGTTACACAATGGACAAGCCAGCGTTGACGCACACTTCTTCAACACATGGGCCGATATGCCATCTGGCCCGGAGGCTTTGTTAATATTGAGATTTGCTAAAACCTTTTTAACTGCCCGAGTTCGAAAATGTATCTCCGGCATTGCAGAAGAAACAAATTCAACGACGGGCAGTGGTTGATTGCTATCTGGGAGCGTTGAATTATTTGCAAATAATTCTGCCAAGAGATTAGCTTTATCAACCGGGTCAGTGAAGGTCTGGCCATTCATAACAAGGGTTTAAGTAGACGATGTCGTCTGATTCTTCACCCTTTTAGCAAATGACCAGAAATTTTTACTACCTCTATGGTAGAGAAGGACCTTTTTGCGCGCGTTTTATTCGTGGAGAAACTTTTCAGGCGCGATCACGGCATTACAGCGATTCCTAGCCTGTATGCGAAGTCTTTCAGTATCAGCATTCTTATTAGAACGCCAATTCTGAAAGGCTTCCTCTTTCGACCTGACTGCAATCCTGCAAGTCTCATTAAACCAAGAGTGGTCCTTGGGTTTAATGCTAATCTTTTTAGAAGGTATGAAGGACCGCATACCCAATAAAATAATATTTTGTACCATTAAGGCCGCGGCATTTATGTCTCTATCTGCGAAACACAATTTCCAATTAAAGTTGCGAAAAATATCATTTAACGCAACCCAATTTGCTTTTTCGTAAAGCCATACAGTTCTCTTCGGAACATTTTGTCTCGGGATAACTCGACCAGTTACATGACAAACATATTCTGGCCATAATCTTCCGTAATAAACGAATTGAGTAAAAAATTGTAAATTTTGTATACTTATTTTTCATATAACGAACATTTTTCATGTTAAACACATTCTGTATGATGATACCATCATTTACATATTCTTTAAAATGAATTGTTTTATATATATTTAAATATTTTGCATTTTCGAAAATGATGTCTTGAATGCTGCCAATGCTCTCTTTCGTAAAGAACCAATTCGTATTGAGACCAATCCAAAGGATTTTTCTAGTTTTTACTCAACCCAGTATGCCATTTGTTTCGATATCGTTACTAGGTAAATGTGAGAAAAAGAAGAATTCACACAATATCTGAGACTTTATCGTAACGGTATCGAGGGTCAAATTGGATCTAAGTGGTAGGCAGATTAAAGTAAATATAACACGTTCTGTCAACGCAAAACAAAGTATACGAGCGAATATTACAGAAAAAGCTAAATATATGAAAACTGCAACAGATACATGAACGCGTGTTTGCGAAGAATACGGACAAAAAATTAGCGTGTATCTTTTTGGTTTTTTATAGTCAATAAATTAACTGCTCCAAATCCAGAAGAATAAATCTTGTTTACTTTTTTGATAACTAAGTAATTTTCTTACTTAATATTCAGATGATACATTCTAGTATTTTAGTAGCATTTTATTGATATTTGTGAAATTCTACTATTTTTCTCCTGTTTAAGATATTTGTTTCCCTCCGTGTATGACGTAAACTTGAGAACGCTGATGTTTTGTGTTCTTTTATTTTTGATAAAACTAATATTTATGGGACTGTGAATTAGAAAACACGACATTAATGTTAGGACTGTTCAGATAAAAGTCACAAGAAGAAATCATTAGGTTCAAAGTATGACAGTTCATGCACAGTTTCGTTTGCTCTGAAGTAAAAATGAAAATGCCTATTGTCGTTGATGAGGGTACTCAAACGGTGCAACAACCCAGCAGAAAATTGATTCGTTTCTTAGTTTTTAAGATTAATTTAAGTTCGAAATTAATTCGGAATAGAATTTAACGTAAATGTATCTATTTCCGACACGCTAAGATAAAAACAACCCAGTCTGTCATGTATCAGAGACCTTCGATACCTCGAAGCGATCTCGTTGCTTTCTCGATTCTAATTTTTATAATTGTTCGTACATTAAAATTTTTTTGACAAGATACGATATTTAAACATTTATCAAATCGATATCGCAATATTTTTCGCAGCAATCTCGAACTTTGATTGTTTTTTTCTTCGATCACTAGTAAAAATTTGCCCGATGCGTCATCGGGAAATGATCGGGTTTTCGTTGGGTAAGTCCTATTAGAGAAAATATGATCATTGCCTTTGCGTGCCCTTATCATGCTTACCATACCAGGGTTTGCATTATCTAAATAGTCAATGTTCCCGATCATAGCTACATTATTTGTTCCTCATAACAAAATGACATCAGACAATGATCGAGGTTTAATGAGAGAAACCCTATTATGCTCGGGCTCTGACAAGGCAAATGTCGGGTAAATAATAAAATAGGGAATTTCCCGATCAGTACATGATCATGGCGTGAGGTCAGTGCGTTACAAGGACATTATGGGCCTCGTCATATACCGATCATCTCAAATAATGACATGATCACTGCATGACCATGGCCCTACCAAAATTTCTGCTAGGGATATCGTTCTGATTTCGAAAAATTTCTCGTATCGAGAATACTCCGACAGAACGTTCCGATATCTACCTACCATCTAGGTGCAATTTGACGCTCGATATCGTTACGAGAACGAGTCCAATAACGTGTAATTTCTCCATCTACTCGCAATGATCTCGTAATGATATCGATACGAATGGCGTACTGGAAATTTACGTAAAAATACCATTTGCCACGAGTTTTTTTAAAATCTTTCGTAATTTAAAAGAAATAAAAAAAAACCTGACGGATTTAAATTCACGGATTTGGTATACTTACTTTAAGTTTGAAAATTTCATAAAATACAATAATTGAAATTCCCCAAAAATCCGTATATAAAAAAAACTTTTTCTTTAACTATATGGAAAGGTAATTTTTAATGCTTGAAATTTTAGCCAAAATACAATACTGAACACTTTTAAAAAAAATATTTTTGTAGTTTTCAGGGATGTAATCGAAACTGAATAAATTTAATAATGCGTTTAAAGTTTGGATATAAAACTTGGATGTCTTTTAAAAGATAAGAATTCAAAATTTTGATGCATTAATCGGTAGAGATTTATATGGAAATTTAAAACTTGCATTCATCTGTATTTTAGGCTTGGGATTTACGACTTCAATTCAGATCTGAATAGACCTAACATTTTCTGCTGGGATACTATGATACAAACTGGCACATATCAACATGACGAAAGAGGTTACATTTGACGACACAGAAACCCAACGACATGTGCAATATTAGAATGAGGTTCCGGAAGACAATTCACAGAGATTTAAAGTGAAATTAATGAAATCACTTAGAGTTGTTTAAAAGTCACTTAACTAATTTGAAATAAAACACACTGCAGTTTAAATAATTTTTATGTAAAATGTTTTTATTTATTGATTCATTTATTTATTAAATATTTACTTGCATATTTAGTCATTAAACATGTAGATTACACTACGTAAGTATGCATTATATATTTATAAGTTGTATTTTTTTTTTTCAATTTAACATAATCCTTACATATTACAGCAATAATTAAATTCAGTTACATTATATAGATGCATTTAATTTTAACACTAAAGTTTACATTATATTAATATGTTTGATTTCGTACATTTTTGCTGTTTTAAGTGTCGGTTTTTTGAATTATTTTTTAAATGTATTTTTATTTATTTTTTTTTTAATTTTGCATATATATTTTTGCTACATAATATTAATGTTCATTTTAAATATTTATGTTTACTTAACTTATTTTAATTACATGTTTATTTTGTTGCATATGCAAATATGCGCTTATTAGCTATTTTAATATTTATTATAACATTTATTTCGATTTTATATTAATTTAACATTTACAGTATTTAATTACAGTGTTTAACAAAAGCTTATTACAAAAAAATTAATAATAATAATAATAAAAAATATATCAAGTGCGTACTTTATACAAAATTAAATGCAGTTTTTGAGAATACAAAATTAAATTATATAATAAAAAAAAAACAGTCTGTTTATAGTAATTTTTTTTAGGTTTACATTTTACACGTTTCATTAGTTTTGTTAGTTTAAATATTTATTTTATTATTAAGTTTTGTTTTAAAATGCATTTTCAGTAATTATATTAATGCTTATGGCGGTGTAAAATAGTTAATGTGTCATGGTTTCATTTTTACATTTATGAAATATTCACTTTTTTCATTGTTTAACAAAAATTGAAAATGTAAAATACACTTTTTAATAAATTATAAACGTTTTTTTTAGCTTTAACTTTGAAGAATATGTAATAAAAATTAAATTAACTATAATTTTTAAGCAATTATAAAAAGCATAAATTACATAAAATATTTAAAATGGCTTCAATTGAAAAGGAAATACAAATTCTAAAACAAAAACTATAAACTATACAAAAAAAAATACATTTATATAAAAGAAGTTAACATTAACTATAGATATGCATAAATTTAATATGGCTAATTGGAAAGTTTAGAAATATTTATTATGATTATGCTCGTGATAAGTGTGTTGATGATGATGATACTTCTTCTCTGATGATTTTTAATGCTGTGTGCTGAAGGATTTTTAATATGTTTGCCTTTAATTAGTACTACATTCACTATAGCTAATATTTTTTTTACAACTATTTATGTTTGTCATGAATTAGAAACTATTTAGTTTAAGCAGCTTAATGTCTAAAGCATTATTTTATATTTTTAACTTGCCTACATCTCACTAAAATGGTTTATTATCTCTTTTAAATATTATAATAATCATTTCAAGTAATTTAGTAGTAGAATATAAATTATGCAATTATATTAATAATGAAATTTTAATGAAATATGTAATATCACAGGTACATTTTTTTATTTATTAATATTTATATATAGTAGCAAACAGAAAAAATAGTTTTCAATTTATAACTATTTTTTTTTAAATTAAAAAATCTCTACAAAACAATAATTACTATGCATATTATATGCATCACTTTAATATAATTCGTGGGTGTTGATTTTTACGGCTTATTCATTTTTTCCTAAGCATGTCATATTAAAAAGAAAACTGTTTAAACTAAAAAAAACTATATAAATATTCAAAAATATAAACTATAAACTACAACGCTGTTTTACTTTAAAATGTCAGGACTAATTTGATTATAAAATGAAATTTTAATATGGCTTTTACTTTTTAAGATATTTACATTTGAACTCAATACGTATGAATTTGCAAAGACTTTTTTTAGCATTTATTAATATTCTAGGAAAAATTCTATTTTGATTTTTAACATTAATTTTCGTTTAAAAGATGTATAAACATTGCAAATTTCAAATGTTTGTGTATTATTTTTGAAGAAATTACTGAATATAACGAGCTTTATTTGAAGTTTCCATTAAAAATGTTGATAATAATAAACTAGTAAGGTCCAGTACAGATCTAGAAGGGATCCAGTAAGGATCCAGTATCCAATCGTTTCGATATCGTTACGAGATTAATGCGAGCTGAATGATAATACTGAAAATAATAAACCATTTTGAAGTTTCCATCAAAAATGTTAATACTAAACTTGTAAGGTCCAGTACAGATCCAGTAAGGATCCAGTAAGGATCCTGTTAAGATCCAGTATCCAATCGTTTCAATATCGTTACGAGATTAATGCGAATACTAAACTTGTGAGGTCCAGTACAGATCCAGTAAGGATCCTGTTAAGATTCAGTAAGGATCCAGTAAAAAACAAGTATCTAATCGTATCGATATCGTTACGCGTAGACGATATTGGCCACTTTATCGTAGCGATATCGAGCGTCAAATTGGAACTGCATAAATCATTTTTTTTTTGAGTTATTGATAATTTTTCCCCGAAAATTCATCCCGAGACAATTTATCCGAGAAAAATTCTTCATCGAATTAATTCTTTCCCAGACAATTCTTCTTCGAGATAATTCTTTGCCGAGAATATTTTGTGGGGAAGAATTGTTTTGGAGAATTGATTGGAGAGAAATTGATTCGGGTAAGAATCTAGGGATGAAATGTCTAGGGATGAATTGCCCTAGACATTTCATCCCTAGACAATTCATCACAAACAATTCTTCTCCGATTAAATTCTTTCTCGGATAATTTTTCTTCGAGATTATTCTTTCCCGCGAAAATTGTACGGGTAAATTTTGTTTCGAGGAAGAATTGTCTGGGGTTGAATTGTTCAGAGAAGAACTGTTTCGGGGAATAATGGTCAGGGTAGAATTGTCGGGTAATAAAATGGGTACATACAAACAAAATACTATAAAATTAATAGTCTCATGTCTTATGCTTTTGACACTAACTTTAGTTTAAACTTTGCGTTTAGTCTATACAGCAAAAATGAAGTTTTTATTTTGTTTCGGGGAAGAATTGTCTGGGGTTAAATTGTTCAGAGAAGAACTGTTTCGGGGAATAATGGTCAGGGTAGAATTGTCGGGTAATAAAATGGGTACATACAAACAAAATACTATAAAATTAATAGTTTTTTTTTATATTAAAATTAGACAATAGTATAATTATTATTTTAATCGGTATAATATTAATTTATGTTTGAATTTATATAAAAAATATTAATGTTTTGCATACTGCTAAATCAAGAATGGATCCTTTAAGAAATTTATGCGATTTTAGGCGATCTATGTCTGTGAATATTCAATATGTACACCCAGAAAAAAATTGCCTCAAATCCCATTAAAATTGGTCAATAGGACAATTATTGATTTAATAGTACACCAAAAATAAATATTTTCATGTAAACTCAATGGCAATGTCATGGTATTTTCTTGTATTTAATGTTATTTTCCGATTAAAATAATAATTTATCCTATTGACTATTTTTAATAGTAAAAAACTATTATATATATAGTATATATAGTAATTCTCGGTTTCCTTTGTCCGACTTAGAACAATCCTTAAACATGATATTTTGAATCAGATATAAAACATATTTTTGGAATTAAATGTTTCTATATTATGATTTCCCAAGAACAATATTTTTACCTTAAAAAAAAAACTCTCTATTTCAGAGTTTTGGAACAGAGAAATGAATGTTCTTCTCTACCAAGTCAGTCTATGTGCTTCCACCAGGTAAGTGATTCTACCTATAGAATTTTAATTTATTTGTTTTGAGAGAGAAACTATCCCTCAATACTCGTAAATTATATGAACTCAAAATTATCTTTAATTAATTCAATCTTTGCTCTACCTCATCTTGAAAACCGATTTGTATTACATCTCAACTGGTTTTAGCTAAATGTTGTCTAATATCCACTTTCTGTGTTTCGAAACGACCCTACAAGCCATTTTACGATAATTTTTAATTTCGATATAATAATGTTAAATTTATATATAAAACTCAAAGTATTTGAAAATTTAATTGCGCGTTCTTTATAATTTTTGGCAATTAATAAAAATTTTCGAACAAATAAAATTTGTTTATCGAAAATAAATACATTTATGATATGATCTTTATATCTATAACGACAAAAACAACGATAACATTTTAGACAGGTTCATTTTTATCGAAAAACCTATTGTTATCGTATCATTATAGATTATCGAAAACGACAATTTGAGCCTATAAATGATATCGGTGCGATATCATAAAATTATCATTTGGTTTGTTGGGGAACGACGAAACGAAAATTTGACGAAAAATTTCGCCAAAAAAAAATTTTTGATTTCGTGTTACTGACTTTTAAAACTTTGAAATTTATTCAAGATTACGTCACTCTCGTGTAATAGTCTTTCTCGTGTAATAGTCTTTCGAAATACAGTAAGATTTCTCCAATTTTGGGTATTATTCCTTAATTTTGATGGAAAATATAGGACGAAAATTATATTAAAAGGGCATATTTAAAATAGTGGATTATATACCAGAAAAATAACAATAAAAATCGTTTTATTGCATTTTGTATTAAAAATCTACAATCCAATTTCTATATAGCGTTACCACTTAGTACACAACACCATATTTTTCTAATTCAGTTTAAAATATTTCCAAAATTAATCGAAATATTGCGATTTATTTTTATATTAAAATTTACCTTGACAATTAGTGCAAAGCGTAGAGTTAAATTTTTGTTTCTAACCTGTATTTTTCAAAGTCTGTATTGAAAAGCAGCAACTGTGAATTATGTTAAAATGAGGTCTATTGTAAACATAGTGAAAACTTGTTTTGTGAAATGTTATTAGTAGAAATAATATATAAAAAATATCGAAAAAATTAATTTTTTATTATATTTTAAAAAGTTTTGCATAGAATTAAGAATGTAGGGATTATTTTCCATTGACTGAATAAATTGAAAATAATTAAAATTTAAATTTCAGCTAAAATGCTTTGTTTGTAAATTATGATTTTGGTAGAAAAAAGTAAAATTCTGCATAACTAAAAGAAGACTTTAAATAGCTTTAAACAAAGGTTTTAATAGCATCAAAATAAACTTTTAATAAAAGTCTGTATAATAAATAGTTTTAAGTTTTTAGTTACACAGCAAATAACTGTTTATAGCTAGTTTTTGTTTGCAGTGTAATAAATGCGTCTAAATCGTTGTAGTTTATTCAGTTTATGTAGTTTTATTTTAAGTTTTTCGTTAATTTTTTTTTTTGTTATTTTTAATTTTAAATTATTATTTCAATTTTTATATATTATTCGAATTTATTAAACTTTTACTTTTTTTATACATTTTTTATTTATTATTTAAGTTAATTTAAAAAGTATTTTTCCACTAACCATGTATTGTATTTCGAAAGTTCCATTTGATTTGTTTTAACATTTTTCACTATTTTGTAATAGTGCTTTTTTTGCTTTCACATAATTCCTATTAGGTTTGCGCTCGACCTATGCTAAATGCTTTTTTTGTTTTTTGTGCATAAAACTATTACGTATTTTTGTTAACAGTTTATTTTTTAAAATATTATTGGCTTTATGAATCAGACATTTGTTTTTTAGTTTTAGGTTTTTTTTTTTCATTAATAAGGTTTCAATAATTTTACCCTGTTTCTTCTATATGCATTTTAAATTAAATGGGGTCTTTATTTTGCTTTAAAAACTACTTCGGAGAACACAGTTTATTTTGAGTTGAGGATTGATTTTTTCTTTTTACAATTATTTTTAAAATAGTCTCATGTCTTATGCTTTTGACACTAACTTTAGTTTAAACTTTGCGTTTAGTCTATACAGCAAAAATGAAGTTTTTACATTGCTGCATATATGATAAGAAAATTTTATTTCCATTAAACTATGAATACTTTTGAAAATATTTTAAATTGCAAAAATTATATACTATGTAAAAACATTGTAAAAATTGGCAGTTTAAATTTTACATATTTTAAGTTTTAACGTAGTTTAGGGTTTTTCATTTTTAATATTGAGTAGGACGTTTATTGGGTTTTTTATATGGCACAATTTTGTCTTTAATGTCGAAAGTATAATTATTGTTTTGTGGGTATTTTGCAGCATATACGAATTACTTTATAACAAAAGGAAAACTATTAAATTTTTAAAAATTATAAATGATTTTAAAACTCAAATGTACAAAAACACAATTTTAATAAAAAAAAAAACGGTATTTTATATGGTTATAAAAAAGCTCTAAACCACAAGCGTATTTAAATTTCATTTACTAATATATCCTATAATTTTATTTATTATCCATGAATCGAAATTTAAAAACAAAGTTCAATTAATCGCACTTAAATTGTCTTTAGCTATTAAAGTTAACTTTTCTTTATCGTCTGACAGACAAGAAACATCCCTGTTTAGCATGTCGCATGTTTTAAGTGATTACCCGTGCATCGTTTGCAGAATCACAACAGTTTATTATAGGAAAATCATTAGCAATAAATTGTATTTAATTTCGATGGCCACAAAATGGCTGACAAATTTGCACACACACACCAAACTCAATGAGGTCTGTGGATTTTACAGCAGAGAATGGTAAAACAATTTTGGGTATTTTGTTTTGTAAAGCCAGAAATAATGTATGAGGATTTATAGTAAATGGGATATTTATAGTGAAGGCGCAAATAGGGATGTGGCGGCAAATAATAAAGACATGCTAAATGGTGGCAAGTCACGCGAAAACCACGTAGAACTTTGTGGCCTGAGGCGGAATAGTAATTTTTGAGGAACAGCGCTACTTTATGAGTAATTTAGAGTGATTATATTGAGGAAGCGAATTTTAACATGTAGACAAAAAAGAAGAATTTTGTAAATACATAATTTTTTAAAATTTTTTTTTTTTTTAAATACGGAAATTGAAATAAAAGGTGAAGAAAATGTTAAGAATTAATGGCGCATAATCATAGACAATTTTAAATCAACTTGAAATTTAAAATCAATGTTTATTTATTCTATATCAAATTTGTCGATAAATTCAAATTAATTTTTAAAGTTAACTCACTGTATTCATTGCATGTTCAGCCACAGTAGTGTCATTTGGTTTTGTTTTTCAAAACATTGAATGTATTGAAAAATAACAAAAATACTTCATAATACTTGACATCAACAAAACAAATACTGCAGTGAAGTGTAGTCGCTGGAAAGCACACTCTATAATACTGTAGACTGTCATTTCAAAATGCACCTAATACTGTAGAGTGCAGTAGTTATGTATTTTTGGATTAAGATTTTGGATTAAGATTTTTCTTTTGAAAATGAAAAATAACCCGTTGCTGTAAATTATTTCCCTAGTTGAAATTTTTCATATTAGAGAAATCATGATCATTTTGTTTATAATGACGATCAGAGAATGCCAAGTTAAAAATAAAAACATCCGTTCACAGTCTCATGATCCTATCAAAATAAACACAAAATATTTATAATAATTAACGTATTTTATGTATTTTTTTTTTAAACATTCAAGTTTTCTCTGAAAAATTTATTTCAGTAGATATGTACCCTATTAGACAGATCATTACCATATCATTTTGTTAAGATTATAAAAAACCGTCCATGACACTATCAAAATTTATGATAGGTTTACTTGACAAAATATATACCAGAGTCACTTTAAATTTAGAAATTCCATATCATATGCTCGCAAAATCCCCACAAAACTTTGGAAATGTCAAAAACTTTTGATTTTATGATATACAACACATTGTATTCGATGATTATGACCTATTTTTTCAACTGATTTCACTTGTTTAATGTACAAATTACCATTTTTGTTTTGTTTTCACTCACTTAAAACATATAAAATACAAATACATGGCAACTGCAAAATATGCGCACTACTTACACTCATCGAAGTTAGCGTCGCGGCGCATCACCCTACACAATTCACTAAAAATACATGACAAACTCGTCGTAAATGATGTTGCCACCTACACCACCAATGCTGCCGACACCGATACCGCCACCCGGTGTCGTCAACCGCCGCAGAGTCTATCAATTGTTCACCGTCGTCGCAGACGTCGTCATTGCTGAGTTGTTGGTGGTGGTGGCACCGGCGGCGGCCATCTTACCAGCGACTGTGGCCAGCGGTGCCATGATCACCGGTTCACCAGCCTCGGCATACAAACACGAACCCTCGCTGCACGAGCAGGTGTCGCCTTCGCGCGAACTGCTGCAACAATCGCTGCAGTTGCGATGCAATAGACCGGGCTCCTCGTAGGTGCAGTGACTTGACGACTTCAACATGCGATCGTGTTCGGACTCGGTGATGTCGGCAAAATTATTCGTCTTGTGGCTGCGATGATAGTGCGTCGATGTCGGTTTGCCACCAATGATGTTGTGCTCTTGGCTGCTGTCCGAGCGCATGGTGTCGTTGTTGGGATTGCTGTGGTGGGCGTGGTGGTGTGGATGCTGTTGGTTATGCTGCTGTCGCTGCTGTTCGTGATGATGTTGTGTATGTTGGTGGTGTGGATGCGAGTGCGAGTGACGCGAATGATCTGAGCACTCGGAGGAACATTGATAGATTTGATGGGAGGAAGAGTTCGGCGGCAGTTGGTTGGAGGAGCTGGAGGACTGATTGTGTAGTGGTTGGTACCAGCCTTCGCCTATGGAGCCCGGTGGTGGTAGTGGCTGGAGTGGGGATGAGAGTGCATCGCAGCTGGTGCAGGTTCTGTTGGTGAAATAGAGGAAAAGAAAGAGAAAAATATTTAGTTTAAACAACGAATTAAATGTAGGATTACTTGCTAATTACAATGTAAGTACTTTTTAGATTACTTTATATTCTTGTAATTACCTAATCATATTATAAAACACCTATACAGTTTCAATTAACCTAATTTTTGTTTTTTTGTATTTTTACCCAGGGATTAGAAATAATTACTTTTTGCATTACTTAAATAATGTTTGTTGTTATATGCCATTACTTTGAATTGTTTACTATGTAAATTATTACTTTCCAGTTTAATTGTGCATAATAAGTATGCATTACAATTACTTGAAATTACTTCATTTTACTTTACATTACTTTAAAATACTTTAAATTACTTAAAATTACTTTAAATTACTTTAAATTACTTTAAATTACTTTAAATTACTTTATATTACTTTAGATTACTTTAAATTACTTTAAATTACTTTAAATTACTTTAAATTACTTTAAATTACTTTAAATTACTTTAAATTACTTTAAATTACTTGCAATTACTTGCAATTATGTTTAATTACTTTAAATTACTTTAAATTACTTTCAATTACTTTCAATTACTTTCAATTACTTTCAATTACTTTCAATTACTTTAAATTACTTTATTGAGCAAAATAAAATATATGCGCTAAACTTGTGGACCTTATTACCATCGATTACATTATAAATTATTTGGACAACGCTTACCTGCCATTCGAACATCTCGAGTTATGCGTCCCAGTCGGCTGATACTCGGACACCGCATGTCTTGGCGCCGGGTAATGAATGTGAATGTTGCGTGCGGGCAGTTGTTGGGTGCCAGCGCCACCTGGCGGATAGTACGGCGGCAATGGCGGCGGATGTTGACCCGTCGGCGTGATCTGATAGCGATTCTGGGAGCCAGCGCAGGGCAACGGATTGTTGTAGTAATTCTCTTGGGGACGATTGGCGGCGCATTGAGGAGAGACACCCCATGTGGAGAAGCCGCCCGAGGAGCTGCTGTGAATGGATGAATTTAAAGCGCTATAAAATTTGATAAAAAGAAAAGGAAAAAAACGGAAAATTGTTTAAAACAAGCGAAATAATTTTTGAAATATTAAAAAAGAATTTTAAAATATAAAAAATTAATAAAAATATAAAAAAAAACTTAATAAAGAAAACTTTAAAATATAAAAATACAAAATGCTAAATAAATAAAAAGAGACATAAATATGACTGTTTTTAAAACTCACCTCTGATGTGTTGAAATGCCGGAGCCGCCGCTCTTTGAGCTCTTGCGCGACGATTGCGGCGAACCGGGCGCATAGCCGCCGCAGGACGACGGCACCGGCGGTGGATGCTCCGGTGGTGGTGGCAAGAATTCTGACCAATTAATTTGTTCTATTAGTTACAAGTTGCATTTTTGATTTGCGATTTTTTTTTATTATGAAAATTGCAGGATTTAGAAGGATGTTGTGGGAGTACCGGGACAATAAACCAGGAGCAGAAAATATGAAAAATAAAATTTTGGAAAAATTGGTATTAGCAGAGAAATAAAAATATCAATTAAATATAAATTACATAAAAATAAATATAAAAATAAAATTTAAAAATAAAATTTAAAATTTATATTTAAAATAAAATTCTTTAAAATGTTCAAGTATTAGAAATACTACGAACGAACTGCTTCAAAACACTTTAAATTTACGCCTCAAATAATTGAATTCTTAATTTTGCCTCTGCAGGATATACAATGCCGCAGGACTAGAACCACCGCATTACAGCGCACAGCACAGCACAACAAACAACAATCATTTGGCTCCACTTAGGCAACTGTCAATGGCAATCAGGACATGAGAGCAGGAAATGCGGCAAAGAATGCCATACAAAAAAAAAAATACAAAAAAGAATCGAAAAAATCACGCAGGACATTGCAATCTCTTTAGGCAAATCTAATCGAGTGCGAAAACAAAAGAAATTTCAGACGGATTTAGAAAAACCCAAAATAAAAGAAATGGAATCGATGGCAAATCTTTTGATGAATCGTAGAATGCCAGATAAATAGCAGTACACAGTAATATTAAGGCAAAGCAGAAGCTGCTAAAAACCGGCTGCCAACTGAAGTTGAAAACGAGAAAAACAAAAAAGAAATAAAAAATTTAACTGGGCAAACTGACTTTGTGTGGAAATAGCAAAAAAAAAAGAACTATAAAGGAAGTCAAATTTTGCAGACACAATACAAAGTCCAATGAAAGCACAATGCCAAAAAAAAAAAAAAATTCTTGGAGAAAAATTCTACTGGAACATTCTTTTTTAAAATTCCTTTTCAATCGAGAAATAGCCAATACTAAAGTTAGCAAAATGTTCAAAACATACCTGGTGGATATTGATGATAGTTGTGCTTATTGCCGGGACCACCTACTATAACGCCGCCTCCTATGCCGCCTCCAATGCCACCACCCACAATCATTCCAGCACCACCTACAAAACCATGTGGTGTCGTACCGTCCGAGTGTGGCGAATGCGTACCCGAATCCTGATCTGTGCTCGACGAACTCGTCTTCATGCAGGTCGTCTCCGTGGAGCTGCCAATAATCATGGTTGTTGCATAGGGTGTTGGATTTTCGGGACTCTATTGTTTTGTAATATTTACGTACATTGCCAAGTCAAAAGAAAAACAAAAAAGAGAAAAAAGTTAAGAATTAATTTCAATTGTTTTTACGGAATATTGTGACTGGTTGTTAGTTGGGTGTTTGAGTCGTTTGTCACTTGCCTTTCTGCAATTGTAAAATGTGCTCATGTTGCGCGTATCCACCTCCGCATAATCGGTGCCACCATCCGATGTGTAATTCGACTGACTGTTTGCAGTCGATAGCAATTTGGTCTCGCTTAAGCCGGAGTCCTTGTCGGTGTCTGTGGTGCGCCAGCCTCTGTCGATCCAGAGGCTGTCCTTGCCATTGATGTTCAGGGCGGTGATTTCATTGGCGCTGACAACTATAGAAAACGGAGTAAAGGCAAATACATTTTAAATATTTTAATAAACAAGAAATATATATATATTTTAAATAAAATGATTTCGAATCAAAAATAATTCCTAATGGTTGTAAATATAAAAATGTAGTTGGCTATTTTAAGTTTAAGTTAAAAGTTATTTTTATTTTATACAACCTATTCTAATATTTTATACAATAAACTAAAGCTAACCTCATGCGAAAATACCATAGTAAATTGAAGTATAAAATAAAGAAAAAATCATGTTGGATAATCGATGTTGGATAATCGATATTTTAGCTTTCCCGTGGTCAATTTTTAAATTTCTTATATCAAATGAAAGATGTTTCTACAAAGAATATCTATGCATATCTTATAATACTGTATACGTATAATAAGGATATGTCCATGGGTCATATCTGGATTCTTTGCTCTATTACATCACCTATACCATGAGTTACACAAAGTTGAAGCCATAAAACTGATATACATATCGTATTTAAAAAGACAGCAATATTTTGGATTTAAAATATTTTTTATTTGTCAGTGAAAAATAGTCCAATTTAGCGAGTATCATATTTATGGAACAATTAAAACATTTACAACCGTTTCATCCTAGTATAATTTAAACTGATTATTGAAGACAAAATCATGGCCTCATCATATTGGTGATGTAACTCTGGGCGTTGTGATAAGGTAAAAAATTGATCAGAAAATGATCAGATCGCTATTATGACCCTAATACAGCTTCTACTGGGGTGGATCGAATTTATCCGTATGTTTAAAATATTTAGGAACATTTATATGATAATAAAATATTAGCTAGATAATTTTACAACTGCTCATTGAACACTAGAAAACTATTTTAGTGATATCTTTGCTTTCCCCTAGTCATTTTTATATCCTATTCTAAAAGTCAAAGGTTATATTCCATTTGATCATTCAATTTGATTATTGTATATTCAATTTGATTATTGTATTACCTAGCGAAAGGTGTCAAGTTTATATTTTTCTGATCTATTTTTATTCTATTTAAAATTTCAAACCTCTTTTTGGTTCTAAATTTTAAAAATCGTCAACTAAAACTTTCTCCAAAACAACTCCAAACAACTATATATCAACTTTTTCCTATTAATTCCCATTTTGTCAGTCATAAATTTTACTTCTACTTGGTACTACAAAAATGCTATCAAAATCGCACTTAATTTTCAACACATACCATGTGCTTCACAACTTTTGCCATATACGTATTTTTGAAATATTAATTTAGTACTAACCGCTGAGATGTCCCATCTCCTTGGTCAGCTGATGACGTCGCTTAAAGAACAACATGGCCGCAGCGGCTGAAATCAAAATGGCCAACAGCATCGTTATCACCAGCGCCATAAACCATGTCTCGTGCACGACATTCGTCGATTTGCGTTGTGTTGTCGTTGTGGCCGCATCGTCGGGCATGCCACCCGGTTGGTAGGCAAAGTGGCCACCCTCAGCGTGACTGCCACCGTGAATGCCGTTCATGGAACCGCTGGGATGGGCACGTGGCGGATGCACCAAGTGTGCGGGATCCATAAAAAGTGATATCTGCAATATGAAAATATAAAAATAATTTAAATATAATTATACTTTAAGTATTATTAAATATTAGAGAAGTAAAAAGTATTTTTAGTAGTTTTCAAATGATTTTAAAAAAAATAATGTCAGGATTGATAAACTCAGACAACAAAAAAAAACATAAATTTAATAGTTTTTTTACTATTAAAATTAGGCAATTACTTAAATCGATAAATGCCATTATATACTATAAATACCGTTAAATTTACATAGAGTTTATATGAAAATATTTATTTTTTGTATACTATTAAATTAATATACTATTAATATATACTATTAAATCCAAATTTAAATAGGATTTTTTGGAATTTTTAAAGTATTTTCAAATATAAATAATTTTAATTGATTTTACGAATGAAATTCAATTTGAAGTTTTATTAATTTTAAACATTTTTATTATGCACACCCAGAAATATATACTATAAAATCAATAGGAAAATCCCATTAAATACTGCAAAATTATTATTTTAATAAGAAAATCCCATTAAATACTGCAAAATACTATTAAATACTATTAAATACTATTAAATTGTTTTTGTGTTTATATGAAAATATTACTTTTTTGTATACTTTTGAATAACTGTCCTATTGACCACTTTTAATACGATTTTTTTCTGAGTGCACTCTATTTGAAAATGATGTAATCAAAATTGATAGAAGCTTAAAATCATTTCATTTTTAAAGCTAAAACTTTAAACTACACCATCATTCTAAATACAGAATTAGACTGATATCCAAAACCGATATAAAAGGTTTTAAGAACGCTTGTCAAGCCGATATAAAACCTATATTGACTTTTAAACAGCTCTGAATATAGTCTATTGGTATTTGATAAAATAAATATTTAATTTTTATCTATTTTTAGTTATTTTATTAGAATTATAAGTTAAATTTTCAGGTAATTAGGTGCAGTTTCTTATAAATATTGAAAATATAGAGACAAATTAAAATAAATACAAAAATAGAAATTAAAATCAAACACATAATTTAGAACCAAAACTGTTTCAATATACAACACAGAATCAGAACTGAAAGGAAGCACGAATTAATCTACGTAGGGTCTACTACTATTAGAGATTAGGTTTTATAAAAAATAGTGGGAATTATTGTTTTCTTTGAATCCAATAAATGTATCTTCAAAATTTTATAGAATTTTCGAAAGTTTCCGTATAATTTATTTTTATAATTTATTTATTGAATACTGCATTTTTGAGTTCAATTCATTTTACAGTACTTTTAGGACTACGTTTTAGAATCAATATTTATAGAACTAAATTCAGAAATGAGTACCAAGATTTCGAAATACGTTTCTGTTTTAGTATTGAATCTATAATATCGTCGATGTAGAACGAAAAGTCACAAAATACATTTTTATGAAAAACTTAAATTTCGAGTTTGTTGATTAATATTATAAAAAGTAATTAATTTATTTTTAAAATTGAAATATCAATTGATAGATTTACATTTTCTTATCATGTGGTAAAAAAATTGAGATCATCGATTTAAAATTGAAGGATATATAAAGATTTTGCTAAATGAATATTTGGCATTTTGAAAATGTATTTGCTGAATTTTCAACGACGATATTTTTTAATATGAATATTATATATAAAAACATAAAAAATTTAGTAATACCTATAAATTACTATAAATTGAGTTTTTCCTAAAAATTAATAATTATGAGCTACACTTACCGGCACCGAGTAGGGTCCTTCACCTGCCTTCGTATAAGAGTTGAGACGCACATTGTATGTGGCACCAGTTGTGAGATTATTGAGCAACACCGATGTCGTTGTTGCATTTAATGTCATGTTCGCCAGGACTTTCATGGTGTTGCCAGCAGTTACCTGATGTTCGAGTAGTAATAGTTTTTGTATTTTGTGAGCGAAATTTCCAAATAGCAAGAGCAGCAACACAGCAAAATATGCAAAAATAAATAATAAAGTTTGTCGTTGAGTAAAATTGAAAAATGTTTTATTATTTTTCGTAGAGATTTTTTATTTTTTAATATTGTTAATATTTAAAGTTGTTTGGCAACACTGTGTGCCAATGCAAGGTGCCGCAAAAAGTGACACAAGTCAAAGCTACTTCAAAAGTGCTATAATTAATTGGCGCTCTAGTGGCCGGAACACAATATAAAAAAAATCAAAACGACAAGTGCGATGTATAAGGTTTTTCCATTTTTTAATATTTTTCCAAAATTTGTCTTACAATATTTAATTTTGTGCGGCGGTACTCACCTCAATTTTATAGCCCAACAAATTGCCATTATGATGTTGCGGTGGCGGTGGCGCCCAACGCACCCAGCCAGCTGTCAGGTTATACATGCCAATCTGTATGCTGTCCGGCGGTGCAGATGGTACTGTAAAAAATGAAAACAAGAAATAGTGAAAAATATGAATAAAAAATATGATTAAAAAAAAATGTCGAAAACAAAATGAGTGTTGCATAAATTGTGCGTCATGTTATTCGGTGTTGTGGCGCTGTGGCAACCTACTGTGGTCGTTGTATCTTGAGTTACAACACCTGCAGTGCCACCCACAGTCTGTCTATAGTTGGTGTGTGGTTCGTTGGTTTTTATTTTTGTTATTTTTGCCAATTAAATTTTCAAATTAAACTTTCGTTTAACATGCGCGGGATGCAGCCAATAGTAGTATTTTTTGTTCGTTTTAAAAAATGGTATATTTAAAAAATTTTCAGGTTCGTCAAAAATATTAATTGGCAAACAAGTTGCGGAACAAATTTTCTGGTTCATTGGGGAATTTCTTTTTTTTAATTTATTCTTAATTTTATATTGAACATTGGAAATGCAATATATTTTTAGTAATTTTGTGTATACTTTAAGTTGTTAAAATATATTTTTTTATAAATTTCTGCAAAACTATTTAAAAAAATATCAACTATTAGTAGAAGAACTAAAAAATAAGTACTAAAAATTTCATAATATAATTTTAGTACTTACAATTTACTACTAAATATTTAGCACTAAAAATTAAGTACTAAAAAATAAGTACTAAAAATTTAGTACAAAAAATTTAGCACTAAAAATTTAGTACTAAAAATTTAGTACTAAAAATTTAGTACTATAAATTTAGTACTAAAAATTAAGTACTAAACATTTAGAACTAAAAATTTAGTACTAAAAATTTTGTACTAAAAATTTAGTACTAAAAATTTGGTACTAAAAATTAAGTACTAAAAATTTAGTACTAAAAATTAAGTACTTAAATTAGAGTACTACCATTTGAGTACTAAAATTTAAGTACTAAAAATTTATTAATCAAAATTTGCTACTACATTTTGAGTACTTAAAATTTAGTATTCAAAACTTGAGTACTCCAAAATTGGAAATTTAAATGTATTACTAATAATGGAGTGCTAAAAATTTATTATTTAAATTTAATACTTAAAAAAAATTTAGTTCTAAAAATTTAGTATTAAAATTAAAAATTTTATGTACCATTTTTTTTTAATACTAAATATTTTGAATTAAATTTTTAGTATTTAATTTTTGGAATTAAATTTTTAATATTTTATATTTAGTTCAAATTTTTAGTGCTAAATTTTTAATTTTATATTTTAAGTAATGAATTTTGAGTAGCAAAATTTTAATACTAAATTTTTTGTACTAAAAATTTAGAACTAAAAATTTATTACTGACATTTTTTTTAATAACAGTTTTTTCCAAACAAATTTAAGTTCTAAAAAATTTGTACTAAAAATTAAGTATTCAAAATTTGATAATAAAAAATAGTAAAAATGTAATTCCCAAAATTAAGTACTAAAAATTAGTTTCAAAATATTTAGTACCTACTAAAATAATAATTCATAAAATTTTGTAATAAAAATTGAGTATTCAAAATTTTGTACTAAAAATGTTGTACTAGAAAATGTTTACTAAAAACTTTAGTACTAAAAATATTGTATTAAATTTTAGTGTTCAAAATTTTGTATTAATATTTTTGTACCTAATAAATATTAAGTGTTAAAATTTTTGTACCAGAAATTTTGTATTAAAAAATTAGTATTATATATTTAGTATTTCAAATTTAGTCTAAATATTTAGTACTTCACATTCAGAGTTACGGTTTTAGTACTACACATTTGTTTGTTTAGTACAACAAGAACACAAATAAGTAACATCCAGGATTTAGTACTAAAAATTTAGTACTAAGAATATTCTATTTACAATTATAAATTCGAATTTATTACTACAAATTTAGTTTGATTTGATACGAAACATTATAAAAAATTAGTACAGAGAATTAGTGCCAAAAACATATTGCATAAAATTAAGTACTAACAAATTTAGTACTACAATTAAGATAAAATAAAAATGTATTAAAAAAAAATAAATAAAAACTGTGATAAAAAATTAAATTAAATTAAATTAAGAAACTGTCTGAAAAGTGTGCGGTCGAATAAAGGTTTACAGAGGAAAAAAATGATAAAAACAAAAAATTAATATGGTACAAAATATTCCTTTCGCATCAAAAGTGACGACCAAAAGATAAAAAGAAGGGACACAAATTTTAAATAAACGTTGTACAGTCACATCAAATGTACCACACTTTTTCCTTAATTTATTAAATAAGCCAAAAGAAAAACTTTTATTTTGTAACTAAATTTTGAAAGCACTCTTTAATTCAATATTTAATAACTTTTGAAATTTAATTTATACGCCCTATATTTCTCAAAGTTTTTATACAATTCTGCGAAATTTTGTTATATTCAAAAGTTTAAGTTGCGTCCGTTGTATAAAATTATAAGATTTACATAGCAAAAGACTACTTCCATGTGCCCCCAATTATACTGTTGTCCAACATTACTTGGCACTGGATTATTGCCCATAAATACCCAGAAAATTGCCGTGATTTGCATATGCAATGACCTACGGCTCAATCACCACTCAACCCACCCCGTGTACTTACCATCTTCGTAGGTCTGCACCAGTTTCGAATTGCTCGGTTGTCCTTCGAGACTCTGATAGAACGGCGCCAGGAAGAATTCATATTTTGTGTACTCCCTCAAATTGGCAACGACATGCGATTCGATGGATGGATTCAGCACCGTCATAATATTGTACTGCTGTGAATTGGCGCTCACATCGCGATAGCGCACATAAAGACCCTATAAAGTGTGGAGGTAGAGGTTAAATGGGAACAGTAGATTAAATGTAGATATATTGAGGAATATATGGAAATATGTAAAAAATATAAAATGGGATTACTTTGAATGAGGTTAAATTGAAATCGATATCTTTGTAGGTATTTTTAATTAATTGACTGAATTATTAAATGCAATTAAAAGCGCATTAAGGGCGCATTATTAATGACACATAGAGCAGGAGGTATATAGGTTGATTTCGAGTGGGATTAAGGAAATTGACAGCAGGTGGACATTTTTTATTTTTTGATATAGGGAATAAATGCGGAATTTAATACTTATTGAATTTAAAAAAAAATTAAATTATTTTTTATACAGTCTGCCATAATAGTTGAAGTTAAGATATCACTTAAAATGAATAAAATTAAATTGTTTCAACTTACCTCCACATATTTCTCCGTGACACTGACATGCATCACCCAGTCCAGACGCACCGCGGTCGAATTAATGGCCGCCGCATCAATCAGTTCGACGACCTGCACAAAATCAACAGAACAAAGAGAGCGGAATAAAAGCAATTAAAAGGCGTATTCATGTGAAATTCATTAAGATAATATTCAAACGTAATTAAGTCACAATATAGATGATAAATAATTAAATACAACGCGGCAAATACAGCAATTTCGTAAATGCTAAAGGAAAAGGAAAAGGGAAATGGAACTGGCTGCGGAAACGGAAACAGCGCCTACAGCAATGTTTTTGTGCAAAATTAATTTTATATATATATATTAAATTTTGTGGTGCATATATTCCCCGTTCGTTCATTCATTCACTGACTGCTGGCATTTAATTTCCATTTGCATTTTCATTCACAGTCGATGTGAATGCTGCATTTTTCTTTATTTTCATTTCAGCCACAAATGATGACTTTATAATGAAATTTATATGCACAAAACAACAAAAAATACCCACAAAAATGCCCGCATGCTTCGTTGCATTAATCAGTGTTGCCAACTGCACTACTTTTTAAATATTGATTTTGCATCCGTGGTATATCGAGCACAGTTGTGTCCCGCTGCTGGTTATTGTTTTATACATGTGTGTGTGTCGGTTATTGGATGCAACGTGGCTGGGGGTGTCGGTGGCGCTGTCGGTTGCTGATGCAGCTGTCTCAATGGTTCTGTATAAATATCCTGCGCTGTTGCACTCTGCGCAAATATTTATTTTACGCTTAAATAAACGGGTCAATGCAGCACTGGTTGCAAGTGTTGCCAACCGTATGCGCAGTGTTGCCAACAACCAGTTGGCAGTCGGTTGGCGCGTATTACAATCCATCCAGCGAGTGTGTGTAGAGAGAAATTGCAATCGTGTTGCTGCAACACTTGAATGCATTTGTTTGCAAATTTTACAAAATTAATACAAAATAACAAAAAAATAACACAAATTGCAAATTCATTGTTATTACTATTCTGATGCAGTTGCGTATTTATGATATTGCATAAACATTGCAAATAGTGCAGAAACTTTGCAAATATCTTAAATATTAAAAAAAAAAATTCTTCATTTATTAAAATTTGGAATTTATATTTTAAATGGTCACAAACGTCCAAATTGGATGTACTAAAAGTACTAAAAATTTAGTATTATAAATTGAGTTTTAAAAAGTACTAAATAAAAATTATAAAATGTACTACAAAATTAGTACTAAACATATAGTACTATAAATTTAGTTGTCAAAACTTAATAATCAAAATTTTCTACTCAAAATTTAGTACTCAAAAAATTAGTACTAAAAATTAAGAACTTTAAATTTATTGCGCAAAATTTAGAACTAAAAATGTATTACTAATAATGAAGTACTCAAAATTTAGTACTAAAGATTTGTTACAAACAATTTTGTTACTAGTACAAAAAATGTTGAGCTAAAAATTTAAAAGATATTACAAAATTCAGTATTTTAAAATTAGTACTAACATTTGGTGCTAAAAATATAGGACTAAAAACTTAGTGCTATAAATTGAGTACTAAAAATTTAATACCCGAAATTTAGCACTCGAAATTTAGTACTTAAAATTTAGTACTAAAAATTTAGTACTAAAGATATATTACAAGCAATTTTGTATTACTTAATTAGTACTAAAAATTTAGTGCTAGAAATTTAATAGATATTACAAAATTTAGTATTTTAAAATTAGTACTAATAATTTGGTGCTAAAAATTTAGTACTAAAAACTTAGTGATAAAAATTGAGTACTAAAAATTTAATACTCGAAATTTAGCACTCAAAATTTACTACTTAAAATTTAGTACTAAAAATTTAGTACTAAAAATTTAGTACTAAAAATTTAGTACTAAAAATTTAGTACTAAAGATATGTTACAAATAATTTTGTATTACTTAATTTGTACTCAAAATTTAGTGCTAGAAATTTAATAGATATTACAAATTTTAGTATTTTAAAATTAGTACTAATAATTTGGAGTTAAAAATTTAGTACTAAATATTGAATACTCAAAATTTAGTACTACAAATTGAGTACTCAAAATTTAGTACTTAAAATTTAGTACTCAAAAATTAGTACTCAAAATTTAGAGCTTTAACATTAGTGCGCAAAATTTAGAACTAAAAATTTAGTACTTAAAATTTAATTCTAAAAATGAAGTACTTAACATTTAGTACTAATATTTAGTACTAAAAATTTAGTAGATATTACAAAATTTAGTATTTTAAAATTAGTAATTATAATTAAGTACTAAAAATTTAGTATTTAAAATTTACTACTAAAAATTGATTACTCAAAATTTAATGCTAGAAATTTAGTAGATATTACAAAATTTAGTATTTTAAAATTAGTACTAATAATTAGTGCTTAAAAATTAAGTACTTAAAATTAAGTGTTAAAAATTTAGTATTAAAAATTTAGTACTCAAAATTTAGTACTCAAAATTAAGTTCTAAAAATTTAGCACTCAAAATTTAGAACTCAAAATTTAGTACTAAAAATTAAGTTCTGAAAATTTATTACTAAAAATTTAGTATTACAAAATTAGTTCTAAAAAATTAGATTTACTAAAGGAGTACTAAATATTTTGTATTACAGATTTTAGTAATAGATTTTACTTTGAAAAAATTATTAAATCACAAAAAAAATCTTTTAAAATAAATACACATGTGATTTTGATTTGTATGTATTTGATTTACTACGTCCAAAGGCAAATATATTTGTTTTCACTACATTGAAGCAGTTATAAATTTAGTGTATTTCTTTCAAAATTTGAACATTTTTAGATTGAAAAACTACATTTTGTACTTACTGATAAGTTCTGTTAATTTACTACATTTGCATTTATTGTTACTACTTTTTGTAGTTATTTAAAATTAAGAACTATGTAAAAATATTACTTTTATTTATTTATTTTTAATAAATACGCTATTTATTTAAATTTTAAAAGACATTTAGATAAATACTACATCTGCATTTATTTTTAATGTATTTTTTTTTATTAAAAAATCAAAAAAAATATTATTTTTGCATATCTTTATTAATATAATTAATCTAGTTAGTATTTATTTTAAAATAAATATTTGAAATATGAAAATGTTTAGTTGCAACACTTTCGAATACTAAAAGTGCTATATTAATTAATTTAAATAAATTCATTTCGCAACCGCATTTTGATTATAACTAAGACATAATCTATAAAAATGTCGCTGAATAAATCATTTAATTATAAATCAAAGCCATTCAATCTGATTAGCACCTGTCCACCTATTTCACAGCAACTTAAATTACAATGCAGTTAAAAAAGAAAATAAATCTAAAAAAGAATACAATATTCAACGCGAACTTGTACAGGATGCGACGACAAACTTCCGCCCATGTGTGCCAAGATTTCCCATGCGACGACGATGCTGTTGACGACTTTCAAATTTATGTAAAACACAGCATTTTCCGCAATATGAACTGGTCAAAACTCACAGCATGATCGCATGCATCGAAGACGAAAACCAAGCTGTCAATGGATTTGCGGACCAAACTGTCCACAGACACGAATTCGAGCATAATTTAAGCATGTTGCTGGACGATGCCACATGCTCAGAGCAACATGCAGCAGTTAGCGCCATCTAGCGAATTTCTGTGACAATTTTCGATTTAGCAAAGTGTGCAGTTATGAACTGGTTGTGATTTGCAGTTAGAAAAAATAAAATACAAATAGAGAAAACCACTACAAGAAAGGCAGACAGTCAGAGGGACGGTTTATTGAACAGACAGTGGATGGCTCCGTGAATGCGCCACAATTGTCGCCTTTTAAGTGGCGTATTTTTGCCTTAATATTGCAGGCACAATGTTGCTCAAGTGCACAGCAGGCGTCTGCGATGGCAACATTTTAAGCTGCTGCTGTTCCTCGAGTTAAATAAAAATAGAAAAATATAATAGAAAATGTGATAATGTATGCTGTTGACCCAATTTCAGGCATAGTTCTTGGCGCACAGTTACCATAGTGTTTATGTCATAAAAATTATAAAAAAAAAAAATATTGAAAAAATATACACAGAGAAAATGTCCATTAATAATTTATATAAATTGTTAAATTTATGCATACGTATTCGTGTTTTTTACATTTTTCATATAGCTAAATAAATACTGAATGTGGTAGAAACAAATGCATATTTTTGTACATTTTCCACAAAGTTAAATAAATACCGGAGGTAGCAGAAATTCTGTTTATTTTTCATAAAAATGATTAAAAAAAAAAGAAAATAAAATATGCACCGACAAAGTTGATGAAAAATAATTTCAAATTCGAAAATTTAAATATAAACAGAATGTAGTAAAATAAAAGCATATGTAGTATTTCTTTACGTTTTCCATAAAGTTCGATAAAAATTAAATGTAGTCAAAATAATCGCATATGTAGTAATTTTTGCAATTTCTCATAAAGTTAAATAAATGCTAAATGTAGTAAAAATTTTGTTTTTGTTAAAAAAAAATAGAAAATATGCAAACAGAGCAAGTAAATGAAAATTAATATTTTAAAAATAAATAAATACTGATTGTAGTAAAATAAATGCAGATGTAGTAATTTTTTTTTTTCATCTCCTATAAAGTGAAATAAATTCAGAATATCGCAAAAATTCAGTTTTTTTTTCATAAGAAATATAAAAAAATTAAAATTAAACAATGCACTAACAAAATTAATGATAAATAATTTCAAATATGAAATTTTAAATATTTACAGAATGTAGTAAAAAAAGCAAATGTGGTAGGTTTTTACTTTTGCATAAAGTTAGATAAAAAGTGAATGTAGTGTTAATAGTTGAAGTAATTTTTGTAAATTTATCAGAACGTTAAATAAATGCTGAATGTAGTAAAAATTGTGTTTTTGTTAAAAAAAAAGAGAAAATAGGCAAACTTGCTAGGTAGCATACGAAATGAATGAAAATGAAAATTAATATAATAAAAATAAATAAATATTGAGTGTAGTTAAAATAAATGCAGATGTAGTAATTTTTGTACATTTCCTATAAAGGTAAATAAATACTGGATATAGCAAAAATTGTGTTCTTTAAAGGAAAAAAAGTAAATTAAAATATACACTAATGAAAAATAATTTAAAATACGAAAATTTAAGTATATACAGAATGTAGTAAAATAAAAGAATACGTAGTATTTTTTTAATTTTTGCCTAAAGTTAAATATATACTGAATGTAATAATATTAATTGCAGTTGACATCATTTTTGTAAATTTCTCATAAAGTTAAATAAATGCTGAATGTAGTAAAAATTATGTTTTTGTTATCAAAATGTTATAAATAAAATATGAAAACGTTGCGAGTTAATGAAAAATAATGTAAATTACATAAATAAGTACGGAATGTAGTTAAAATAAATGCAGATGAGGTAATTTGTAACATCAAACTGAACGTTTAAATAAATACAAAATGTAGTTTTTTTTAATATTTGTTTTAAACACAGTAAAATTTTATAATTTTACATATATAAATACATTAGCTTTAAGACGGAAATCAAAAACTTAAAATACATTTAAATATATTTATAATAAAGATACTTTATATTTTGTTTAACAATTAATTTTTTTGTATTTTATAATATAAAAAATTTATAAAAATAAATACAAAAATTTTACATATTAAAAATAATAAAAAAAAAGTTCAAGTGTTGCTGCCTCAACTCTTATTGTTGCTCGCACTCATCTTGAAATCATTTCAAGTTGTATCTGACTCTACATTCACTTGACTCGTATTGTCCTCATGTTTTTGTGGTTGTGCTTTTTAAGTAGTTACTCTGTAAATACGTCGCACTTTTTGTACTTGTGTCATAGTGTAAATATGGCGCAATGTGTCAAGTAGGCAGATGACGAAAAAAATTTAAATTTTATATTGAGTATATTATTTTAAATTTCGTTTTATTAAACAAAAAATGTTGTTTTATAATATTAAAACCTTTAAAAGCAAAATATTTTAAAATATTAGGTATTTTCGTCATATGTGTTTCATATTTATAATGTTTTTTTTTTATTTTGTAACTGCCACAAATTTCCTTAATCAACAGCAACGCCTATAAATTCCGTGAACATGGCTGCATTATTTTCCAAACTGTCTACAAGTTTTACATGTTTTTTTTTTGTACTTTTTCAATTTCAAATCAACGCACGTCTAGCGGCAGTCAAGCAAATCAAACTGAAGAATCAGACTGAAGACTGAATTAACATTTCAAAAAAAAGTTGTTACTTTGCAGACAAGCAACAAAAAACAAAATAAAAAATAAAGATTCAACCAAGGACCCTTGACTTGTGTTGCAAAACAGTTCCGAGTATAAAATGGCGATCGATATTTCCGGTCGCTGTGTAATGCGCTATGTTTGTTGCTGGTTTGAAAATTACAATTTTCATAAATAGTAGGATAAAAAAGTGAAAAAATAAGAAATAACAATAAAGCTAGGGGCCTCCTTTAAACTGTGCAACAAGAAGTATTTAAGAGCGGGGTAGATTTTATTTTGAAATGCTTACCATGGCCGTTTGTAAAGCGCGTTGTTTAGGCATTTTTTCAGTTTTATTTTTACTTTCGTTTGTCTCACTGTCTAACTCAACATCTGTCTAATTCTGCCTTCTAATTTTTGTCGCTACCAAAGTACTGCTCAAAATACGCTGTCAGAAAAATGGAAGAAGTCCTGCTTGGTGCCATTTCAAAGCCATGTTCTCTGTCTGTCTTGCGAAAAAGTGAAATTTTTTGCAAATTAAAACGAAGTAATCAGCTTCGTTATGCATTCAACGTAAAGTCAATTTTTTGCTGTTTTTTAATTTTCAAATGAAATTTTAGGGGTTGTTTTTTGTCGACAAAGACGAGCAGCAGAAGAACATGTAAAACAAAAAAAAAATTCAAGTCTAGTGCGATGTTATTGCTGCTACTGCTGACACGCACTTTGACTTCGGATGCCAAGAAATATGCTTTATTAAAATTTTTATTGCATACTTTGGGGCGTCCCCGACGTGTTTGACGTCGACGTTGTACTCAGCAAATATTTTTCGTGTTTGGTTCGGCATAGACAGAGGAGTTTGTGCAGGGATTTTCCAATTGCTAAGGTGATTCTTGGAGATAATAAAAAAAAATAATAATAAATAAAAAATTATACATATTTTTTGCTGAGGCAAAATAACCAATATACTTTTTACGTTTTTCAAATATTTTTTATTGGAAAAATTAAATAAAAAAAAAAATAAAGAAATAAAGTAATAAAGAAATAAAGAAAGAAAGAAATAAAGAAATAAAGAAATAAAGAAATAAAGAAATAAAGAAATAAAGAAATAAAGAAATAAAGAAATAAAGAAATAAAGAAATAAAGAAATAAAGAAATAAAGAAATAAAGAAATAAAGAAATAAAGAAATAAAGAAATAAAGAAATAAAGAAATAAAGAAATAAAGAAATAAAGAAATAAAGAAATAAAGAAATAAAGAAATAAAGAAATAAAGAAATAAAGAAATAAAGAAATAAAGAAATAAAGAAATAAAGAAATAAAGAAATAAAGAAATAAAGAAATAGAGAAATAAAGAAATAAAGAAATAAAGAAATAAAGAAATAAAGAAATAAAGAAATAAAGAAATAAAGAAATAAAGAAATAAAGAAATAAAGAAATAAAGAAATAAAGAAATAAAGAAATAAAGAAATAAAGAAATAAAGAAATAAAGAAATAAAGAAATAAAGAAATAAAGAAATAAAGAAATAAAGAAATAAAGAAATAAAGAAATAAAGAAATAAAGAAATAAAGAAATAAAGAAATAAAGAAATAAAGAAATAAAGAAATAAAGAAATAAAGAAATAAAGAAATAAAGAAATAAAGAAATAAAGAAATAAAGAAATAAAGAAATAAAGAAATAAAGAAATAAAGAAATAAAGAAATAAAGAAATAAAGAAATAAAGAAATAAAGAAATAAAGAAATAAAGAAATAAAGAAATAAAGAAATAAAGAAATAAAGAAATAAAGAAATAAAGAAATAAAGAAATAAAGAAATAAAGAAATAAAGAAATAAAGAAATAAAGAAATAAAGAAATAAAGAAATAAAGAAATAAAGAAATAAAGAAATAAAGAAATAAAGAAATAAAGAAATAAAGAAATAAAGAAATAAAGAAATAAAGAAATAAAGAAATAAAGAAATAAAGAAATAAAGAAATAAAGAAATAAAGAAATAAAGAAATAAAGAAATAAAGAAATAAAGAAATAAAGAAATAAAGAAATAAAGAAATAAAGAAATAAAGAAATAAAGAAATAAAGAAATAAAGAAATAAAGAAATAAAGAAATAAAGAAATAAAGAAATAAAGAAATAAAGAAATAAAGAAATAAAGAAATAAAGAAATAAAGAAATAAAGAAATAAAGAAATAAAGAAATAAAGAAATAAAGAAATAAAGAAATAAAGAAATAAAGAAATAAAGAAATAAAGAAATAAAGAAATAAAGAAATAAAGAAATAAAGAAATAAAGAAATAAAGAAATAAAGAAATAAAGAAATAAAGAAATAAAGAAATAAAGAAATAAAGAAATAAAGAAATAAAGAAATAAAGAAATAAAGAAATAAAGAAATAAAGAAATAAAGAAATAAAGAAATAAAGAAATAAAGAAATAAAGAAATAAAGAAATAAAGAAATAAAGAAATAAAGAAATAAAGAAATAAAGAAATAAAGAACTAAAGAAATAAAGAAATAAAGAAATAAAGAAATAAAGAAATAAAGAAATAAAGAAATAAAGATATAAAGAAATAAAGAAAAAAAAAAAAAAAGAAATAAAGAAATAAAGAAATAAAGAAATAAAGAAATAAAGAAATAAAGAAATAAAGAAATAAAGAAATAAAGAAATAAAGAAATAAAGAAATAAAGAAATAAAGAAATAAAGAAATAAAGAAATAAAGAAATAAAGAAATAAAGAAATAAAGAAATAAAGAAATAAAGAAATAAAGAAATAAAGAAATAAAGAAATAAAGAAATAAAGAAATAAAGAAATAAAGAAATAAAGAAATAAAGAAATAAAGAAATAAAGAAATAAAGAAATAAAGAATTTTTAATATTTTTAATAGTAAATTTTTTTGTAAAAATCTAGCTATCCTAAAATTAAAAAATTTTTTTTTTCATTTAAGTTTTTTATCTTTTCAGCTTTATCAGAATAAGCAATTTCATACAGAAATGTATAAAAGATATATTTAAAACCTAATAAATTGTGCTTGTATAACGCAGCGCCTGCAGCTATGCAACGAAAAAAATTATGAATGCTTAAATAAATTGTTTGGTAACGCACCAAATATTTGCTTCATTGCGCAGTCCTTTAAATAGAGGGCGTCTGAGCAGCAACAGCACCTACTCGAATTACACAAAACAATTTATTGCGTGAATAATTTTTATATATTGCTGCCGCACAAAAAAATAAATATAAAAGCAAACGCAAAAAAAATTGTATCTGAAAAAAGAAAAAAAAACACATTCTGCTAATATCCTGCCCTTTAGCAGCAGCACAATTTCTTATTTCCTGCTCCTTTTTTTTGTAGGGTTGCTGCGCCTTTTTACACTGCATTAACATTGATTGATATTTACTACTTAGCATAGCTCAACACCCACCCATTGAGCAAATCAGGCACTCGGTGTGACATCGACCCAAACATTCAGCCACCCAAACATCCAGACATCCATCCGCTTTAATAACACCCCATACTTTCGGGAAACTACTATTTGTCTCAGCTAACCGTTGGAATCATTATTTGTGGTTAGAGTTGCCAACTTTTTGGAAATAAATTTCGTTATATGTATAGGTTTTATGTTATTAATTGAGAAAAAGCTAAAACATTTACAGATAAAATTAGATTTTTTGTTTAATGTAAAAGATTTTTAAAATGTAAAAATATATTTTTTAAGAAAAACAGCATGTTTTACAAAAATATTTCATAAAAACGACACATAAAATGTACTACATAAAAAGGTACTAAAAATATCAACTCATATCTTGTCAAAATTACGACATTTTCATTAATTTTCATGTTCTCCCAAAAATAGTATATGTTCTAATAAAAATAGTTAAAGCTCTGACAAAATTTCGTTCATCTTCATAATAAAAAGCAGATTATTGTTTACTTAAAATAAAACAGTAGTAAATATCACTAAAAAAAGTACAATATGTATTAAATATATTCGTATATAACATGTTCAGAGTAGTTCACATTCTACCAAAAAATATATGTTCTGCAAAATTATACAATCTTCTTTAAAAAGCAGTACATGTCAATATTAAAGTAGTGCATGTCCTGTCAAAAACAGTACATATTCTACCAAATCATGCTACCAAACCATGCCATTTCATAAAAAATACCGTTTAAACCATAACAAAGTCGAAAAATGTTACTGAATACTGTAGTGCCAAACAACTGGTAACCCTGACAGTACTGTCTAAAAGCTCTAAGCTCACTATATGCTGAAAGCTTAGCAACAACCCTCATTAGATTCATATAACCTTTTTTTTTTGTTTGGTATTTTTCTTCTTTAGACAGCTCCTACTTTTTCATGCTCGTTTTTATTAAATGATGCAAAAAATTCCTCAGACATTTTGCGCTGCTGTTGCACCCAAAGAAATGAAAAAACCCCGAAAAATTAACTCAAGTGGAATAAATTTATTTCCAATTCCCCATCAATATGCGGCAGGATATGCTTTATAGTTGTTGGTTGGTTGGTTTATTTTCCGTTTCCTTTTTCGCAGCCATCGCGTGCGTACATTATGAATATCCGGGACAAGTGAAAGTTTAGCCACAGATTTTTTTTTTTTTTGTTTGAAGCACAAAATTTGAATTAATATCTTAGCCATATTTTAGGAATAGTAGAGCCCTGAGGGAAATGCGCCAAGTGGGCAAGAATTTCGAGAATAATAGGCAAAGTGCTTGTTATATTGATTGCTTTTTTTTTTTGGGGTAAAAATCTTATATTTCATGCATTGGTTGAGTTATTATTTGGGGAAATTAATTTTTGGGTAGTAATTTTCAATAATTTTTATATTTTTTATCCTTTTAGATATTTTTTGATACTAATATTTGAATATTCTTAAATTGAATGAAAAAAACTTAAATTTTGACTTACCTTGCCACTTAAAACGGAACGTGCCGCCGAGAGTTCATTAGGAGGAACTGTTCCCGATTCGGTACCCAGTGTTTTCGCTACATTCGACAGTCCTGAGGGCACTGAGAGACCATGTGCATTTTCGGCACGCACCAGAAAAACATATGATGTGGCGGGTTTTAAACCGGAAATCTGCGTATAATGAAAAAAAAAACATATTTTTTAGTTCAAAAAAAAAATCTGAATTTAAAAAAAATATACTTTTTTAATATTTAGAATATAGTACTGTCATGCCAAAGAGCGAATGTGCATTTTTAAAAATGTTGGGAAATCAAATTTTAAAGTTTGAAGTGCTTTAAAAATTAGAAAAATGTATATTTTTTTCAATTTTTTCTGTTATTTTAGTTTAATCTTCAATTATTATAACGTATATTAAATATCTTCAGATTTGGACAATCTAATGAATTATAAATACGTATTTTGTGAGGCCATATCCTGATCAAAATGCAAATATTTTTATTTTTTATGCTATAACTTTATATTAGCGCAAGATAAAATAGTGGTGTGTAGGCATTAATTGTTTGTTTTTAAAGCACCTATCGATCTGCATCATTAATTAAAAATATTTTGCCAAACATTAATTTGCCATTTTTTATTTGCAGGAAAAAATGTTGGCAAAATATTTTTAAATAATGATGCAGTTCGATAGGTGCTCTAAAAACAAACAATTAATACCTTTACACCACTATTTTATCTTGCACCAATAAAAAATTCAAGCAAAAAAACGAAGAAATTGGAAAATCTTGTCATGCCAAAAGGGCGAATCTTTTCTTTTTTTTTGCTATAACTTGTTAATGGTACAAGATAAAATAGTGAAGTGAAGGAAATAATTGTTTGTTTTTAAAGCATCTATCGAACTGCATCATAATTTAAACATATTTTGCCAAACATTTTTTCCTGCAAATAAAAAATGGCAAATTAATGTTTGGCAAAATATTTTTAATTAATGATGCAGTTTGATTGGTGCTTTGAAAACAAATAATAAATGCCTTCACACTATTATTTTATCTTATAGCAATAAAAAGATATGGCGAAAAAACGAAAAGATTCGCCCTTTTGACATGACAAGATTTTTCAATTTTTCAAATTCGCCATTTTGGTTTTGTCTTTTGTGGCTAGCAATATCCAACAAAATGACACGAGATTTCGGCACAGCATACTTGAGGAAAACTACATTCAAAAATGTAAACAACGCCAATGACAAAAATTGCACATTCGCCCCTTTGGCATGATAGTGAAAAGTTATTTTTAATTTATATTAATGCATTTCAAAAAAATGAAAACCTGCCAAAAATGTTGTAATGAGTGGTATATCTCAAAAACATTCTATATTGGTATATTTTTCATCCATTTTCATATTACTACTGTCTGTTGGTAGACAATTTCACAAACTTTTGAAGGATTTATAAGATTTTAAAATACTAACAATTACTTTTTAAATATTAATTGATAAACTAAGAAATCTGATTTTGTACAAAATATCAATTTTGTACAAATATCAATCAAAAGCGGTACACTTTACAAATGAAATAATAATCTGTAAAGAGGTATTCTGTTTTTTTGCATTTCCAGTTTAACGCTGTACAGTAAATGAAACATATCATGAAAAAAGTTTTAACAAAAACTAAAGTATTCTTCATTTGTCTACTAAAATTGTTTGTAATTTATAAAAAAGAAATCACTACGCAACAAGAACAGAAAGTTTTTAAATAATTTACATATGCATTAAATATGCTAATAAAACATGATGAATTCTATTTAAAAATGTTTTTATACCAAGATTCGCATAAAAAAAACACAAAACTCTATGAGCAGCTCAAATCATGACAGACAAAGTTTTCTAAATGCAAACATTTGCATTTTAAGCAGCGCTGGTAGGGCGCGGGCAAAAGTTTAAATAATTTTTCGTTGATAAAATCACAAAACAATAGAACTTTATTTTTAAATTTAAAATTTTAAATACATTTTAAAATAGAAAGCAATTGTTTGAAAAATTAAATGAATTGCATTAAGTTGGGTGAATTTTGAATAAATTTGTTGCTGCCTTTGAATGCAAATTTACAGGATTTTTGTTAAATTTTCTATCAACGACACTTTGAAAAACTAAAACGTTTATATTTTTTAAACATTTACATATTTATATGATATTTAAAATATTTCAGTTTAGTTTAAAACTTACCGTTATTTGTTGTTCTGGTACTCGATGTGCGGCAATTACCCAACCAGTTTGTAGATCCGAACTAAAATATTCCACGGTATAGCTGTAAAAGAAAAAAATGCATCGATTAGATTTTAAAATTATATTTTTATTTAAAGTTCTATAATTTTTAACATTTTCCTGAAAACTGTGTTGCTAGAACATATCGTCGTTGTAAAACTAAAAGTCACCAAAATGTCAGTTCAAAATGTCAATTGTTCATTTACAAAAATCTTTATATGTCTTTCAATTTTTGATCGATGAGCTCAATATTTGTACCAAATGATAAGAAAATGTGAATCTATCAATTTGTATTTCAACTTTAAAAATGTATCAATTATTTTTTGTAATAACTACCAACTAAGTTGAAATTTAGGATTTTCATAAAAACGTATTTGGTGTCTTTTAGTTCTACAACGACGATATTTTAAAAATTAGAAACGATGACAAAAAGTTAGTTATTTTGATAGTTAGTTTGGACTATGGTGTGCATAAAAATATTACATTTGCTTTTTTAACAATAAAGTCAAAATACTATAAAAATCATACAAAAATATTTTAAAAATTTACAACAATTTTGGAGTTTAAAATCAAATATCTTAAAAATATATCAAAATATTGGATTTTATTGATATATTATAATTGGTTTTGGCAATTGAAAGAAAAACTGCATTTAAAGTTTTTTCGAAAACATATTGTGTAAGGGACTGTATTTTTTTTATTCTAAAAAGCTTAATATTTCGATAAAAATATTCTTTATAATTTTACATAATAAGAAAAAAAACTGAGTATGCATGTGTAAAATTGTTTGCTGATGATTTATGAATAAGAAATTCATAAAAAATATATTTTTTTTTCAATTTTCATATTTATGAATTATATTCATGAATTATGTATAAAGTATAAAAAGTATGAATATCTCGAAGAAAAATTAATGAGTTTACTTAATGTACATGTATTATTTAAATAGGACTAAACATTGGCAAAAAATTATAGAATTCTATACTGTAGATCAAATAATATAAATAAAATAATGGGCGTTCCGGACGGGACAAAAACGAAAGTAAATATCGAGGTTCATATGGATATTCCAAAAATTCAGCAAATTTTGCGTACAAATGATTTTTTCGAAATATTTTGAAAAATAGTTGAAATAACGTGCTTTCTTTGTATATTTACACTTTGTTCCTAAAGTTTACAGTTTTTTCATAATAAATCACAGAAAATTGCATACGGGACAAAAAATTCCGTATACAAATTATCAGTACGATTTTTATTCTAAAAATACTTTTAACATGCAATATATTTTTTTTAATTATTTTTGAACATAGCTGAGACAATTTACTTTATTTTTTATATATACGCTTTGTTCCTAAAGCTTACAGTTATTTAATAATAAATCGCAGAATAATTCCGGACGTTCCGTATAGAAATTTGCACCACGATTTTTTGCTAAAAAATAATTGTGTATACGACAATATCAATAATCATTATTACGAAATGAAAAGTGATGTACTATTCAAATTTCCAGATGTTTTTTAAATTTTAAATTTTTTTTTTTTTTTGATATTTTTTTATTGAATTTTTCGGTCGTGGTTGACGTTTTTCTGGAAATGCCCATATGGAAAGTTGGAAATTTAAAGTGATGGCATTAGGTGTTTTAGATGTACTATAAGACATAACATTTAGAATAGTAGAAATATTGAATTTTGTGAATTCCTGCATAAACTATTCTAATTGCTGCTTTACAAAAGGTGGCTCCACATTTCAGCGCCATAACTTGCTGCAGCCGCTCCACCTCAATTTACCGTTTCAAAGCACGAAATTTCTCTACACATCCTCAGGTGTGGGTGGGAGTGCTTATCAAATGCAAACACATTCCAGTCACAGAATTTCGAGCATTCAAATGCTGCATTCGAATGGGCGCATGCCGAGCAGCAACCTACCTTTCTAAAACAAAAAAAGCCTCATTAAATGCAGCAAAAGTAGCTGATTTTAGCGATTTCTAAACAGAAATAAAAACATATGCGCCTCGAGTTTTGTGGACTTTTTTGAGAGTTTCTTTTTTTTTGTGAGCTTTTGTGCGCACAATTCATAAAGCAGTTAGCCAAAATAGCTTAAAGACATTTCTTTGTAACGTTGCTTTTATTATGCTAATTTGGTCAAATCTCAATGGAGATCGCACTAAGCCAACAGGCAGGCAACCAAAAAGAAAAACCATATTCACATTGACCGCCAAAAATATAAAAGCAACAAAAAATGAAAAAAAAAAAACAGAAAAAAGCAGTATAAAAAAAATTAAAAACTGCAGCTGCATTTCGGCTGCCACAAAATGCAGTGCACTTCAAATCGCATGTTGACCAGTTTAGTCATGCGCGCCCAAAAGCAACCAGTCCAGCTGTATGTCTGTGGCCACATTTCATGCCGACTTTAATCAAAGAGAAGAAGCTGTAAAATGGCTTAAAGCGGGTGTTTTGTAGCTGTTGGTAATGACGCTGTGGCGCTGACCAATGCCAGACAAAAGTATAGACCAACAGTCGGATCGACAGACAGTCAGTCGGTAAGTCCTACAGTGCCCAATAGACAATGGTCAGCAATGTTCATGGTTTTAGTTAGGCATCAAAGCCAATAGTGCCACCTCCCACAAAAAGCCAGCCTGTGTGATGCGCATTGAAGCCAAAAACTTAGTTTGGGCCGCATGTGCAACATGCTGCATTTAATGGTTTGGCTGCAATTGTGCAACATGCTAAAGTCTGCTTTTTCTATACCGAACGATTTAATTTTTTTTTCTTGGTTTAATTTATCCTAAATGCTAAAAAATGCATTTATTTTCGAATGTTTTCGCTCTGCTTTTATGTGTTGCATTGATATGCTTGAATTCTTCTTTTCAATTTTATGTAAATACTACTAAAAATGATTATGGTATTGTTTTAACTATTGGCATTTCAAGCTTATGATATAATGTTATAGTTATTCTTTAGTATTTGTGAAAGGCAAAAACTCTTTAAGTATTCTAATAACTACAGAGATGAAATCGTGATTATGGTTAATGTTACTAAATTATTTATTGTTTAAATTGTATAAAGAAAATGACTGTTCAACGTTTTTTGAAATTCAGTATATTATGCAATATTTGTATATTTAATCATCAAATGCAATAATTAAAATTATTAATAAAAGTCTCCAATCAATAAATCAAATTATTTGACATATTACATGTCTAAAATAATGTAGTTTTTAGAGATCTAACTGTTTTTAAATTGAAACTCAGTTTAATTCTAATACTTCTCAGTCATTTTTTATAATAATATTGATGCTTAAGAGTTGTATAAGGGCTTGTCCAACTTATAAAAACGCAAAAGCTCTACAAGAAGCTCTCTAACCTCTGTCAAACCCTTATACAAACTTTTTGGCGTAATAAAACTGATGTTATATATAATTGCAGCTAGCTGCACAATATATGTTAACCAGCTTTATAAGGCAAGGTACATTTTTTATTACTTTTGAGTCATTTTTTATAAAAATATTGATAATATTAATAATATAAAGAGTTGTATAAGGGCTTTCCCAACTTATAAAAACGCAAAAGCTCCACAAGAAACACTCTAACCTCTGTCAAACCCTTATACAAACTTTTTGGCGTAATAAAACTGCTATTATATAAAATTACAGCTAGCTGTACAACAGATGTAAAACAGATTTATAAGTCAAGTTAAAAGATTTAAAAACATTTTATTGATTATAGCTTTATAATTGTTGTAATTTTAACTAAAAGTGTTATACAATAGCTATCGGTAAAAAATGCCTTTGTGAGAGTTTTCTCAAGCCTTTTTATACAGGTAATGGTTACTCTAACCTCTGTCAAACTTTTATACAAACTTTTTGGCGTAATAAAACTGCTATTATATATAATTGCAGCCAGCTGTACAACAGATGTAAACCAGCTTTATTAGGCAAGGTCAATTTTTTATTACTTCTGAGTCAATTTTATAATAATATTGTTGCTTAAGTGTTGTATAAGGGCTTGTCCAACTTATAAAAACGCAAAAGCTCTACAAGAAACTCTCTAACCTCTGTCAAACCCTTATACAAACTTTTTGGCGGAATAAAACTAATATTATATGTAATTACAGCTTTATAAGGCAAGTTAAAGAATTTTAAAACATTTTATTGATTATAACTTTATAATAGTTGTAATTTTAACTAAAAGCGCTATACTACAGCTATCTACAGAAATACTACAGAATGCTGTACTACAGAAATGTCTTTGTGAGAGCTTTCTCAAGCCTTTTTATACAGGTAATGGTTACTCTAACCTCTGTCAAACTTTTATACAATCTTATTGGCGTAATAAAACTGCTATTATATATAATTTCAGCCAGCTGTACAACAGATGTAAACCAGCTTTATAAGGCAAGGTCAATTTTTTATTACTTCTGAGTCAATTTTATAATAATATTGATGCTTAAGTGTTGTATAAGGGCTTGTCCAACTTATAAAAACGCAAAAGCTCTACAAGAAACTCTCTAACCTCTGTCAAACCCTTATACAAACTTTTTGGCGTAATAAAACTGCTGTTATATAAAATTACAGCTAGCTGTACAACAGATGTAAAACAGCTTTATAAGGCAAGCTACATTTTTTATTACTTTTGAGTAATTTTTTATAAAAATATTGATAATATTAATAATATAAAGAGTTGTATAAGGGCTTTTCCAACTTATAAAAACGCAAAAGCTCTACAAGAAACACTCTAACCTCTGTCAAACCCTTATACAAACTTTTTGACGTAATTAAACTGATATTATATATATTTGCAGCTAGCTGTACAACAGATGTAAACCAGTTTTATAAGGCAAGGTAAATTTTGTATTACTTCTGAGTCATCTTTTATAATAATATTGATGCTTAAGAGTTGTATAAGGACTTGTCCAACATATAAAAACGCTAAAGCTCTACAAGAAGCTCTCTAACCTCTGTCAAACCTGCTATACTATAGCTATCGGTAAGAAATGCCTTTGTGAGAGCTTTCTCAAGCCTTTTTATACAGGTAATGGTTACTCTAACCTCTGTCAAACTTTTATGCAAACTTTTTGGCGTAATAAAACTATTATTATATATAATTGCAGCCAGCTGTACAACAGATGTAAACCAGCTTTATAAGGCAAGTTCGATTTTTTATTACTTGTGAGTAAATTTTATAATAATATTGATGCTTAAGTGTTGTATAAGAGCTTGTCAAACTTATAAAAACGCAAAATCTCTACAAGAAACTCTCTAACCTCTGTCAAACCCTTATACAAACTTTTTGGCGGAATAAAACTGATATTATATATAATTACAGCTAGCTGTAAAACAGCTTTATAAAGCAAGTTAAAGAATTTAAAAACATTTTATTGATTATAGCTTTATAACAGCTGTACAACAGATGTAAAACAGCTTTATAAGGCAAGTTAAAAGATTTAAAAACATTTTATTGATTATAGCTTTATAATAGTTGAAATTTTAACTAACTTTTTTTAACTCTCTAACCTCTGTTAAACCCTTATACAAACTTTTTGGTGGAATAAAACTGATATTATATATAATTACAGCTAGCTGTACAACAGATGTAAAACAGCTTTATAAGTCAAGTTAAAAGATTTAAAAACATTTTATTGATTATAACTTTATAACAGCTGTACAACAGATGTAAAACAGCTTTATAAGGCAAGTTAAAGGATTTAAAAACATTTTATTGATTATAACTTTATAATAGTTGTAATTTTAACTAAAAGCGCTATACTACAGCTATCTACAGAAATACTACAGAATGCTATACTACAGAAATTCCTTTCTGAGAGCTTTATCAAGCCTTTTTATACAGCTAATAGTAACTTGCGTATGATTTAAAAGTAAAAACTGTATTTAAGAATTTAAAAAAATATATGAAAAATGCTTGAATTTTAGAATTAATATCAAATTCTAAAAATTATTTCCAAGTACAACCGGCAAATATTAAATTTAAAATAATATTAAATTTTTGCAAGCGAAATTTTATTTCGATTTTTTTAAATTTCTCTTTTAGTATAAAATTTATAAATTTGTAAAACATAAAAAAAAACATACGAAATGTTTACATGTGAAAGGCGCAACAATTAAAAATTCTCACTAGGTGCCAACTTCAATATATCGCATGGCACATGTACTGCAAATATTTGCCTTGCAAATTAATTGAACTTCAGTCAACTAACCGAAAAATAAATACCAAAAATGTACAAAACAAAAAAAAAAAATAATAAAAACACAAAACGATGCGGCAACCAGAAAAACAGTGAAAATTCTAAATCCAGCATTAAATATAAAAACCTATAGTTGAAAAAATATTGGCTGTGAGAAAAAGGTCAGCAGGAACAGCAATTTTCATAGCATTTTGTACAATTTTTTATATGTTTTTTAACACAATTTTTATACAATCGTTAGATAGGGCACTTTTGGGGGCGTCACTGCATAGAAGAAACTTCATTAAATATGCCCACATGAATTGTGAAAAACCACAATACAAACAAAAATGTTTCCCAATAAAAACAAAAACTCTGTTGAAAACTGTACACAGAACTGAAAAATCACTCACCCAATAATTGGACTTGTAGCTCCGGGCTTCTCCTGACTCCTGGTCCAACGTAACGAAATGCTGCGCTGCGTTACGTTAACCACTTTCGGTGTGCCGGGCGGTGCTGGATAAGTGTTCGGATCGGCGGAACGATGCAGTATTGATGAACTGCTTTTTTCCACCTGATGATTTTTAATTTTTTTTTTGCACAAGTTGTTGTTGATGATGATGTTGACGACGACGATGATGGTAAAGCCATTGTTGAGCACGATGACAATGACAATGACAAGACATGAAAGTAAAAAAAAAATTAAATGCTTGATATAAATTCGTTATTTTTGAAAGGAAGTTTATATAAAATATTAAAATTTTTGTTAAAACAAAAAAGTTTATTTTTTGATTAATGTTTTTTGCCAGATTTTTACTGCGATTTTCTATAGATATTTCGAAAGGGACTTTTTTTTATTTGTTGGGTAGGCCACAACAACAAAAAAGTGATTGACAGGTTATTGATGGCAAACATTGAGGGGGATTTATGAATGAGCGTTGTCAGCGCAAGAAAGCGATAATGTATGGCGAAAGTTTTATTTCAAGATAAAATTGAAATATTTTGATATTAAAAATGTTAACAATATATATATGAAATAAAATATATAGGTATTTAAATCTTTCTAAAAAATGTTTAAAACAAAATATTTTACAAAAAATATTTTACAAAAAATATTTACAAAAAAAAAAAATGAAAAACAGACCAACCTTTCACGACCAATAATTCCTAACTAAACACATACCTGGAAAATTATTCCTCGAACAATTCTTCCACGAAACAATACATTTTCTTAACAATTTCTCTTCAGGCAATTATTTTTAAAGACAAATCATTTTCTTAAAATTCTTCATCGAACTATTTATTATACCTGAAATAATTCATATATGATACACAATTTGCCCCAGTGAATTTCTTCTATTATACAGTTCCACCCCGGACAAATAAACCCAGACATATTTAAATCTCAACACAATTAATTTACCCGAGACAATCCTTCTCTAATACAATTATTCTCCGACAATTCTTTCCTCAGTCAATTCTTTCCTAGATAATTACTCACCGGACAATATAATAATAGTTTGGCACTACATAAGAACTTAGGCCGAGCTCTCTCACCATTTTGAGCTGTGCGTGTTATATTTGTACTCAAAGTGGTGGGACCTACAGTTTATTGCCGAATCCGAACGGCGGATTAGAGCTTTTCATAGGCAAGGTTTTACTCTCGTAGGTTTTTGCCATTTACTGCCGAGAGGTAGCGCGGTATAGAAAAATATTTCTATGCAAAGATGTTGTTAGCCCCAGTCTAGGCTTGGACCGGGATCTTTCCGCTCGCAGTCCAACGCACTAACCACTGAGCTACCGCGACAATATACTCTTAAAATAATTAATATCTGAGACAAATTTCTGATATAATTTTTCCTCAGAAAATTCATGACAGATCCCTAGTAGAAATTTTGGTAGGGCCATGCTCATGAACTGATCATGTCATTATTTGAGATGATCGGGATATGACGAGGCCCACGATGTCCTTGTAACGCAGTGTCCTGATCATGTACTCACCTCAGGCAATGATCATGTACTGATCGGGTAATTCCCCATATCATTATTTATCTGACCATTGCCTTGTTTAAACATGAGCATACGAAAGCACTACAAATACCCGATGACATAAAATATCATACCTCATTGAAACCTGATCATAGCCCGATGAAAATTTCTTTATGAGGAACAACTAATGTAGCTTTGATCGGGACCATTGGCTGTGTAGATAATGTAAACCCTGCTATGGTGAGCATGATAAGGGCATGACAAGGCAATGATCATATTTGCTCTTATAGGGGTTACCTGACGAAACCCCGATCATTTCCCGATGGCGCATCGGGCAAATTTCCACTAGGGGAGCGAATTATTTCATGAGACAATTTTGCTCCCAAACAACTCTTCTTCGATACAATTCTGCACCGTACAATTAACCCCGATACAATTTATTACCGTGTCGAATCTTCTGCAGAAAATTCAAATTCTTCAACGAGACAATTCTTCACTGTTTAAATCATCATAAGATTATACTTTCTAGGCCCATTTGTCCAAGACAAGTATTTCCAGTACAATGTATATCTAAATCAGTTCATCTCTAATGCGTTTCTTAGCCGGACTCTTCTTCCTAGGATAGTTATTTCACTGACAATTTTAAACCGAAATTATTCATTTCTAAACTCTATGAATATCAAAATATTTCTTGCACGAGAAACTTATTTCTGATAAAATTATTCCCCCATAATTCTTTCCGCAGTCATTTTTTCACTAATTACTTCCCGGACAATATACCCCATAAACCAAACATTTCCGAGAAAATTCTTTTTTGAAACAATAAAATCCCTAAAAATATTCAGCGTACTATTTATTTCAAAGAAAATTCTTCCACGATTGAATTTTTACCAGACAATACTTCTCAGATACAATGTTAGCCCGGACAATTCATGATTGATAGAAATATTTCCAGATGCAATTTTTCACCCAAATAATTCTACTCTGATATAATTCTTCATCGGACAATTTAATCCCAAAACCATGTATCTATGATACAATTCTTTCCTGCACAATTCTATCCCCATTCAATTCATTCCTAAGATGAATTCCAGGAAATAATTCTTCGTTTTCACCCAAATAATTCTAATCTGATATAATTCTTCATCAGACAATTTAATCCCAAAACCATTTATTTATGATACAATTCTTTCCTGCACAATTCTATCCCCATTCAATTCATTCCTAAGACGAATTCCAGGAAACAATTCTTCGTTGATAGAAATCTTCCTTAGACAATTCTTCCTCGAATCATTCTATCCCGGACAATTATTTGCAGAATATTTCATACCTGTGACAGTGTAACCCTCATACAATTCTTCTTCCGACAATTCTATTCCGTATAAATAAGCCCTGAAAAAACTAATTCACGAGACAATTATTTCCAGACAATTCTACTTTCTATAATTTTTGCCGGTATTTCTTGTCCCTGGAAATTCTTACTCGGACAATTGATTCCCTAAACAGTTCATCTCTGATACAATTATTTCCCGTACAATTCATTTTCAAAAACAGTTCATCTCTGATACAATTATTTCCCAGACAACTCTATCCCGTACAATTTGTCCCCGAAACAATTTATTCACTAATGAATTATTCAACTTTCCCCATACAACTCAACCTGAGACAATTCGTTACCAAGAAAATGATTGCACGCGACATTTGCTCTTCAGATAAAAATCTTCAGAACAATTTTGTTCCGTAAAATTCTTCTCCGAAACAATTTTTCCCAATATAATTCTTCGCCGACAATTATTTCCTGTTTAATTATTTTCCTGACAGTTCATCCCCTAATTCTTCGTACGATAATACTTTCTTCAGATAATTCTTGCGCTTACATTTCTTAGGAAAAAAAATACTTCGTAATCCCAAAATTAAAATTGTATTAGTGACAAAAGTTTGTGCAAAAAAGTTTTGTAATATAAGTTTTTAAAAATTGAAATCTTCAAATAAAACTTAGTTGTATAAAAATCATATTTTATATAAAAATATATCTCCCAATATTGGCTTTAATTTGATAGCAAACTATTAGGCAACCACTCACGGTTGCAGCCACTTTATACCATTAACTACAACAACTTATTGTCTGTCGTTGGCGATAGTGTCGAAAATTTATGCCTTCAATTAATGCAACACCCAGCAAAAGCATCAAATGACGTTTCTTTTTTTCACACCATTCAATTAATTTACGCCTCATCAGACAGCCTGACTGATAAATATGTCAAAACTCATTTAAGCAAATGCTAAAGAGTGGCTTAAAGTTGCCAACATAAAAATGCTAAATTTACAACACATATTGCGAACGCACCTCGTAAACATTTACGCAACATTTTTATTTCATTTTTTTCATTTTTTTTTTCTATTAATGCCTGTCAAGTTTTATGCAAATGCGTGGGATTTCAACGTAGAACAAGTTATGCCTTGCACTGGGTCGACATTTAATGATCAAGAAATAGTTACAAGAAATTTCCAAAGAATATTTTTAAAGCAAGTTTTAATTGCCAGGCTGAAATTTTATACGAGTTTTTCAGGTGCGCTTTAATTTCAGATTGAAATTTGCATAAAATGTGCGCTTCCTTCGATTGGCAAATGCAAGTGCATGTGTTTGTAAATACATATTAAAAAAAAAGGAGGCCTATATATTTTTTGATATATTTTTGATACCACATCAATCACAATTTTGCGCGTGACTCAAGCGTTGCCACTAAATAAATTGATTGCCCAACGGCAGCTTCTTTCATTCTGCTGTCATTTTGCATATTTTTTGGATTATTATTTTTGCTTTTTTTTTAGTGCAATTATATTTTGAAAAATATATCAGCGACATTTTTTGTTTTCGGGGTGCAACAACATATTTTTTATGGCTTACAATTTACGGAAATTTTGCGGTCATGCGCATCAAATATGCCACAAATTGCTGCATTCATTAAGTGGTCATCAGTGTTGCATGTTAAAATGTTTTTAATTTATGCGTGATGTGAAAAAACGAAAAAAAGCGACATTGTTTGGGTGCTCGATTTATGACTGATGCATTTTTGCACGTTACGTGCTTTGAGGAATGTTTAAATTGTATTTTTATTTATTTTATACTGTCTCCTTAGAAAAAATAAAAAAAAATTATTTCAGATTTTTTTTTTTGGTGAAAAAAACACTGAAGTAATTTAAAAAAAAAAACTTTTTTTTTCCATTTTTTCACCAACAACTTTTTTTTTAAAGAAATTTTATTTGCTAAAATTATTTTTTGAAATTTTTTTGAAAAAAAATTAGTTTAAGAATATTCATCATATTGAATATTATATTCATAAAGATTATGAACTAAATTTACAAACAAAAATTTAAATTATTCATAGATATTATGATTATATTCATCATATGACGATTAAAATTCATTATATTAAATATTTAATTCTTCACTACGATGTTCGATAGTATGAATAATTTCACATATATAATGTGTCATTTAATGCACGGGTATCAATATGTTGAATCTGATAGTTGGTATAAAATTCATAATTTTTATGTAAAAATTCATCTAATTGATGAATTTTTGACTGTGCTGTATTGAAACCTAAACAATTTCTAAATTTTCTTCCAGTTATTTAGTCATTGAGATAGCAACAATTTTAGTCGTTAAACTTAAATGTTCGTATATCAATAATGCATAGTTTAAAATGCACCATTACAATTTTCTGCATTTCCGCCATTTTATTACATACTCAAACCGAAAGTTTTTATTACCATAAAATACTTAGACAATTCAGCTAGTTTAATGCGCATCGAAATTATCTCTAAAAAAATTCAAAAACTAACTATAAAAAAAACTCTAAAAATACACTACAAGAATTATGAAATTTCTTCAAAAAATGAGAACAGCATCCATTTTACTCTTAGAGCAAAGTATGTGCGCCATCCAGCGTGGTTTATGAGTTACAAACAACTTGTTCGTGTTCGTCTTCTTCTTTTGCTTTGTCATACATGACAGACTTTTATGACATATTTTCCGACCAAACATGTGCCTGCATATGTTACTCAGAAACGCACTAACCGAACAACATCATTAAATGCTAATTTCAACCAAATAAACACGGCAATACCGTTTCTGTGGTGGTACCCATGCAATTTAGTGGTTTCCAAAAATACAGCAATAAAACCATGTAAAACATAAACTGTATTCTTTCTTTTTAAATACCTAAAGATCAGCAGGATATGTAAATGTTGCAGTTGTTTGCACACGTTCGTTCGATATTCGAGAATTTTTAATAATATTCAAAAATTTTTACATTTTTCAACTTTTTTTGTCCGTTATATATAGTAACTCAAAGTCAGTGAATATCAGTGATCTTTAAGGTTTTTACACTCTTTTTAAAGTAAAGTATTTTTTGTACACAGTATAGAATTAATTTTGCTTTCGGTTGCCCATCACGAGTTGAGATCTCTTTGTCTGTTGTTGCACTTGAATTGATTAAGTTATGACAGCTACTTTTTAGTTCGTAAAAATACCATTTATTGTATATGTCTTTTTACTGTACTTTATTTGTCTGGTTGTCGTGCAGTTTTTGGAGTAGTCATGCCTTTGCATACTAATTAGTTATGTATTTTTCTCATCATATTTTTATTTGTTTGTGGTCACAAAAGTGTTACTCGGTCTAACCACATTTTGTGTGTGATCTGTTGATATAAAAAATGTGAGGTCCAGGGGCATGAAAGTTATTTTGGTAGCACAATAACATACACAGAAATATCATCATTTGGAATGAGGTTGGCAGAATATAAATTATTTGTAATAACTATATTCATTCCCAGGAATTTATATTTATACGCACTGGTTGAAAAACTGTCATATTTACACCAAATATTATCATAGTGTAATATCATATCAAATCGTTCTATATTTTTATAGTTAAAACTATAACCTATTTGTTATTGGTATAAATAATTATAAAATATATTTGTAGCAAACATAATGTTGCTGCAATCATCAATTTTATTATTATAATATTTTGTATGATCATACGAAATTGTTCTATATTTTTATAATCAAAACTATAACCTATTTGTTATTGCTTGAAATAAATAAAAAATATATTTGCAGCAAACATAATAGTATTGCAATAATCAATTTTATTAATATAATTTTTTGAATCACCATATGAAATTGTTCTATATTTTTTATAGTCAAAACTATAACCTATTTGTTATTGCTATAAATAAAATAAATATTTGCAGCAAACATAATATTATAGCAATCATTTTTTTTTATATATAATTGACTTTCATTTTTATTTCCGAATTTTTTCAAATTATTCTGGTATTTATTTCAATTCATGTCAGTAACAGATCACATAATCACATAATATGTTTGCTGCAAAACATATCATTTTCCAGTATGTATATGAAACGTATTTAATATCTAGGAGAACCGTTATCTGTTGGTTGGGCAATGCATTGTTGTTTGCACCAAATATGTTTTCTGTGCAAATATTGATGTGCAAACGCATTCAATTTTAAATAAGATATATAATCGTGTACATGAAATATAAATAATTAATATAATTAAATATTAGTGTACCTACATTCGGAGAAACAAAATTGTTTTTAGCAAACATAATGGCGAATAAAAATAGTTAATTTTGAACTGGAGTTTATTTTAATGTATATTTAATGACATTTATAATTATTACAAAACTTTCAAAAATTCGTATTTTTATTTAAACCCCAGGATAATTTTGAATATATGTACTTAGTTACTAGCCAATATATTGCAATCATAAATTTGATGACTTTTAAATTTCAAAATATTTTGGTTTTGATTTCATTGGAATCTTGGTTAAATATTGTTATTAAGATATTTCTTTTAAAATCTTGGAAATTCACGTAAGTAACATGTAACATAATATGTTTGTTGCAAATACAATTATGTGTATCATGTATTTTGAGCAACAGGTATTTATATTATGTATTTTTTTTTCATTTTAAGTAGTTTAAAAACATTGTCTAACGAAATTGAGAATCAATTATATTTTTAGCAATCATTATACTAAAACAATTTAATTGGCACAATCATATTTTGCGATAAACATATTTTCCGACAATTAATGCCTTCGTGTTCCGTAAATAATATTTTTTTTTTATATATTTTCCAACAAAATCAGCAACTAAAAACTATATAAAATTGACTGAATTAAACATTTAGTTTTTTTTTATGATTTAATGCAAACATTTAACGTTTCAAGTAAACTAAGTATTTAGTTGCGAATTTAAGGGTAGCAAGGAGTGTATATAGAATCAAATTTTAAAATGTACATTTTATGCTTTAAAACTTTTAAATCCCATAGATTATATTAATACTTATGTTTTAATAAAACTTTCCAAAAGTTCTGTACGAAAAAATAAAGCCCATTATACATAACTCAACAAAACAATTTGATGTTTATGGGTGGCATCACTTTCGTAGGCTGGCTGTCTGTCTAGCAGCAGTGTTGCCATATTATAACGATTATATAAAAACACACAGCAGCAATTACTGGCATTGCCATGTGGCTGCACAAGGCGACAAGTAGGCAATAAAATATATTTATGAGCACAACTTGGTGCTTCATTTAGGCAGGATTTCAAGCGACTTGTTTCGTAATAATACGACTTTTACGAGCGTATTATATTGTGGTTGTTATTATTGTTGTTGTTGGCGTTATAATAGTAGTTGTTTGCATATTAATTTAAGAGACTTTTAAAAATGCTGAACATGCAGCAAATCACTTAGCATTGCTTTTTATTTAAAACGTCACTTTAAGAGTTTAAAGATAAAATTTAATAATGTCATAAAATACGATTGTAGTTTGAAAAGTCATTCATTTTTTATGGTTTATTAATAAGCTTACCGTAAGGGTGGCCGACCAGGAGGTTTCGCCGCTCTCCGAGGAGGCGGTGCACGTATAGAGACCGGTGTCGCTTTGTTGTAGATCTGGAAATAGTAAAAATACGAAATACGAAGTTACGAAAGAGGTTTATTAAGAGGATAATTAGAAATTTTAAAAATTTGAACAAAAGAATTAAGTAATATAACTTGAGGAACATATTTAAAAATGTAACAAAATTTAAAAGTAAAAAATCGCTTTGTTGTAGATCTGGAAATAGTAAAAATACGAAATACGAATTTACGAAAGAGGTTTATTAAGAGGATAATTAGAAATTTTAAAAATTTGAACAAAAGAATAAAGTAGTATAACTTGAGGAACATATTTAAAAATGGAACAAAATTTAAAAGTAAAAAATTAAATATAAAAAGGTGGAAAAATTACAATTAAAAAATGTTATTTTTCACTCACCATCAATACGCAACGAACCGCCCGGCACGATCGTATACCGATTGCCACTCTGCAAGGCCGTACCATCGCGATACCACTTGACACGTGGCGTCGGGTTGCCCGATGCTCGACACGGCAACATGGCAACACTGCCCTTCGGCAATGTTTGATTCGAGGGTCCAATTTGTATGATAGGTGGCGGTGTATCATCCACAGAGGTGACCTATGAGAAAAAGTGAAAAAAAAAAAACAAATACCACAAATGAAATTGAATAAAATGTAACGCAAACTGAAACCGTAACGAACAAACGCAACACTCACCTGTAAAAAGGCACGAATTGTAGTCGAGTCAACGACGCTAAATGCCGAACAAACATAGTAACCGGCATCGTCCTTCTGCACACCGCTCAATTGCAAGGTACCCTCGACGGACACGTGCAAATGCCCATACGAATTATTGGGAAACATCAGGGTGGAGCTACCCTCTTTGGTCCAGAATACAGAGGGCGGCGGATTGCCGTCGGCAATGCAAGGAAATTGCGCAACACCATTGAGACCGACCTTTTTATCTTGTGGCTTGGCAATAAATGTGGGTGGTGCTAGAAAAATAAAGAAATTCAAATCAAAATCAAAGTTAAAGTTAAATGATGTGTAATCAAATATCAAAAGGCATGCTGTCAAACAAAAAAGGGTTAAATATTTAACAATTTAAATTTGATTTTTTAATTTAAATGGGGTTTAATTTTTGAAATGGGATTTTCACTTTGAAATGCAATACTATATTTGAAAGAAGTTCTGTATTAAATATTTGGTTATAATGGAAAAAAGGTTGATATATTATTTTACATTGGCAAATATGATGAATGTTTTAGAGTTAATTTTTGTTGATGGACATTTTTTTAAAGAATTTTTCAAAAAATAAAAAATTTACTTAAAAATAGAATTTAAAATTTATTTGAAAAAATGTATTTCGAAAATAAGAAATCAACCAAAAAGTATTTTAAAAAAAATATATAAATTTTTTGAAAAAAAAAAATGCTTTTTTTGAAAAAATAAAATGTTTTTTATGAAAAAAAAAAAAAATCCAAATAAAAATATTTGTATGATTTGGTTTGACGAACAGCATTCATCAATATGATGATCATATATGTTGTATTTTATGTATCTTTTCATTAATATGATGAAACGTATACTTCACATACAGTTCATCATAATGAAGAACGCTTTTTCGACAGTTATCAAGCGTTCATCATATTTATGATCGCATTCATAACATTGATGTCGTTAGTCATTAATATTATGAATGATTCTTCAATACAATGAATTATGGTTTGAAGAACGGAATTCATCAATATGATGTACGTTTTATTTGCTGTGCATAAACATAAATATCTTACAGTTCATCATAATGAGGAACGCTTTTTCGACAGTTAAAAAGCGAGCATCAAATTTATGATCGCATTCATAACATTGATGTCGTTAGTCATTAATATTATGAATGATTCTTCAATACACTGAATTATGGTTTGAAGAACGGAATTCATCAATATGATGTACATTTTATTTGCTGTGCATAAACATAAATATCTTTTCTGTGTTTTCTTTAAAACTATTAAAATTTTAATTTGCATTTGCAAAATAAATATGGCTTCTTAATCTTTTTTAATCATTACTTACCGTGCACTGTCAACGATGCCCTGGCACTTATCTGCCCCACACTATTGTGCGCCTCACAGACATAGGTGCCCTCATCGGCGGGTGTAACATTGCTGATTTCCAGACTCTTGTCTTCTTGTTGTATGCGTGCACGTGACACCGGTATATTGCCCTCCTCCTTTTTCCAGAGTATTTTCGGTGGTGGATCACCACCGACCAAACATTGAAACTGCACTGTTTGACCGGACAGCATGGTGAGATCCTGTGGCTCTTTCATAAAGTAGGGTTTTACTATAAATAAAAAAAAGTTTTATTTAATAAATTTTGCAAATAAAAATAACCCAAAGTTCAACAGCAAATTAATAAAGTTTTTGGCACAAATTCAAAGGCTTCCAGGAAGCATATTAAAAAAAAATATTATAGAAAAAGGAACTCGCAAAAAATTACAAAGAATACATTGAAAAAAGAAGAGACTACAAATAATGAAGACTTTTTCAAGTTTTGGACTTTGTTGTGTAATTTTTTTTTACAATATTTAAATTTTAATTTAATGAGCCTCGCGTATACAACAAAAGTACTTCACTTTTTTATTATTTTCTATAGTTTTTATATTCTACAGTCTTCATTTTCGGAATTCTAGTACTTTTAAAACTTTTCCAATAAAGACGCAAGTTTGTCCGCAAGAATGCGACAAGTTGTATATGTTTGTCTCGTGTTTTAAGTGGACATTCATTTCGCAGATACTACAAATTTTAATGAGATAAATTTAAGCACTTTCGAGTGGGTTTTTTCAAACTCTTTACCTTGAAAAGAATTGATTAAATTTTATACTTTAGTATATCGTATTTAAAAGTTGCAAATGTCGAATACAACAAGCGGAAAATATAAATTATGCACACAGAAAAATCCTCTTTTGGCATTAGGTTGGAAGAACGAAAAAGTTAGTTGTGCCAACTAAATTCATTCGGTTAAATCGAATTGTCTATATACACTTGTAATATGAGTCTATACACACTCCCAATGATTCTAAATCTATACTAAATTGTTCGAAAACAGTTCGAAATTGGTTGCAGTACAAACTACAACTCTTTTAATTTTGACAATAACAACCGACTAATCGGTTAAGAGAACCCAATAGTTGGTTGGCGCAACAAATCTCTACTCTGTGTGTAGAAATATGATTTATTTTTTCGAAAGTAATCAAATTAATTCGTTTTTTAACTCTTCAACATCATAATATATTTGTTTTTAAAAATTATCCGTATACTTTTGCGTGCCTTTACTGCAATCTCAAATCTTTAACATCTCCACATATATCGTACCATAAAAAAATATTCTCACAATCCATACAAATAACGCAAATATATATTTTTTTTATTTTTGTTCCCTCCAATAAGCAATAAACTATAAAAGTAACTTATATATTGCAACGATTACATTATATTTGGTGCTCTTTACATCAGGCCATACGAAAACTAAAATTCGAAAAATCTTTAAATAAAAACGACCAAATAAATCTTCACTAAACGCAGCAGGGAAGCTACTTCGCTAGGGTATTATTTTGACCCAAGTGTTTTTTTGCAGCTGCTGCTGCTGCAGCAAATGAATTGTACAAAAATAAATAGTCAAAAAAATCTACCAAAATGCATGAAAATATAGCAGAAAATCGTATGAATCAAATGGAAACACATAAAAGTTTGCTCGATCGATTGCAAATAGTTTCTATGCGACTATACAATAAAAGTATCGAAAAATATGAAAAAATGACGAAAAATAACAAAGTAATACCATCTAAAAAAAGGGAAATAAACAGAATCATCAAAAATAAAATAGGGACATTTGCGGAAATATGAAATATAAAAAACTTAAATAAAACGTTATATTTGTGGCTTCTTCTGTGGATGCTCCTCGAAACTAAGGTCTTTTTATTTTTATAGGTTGTAATGAAATATTAGAGTATGGTCTCTTTTACTAGTGGTTTTTACGTTTTACTAAAAGCATTATAGATAGTTTTTTATAAAGAAAATTGTAGTAAGAAACTTAGAAAAGGTCAACTTATTATAGTCTAAAATGTTTAGCTTTCATAACAGATATTTAAAATTTCGCAATTTCTAATAGGGTATACCAGAATTTATATTTTTGTTTGTAAATTAAATACTTAGGAATTAATACAGCTGCATATTTAACTCAAATAAATGTCGAAGTTTACTTTTATTATAATTTTGAAATATTATCTTATTAAAAATTATTTTTACTTTAATAAAAACTGCTTAAAATATACAAATAATTTGCCAAATTGTATATTTTCTTTGATTTAACGCATAAAACGTTCAATGAACTTTTGTACAATTTCAAAAATTATTTATTTTTCTTGAATATTTTCAGTTATTTTGAATTTTTTCATCCCGCTAATAATTACGATAAATTTTAATTTGTTTTTCTTCAATTTTACTTTAATATTTTCATGCCGCTATTTCAATTTATTTGGATTTTTATATTTTTGTTTTTTAGATTTACACGTATCCTCTACACTTAGTGGGTGCCAACACCATAGGTTTTATTTATTCAAAACAAAAACCCAATGTGTGAACTGATGTGGAACTCTGTGTGAATTTTGTGTTTTTTTCACGCGGTTTGTTGATCTTCAACGCAACACGTTAATTCGCACATTGAAGTTATCAGTGAGAGGTGTGTTTGGGATCATGCTGTTAGTTTGTCAGAACTCTGCAGACCACTGGCGCCGGATAATAAGAGGTAGACTCACTTCACTACAACTTTAATACTATCAACTAATAAAACGATTAAAGGTTTCTACTTTAAAATGAGAAGTTGTACTATGAAGACTATAAAAGTGCTGGTAAGTATAAATATGTTTTATCAAACACATTCACGCAGAGAAATAATATGGTTGCGACATGATCGCGACAACCATGCTATGGATAATCATTAATTAAACATGTGTCTTATTTATAATTTCTTTTCAATCCGCTTTTTCAGGAATTTAGAACAATCTTAATCCTACGTGACCAGTAATCATATTATTATACTATATATGATCACTGGTCACGTAGGGCCATAGTATGGTTGCATGAAATCGAAATACGATTACTGACAACCTTAGTATGGTTGTGTGGAATCATACTATGGTCTCTGACAACCATAGTATAGTCACTGCCAGCCATACTATGGTCACTGCCAACCATATTATGATCACTGACAACCATATTATGATCACTGACAACCATACTATGGTCACTGACAACCATAGTATGGTCACTGCCAACCATACTATGGTCACTGACAACCATAGTATGGTCACTGTCAACCATACTATGGTCACTGACAACCATACTATGGTCACTGACAACCATAGTATGGTCACTCACAACCATACTATGGTCACTGACAACCACAGTATGGTTGTGTGAAATCGGCGTATGGTCACTGAGGACCATAGTATGGTTGTAGAAAATCGTACTATTGTCACTGAGGATCATATTATATTATGCAATATTGTCATTGAAGATCATATTAGACAAATTATATGGTTTCCTACAACCATAACCCCCAATCATAGTATGATGCCCTTCAAATATGATCACCTCAACCATGTTTTTTCTCTGCGTGTTGATGCTTGTAGCAATACAAGCATGTGCTGTGATTCAGAAATATAAATATATTTTAACAAAATTATTCTATATGCATAAACAGAAATATATTTGGATTAAAACAGATAACATGTTCATTTTGTGATTTAAAGTTTTATTTTACTAAAATTATTCTGTCCGCTTAAACAAAAACGTATTTGGCTTTAAATTAATTATATTTGTATTAAAAATACTTAAAAGCCGTCAAAAATATTTAAAAGCTGTTGTTAAATTCAAATTTTAATTTCAATTACATATAATTCTGGTAATATAAATATTTTACACCTTAATAATGATTCATAAATATTTTGATGATTGTGGTAAATATAATTACATCACCTATTTATTTATAAAGTCCGTGGTATTGAGTGCACTCGTGAAAATTATACTTGAATCATCAAAATATTTCTTACAAAGTTAATATTTAGATAATTATGTGTACATTTAAAATTATATCAAACAATTGATGCTTGCAGCAATACAAAATATATATATTTTACATAATTTATTCTAATCGCATAAAAAGACATATATTTAGTTTAAAATTACATGTACTTCTATCAAACATATTTAACAGATAACATGTTTATTTTGTGATTTAAATATAGAATTTGTTTGAACCAAATTATTTTATACCCAGAAACATAAATATATTTAGCATAGAATTAAATATACATGTTTCAAATATATTTAACAGATGTTGCCCATTTATGGTAATATCAAAATTTAATAATTAACTAATAATTCAAAAAGTTTTCATGATTGCGCTCAATACAATTGTGTTTAAACATAGTCGTTTTAAAGTCTGTACTGGTAAGTATTGCCATTAAAATCATATTTGAATCGGCCTAATATTTAATACAAAGTCAAATATAATTATATTTATAATTATATTAAACACATTTATATTTGTAGCAAGCATAAATAATATATAATTCATATATAACAAGAGCACATTCAATTTGTGATTTGAAATAAAGTATATGGCCATGTTCTGGCTTTCCAACGAATTCCGATCGAATTTATTATAAAATTTTTAAATAAAGGATTTGGATTTCAATGCGATTATACAAAAAATTTGTTTTTCAAACAAATTTAAATCGTTGAAGTTAAAGCAAATGGATTGAATTCATTGAAAAAAATTATTTTTCAAACGAATTCAATCCGTTTGCTTTGCTTTGGATGATTTCGAATTTAAAACTGTTTGTTTACAAATTTTATATGAAATTCCATCGAAAGTTATGAATATGATCGATAATTTCATTTTAGCAAATTTGTCTATGCTAAGTTTTTCATTTTGACAAATATATAAAACATAAGATGCTTGCAAAAACTAATGCAAAATATATAATTATCAAATTATATTTTATGTATTACAATTTAAAAAAATTATTAAAATTTAAAAAATTCTAAATAGTATAAAACTAACTATACAAAATGTTCCACAAAACTTCCGCTTTTTATATTAAATCGTTTTTCAACTACACACATGACCAAAACTATTGACCCTGCCACTTTGGCCTTTCATGACTTTTCCATGTGACACATTGACACTGAGTCGTCGAGCAGTTCAGTTAAAACAAGTTGACAAGGAAGGCGACGAATTGACCTGTGGCATCAAACACGACATGGTAATACATTCTACAGGTAAAACGCACAAACTACATTTTATACAAAATAATTTTCAATACTTTGTGCAATATTATTTTGAAAAATACTAAAGTAATATGAAATTTGTAAAAACCATTTGAAAGCCTTATATGTTCTAATTGAACGATATCAAATTTATAATAATAAAATCATAATTTCCAAGAATAGCGTAATTTTACCAAATGCTTATACAAAATTTAAATTGCATTTGATGAGTTTTAACGCTACCATAATAGAGATATATTAGAGATGTGTGTTTTGTGTGCAAAATTCTGCATGGATTTGTGTTCGTTGTCAAGTGCAACGATGTGAAATCAAGCGTAATTTTTTGCATTAGATGCACTTGAGTGGAAAATAGTTTAACATACACAAAATGAGGACATCTGATAAGCAGTCAAGCTGACTGACAATATGACAGGCAGACGGACAGACAGACAGGCAGACAAATATTCAGCCACACATATATCGCATAAGACAGTTATCGAAAAGACATGCAAACATTTCGACAGAGCACCAAACGGATGAGGCTTTAATCAATCGCACAGGACACAACACAACATGATCGACAGAGTGTCGACAGTTTGACAGACGACGGATAATGAAATGGCAACGAAAATTGAGTGAATGCAACGAGCCAGCATTGACTAAGCCGGATATTAATATTTGCACATATGCGCATAATAGGTATTTGATATCTACACATAATTCAGTGCAATTTAATTATACTAGGTTGAAGCAATTAGTTTATTTTATCAGTAAAATTTGCGGAATTGAACTGAATTGATTCAATTGATTTATGGTTGCATTTAGCTAAATGTCACGATATAATTGTGACATTAATTTTAAGCAGCGATTCAAATGAAAAAAACATTTAAAATTATAAGGGAAATTCGTCTGGCTCCATGTCTACCAAATGCAATATGAAATTTTAATTTTGTGATTTGTGAAGCCCATCACAGAATGACAATCATTTCGTAGTAAATTCTATAAATTTTATGTCTTTGTTTTGAAAAAATGAAGGTCTACTACATTTTTTTGGTGTTTAAATACATTTGTCTTTATTTATATTATTTTTACTACAACATGTATTAAAAATTCATTCTCTATATATTGCACAAACTGTATAGATCTTTTATTTTTTTGATTTTATTTTAATTATTTGAAATTCGCGTGGGAACGCGATGAACAAATTACGAAAGGTTTTTTCTCGTGCAGGTATAAAGGACTTCGTTGGCTAAATATAGCAGAAATTGGTTTTGTTGTTGTTGTTGTTTTTTTTTAACATGACGGGTGACCAAGCAATTCCAAGTATATGACCGAAACGAGTGAATTAGAGAATATTGTAGTGCTGCCAACTAATTGAGTTTCCCGCAGAATATTTTTGTTTTTGCATTGAATACAAATAACCCAGTGACCCACATAATTCAGTGCAATTTAATTATACTAGGTTGAAGCAATTAGTTTATTTTATCAGCAAAATTTGCGGAATTGAACTGAATTGATTCAATTGATTTATGGTTGCATTTAGCTAAATGTTGCGATATAATTTTGACATTAATTTTAAGCAGCGATTCGATTGAAAAAACATTTTTAATTATAAGGGAAATTTTAATAAATGCAACAAATAATTTGTCGGGCTCAATGTCTACCAAATGCAATATGAAATTTTAATTTTGTGATTTGTGAGCGCAATCCCAGAATGCCAATCATTTCGTAGTAAATTTTATACATTTTATGTCTTTGTTTTGAAAAAATGTAGATCTACTACATTTTGTTGGTGTTTAAATACATTTGTCTTTATTTATCTTATTTTTACTACAACATGTATTAAAAATTCATTCTCTATATATTGCACAAACTGTATTGATCTTTTATTTTTTGATTTTATTTTAATTATTTGAAATTCGTGTGGGAGCAAGACGAACAAATTACGAAAGGTCGTTCCACGTGCAGGTATAAACGAATTTGTTGGTTAAATATAGCAGAAATTGGTTTTGTTGTTGTTGTATTTTTTTTTTGAACATGACGAGTGACCAAGCAATCCCAAGTATATGACCGAAACGAGTGAATTAGAGAATATTATAGTGCTGCCAACTAATTGAGTTTTCCGCAGAATATTTTTGTTTTTAAAAATAAATACGCGAAGATAAAAGTTGTCAACTCTGCAGCATTGAATACAAATAACCCAGTGATCCAGATATCGATGCGTTCTGTCGTAGTTTTCTCGTTGCGAGTTATTTTCGAAATCGATATCGAAAAGAAAAATGATCAAAGTTCGAGATTGCTTCGAAAAAACTGCAATATCGATGAGATAAATGTTTAAAACTAGTGTCTTGTCCTTAAATTTGAATGTCGAAGAAATTTTCTGTTCGTACTATATTTATCGAAGTTATTTCGAGAAAGCTTCGAGGGATCGAAGGGCTCCCAGATATGGAAGACCTGGATTTTCTTCCTTGTTTCAGTTCCCTTCTGATTTCGATTTCTTTTTTGATTGAATGTTCTTTTTTTTATATTGGATTCGAATTATTTCATTAAAACACGTGACCTACCGTTTTTCAACTTTATCTTAATATAATTGATAGTAATTTAAATTATATATCTAAAAAAAAGCAAAATACTTTCAATTCATTTGCATAAATACCAAACTTAAGACAATAACTTTTAAAAATATGCCAAAACATTGCTTTTATCTTTCGATTTATTATCGCCATCCAAAAGTTGATATTAAAATTGTTTTCATAAATTATTGCTGACTTAAATTATACACTACGTAGCTTATCTTTTGAGACCCTTGTTAAACTGAAACTGAATGGCAACTCGAAAAAACAACCCAGTCAAGTTTTGTTCTTGCCAAAAACACGTTTTATGCATAAAACACAAAATATTGTTTCTTTTATGTGTACGTGACAATATAGTTCATAGGATATATGTATAATAATAATAGTTCCTTTTATTTTGTTGTTGCTGCTTACCTTGTACAATTAATTTGGCGTAGCTGGACTCACGTGTCCCCACCAGATTCTGTGCGATGCACTTATAGTTGCCCTCATCAATCGGTTCGACGTTGCTTATCAATAAATTACCGCCATCGACAATGCGAATACGTGATGTGGTTCCATAAGATTTGGTCTTTAAATCATCCAGTGGAACGCCGTCCTATAAGCAAAAATACAAAGAAGAAAATGTAAGACAGACAGAACAAAAACAAAAAAAAATACCGAAAATGAATTTAATAAATGATGTTTATGAAACAGCAAAACCAAAAAAGAAAATAAACTGTTTACGGGTCCTTGTGGTTAAGAGTTGGAGTGGTGCAGACAGGGGCGGATTGACTATATGAGAAAATCGAAATAGGAGGGCTGATCATAAAATTTATAACTACTCGAAGAATAAATAACGATTCTAATCAATGTAACAGAATTTTGAAAAACTACTAAAATTATGAATGGAGAAGTCTCGCAAGATGTTAATTTGTATATATAATAGGACCATATTGAGATAGGTCTATTCAGAAATATAGTAGAATTCTCCTTTTAATGTTGATCTTAGGGATGACCTTATTATATTGTTCATGTAACTGGTCGGGGTATGACAGGGAAAAATTCAATGATAATTTCCAGATGTTCCTAACACAATTTCTTATACGAAATGACCGATTACTAGTAGACATTGTATTAAGACAATGATCGGATACTGATAAAGGTATTTTAAACTTGTCACAAACCAATCAGTTTATTCCCAGATCATGTTCCTAACACAATTTCTAGCGGAATGACCGATCGCTGGTTGAAATTGTATTAAGGCCATGATCGGATACTGATAAAGGTATTTTAAACTTGTCACAAACCGATCAGTTTATTCCCAGGACATGTTCCTAGGACAATTTCTAATAGGGAACGACCGATCCTTAGTAGAAATTGTATTAAAGTCATGTTTGGATACTGATAAAGATACTTTAACCTTGTCACAAACCGATCAGTTTATTCCCAGAGCATGTTCCTAACACAATTACTAATGAGAAACGACCGATGTCTAGCAGAAATTGTATTAAGGAGATGATCTGATACTGAAAAATGTATTTTAAACTTGTCACAAACTGATCCGTTTATTCCCAGATCATTTTCCTAACACAATTTCTAATATGGAATGACCGATCTCTAGTAGACATTGTATTAAGGCCATGATCGGACACTGATAAAGGTATTTTAAACTTGTCACAAACCGATTAGTTTATTCCCAGATCATATTCCTAACACAATTTCTAATACGGAATGACCGATCCTTAGTTGAAATTGTATTAAGGCCATGACCGGATACTAATAATGGTATTTTAACCTTGTCACAAACTGATCAGTTACTTAGTTAATACACAGAAAAAAATAATTGACGTAAATTCATTAATTAATCCAGCAAATAATTTCACTAATTTAATGAAAACATTTGCAATTCTTCGTTATATAAACAATATATAAATAATTTAGTCGGCGTAGTTTTAGCAAATATAATTGCTGAAACTGCGCCGACTAACTAATTTACTGCATTGACGTACAAATAGTCATATTAGCAAACGTATTTGCTGATTTAACGAAGCAAATGTTTTCATTAAATTGGTGAATTTCATTGCTTAATATTAATATCGGTTGCTATATTTACGTCGATTATTTTTTCTGTGTATGGACTGGTCATGATCATATACAGGCTCTAATAGGGTAAAACTTTACTAGGGTTATACGAAATATAAGGCACAGAGTAATGCTAATTTTGTGCATCAGAATTGTGGGTATAAATAAAAAAAGGCATTGGTTCTATAAAGGGTCGATTTAAGTAAAAAATGACTAAAATATGGATTTGAAAATATTTTTTTTTAATATTTTTTAGTTCCATTTTCTATGGCACAGTGTTAAAAAATTATATTTTAAAAAAATCGAAATATAATTTTTGAGGGTATTTTATTTTTTGGACCCGATTAAAAACGAAAATCTCAGTATGACTTCATACCAGTTCGTCCCTGGATGTTCTGTGTAATGAGCAATTAGTGGTGAAATTCAAGGCGAAGGTTTTTCATTCCAATCCGTCCCTGGTTTGCAGATGTTCTGCGTGACGAGCAGATAGTGGGGAAATTCGCGACGAAGGTTTCAGTCAAGTGTTACGTGCAACAGCAAGAAATTGTTGATGCTGTTGCCGAACAAGTTGCTGATGAAAAGGTGCCAAAAGTGCACGCCACGCCACGCAGTAGCGTATTTACGTAGTAGATAAGATGCTTAATTAAGTGCAAAGTACGTTGTGGCAAACCGAAAAAAAAATATAATAATAAAGTAATAGTAGCTGTCTTTAATGGCAAAAGATTGAAAGAGGGCAGCAGCCGAATTGGGTCGAATCAAGAATTAATAGAAGAAAAATGTGTAGTCGGAGAAAAAAAAAATGAAAAAGTAGTAGGAGAATTGTTGGTCATGTTCATGCTGCTGCTTAAGGAAGACAGTAATTAAGTGAAGTTTTTCGGTTTTTTTTTTCTTTTCGAAAAGTTTTTGTTTTTATCTAATTTGACGCTGATTTATCGAGATTATGTTTGATGGAGTTACGCGCTGTCTTAAGAGTTATCTTGAGGGCAGCAGCTAAAGTTTCGAAACTAAAAAGTTAATTTTTAGCAGCAGATTGAAGGATATACGAAACTTTTAATACAGTACATAAAATTAATGGTCGACAAGTTCAAATCTGTTGTGTGCTAATTAGCTGTGGACAACGGGAAAAAAATAATAGAGAGAGAGGCGATTAGAAGTTATTGGGAGGTTTTTGAACTATACTTTATGAACGAAACAAATAAATGAGCAGAAAGTATTACTTGAGTGGCTTATAAAGGATATAATAATCGTGCTATATTTGCCAAATTGTATATTATATTTTATAAAACTTGAAAACCTGCCGGCGAAAAATGACTATTGAGGCATATATTTTCGGAAAACTCAGAAAGAGGAATTTCAATGGCAGATTTTCGAAAATATTGGCTACGTACAGAAAATATTAAATTTTTGATATAAACAACGCCCTTCATTTAATAAAATGTTTTTGAACTGTATTGAAAAAAAATTGTATATGCCCTAAATATTTCTCCAAAATTGATATATTTAATTTTACTGAATTTTAAAACAAATTTAATATTCCATCTACTTCTTTTAGAAGGTTTTCTATTTAATTTGTGCTTCTTTTAAAATGAACATAGTATGAAATTTCAATTTCAAAGTAACTTTATGCAAACATTTGCTGTGCTGTTTTTTTTTTCCTCCAACTCCATTTGCTGTCAACATCTGAGTGAGATAGACGCATACAGATGAAGCATATAAATTATGCATGACATTTCCATTTAGGTTGCTTAAAAATGCTACTATTTTAGAAATATGCGTATTTTTTGCTGCTGATTTTATGTTGCACCATGCAGCAAACAGCATATGTTGCAAGTTCAGATGGCAAATGCTTTGAGAAAACCCGGCGAAAATGCAAAGTGATTGCAGCAGGTACAAAAACTAAAAAAGTAGTAGAAATAGTAAGCATAGTATAAAAAGTTGAAAGGTATGTAACAAAGACATGAGTGCTAAGTTTAAAGTGAAGTTAAAGGTAAAAACGTTGTAATTTAGGTGAAAAATGTTTTTTCTTTTGACAAAAGAGTTTAAATGGTATGGGAGAGGTTTAGAATGAAACAGATCTTTAAAGTAAAAATGCCATTTAAAGTAAAAGAGACGTTTAGGTTACAAAAATAGTGTTTAAAAGCTACAAGTGCTACTAAAGTTAAAAGGTTTTATAAGAGAAAAAACCGTATAAAAAGGTAATTGCTACGGGACAAGGCTTTTGTGTTTTGAGTGTTACAAAGTTGATTTCTGTTTTCTATTTTGGATTTAGACAACCTACCTTTACCCAGATGAGTGTTGGCTCTGGTATTCCCTTGGGCGGTCCACATTCGAGCAGCGCTGTTTCACCCTTGGCGACGCGTGTGTCCTTGGGTTGTACGCGGAAGTCATCACGTAGTACTGGAACGAGATAGAAAAATCAAACATTTAGTAAGATTTTTATATATTTAAATTAAGTATATTTGAGGATTGTTTTTATACAATATTTTAATTTAAGATAAAATGTACAAATCTGAGAGTACTTTTTAAGTTTTAAAAATTCACTAACCGTTATAATAGTTGTAGTTATAAACTAGAAAAATATATAAAAAACAGAGTTCATCCAAATTGACTACCCTTTATAATAAATAGTGGTTGTTATAAATTAATAAAATATATAAAGAAGGAGTTTTCATCAATGTTGTAGCTTTTGAGAAAGATGAATTTACATTTATTAACCATTATGCAAATAGCAGTAGACTTAAAAAAGTAGTATTGTAAAAAAGTAGTAGATTTTTAAATGTTGTAAATATAATTTTGATTTACCAACCATTATGCCAAAATTGAATGATTGAAAAAAGTAGTAATTGTAAAAATGTAGTAGATTTTTTAAATGTTGTAACTTATGTTTAACATAATTTTAAATTAGCAACTATTTCGCAAAAAGTAGTAGATTATAAAAAGTAGTTAAAAAAGTATTATATCAAAAAGTAGTAGATTTTTTCAATTTCAAACAAAAAAATAGATTTATAAAACGTAGTTTTTATCAATGTCTTAGCTTTTGAGAAAGCAACATTTTTATTTATCAACCATTATGCAAAAAGTAATAGATTTCAATAAAAGTACTATTGTTAAAAAAGTAGTAGATTTATTAAATGTTTTAACAACAAATTTTATTTAACTATTATGCAAAAAGTAAAATTTCAATAAAAGTACTATTGTTAAAAAAGTAGTAGATTTATTAAATATTTTAACAACAAATTTTATTTAACTATTAAAAGTAGTAGATTTAAAAAAGTAATTGTTTGAAAAAGTAGTAGATTTTAAATATTGTAACTTTTGTTAAACAGAATTTTGATTTATCAGCCGTTATGCCAAAAGTAGTAAATATAAAAAAGTAGTATTTTTGAAAAAAAAGTATTAGATTTTTAAATGTTTTAACTTGCGTTAAACAGAATTTTGATTATGCCAAAAAGAGTAAATACAAAAAAGTAGTATTTTTGAAAATAAAAGCATTAGATTTTTAAATGTTATAAATTTAACATAATTTATAATTAAACAAAATATTCATAGTATAGAAAAAAAGTAGTATATTTTATATGTTGTTGCTTATTATAGAAAATTTTAAAATATTAACGAATTGCGCAAAAAGTAGTAGATTTTGAAAAGTAGTAAATGTTGTATATTTTATTAAATTAACAACAAAGTACAAAAAAATAGTCAATACTAAATAGTAGTATTCAAAAAAAGTAGTATTACAAAAAGTAGTAGATTTATAAATTATTTTTAAAAGAATTTTGATTTAACAAAAAATTTCGAAAATAGTAGTAGAATTAAAAAAGTAGTATTTCAAAAAAGTAGTAGATTTTTAAAACGGTGCATATTTTTTTAAAATCCGCATTTCCATTTATCCACATCCAAATCTGTTTTTGTTATTACACTAATTGCTATCACTTTGTGGAGCCTAAAAGGACGGCTGGCTTTCTGTCCGTTGGACACATGTTTTATTTATGGTCGCGCTGACACCCTTGCAAATGCTCAACGACCGTTTGCATAACCGCAACACATTTTTGGTCATAAAATAAAATATTTTAACTTTTTTATTTTGTGGCACTAGCTGCTGCCCTGCCAAGCAGCTAAGTGGGCGCGTTTAGCGCAACCCCATTCAGCTGTCAATTGTTGGACCCAAACAATGTTGCATTCGTTGCAACCATAGAAATTGCACAAAATACATTTTTAATGGTAGTATAGCAATATATATAAAAAAATCTCTAAAATAAAAAATAAATCGTGCATAAAATTGTCAGGCACGTTTGTATGAAGGTCGTCCGCGCTATAGTCATCCACATCGCCATCGCCATCGTCGTTTTGGCCTGGTTAAGAAAGCCTTTTTAAGGCTCTGCGTTAGGCAGTAACGTCAGCTAAGCGTGACGTAGGTGTCGCGATTTGGGAAATCTGTTTGTTGACTATGAAAAACAAATAAATAATGCCACACAAAAATTATAACAAATGGCCCACGGTGCTGACAGTTGCAACGATTTATGACACTCGCAGATTGTGAGCGAGATTTTTGTAAATATTGATTTTTATTATTGAAATTTATTAATACCAAATAAAATTTATTTTATTTTATTAAAGTTTTTATGCATTTTTAAAAAACTGCAAAATTTTGTTAACTACAAAAATTCGTTTTCACTTCTTTTTCTAATAGTTCCACAATCATTTTTGTCACTTTGTGTCAATTGCAACACTTTTTTGTGATTTCGATAAACTTTCCAAACAGCCTGCCTCCGCACTCAATCAAACCGTAAACCGCAAATTAAACACAAATAAATACTGTGTGTGTTTTTAGCCACAAATAAGTGTGTAACTGAGTAATCAAGTGGTTTGCATTTTACTTTGTGACTGAAACGGAAAAGTGCTGCAAGCCACAGCAACGACAGATGCGAGCATGCTGTTGATGGGAATGTGCCCAGCAGGAATACCACTGACTGATGATGTCAAATTTTTCCAAAGATTACCATTTTATAATTATACTAACCGTGCTTTGAACAGACTTTTTTTCGATATGTAAATGTAGTAACAAAAAAAAAAATCAAATACCAAAAAATAATTCTCTCACAAAACAATTTTTCCCAATCCGCGTACAAGTATTCTTCCCGTGATAATTCGATGCCGAGAGAATATTTCTTTCCAGAGGCAATTCTTTCTCGGACAATTATGCACCTTGATTTGAGCAGCACATTGAAGGAACTTCACATTTTGAAATTGAGACATAATTTATGAAAATACCTATAGGAATAATAGATAATATATTATAGATAATAGTTACATCATTATTGAATTTTAAAGATGTAATTTGTATAGGAGGTAACACGCCTAGTAGTCCAATTTCGCACATAATTTTTTGAGACAAAAAGGCGAAAAACATTTCTTAGCAGAAATTCATAAAATTCATTAAAAATTACGAATGAATTGTTTTTCTGATATTTGGATTGTATGAGAGGTGCACCGCCAATTCCCCCACATTATAGTAGAAAATTGAAAAAGGAGATATAATATGTTTGCCACAATAGCAATGAAAATTGTGATTAGTATAGTTCAACATCGTCAATTGCGGCACATTTGCAGCAAAACTATTGGTTTATTTTGACATTTAACTAATATAAAATAGGCAAAGATCGTACTTTTTTTATACCCTTGAATTATCCACTACAAAGCTCACTCACAACGTCGTGAATTCGGGGACATTTGCAGCAAAACTATTGGCTTATTTTGACATTTAACTAATATAAAATGGGCAAAGATCGTACTTTTTTTATACCCTCGAATTATCCACTACAAAGTTTACTCACAACATCGTGTATTCGGGGACATTTGCAGCAAAACTATTGGCTTATTTTGACATATAACTAATATAAAACGGGCAAAGATCGTACTTTTTGTATACCCTCGAATTATCCACTACAAAGTTCACTCACAACATCGTGAATTCCGGGACATTTGCAGCAAAACTATTGGCTTATTTTGACATTTGGCTCTTATAAAATGGGCTGTTTTTTTATACGCTCGAATTATGTAAATTAAAAGGCGTCTACTCAAATATTACATTTCAATGGTAAAAGTGAAAAATATAATTGCTTGGAGTGAAATTTTCAATACGTGATTGAAATTTGCTTCTTTTTAGAGTACACCTCTATGACAGTATCCTCGGCCTGACTTAGTTCATCCGCGAATATGTCTCAATTCGTAGTTGGTAATTTTTCTGTAAAACTTGTACTTTCATTTTTTTGATTTTTCACTTAAAACACATTCCCATTCCTCGAAAAAATGACAAGCAGAAAAAGGCGTATTCTGTACCTTCGTCCCCAATATGAATTTCAACTTCCACTATATTTTGTATTCTTCTATACGATTTCTACAAACTTCTAGTACTGAATATTTTGTATCAAAATAACTACTTCAGAACTATTTATATTTTAACAGATTATTTTTTTTTATATAATACATTTTTCAAATACAGTGTAATTCCTATCGGGTATATATGCCATACTGTAGTAGAGGTTTTGTCTGATATGTTTGATGTTTTTGTTTTTTTGCAGTTGTTTTTTTTTCTGTAGTTGTTGTTATTATTGCAATTGAACTTAAGTAAATATTTATTGTCAATAAAATTGTACAAGTGCAGTTAAGTGAATTTTGTTTAGTGTCAGAAACTAAAGGGAAAAAGGTGTCATTCAAGTGTCTGCCATAAAAGGAATAAAGTACCGGTACTAACTAAAAAAAACAAAAAAAAAAAACTTGAAGGTCTATTTTGTAAATTATACTAGATTTATTTTATATTTTTCCACTTTTGTAAATTAAACAAAAAACGAGTACAAAAAATAATAATTTCTAATGAAATCTCCATTAGAAAATAAAATTCCAACACGTACCACACATAAATTCCTGTTGCTCTACGTGCCTGCAATAATGTTTTCGCTATTTAAGACAATTTGGCAAAATTTATGCGCAAATATCTGCAAGTTCAAAGCCTTAATTAACCTCTACTAAATACACACACACAGACAGACAGACACACATTATAATTAACACCTTCTGGTAAGCCGCATTCAGAGGTGTAACGTAAAATATGCAGTTTTTTATTTTCTTTTTACTATGTTCAAATTCACTTTAATTAGCTGCCAAGTAAGTCTGCTGGCAGAACATGCAAAGTGTCGAGAAATCGTTGATATTTGAAGGAAACTGTGAGGTAATGCTGAAGCAACTCCTTCATTTGCTAAACGTGCGTTGACACCTACCGCGTTGGCGGCTTCCTTTAGTCTTTTACATTTTGCTGGATTTTTGTTTATTTTTTTGTATTCAAATTTTTATTTTTAGTATTTTCTTTTTTTTCATGTTTGCATCACGCACGCATGCAAACAACGCCACGCCATTGCTCACGTGACGCTAATTTAATATTTTAATTAAGCAAAAACAAATGAATGTGTTATGTTTGATATGATTATTTTCAGGAATTGAAAACATAATCAAAATCGAGATTTGTTTCAAACCATTTCATTTTTAAAATTCAAACCGCAACCTAAATCGTTGTACAAACATCAGAAATAAATGGAAATCCAGAATCGATTCGGTTGTAATACGAATTTAAAAGGGTTCTTCAAATAGTGTAAAAACCTAAAAACGTAAATTTGATAAAATCATATTATAATTACAAATTTTGAGGTAATTGTATTTTAACGTAAGTGTATCTGTCCGTCATCTACACCTAGTTTCGTAATTTTTCAAAATTATTTTTGATTTAAAAAAGTCAGGTGGCAAATGTAAATTTTTAATATAATTTAGTATTTTATTAATTAACATTAATAAGTTAAAATAACTGATTTATTGCGTCAAGCAACTAAATTGTCCTATCGAATTAAGTATGCAATCACGTGGTTACGACAACCGAATGCGCAGTTGTGCCAACTAACATTTCGGTTATAGTAAAAGAGGGTACGCTCATTTTGATAACTAAGGTTACAACAAATGTATTTCGGTTCACAAAAAAAATATAACGTCGTTGTAGAACGAAAAATCACCAAATACTTACATTTTCAAAATGCCAAATGTTCATTTACTAAAATCTTTATATATCTGTCAATTTTTAATCGATGATCTCAATGACCACATGATAAGAAAATGTAAATCTAGCTTCTTTTAACTTTAGAAATACATCATTTACTTTTTATAATATTAATCAACAAACTCGAAATTTAAGTTATTCGTAAAAATGTAGTTGGTGACTTTTCGTTCTACAACGACGATATGTGTAAATTTGGCAAACAAATTTATCAATAAAATTAATTTGAATTACTTCAACTCCAATACGACATTTAATTGTATTGATTAAATGTTTAGTTATATTAATTGATATATTAATTTGACAAAAATCAAAGGATATCGTTTATTTATTTTTTTATTTCATATATATTTTTTTTATTTTACTCCTTTTTTACTCGAAGTTTAAACGTCCACGTTCACGTCCCCAGTAGAGCTATATATAATAAAAGGCAAATGTTAAACACAAATAAAAGATGAATATCATAGTCATGCTATACGTACGATGAACGAAAAAACAAACCAACGAAGCGAATAGGCAAGCACACGTTGCGATGAACCAATGTTAAATAAGATCGGTACAACAGTACATTTGATACTGTGTAGTCATTTTCAAACTGTGCGGTGGCTGTCAAACTGTATAGTACCTCTGAAATTGTCGGTTGGTGTATTTGCTATATATGCATATATTTTAGCATATATATCAACCCAGAAAGAATTTAATTTATACTATTAAATAATTGTATCAATTAAATTAAATTAAATTAAACTTAGTATCAATTAAACTGCAACAATAAAACGCAGATTCAATTAACCTCAAAAGATACATTTTTTGTTGTTGAGGAATTTTCTTCTGTCCGTCGTTCTGTGTCTCTGTCTGTTGAAATCACGATTACAGGTAAACTAGAATAATTTTGTCAATGAAAGTCCGCATTGATCCACATAACATCCACAGCACACAGACAGACTATATCCATGGTATTCTCTACGACTTCAGAATGCAAGTCCAGCGCGCTACCTCTGGACTGCTGAGGCCGGCTGTTATATAATTTATGACCCGTAATCCGACCACTAAATACTTCAGATAACACTAAAATCGAAGAAGGAATTTTACTTTATACCGACCGAAGTATATATTAATAATTACGGTTTTGATTTATGCAAACATTTAAATGATTGTATCAAATATGCACAGAGAGAAAATTGAACTGAACTTATTATTTTTCAATTTGTTTTCATTGATATTTTATATATTGCATAGAAACCATGCAATAATTCTTACAATTCATAACCCTTTATATTCAAAATAATATATTTCTCTATGTGCACTTGTATGACAAACATTATTCTCTTTAAAATATACTTCCAACGAAAATCTTCAACTAAAACCACCATTTATTTTTATTATACAAAAAAATATAAGTTTTGGTTTTTCTTTTCGCTATTAAGTTTTATAACTTCCCAACTTTACGGGAGTCTCTTTAGTAGTGCCGTTTTTCAACATTATGTCGACATCCTACAATATTTGTATGCCACAGTACTGCACACACATTCAATAATATTAAATCTCGTCTTAAGTCTACACTACACACTTCGTTGTAGTTTCAATTTTTATTACGTTTTTCCATTAACAGAACAATTAAAACGACGTTTCTTACGTTCTGTTAATGGTCACATCAACGTCAACTTTAAGTCGTGGAAGACGTTATATTTAAGCGGGTACTTTTAGCGCCTGAACAAACGAACGAACGAACCAATCGCAACCAATTATGAACGCATCAAATTTTAGCCTTTAATTAATTTATGTTCTTTTAATTGAAACCAAACCGGCAGCAGGAGTAGGTTCAGTTTTAATATGTTTAATGCGATTTTGAATTGTAATTCAGTGTTATGTGTTTCGAAAGGAAGTGTTATAAGACATTTTAACACTAAGTTCTGAACGGAAATCGGCAAGAATAATTAAAAATTTTAAGTTTTCTTTAAAGCGTTTATATAATTGAACCAAAATAATCAGTAAAAATTAGTACGAATTTTGTATATTACTTTCGAAATTTTTGATATACTCTCTAACTAGTTCTATTTTATATCAAAACATTGTTCAATCTGCTATAAATTTAAATTTAGATATATACAAGATGAAAACCCACTTTTCAATTAATCCAACATAAAATTTTGATTTTATTTGTCATTACCAACATAAATTGTTACACAATCTCATCAAATATGTTCTGTTTTTAGCTTTAGGCATTTTTACTTGATTATTTACCTCTTTTTTTTGTTCACTCTTGATGTTTCTCACATAAACAAATTGAAAACAAAAAAAAAATTGAAGTAAATATTTGAATATCGCACGATGCCGACAGCATTTCAGCTGAGAAACGCATGTTTGCCTCAAATGTTGCCAAGTGTAGCAACATGAAAGAGTTGGCGACAGAGCTACAAGAAATGTTGTTGCTTGGCAAAGTCAAACAAATGTTTACAAAAACGATACAGTCCAAGATATTTGATGAAAAAAGCCACTCACAAAAAAAAAGAAACATTGTTATAACAAAAGATACAAATGTACAAAGAGGTAAAATGTAGCTAACGAAGAAAGAAAAGTGTTGCCGAGTTGAAATACCATAAAAGTAAAAATTTTCTATTAAGGAGTTACTTTTTTTGGTACAGAAAAATTCACAATAACTAAAGGTTGCCAAAGATATATTTATCTTAAAAATACTGATTAACATACTGATTGGTTTTCGATAAATATATTTTCCCGATGGATTTTAATATAGTTCTATTCAATAAAAATACAGTTTTCAGACTTTTTTCTCAACGTAATTACTAAACTTTGAACTATGATGTGCCCGAATATATTAAATTTGTGATATATCTAAGAGGACACACATTATTTAATGTTTTTCGCTTGATTTGAAGTTAAGTGATCCGCAATTTAAGTTTAATGAAAGTAATATGTTGCGACTTCCAAATTTTGAACAATTGATCTCTATGTAGTCGATTTTCTCATCGATATTATAATAAACTTTGATCCATATGTACCCGAATTTCTTATATTTTTGATATGTCGAAGAGAACACAAATTATCTAATATTTCTAATATTTGAAATTTTGTTATCCAAAATTGAAGTTAAATTAGCGACCTTCAAAATTTGAACAATTTATATTCTTAGAGAATAATTTTTATAGACAATAATTCATAAAATTTTATTTATCTCAAACAGTCAAATATCACTTTAGGGTAGACAAAATTATATTGGTCAAATAACTGCTCGGGTTAAGATACGGTTAAAAATTCAATGATCAATTTCCGATCATGATCCTAGCATAAATTCCTTGGGGGTATACACAGTATTGGTTTTTCAGTTGAGATTTAGGCAAGAATAGGAAATAGCTCAGTTATATGTATGTGTTAGGAATGGCATGATCATATTTGACATGATTATCTTGGTCATCTAACTAGTGGGTTTGGGGCAAGGTAATAATAAAATAATCAGCATAATACAATAATCTCAAATTACAGTACACTTTTCAGGCATTCATTAAATTGATGATGAATTCAAAACATTGATGTTTTGTAGTAATCAATATTATGAATTTTTATAATATAATAACAAATATTGGGTCAATCCCAAGAACAATTTAAACTAGGTATATTACATATTTATTATTATATTATAAAAATTCATTATATTGATTACTAAAAAAACATCAATGTTATGAGTTCATAATCAATTTGATGAATGACTGAAAAGTGTTCTTCAATTTGTGAAAGTGTATTCGAAGACTACACCCAGGAAAAATTATTTTTTGCAGCAAACATATTATGTTACACGTTACATACATGAATTTCCAGGATTTTAAAATAAATAATACAAATAAATAAATACATAAAAAATAATTCTTTAAAAACTAAATATTGTATTTTTTATCATAAAATGGTATTTTTAGGAATTTGTGAATTTTGAGAACACTACAAGGTGTGCTCCGCAAGGAAAATGGTAAATGCGAGATAAAAATAGTGTATGAAGAAATTGTTTATTACACTATGATACATTTAAATATTAAAAAAAGATAAATAAATAATAGATACACATTTCGAGAAAAACGGAGTTTATAAAAAAAAGTAAAAAAAAAACGCCAATATTAAATTTTTACTAGAAACTATGATCGATTATCTTTAAAATGAATATAATAGTTTTGCTCTGGGCTATACAATGTAGAAGTTATAATTAAGTATATGGTTGTACTAATTTTTGTAAAGTAAATTTTGAAAACACCCTGTATATCATTGGGTGTTCCAAATAGACCCTAACTCTAGAACAATTTTTTTCATAAAATGAACCAAAGAATCAGTCCCTAAAATATTTGCACCCCAAAGCGGACCACCCAGTATATTTATTTATAATTGCAAATATTTACTAATATCGATAATTATTTTTTCGAAATATATTTTTTTATATTCCGATTAAGTTTTCGAAAAATAATTTATTATTTTGTATATTTATTGAAAAATACTTTTTGCAAATTTATTTTTTCGGAAAATAATTTTTTTTTTATTATATTTTTTTTTAGACAATTTTTTTTTATTTTTTTGGAAAATTTTTATTGAAAAATAATTATTAATATACATATATGAATGAAATCATCATATTGAATTGAATTTTCTTATTTTCTATAAATTAGGTACTGCTTTTTCGTTGGAAAACGGTATTTAAAAAAAATATTAGAAACAATCATATTTTTTATATTTTTATGATTGTGACAACAATGTTGAGAGAGGTACATGATGGAAACAATCATATTTCACTACAGAATATCTTTTATTGAATAGAATACCATAATTTTTAGTTTTTGAAACAGTATTCTGAACTATATGATTACAAGAATTATATTATACTTATCACCTTCAGTAAAATATGGTTTTGGCAGTCATTAGTTATTTGCCACAAACGAGTAAAATTTAAATATCATATATTATTATTATTATTATTGCATAAATGGACAAATTCAAACATGAATATTATAACAAATAACAGTAATCATAGCAATCAAAATTTGAATTTTGCTTTTAAAATTTGTTTGACACAATTATTCAATAAATATATTTTATAAAACATGTATAAATCAATTAAAATTTTAAATTTCAATTTAAAATTTAAACTGTAGAAAAGTTATTTTGACTAATAACAAAATCATAATCAATTCCTTGCTACTCAAAAATTTCCTGTAAAATATTTATAAAATATTGCTCTCAAAATCACTGCCAAACAACAGCAACATACATGGTTTTTCGTTTATTACAAAACTTTTCCAATTATTTCATGAAAATCGCTGCAATGGCAAAACAAAAAAATTCGATTCAAAAACTTGAAGTCAATTAGTGCAAACATGCCACACACACACATGCCCCACATGCAACATCAATCAAGCGCGCAAGACAAACACTTGAATACCAGCGGAGGAGTACAAAGAAGGGGCTCAGGGGGTGACTATTACCAAGGCGAGATGGCGTAGCACAAAAAGGAGCTATGTTTGCTAGTGCGAAATGGAGTTTTAAAGGGGCTGCACGTAAAACCTATAGCCCGAAGGCAGTCAGCAAATAAGCAAACAGCCGCCAAGTCAATCAAACGTGTTGCCAGATTTTTAATGCTCTGCAAATAAAAACAATTCGTGACACGACAGCATTTAACCCTTAACCCTGCGAACCGAACGCACAACAGTTGCACGGATGTTGACTTTAAGGGGGATAGGGTTCCAAATTGGCACAAGCTCAAAAATGTTCATCAAATTAAATGCATTTATTTTTCACTATGCGTAAAAATAACAAAACAAATATAGAATCCAATAAATATTGACACGGCATGCTTTAAGCAGAGACTGCGTAAAAGGTTCTTTTCAGAAATAAGATTTAAGGGGGGTGTCTGTCAAGAGAATTGTGTCAATATTCTCGAGCAGTATATCACAAAAAAAAAAATACAATAATACCAACAGCAACTGACAACAATTACAATTATATATAATAAGCCTAGTTGCCTGCCTGTTGGAACTAAACAAATAAAGGACCGAGAAAAATGTCGCCATCTTTGCAATATTTATTTACAGCTTTATTTTTATTTTATGCTATTTGTATAAATCAATCAAGTTGTTGGCATCACGGCGACGGCAATAACAAGCTGCAACTTTCGAAGCTGGTGCCTAGTTGTTGATGTCCTTTAGCTTATTATCCTGTTAACATAGTAAATGAGCAGACATTTTTATTACATTTCTATGCCGTGCTCGACGCCATTTTCTTTTGCCGTTTTCCTTTGTCTTGTGCCTTTTTCCGTGCGTTGAAAATAATATGATTTTCTTGCTTTTGTTTGGGACACTCAATGATGTCCTTTCTATGCAAACAATGCGCAGCATTTTATGGCCAACAAGGAGTTTATGGCATAAAAGACAAAAGTGAAAGTTTTGGCCAGCATTATTTAAGGCGCTGCTATATAATGCGAGGGTATAATAAAAATAAAACAAAGCAAAAAAAGTTTTCAAGTGAAGAATTTTCGTATATTTCGTATATTTAAATTCTATAATTTGGCAGAGCAAAGTTTCAAGTAGCGAATTTTTGTTTATTATTAAAGAAAACTTTTGTGCGTAGGCTTTTTTTTTGGATAATGTATATTATCAATCTATAAAAAAATATAAAACAAAGTGAAAGTTAAACATGCGAGATTAAATTGAACAGAGTGCTGAACTAAAGTTAAGAAAATAATTCAAAAGATGAAATTCAATAACGAGGGTATTATTGAAAGCAGATAGATAAGCTGATGATAGTGAATAAGAATGTTTAAAATATATTTGACATAATTAATTGAACTTTTTGAGTTAATAAAGAAAGAGGATTTATATTGTTAAAATTTAACACGTTTATACGATGATCCTTTGAAAATTATCGAATTTTTATTTTTGACCTTTTTAAATACGTGGCTTATTATAAATGGTTTGATGAACAAAATTCATCAAAATGATGTACACTTGTTCATTAATATGAAGAAATGGTGTCTTGGCATAGTTAGAAATTATATATTATAAAACTTATAAGTATTATAAATGCACAATGTGTAAATAGAGGCACATTTTAGTTTGAAATTTGATGTTAAATAAAATATTAAAAATGAAAAACATTTAAAAAATACGATTTTAACTCAATGGAATTCATCAATATCATGAATACTAGTGGTTGGTAGAATTTGTGTATGTGTGTTCTTTATTTACACATGTATGTAATAATAATTCTTAGAAGATTTGTGTTATTTAATTGTTAAATAGTGTTTGCTTTATTTTCAAAAAAAAAGTTGCAAAAAAATCAATTATATTTTTTTGAAATACATTATTTGAACAGGAAAATATTTTTGATTTCGAAAAATAAAATTTAAAAAAAAAATTGTTTTCGAATATTTTTTTTTGGAAAATATAAAAAAATTTGAAAAAAAAAAAATTTGAAAATAAAAATTCCAAAAAGAAAAAAAATTGCAAAAAATTAACAAAATATTTTTTTTTTTCAAAATACATTAATATAACAAGAACTTATTTTTATTTTCGAAAAATACAATTTAAAAAAAAAATCGATTTTTTTTTTTGAAAATATAAAAAATGTTCCTGAAAATAAAAATTCCGAAAAAAAAATATTTCTAAATTTTTTCATATCAAATATTTAGATTTTTTTATAGATAACTTTTTTTTCGAAAAATAAAATTTAAAAAAAACGAGTTGGGAAAGTTAGGTCACATGGGTAAGTTCGGTCACATGGGGCGGATTTTTATAGTCGGTCGGGCCCGACTATGGAATACCCTACACCTTTGGTGGGGATATTAACCCTCAGAATATCATTCATATACCAGATTTACGTCTTATATCCCCATAAATTAAAAAATTATATAAAGTATAAAAACAAAAAAAAAAAAATGTTTAAATGTAATTGGGCGGACCACGCCTATATTTAAAATTTTGAAAGGCAAATATTTCATAGATTTGATTTTAATAATTTACGGATCAAATTTCCACTATGAAAACCCGGGAAATAATGAAAAAAAATGTGGGCGGATCACGCCCATTTTTGGGCCACATATTTTTAGGTGAATTCTAACAATACCTTTTAAATTTTATAACTATACATTGAATACTTTTCGAGTTATTAGTCCCGAAAGAGTTATATAAAATTGACTTGTATGGGAGGTGGGCGTGTCCGTTGACCGATTTGGCTCATTTTCAAACTCGGTTCCTACTTTTGGCTAAAATATATTGAGACGAAATTTCATCGCATTCTGATCAGTATTTCTCAAGTTATTCTGTATTCGGACAGCAAGACAGCAAGACAGCAAGACAGCAAGACAGCAAGACGGACAGACAGACAGACAGACAGACAGACAGACGGACATGGCTAAACGGACTCGGGTAGTGATGCTGATCAAGAATATATATACTTTTCCATACCGGACACGCCTCCTAAGGGGCGTTACAATATATGCACAAAGTTAATATACCCTGTACCTCATAGGTGTAGGGTATAAAAATTGTTTTCAAATATTTTTTTTTTGAAAATATAAAAAAATTTGAAAAAAAAAATTTTGAAAATAAAAATTCCAAAAAGAAAAAAAATTGCAAAAAATTAACAAAATATTTTTTTTTTTTTCAAAATACATTAATATAACAAGAACATATTTTTATTTTCGAAAAATACAATTTAAAAAAAAAAATCGAATATTTTTTTTTTTTAAATATAAAAAATGTTCCTGAAAATAAAAATTCCGAAAAAAAAAATATTTCTAAATTTTTGTATATCAAATATTTATATTTTTTTATAGTTAACTTTTTTTTTAATAAAATGTTGTAAATATAAATAAATTTATTTCAAAAGATATTTCTATTTTATGTATATCAAACAAGTATTATATATCAAATAAAAGACAAAAATTACTTGTCAAAAAAATGAACGAAAAAGTATTTTTTATTGAAATTTGGTTTGATGAACAAAATTCGTCTATATGATGTACAGAATTTTGTGTATTATATATGTTCCTTAATGTGATGAAACATAGTTTTTTTCACATACACTTCCTCAAATTGAAGAACACTTTTTAATAATTCATCACATTGATGATACCTTCATAACTTTGATATTTTGAAGTGATCAATATTATGAATTGTTCATCAATACAATGAATTAGGGTTTCACGAACGAAATAATTCAATATGAAGAAGATATTTTTTCTTCTGCGTAATCTAAATATGTATGTAATAAAACTGCTCGGTTTACAACAAATAATAAATTCAATGATCAGTTTCCGATCATGATCTAAGAATCACTTTTTCTAGGAAAGTTTAAATTTTTTGAACGAAACGTTCGAATCTGAAATTTTAATTTCCAATTACGAATTAAATATATATAATATCCTTAAAATAAAATAATACATATAACTATAAAAAAAATCTAAATTAAAATTGATATGTTGAGAGAAAATTGCAAAAAATTCATATTTTTATTATCTAAAATAACCACTTACTAACTGAAAAATATCGCCGCAACAAAATCTCAGCATCCAAAAACCACCTCCTTCTAACACTTCTATCATTTCTACAATGAAAATAAAAAATAAAAAATCTTGAAAAAAGAAATACACAACAGCAATCTTCTGTTAAATTACAAATTTTCAGCAATTTACACGCTACTTCAGGGTACAAAATATACCAAAATTTAACCCACAAAATACTTGCTGTGCAACACCCACTTTGCATAAATATTTTTTGGATTTTTATTTTTATTTTATCAACATGTGGCAACATGGTTAAGAGTTGGATGCTACGAATGCTGCTCGTTCGAATGCTGTTGGTTGCATGCAATAGCAACAGCAACAGCAACAACAACAACACAAATGTGCAAAACTTTAACCTTTATGGCAAGAGCAACATAAACTGCAACAGCAACAACTTTAAAAGCAACTGCAACAATAACAATAACAACAAAAATAACCCATTGCAACTCATAGCGATCTCGATGCATATCAGTTGCTGTCGGTGAAAATGTTGCCGGTATCAGTTACCGAAAATCTTTAACATCTGCATCAGCAGCAGCCATCAGTTGCTGTGGTTGTTGCTGGTGCTGCTGCTTCGCATGTTTTTGCTGGTTTTGTATTCATCGTTTTTGTTGTTGTTGCTGCTGCTGCATGTTGTTGATAGACAGCAGACTTCGGGCTATATTTTGTTGGTTACATATATTGTTTGGCAGACGTTAGAAACAAATATCGGAGTCACTGCCGTAGCAACATGCACATGCAACATTCGCACATAAATTCATGGCGCATTAGACGCAGATAAAATGCCGAAAATGCCCTAAATCGGTGTGCGGTGTCGTTCGCAAAATCAGTTTTTTAAAATATTTTAGTTGTCAAGGTGTTTTAACCCTTAGTAGACATTTAATAACTATTAGTAACTAGTCTACCGTAATATGGTAGATTTCTACTAGAGAAATATCAGAAAATCCGGGAGAAAATATATTGCAGGATCTACAAAATTTTATAATCTGCACGTGTCAAAATTGTTGACATATTTCAGAAACATTTCTGATATATTTCAAGCGAATATACCCGAATAATGAAAGGTTAAAAAAATCTGTAGCAGGTTATCTAATTTTCTGGAATTTCAAAGGTAGACTCCGGCATATTTTGGGTATGGCATGAAATAATGGATCTTTTAATACAAACAACATTTTTGTCTACGTAAATTCTACCAAAAATATTCAAAAACAAAATTTTTGGCAGCTATTTCTACAAATGTTTATTTATCCATCGCTAATATAAATATACAAATTATTTAAAAGAACTAAATTGTTATATATTTCGTTGGTTTAATAAACGCTATAGTTTTATAATATTAAAAATTAATGAAATTTTATGGTCGCCGTAAAATTTTGCATGAACCTGACCTACCAATTTTTTCAATTTTTGAGATATTCTTAGTTTTTGTTCTTTTGTTTTAAGAGGCTGCAATTTAAAATTTCGTGCTGAATCAAAAACGCCTCACCATAGCTACTGGCTAAACGAAGGAACAAAAGGTTTAGAAAAGAAGCATATATGGCAAAGCTTTGAAACTGCACAGAAAAAAAACTTCTCCATATTGATGAATTTCGTTTTTCAAACCATGATTCATTGTTTTGAAGAACAATTCATGTATTTGTTCATTAATGTGATGAAGCGTAGTCTTCGCATACATTTCGTCAAATTGAAGAACAATGTTTCAGTCATTCATTAAATTGATGATGAATTCAAAACATGGGTTTTTGGAACTTCAAAACATCAATATTATAAATTCAACAATTTGATGTACACTTATATTGTATTTTATGTATTTTACACGAATGTGATGAAACATAGTCTTCGCATTCATTTCCTCAAATTGAAAAATAATTTTCAGTCATTCATCAAATTGATGATGAATTCATAACATTGATGTTTTGTAGTGACAAAAAATACATGTTTTGAATTATCATCAATTTGATAAATGCCTGAAAAAGTATTGTTCTATTTGAGAAAGTGTATGCGAAGACTATGTTTCATCACATTCGTGTAAAATACAAAAAATACAATATATGAGTATGAACAAATACATAAAATACAAAATATGTGTACATTATATTGAAGAATTTTGTTCATCAAAACAAATTTAAATTAAAATAATGATTTTTCGGTCATTTTTGGTTAATGATCAATTGCTTTTTGTTCATTATTTCTTAATTTTTGCTTGATATTCATACAATTTTTTTCGGACATATTTTTTAATCTTTTTTTTAATTTTCATAATTTTATTTTCTACCAATTTTTTATATAATTTTTTTATTTAAATTTAATCGAAAACACTTTTTTCCGATCAATGAATTTGTTTAGACATTTTTTAGAAAATGTTTAAGAAAAAATGCTTAATTAATATAAACGAAGAAAAATTTCGGATTAATCAAAAATAATATATATAAAAAAAAATTATAAATCAAGCAGGCAATATTTAACAATTAAATAACATAAATTTTATAAGAATTATAAATACGTTAATGTGTAAATAAAACCAATTTTCGGTTAATGAATATGATGTTTAAAAACATCATATCTAATACTAAAAATATTTTTTAAAAATACGATTTTAAATCAATGAATAAAATCCTCCATATGATAAATCTGCTAATGATGAAAACATTCATATTATATTGATGAATTTTTTTCTGTGTTTCAGCTAAAGAACAAGGAATTTATAGCAAAAAAACAAAAACTGAAGTTTAATAAATGTAAAAAAGAATGAAATTTGAACAATTACACTACTCAACACGATTTATATGAAGGGCATCTCATAGAGAATTTCTTTATAAGTCACGGGTGCTGATTTTAACTGCATACACAGTTTTTTAAATTGGAGTTGAAATGCAATTTAATTTATTTATTTGTTTTTATTTTATTTAAAAATTTTTTTTATTTATTTCATTTATATTAAAAAAAAATGAGATAACTCTCTAGAAACACTTTTAGATTTTTTGCCACACTTCCTGCCTCAAAACTGACTGACATTGAAATTATATTTTATGGCCAACATATGCAAATCTGCCACATGTTGCTGCAAAATCTCTACAAGAAGCTGCTGCTGCTGCGCTCAAAATAAACACAATCGCAACCCGCCAGATTCATCACCATCAACAGTGAGAGCAACACCATCAGCAGCACCATCAACAGCAACATCACCACCGTCAGTGGCAGCAACATCCTCAATAGCAGCACCACCAACGCCAACATTGCCAATGCGCGCGGCGGCAGTCGAGACAACTCGAGGGCAGCTGTTAAATTGCAATTTCACGATCAACAACAGCAACAACATAACAACCAGCAACAACAAGAACAACAAAAACAGCAAAAAATGCAGTATCGAACTATTAAAAGGGCTACAACAGCTGCTCGCGTAGTTTTGAAAAATTAGCAACGAAGTGAAGACGTCGTCGACTTCTAGGGAGTCACTTCATTGATGCTGTTGTTGCTGATACTGTTGCTGTTGCTGTTGATGATGGAGTTGCTGTTCTCCACCGCATGAGCAATGAGCTCATGTTGTTGACTGATATTTCGCGCTCTGTTGCAAATTTGTTTGCAGCTCCAGTTAAAAAGATGGAACGCGCGCGGACGCGGCATAAAAGGCTGCCTTTTGAAAGGCATGAATAGCTCTGCTGATTGATAACGCTGCGGGCGGTCCTCGTTCTGAAGAATATATGAGTTTACAAGAAGAAGATGAAGAACATATATAGAACAATAAGAAACAGTGGAATACGACGAAATGCTGGAGATGTTTGTGACAAGAATTAAATAATATAGGATGTTGAATTGGTGTTGATCAACATAGAATTTCTATCCAAACTAAGAAAAAATCCTTCTTTGACATGAGGTTGAAAGAACGAAAAAGTTAGTTGTAACAACCAACTTCATTAGTTTTAAACGAATTCTTTTGTTGGCGGAATTCTCATATTCAGTTGGCGCTTGAAATATTAGTCAATACACACTACCAAAACTACTCTAAAACTATTCAAAATTGGTTGTAGTCCAAATTGACAATATCAACTAAATTAGCGGTTGAGAGAATCGAATATGTTGGTTGGGCAAAAAGTTTGTTGGCGCAACAAATCTCTATTCTCTGTGTACTAATTGGGGTGTTTTTTCGTATTTTGGGGATTTATTTTTTTAATTGGGGTTTTATTTCGTTAGGAATACCAAGAATTAAAAAAAAAACTTCGAATAATGTCTTTTTGTTTTCGATGTTTTGGGCTGGCTAATTTCAGATTTTGAGGATTCATATTATGGAGTGCTATTCAATTTATATTTGTGGTTTTATTTCAACTCAATAGACCTTGTTTCATTTTCAAAAATGGGGATTTATTGCGTTAGGAACTAAAGCCTAAATTTGTAGGTGTTATTTCGTTTATTAGTTTGGGGCTTTATTTCCTGAGATCACAGAGCCGATCTTGGGTGTATAGTCATTTTGAAAAATCGTTATTATAATTCTTTATAGTATTCTTGCGTCTATCATACTTTTATGAAATACTGCTTTGATTACAATTTTGAATTCAATATTTAAAATTTTTACTTTCATACTTTTATGAAATACTGCTTTGATTACAATACTGAATTCTTTAAAATATTTAAAATTTCTTTTAGTTATATTGTTTTTCTCTAGCATATTCTGAAATCTTTTAAATATATAGATAATTTTCTTTAAATGTTATCCAAACTTTAAGCTCTTCCCTGCAACTTGTTTGGGATTCATGCGCCTGTGACATACCGTTTTAAAGCACCAACCCTCTTAAAGATTTACGACGCACAGTCTTCTATTGTGTACGACCCGAATTTTTACGATCGTATAACCTCTGGCATCCTCGGTCGCTTTGAGGCTCTTGTCAGCTTTCTTTACACTGAAGATACGGCCATTTTTATGAGCAGCAAATCACAAAGCAATTAAAATTTATCTACATTTTATTGGTGGCAAACGTGAGCAGACTCCCACAATATATATATATAAAATATATAAAAATAAGCAGCAGCAAGATGGCGACATAAAAATGGCAGCCGAATCGAAATCACTAATCAAAAACACATAAAATATGCGTGCGGAAAAAAATTAAACATGCACTGGAAGCACGTTGCATGAGCACAAAAAAGACAATGGGAGGCTGCCGGAAAATGAACTAAATTTATTGGCTACCACGAAATGATGTCGAGGGAGGTATAGCGGGGGCAGACTGGCTAATAAAATAATACTTAATTGTTGTTGTATGGTTTATGACAATGTCAGGTGTAAAAGTCGCTTAAGATGGAATAAAATGTGACACAGACAAAGGTCATAAACCTGAAAGAAATACTTTTTTACTTTTTCATTTTTATATTTTATAGTAGGAATTTGTAGGGACTTTTGATTTATGCAAATTTTAAGTTATTTGAAGAATTGTTATTTTTATAGAAAAATTAAATGATTTTTTACGAGACTCAATGATGACAACATTACAAAGTTGTATAGAGTTTTATATGCGTCTTTTTCAATGAGTTTGGTTTATTAGGTAATGAAGACAACATTTAAACTCGTATTTTATAACAAATGTTGTAGTATTTTGCATGTATATCACTCGGTATAAATAATGAATATTTTGTAATAAATTAAAACTTTACGATGAGTATTAAATTTACGAAAATTGCCAGTAATCACGATTCTGAGCCTATGGATTCATCAAACAATTCTTAAAATGGCTTCGTATTAAATTAGATTTAGTTCTTATATCAAATCTAATTTTTGAAGATTTTCGTATTTATTACGAAGATAATTCATAGTGGTTACGACAACACAACTTGATCTCTTTTTTATGACTACTCTCTGTTTTTAAGAATTTCGATTTAGAATTTATTTTAGGAGTATCAATGTACGAACAATTCTTCTATCGATAATTTAGATTTATCGGTTTGATAACTGTCGACCGTTTTGATATTCTTTGGTATCTATATACGAACATTGTACGCATTTCGTAACATTTTCGATTCGAAATATCGTTACTAAAGTTACGAAGTGCTAAATCTACAATTTCTAATGATTTCACTCAAAGTGTAGTATATACGAAATGTGCAAAAACTCAATACTTTGTTGAAAAACATTGAAAATATTTACAAACTTTAAAATTTACAAAAATTTAAAAAGTGAAGACTTAAAAAAATACTATTTTCTTTGTTAATTTTATTCATATTTTTGGAATATTGGGATTTTTTGGCTAATTCAAAATTTTTTAAAATGCGTAAAGACTTTTCAAATGAGTATACATGTTATCAACATTTCCTGTACTGAATTTTTTCTGAAAAAAAAACTAAAAATAAATAACATTTCAGAAGTGGAGACTTTAAAAAAGGAAGATTTTAAAATATTTTTATTATTATTGAAAAAATTTAATGCCAATTTGAACTTTTTCACAACGTAAAGACTTTTTAAATAAAAGTATAGACTTTTTGAAAGCGTGTAGACTTTTCAAAAAAGAATGGACTTTGCAAAATTTGACTTTTTCTAATAAACCAAAAATTACAGAAAATTAATATTTTGTAAATAAAAGCAATAAAGTTACGAAAATTAAAAATGTCAAAAAATGTCGACTTTTCAAGGTATTTGTAGATATTTTTGAAAATTTTCAGACAAATAAAACTTTTGAGAGAGACTTTTCAAAACAAGTGGAGAATTTTGAAAAATAAGTGTAGATTTTTCAAACAATTGAGCATTTTAAAAAAAGTGGAGATTTAAAAAAAGTGGAGATTTAAAAAAATTTATACTTTTCAAAAGGTGGAGACTTTTAAAAAATAAGTGCAGACTTTTCGAACAAGTGGAGACTTTTCAAAAAAGTGGAAATTTAAATAAATGTATACTTTTCAAAAGGTGGAGACTTTTCAAAAAAAAGTGGAGACTTTTCAAAAAAGTGGAGACTTAAAAAAAAGTGGAGACTTAAAAAAGGAGACTTTTTTTGATCATTTTCAGACAAATAAAACTTTTGAGAGAGACTTTTCAAAACAAGTGGAGAGTTTTCAAAAATAAGTGAAGATTTTTGAAATAAGTGGAGACTTTTCAAAAAAGTGGAGGTGTAAAAAAATGTTTACTTTTCAATAGGTGGAGACTTTTCAAAAATAAGTGCAGACTTTTCGAACAAGTGGAGACTTTTCAAAAAAGTGGAGATTTAAATAAATGTATACTTTTCAAAGAGTGGAGACTTTTCAAAAATAAGTGCAGACTTTTCGAACAAGTGGAGACTTTTCAAAAAAGTGGAGATTTAAATAAATGTATACTTTTCAAAAGGTGGAGACTTTTCAAAAAAGTGGAGACTTAAAAAAGGAGACTTTTTAAAAAAGTGGAGACTTTAAAAATGAAGACTTTTCAAAAAAAGTGGAGAGTTTTTAAAAAGTGGATACTTTTCAAAAAAGTGTAGATTTTTCCAAAAGTGGAGTCTTTCAAAAAAGTCTAGACTTGAAAAAAGTGAAGATTTTTATAAATTTACCAAAAACTTCAGAACATACATTTTTAGGGATAAAAGCGATAATTTTACGAAAATTAATATAATCAAAAAAGTGTAGACTATTCAAAAAGTCTAGACTTTTAAAAAATGTAAACTTTTAAAAAATATGTTTACTTTTTGTATGTATTTTTAGAAAATTTCAGACAAAATAAAATTTTCTAAATAGTGTAAACTTTTCAACATAGTGGAGACTTTTTAAAAAAGATTAGACTTTAAATAAAGTGGAGACTTTTAAAAAGGTTGACACTTTAAAATATGTGAAGATTCTTCAAAAAGTGGAGAATTATAAAAAAGAAGAGTTTTAAAAAAAAAGGAGAATTATTTTAATTAATCAAAAATTTTCTTTTTTAAATATGAATATTAATGAACATCAAAAAAGTTTAGACTTTTCAAATGGTGAAGATTTTTAAAAATGTTTTTCAGACAAGTTAAAACCTTTAAATTTAGCGAAGACTTTGCAAAAATATGGAGACATATCTACAAAGTTTAGACTTTTCAAATTAGTGGAGATTTTTGAAAAGAGTGCAGAATTTTAAAAAATTTTGCAGTATTCAGTATTTCATATTTGAAAAATCTAATAAATTAGAAAGAACTTGTATATCTTGTAAGCCCTACAAAATATGTAAAGAAAGTAGTCAGATTTACCAAAAAAAACGAAGTTTAATAAATTACAATGCTTTAAAAAAAAAAAATCTGAAAATCCCAAAGTTTAGCAAATACTAAATTATTAAAATAAGTTTAGATTTAGCTACCAAAATAGCAGTCTTCCCTAAAACATTTCAGCACAGCTGAGCTGTCATTGAGCATGTAAAACAAAAAATAACCAACAAAAAAAACAAACGACCGGCAGGCAGCTAATTTTAATTTCAAAACTTTGGCTCAAATCTGAAGCACCAACCAAATGTGGAAGATGTGACAAATGTAAAGCAAATTTTTAAAATTTCCCCAGGGAATCATTACGCGGCCTGGTAACGCGCGCGCGTTCCCATGTGACAAAAATAAGAAATTGGTGTCTGGCCTACAAAAAAAAATGGTGTTTTTATTTTTTGTTATATTGCTACTTTAATTTTACGCCGCATTTAAGTTGCCGACTTAAAATATACGCAGCAACTTTTGCGTCAGTCAGCAACATCGTCATCATCATGTTCATCGTCGTCACAGGCGACAATTGATGTATTTTAAGTGTCTCGTCGATGGATCTATGAGTGAATTCTATAGTGATTTCAATGTACGAGTGTCTACCAAAAATATATCGCCTTTATGTGCGGCAAAAATGTCAACAATATATCGGAATTTATTTTAGTTTTATAGAGATTTGTAGTAGACATGGATTTATTTTTCAATACATGTTGTACGAATTTGTTTTATACCGCAGGGAGAGAGTGTGCATAAATTATAAAATACGAAATGGTTTTTAATAATGTGTTTAATAATTAATTTCTTGTGAAGACTTTTTGCTGTTCAACAGCGTATCTGTGAAGAGTTCAACTTGCATGTGGCACCTACATTGTTGCAAATAACATAAAGGCGATAATAAAAAATAAAAAGCGCTTGTATAAACATTAAAAAAAGAAGAACCGTATATAATAAGTGGAGCAGCAATTGTTTGCGGCCATAAACTTGCAATGGAGCCGAAAGTCTTTGTTGCAAATGTGCTAAATGCCGCACTTAAGACGCGAAAAAGTCTACAACAATGACGCAAAATGGCAACACTGCACGAGAAGGTTTTGCGAAAGAAGTGGAAAAGAATGTAGACAAACAATGTACAAAGGAGCAACAACTTGAAATGAAGTGTAAACGCGAGTTGGCCACGCGAAAAAGACAAACATTTATTTTGTAGAGTTTACACTACATATTTAGTAGGTGCGGTGAAATGATTTTGGAGAAGTGAATACTAAAAGAAATATTTTTGTTTTATAAAGTAATTTAATTTGTTACTTTTTTGATTTGAAAGATGAATTAAGAAATAAAATACTTGATAACACTTTTTGATTTACTAAAAAGGCAACGTTTTTTCATATTGTAATAGACGTTTAAAATATTACTAAAATTTTAATTTTCTAACCAATTATAGTATTTTTTTGTAACAGGGGAGACTTTTTTAAATATTGGACATTTTTTATAAATACTGGATAATTTTTTATATAGTTTAATAAAGGAGACTTTAAAACATATTGGGTGCATTTTAAAATAGTTGAAACTTTTTTTAAGTAGACTTTTTTTTAAATTATGAAATTTGGAAGATTTTTTAAACTGTGCAAATGTACAGAGAAGAAGTATTTTATATTATTGAGAACAGTTTTGCTATTAAAAATGAGATTTTTATGAAACATTATGTATTCTTTTCATTTTTTAAATAATGGAAACTTTTTTTTAGATAGTGGAGACATTTTCTAAAAAGTGGAGATTTTTTAAAATTTTGCACATTTTATAAAACTGTGAAATTTGTACAGAACAGAACTCTTGAAATTGGTGAAGTCCTGTCTTAAAATGAAAGCTTTATAAATGGAGCACAGTTTTACTATTAAAATTTACATTTTTATGAATAATTTGTTTTTGTTGTTTAAATTGGTACAAACTTCCGCATTTCAAAACTGGTGACGTTTTTTTAAATAGTGGAGACTTTTTAAAATTTGTGTGAAAATTTTTTTTTAATATTGGTAAATGCTTTAAATAGTGGAGACTTTTTATAGTGGATATTTTTGATACTGGAGACTTTTTAAAACAGTGGAGCCTTTTTGATAGAGTAGGGACTTTTATAAAGATTGGAGACTTTCTCCAAAAAGTTGAGAATTTCGCAAATTTTACCATTTGTTAACATTTAAAAGAAAGGAACTTTTAGAAATTAGTCTTTTATATAAATTGGAGACTTTATAAATAGCGCACAGTTTTGCTATGAAAATTGAAATTGCTATGAGTTATTATGTTTTTAAGTTTAAATTTATACAAATCTTCAATTGAAATTTGGGAGATTCAGGAAATTATGGAATTTATAAAAAATGGAGACTTTATAAATTGGATAGATTTTTACTATTAAAGATGAATTTTTATTGAATATTATATAATTCTTATTAAATTTATACACCCAGAAAAAAATACTATATAAATAATAGTTTTTTACTATTAAAAATAGTCAATAGGATAAATTATTATTTTAATCGGAAAATACCATTAAATACTACAACATACCATGACATTGCCATTGAGTTTATATGAGAAGATTTATTTTTTGTATACTATTAAATCAATAATTGTCTTATTGACCATTTTTAATGGGATTTGAGGGAATTTTTTTCTGGGTGTACAATTCTCCAATTTTCAAAGAGTGTAGATTTTTAAATATAAATATCATTATTTGTGTAGTCATTTCAAACATATTCATGTTTATAATAATAATAATAGTTTGGCACTACAGCTCTATAAGAACTTAGGCCGAGCTCTCTCACCATTTTGAGCTGTGCGTGTTATATTTGTACTCAAAGTGGTGGGACCTACAGTTTATTGCCGAATCCGAACGGCGTGTGAGAGCTTTTTCATAGGCAATGTTTTTACTCTCGGAGGTTTGCCATTTACTGCCGAGAGGTAGCGCGGTATAGAAAAATGTTTCTATGAAAAGATGTTGTTAGCCCCAGTCCAGACTTGAACCGGGGACCTTTCGGCTTGCAGTCCAACGCACTAACCACTGAGCTACCGCGGCTACTATTCATGTTTACTATGACATATTAAAATTTTTAAACAAATATTTTATAAATGGAAAAACACTTACCAGCTATTTGTAGCGTCGCATGGCGACTCACCGCCTTGCCCACATGATTTTTCGCGACACACCAATAGATGCCGCTATCCTGCTCCTTTTTGCTCTGCATGGTGCGATAAAAGAAGAGAGCGCCATCCTTGAACAGAACGCGATGCGATTTTTTCTCATTGGTGTTGACAGGTTCGCCATCCTAAAAAGACACACACAAAATAAAAACCAAAAAGAAAAAAAAAACAAGGTGTAAAAAAATATTTAATTAATGCTATTTACAGTGACCATTAGCAACCCTACGTCGACACACACTGTGCGTGTGGCCAGTTTGTGGGAAATACAAATATATTTAATTTAAAAGCAAATAAAAACCTTATGTTTTTTATATGTTTACTGAAATTTATTTGCATTTTTCATTAGTAAAGTTTTTGGTGTTTTTTTCGTTTTTTTTCGTGGGTAATTATTTTTGTTTACAAGTTCGTTAGATCTGCTAGAAAACTTTTTAACTGTTAAATGGTACCCTCTACACTAAAAAATAACTTTTAACTTTGCCATTTTTTAACGTTGTTCATTTAGTAAGCAAAAAAAGAAAGAATAAATAAACCGAAAGACAGACTCTATTTTTGCAAGGTTTTCATTTTTATGGGGTTTCAAAACTTTAACTGCATTTTTTTGGCGACATTTTTTGAGTACATAGTTGGGAAAATTTTCGCTTTCAATTGAGTATTGCAAAAAGTTTTATTTAAATTGTATAAAGTGCATATTTTTTCATATGAAATGTTAGGTGTTTTAATATTTTAAAGCGTTTCAATTCTGCATTAGATATGACTTTTAAAATAAATTTATCGCTGAGTTGATTTTTTGTACCGTTGAATTTGGTATGTTGGATTTTATTAGAAAAATTCTATATACAATCCTAAAATATAAACATATCCTATTACTCTATAAATTATAGCAAATTCAAATTGATTTCCCATTTCTGTTACCTTCCTTCAAAAGGATTTGATTTTATTTCAACTAAAATAACGTGTTTCTCTATAAATTATTTATTTTTGTTTTCAAACAGTATAAAGCTAAAAATAAAATATCCAAATTTATCGTTTCTAAAATTGCAACTGACTTTATCATGGCGCAGCCCAAATTCAAACTCAGTGGTTTTAAAGGATTTACTATGCTTCGATTGTGTTTTCAATAGATATATTTTTTCACAGCAAATACTATTTGTAAAATCGTTTTTTTTATATATTCCAAGCTTATATGCATGTGCTGTGTGAGTAGGGTAAACTAAAGGATAGGCGGCTACACTGTGATCCACAGAGAGTTGGTGGTTTGAGTTGGAATTAGACTTACCTTAAACCATTCGATTGTCGGCTCGGGTTTTCCTTCCACTTTGCAATTCAGTGTGGCAGGTTCATTCTTTTTAACTACTAAATCAGTCGGATGTTCGATTATACGTGGTGATAGATATTGAGCTGTAACAAAAAGCAGAATAGAAAGGGTTAAAATAAAATGTTAGAAAAAGGCTCAAAAATACGAAAAAAAAGAAAAGGAATGTTAAAAAAATGTCTAAAAATCATTGCACTTATTTTAGATTTCGGCAGGTATATGCGATATGTTAGTGAAACTTTTCACTAAACGTTCGATATCAGTACTTTTTCGGTTGACGTGCACGTGATTTGAATAACTATCTCGAGGATAATGTAAAATTACGAGTGCTCTGTGTAAGATATAGAAAAGTGTTAAAGTTATTTATTGGCAAAGTTTGTCATATGATATTGGGTACTGTTTGCGATTGAAATAAAAAGCTATTTAACGCTTGATAAATTTTCATTTTTTTAGAATATACGCAAAGAACTTAAATAAGGACATGACGAAAAAAACTTCTTTAACTGAAGTTGAATTTGTTGGGAATGCGAAATAAGTAGAGTTCCACTAGCATATAGAAAATTATACTAAAATTCCCTAAAGTAGTTTTCTTAATATTAAGAAATCTATTTTTTTCCTTATTAAACAATTTACTGTCGCCGCGGTAGCTCAGTGGTTAGTGCGTTGGACTGCGAGCCGAAAGGTCCCCGGTTCAAGCCTGGACTGGGGCTAACAACATCTTTTCATAGAAACATTTTTCTATACCGCGCTACCTCTCGTCAGTAAATGGCAAACCTACGAGAGTAAAACCATTGCCTATGAAAATCTCTCACCCGCCGTTCGGATTCGGCAATAAACTGTAGGTCCCACTTTGAGTACAAATATAACACGCACAGCTCAAAATGGTGAGAGAGCTCGGCCGAAGTTCTAAACAGGACTGTAGCGCCAAACTATCATATTATTATTATTATATTCTTGATTCATAGAAATTGATTTCTTAATTGCTTCTTTGACAGTAATTAAGAATAAGTAAATTATTGTGTTTCTTAATAACAATAAGTTTGCCTTTTTTTCGTCTAATTTTCTTTAAATTTTCTCTTACAAATATTGTGTAAGTTTCCTACTTTTAACTAATTTTTTCTATACAGGGTTTTATGCGGTTAATATAAATATTCTAAATAGATTAAATGTTTTTATAAACTTGTTCATAGAAAAATTTTAAAATTCTCTATAATTATGTTAAAGAACCCTACTTTAAAGCATCATCAGCAGTTCTCATTATAAATGCAAAACGTGTGCAAGAAAGACACATACAATCCCTGGCTTTGCGAGACATCACAAAGACAAAGACTATGTCTTAATCGAGCTTTGTACTGAAATTACTAAATACCAGTTGGAAGGCAAAACACAAAATTAGTCAATATTTCAAAGGGGCAGAATAAAAAATGTCTGTCGATCACATTATAGGCCGTTGAAAGGACTAAAACTATAGAGTAGTAGTAGTTAGTCTGTCATTTTACACTTTAAACTATAGAGAACCCATGTATGCGGTTTGCAGTACCGTAGTTTGGAACCACAAAATGACGTAGCTCTACAACATAGGATCAGTGCATACATTAAGACAAACTTGCAAGTAGTAGGCTGTGCCCTACGAGAGTCGACACATAAGTGTGCGCCTGCCTCTAGTTACCAGGTCTAATAATAGAGACAAATGCAAATGCTTTTTACCAACTATACATAGTAATTACAAGCCAACGCATACGCATACATAATGAGTACGCTGGATGTGCACTTTTTGCTCTTTACTTAAGTGCACTTTTTTTTTCGATTTACTATTTAGTAGGCTGTTAACGTGGTTAAGTATATTGTGTTGTGTGTGGTGTGGTGAAGGAAATGCCAATGTCGAGAATTGTCATGTGTGTCTGCATGTAAAACGGTTTTTAAAAATGTCTAAATTCATTGTTAAATTCATTATCAATGTCAGTGAAATTGTCAATGGAATTGTCTGACTAGTGAGTGGGTTTGTGACTGATTTACAAGCAAACTCATTAGAATGCAAGTAGTTGCACAAGTTGAGTTACTACAGGAACAGCAACTAATTTAATGTTAACACATGTGACAAGTTAATTCTAATGTCTATTTTTGCAGAAGGGAACTTAAATGATACTGTTTATAAAATATAGAAATAACAAATACTTAAATTGTAGAAGAATACGTCGCAAATGCACAGAAAAAATGTTGTTTATAAATGGAATGAACGCCGTTAATTGCGACATCGTTCATAACATATATGGAAAAAATCATTGTATTTATGAACTATTCTTCGTACTATTCTTCGTAGTTTTTTTTTTATTTTTAATTAGTTTAAAGTTCATAAATACCATGAATATTTTCATAAATATAATGAAAGCGTTCATCAATATTATGAACTTTTTCATTACGGTTTTATGAACGATTCATTAATTGGATGAATTTGGTCATTGGTTGAGTAATAATGAAAAATTCATAAAATTGATGAACAAATTCATAAATAGTATGTACTTTTTTTTCTGTGTGTAAAATAATAGAGTTTCTTCACTAAAATGAATAGAAATGACACAAATATTTCTTTAAAAAATCTTTAAATTCTTTGAATCAAGAAGAATATTATAATTAGTTCTGACAACGAATTTACCTTTTTAAAGTCAAGAAGAATATTACAAATACTGCTTTGATAAGCACATGCTTAAATGCAGCGACTTAAGACAAACATTCGTGAACAGTTTTATGAGGAGGAGAACGTAATTGATATTATTTATAAAAATTAGAAAAAAAATGTCTAGCAGTAAAGAAGAAATCCTCGTAATTGCCACATAGTTTTACAACTATCAGTCAGAACGCCGAATTTTTCTTGTCAATTCCCGAGTTACTTGATCTGATCACGAATTTAACTTCTGCAAAACAAGCAGAATATAAAAGTTTCATCTGACCATGACTTGAACTTCTTCAAATCAAGATAATATTACGATTGTTGTTTTGCTAGGCATACACTTAAATACTGCGACGCAAGAATATACTTGATACTCCTATAAAACTAGAACAAAAAACTTGTAAAAATGAAGAAGAATCGATCGTAAATGCGAAATAGTGGAGTCTTACTACTATCAGTCAGAGTTTCGAATCTATCTTCTAATAAAACTTTGTCTGTTCACAGAAAAGATATATACATCATATTGCTGAACTCCGTTCTTCAAACCATGATTCATTATATTAAAGAATTATTCATAATATTAATGACTAAGGACATAAACGTTATGAATGCGATCATTAATATGATGAACACTTGGTAACTGTCGATAAAGTGTTCTTCAGTATGACGTACTGTATGTGAAGAATACGTTTCATCATATTAATGAACCAAAATATAAAATACAACATATATGTTCTTCGTATTGACGAACGGTGTTCATTATACCAAATTTCTATCAAAATATTATTTTTTTCGTTCATTTTTTGCCGACCTCTCCGTTCTCAAGTAGTTCTTGTGTGTTATTTTTTATATAATGCTTCCTCGACATGATTAAATTAGTAAAATGTTTTGTAATATATTTATTTTTAGTAACAACTTTTTATTAATAAAAAGTTATATTTGTAAAAAAAAAATTTTCGAACACATTTTTTTTGAAAAATTTTTTTTTTCAAACATTTTTTCTTCGAACAATTTTTTTTTTCGAACATTTTTTTTTCAAACTAAATTTTTTTTTCGATTTTTTTTTTTGTAGAAAAAATTTTTGTCTCAACAATTTTTTTTGACATGAAATTTTTTTTGATTAACTTTTGTTTTAAATATTTTACTGTTATTTTTTAAATAAAATTTGTACAACACTTTTTTTCGAATTATATTATAAAAAAAAAAATTTTTTTTTTGAAAAAATATTATGAACAATTTTGATACTTAACCATTTTGATACTTAAAAATTACTTTAGTCATTATTTTCTTAAATTGTCCAATATATATTTGATATACTTAAATTCGTTTTGCAATTATATTTAAAAAACTACACAATTTATTTAATTTTCATTGTCTTACATGCTCAAACATCTCCAAAGAATTAAAGATTTCATGTCAAATAAAATAAATTTATTTCATCATTAATACATTGTTGACATTTATTTCAATAGGCACTCAATAAATTGTATAAATTCTCTAAATGTCTGTCTGCATACCTTAATAAGTACTGGCTGGCAGTACATATTAAGCACACATACACGTATTGGAACTGACAAATTCTAAAATTTATGAACTCTACATCTCTATGACATAACATAAATTTTGAGAATGCGAATACCAAATGCTATTAACAATAAATTGTCTTAAAGCCATTTCGGTAGATATAAAAGCAAAATTAGATCAACGAATAATGCCTACATAGAAATTATATATCTATTTCTGTACAAAAGTTATGGCAACGTGCCTCCTCTATATGTAGAGTATGTGTCACATGTTATATGTTCATGTTTACAACTGACAAATGCCAGCATTGATAAATTACATTTTCTAATTTCTTTGATTGCAAATGAAGCGTATGACATGGAATTTTTGAAAATACTTATAAAAATCTATATGGAATTCAATGAATTTCTTTGTGTGTGAAGAGACAGATTGTTTTTTGGTGCAGAAAACACATTTTCTAAATAACTGAGAATAAATGTAGCACGAAAAACAATTGACTAAATTTATAGAAATGACAAATTTGTTATGAAATCGTAGGAAATATCAGGCCTATGCAAGAGTAGATGGCGGTAAATATAATTTTGAAGTTTAACAATTTCTTCGAAGAGAATAATATAATAATAATATAAGTTTAAAATGTTCTTCTTATTGTTGATAATTTAAACTGCTTTAGAATATATTGAAGTTCTTCTTTTTATGATAATTTTGTTCTGCATTAATGTGTGCTAAATATCAATTATTATACATTAGTGCAATAATTACACGTTCCTCTAATAAAACCATCTGCACTACTACATATCATAATTATTACTGTCACTTTTATGTCTTCTCTAACACTATCCCCATTGTGACAGTATTTTGACAGCTCTATTCCGAAGTCACGTCTAACAAGCGTTGCCATGTAATTTGCTAAATTTTATTATGCAACGCATGCAACACTCTGAGCGGGGGTTCACACTTTTTATTAACTCGACGTCACTCATTGATTATATTGACTTTTGACAGCACTCTTTAGGAAAAAGTCACAAAAACACCCTCTACTGATTTTGTGATTTTCTGTGACATATACAAAATTTCTACCCTTCGTCGAAGCGCACTTGTTTTTCCAAATTTAACTAAAAGAAAAACCGCTAAATTTGCAATTTTGCACGTTTTCAGTGAATAAACATATTTTTGTGTCATTTCTTTGTACTGTTCGTTGTTTGGTTGATTTTAAGTTAACCCTCACAATAACGTGTCTACTGTGACTTCCTGTCATACATCACACTCGAGCTGACATTTTAGTTATTTTTCATTTTTTTTTTTTTTTTTTTGCACTGTGTCTTTAACTATTCATAGTCTAGTAGTGTTAACAACACACTCTGTTGTCCAGTGTTTGTCAAGGTGTCAGTCGTCGACGATGACGACGACGAACGTTGGCATTCATGAAGTGACCGTTAACGCCCTCTGGTGCTTTTACAGTTTAACACAGGCGTCAGTGTGTGGCATCTGAGATGTATACATATAATGTATGAATAATTAAGGCATTCATTATGAATAAGTACATAGTATATGTGTGCAATTGAGATAAGGGCTACAATGGGTTAGATTTATAAAAATAAATATTAAATTCGAAAAACTATTACTCAGTTTTTGTGCAGGATATAATAAAATTTTAGTAATATATACAAATTTTTTTCTAATTTTTGTTTTAAAATTTTAATATACATTTTATTTTCAAAGTAAAACGCAGTATATAACAAAAGACTCCTTCCTACACACAGCATAGAGATTTGTTGCGCCAATGAACTCTTTGCCCAACAAACTTATCTCAACCGCTTTGTCGGTTGTTATTGTGAAAACTAAAAGAGGTATAGTTTGGACTACAACCAATTTCAAACTTTTTTAAAACAATTTAGTACAGATTTAGAACCATTGGGTGTGTGTATAGGCTAATATTTCAAGCGCCAACCGAATATGGCAGTTTTGCGAACAAATTTGTAGACACTTTGATTTAACCGAATGTAGTTAGTTGGTACAACACACATATTTTCGTTCTTTTTACCTCACGCCAAAAGAGGATTTTTCTGTGTGTACTTTCTGCACTACCTAAAATTTACGAAACTGATAAAGGCATCTTTAAATTTTAATTTATCTGCATGTTTCTCGGACTCTTCCCCCAATTACAATACAGTTTACAAGGTTAACCCTTCCGAAACCGTGGAATACATGATTTTGTTTTTGTTTGTTAAACGATTCAAACTTTGAATTAAAAAAATATTTTTTCTGGTTGTTAAAAAATTTAATATAGATATATTATATTGTATTTTATTTTATTCTATTGTATTGTATTCTATTGTATTCTATTGTATTCTATTGTATTCTATTGTATTCTATTGTATTCTATTGTATTCTATTGTATTCTATTGCATTCTATTCTATTGTATTCTATACATTCTTTGATTGTTAATAATTCGAATATAAAAAAGTGAAATTTGGAATAGAGATAGAGACTGAGTTTTCCCATAGAATTTATCTGCAAAAATATACCTGCTTTAATCGATCTATCATTATCTGTAAGTTTGTCGAAAATCATCTCCAAATATTCGCGATAAATTCCAAAAATTAGTCTATAGATTTTTTTACTTTGGAATTTGCCTTAACTCTATCAACAAAACATTCAAAAATTAACATTATTCGAAAATTTTCTCTACAGACAAGAAATGAATAGATCAAAATTCATTGCGAACTTCACCAAAAAGGACCACTGTAAATTCCCCACTCCCACTTTTCAACAGGCAATCAACAAAATAAGTGCTGCTTGCTTCTTAATGTGCAAATATCAATTATAATGAACGTGCTGCACAATTTCCCCATATTCACAGCAATACCCCCAACTCCCCTCCCCGCCAGTAACCATATTTACTGTATTTTCCTACCGAATAGGTCTGTCTTCCACCCAACTGAGTCCCGTGCTACGCACGCATAATTATATTGTAATCAAAGTATGCTAATTAGGCACCGGACAACGAAATCGAGACAGCTACTCAGTGGTGTGCGACGCGATGCGACGTCGAGCCATGGACGGAGACGGCGTTGGCACAAAGAAGGCACAGGACACCGGCAGGCGGCGTATAATGACGGCGGCGCTTGGCTCGTTGAGCAGCCGGAATTCAAGTTGAAAGTCATGCGACTGCAATGAGGGACTGTGTAAATGAGTGAACAAAATGATGATGATGTTCACGACGACGATGACGACGACTGGACAGCGAGTTATATTTATTTATAGTATTGAAAGGAAAGCTACAAACAAAAGCTGCGACAACAAGGTACTGGACAGGACCTCCCTCAATGATTATGACCATGTGACAGTGAGGAGTCCAACACATGCTACACACACCATCACATGATAACCTACGTTTTAACAAAAGCATTACCTGTAGTTAATAGCATCTAACATTGTACTGGGGCATATAGCGCTGAATTTAGTTGAGTCCTTCATTACTTTGGCTTGATTGACAGTTGACGATGTACCGCTGAATGACAGAAAAGGTGGACACACTTTAGACGGGACAATAGGCTGACAAAGGATGTGGAGGTTGGCATTGCTGGGTATTATATGGTTTGTCCACGAAAAATGCATTGTCAGGCAGTTAAGAATGAAATATCAGCAAAAGAGGAATACAATTTTTGGTATAAACTTGTTTTTGGGTCAATGATGACACAATTTTCGACAAGTTTATCTTTGGGAAAAAAAAAAATTTTTGAAAGTCGATATATTTAAAGAGCTGTTTTTTTATTTTTGAGTGAACACAATTTTTTTTACAATTCACAGATCTTAAACCAAACAAGTTCAGTTTTTCTATTACATTTAGAAAGTTTATATCATCTTTAATCAAAAAATATTTAAAGATTATACTAACTCATTACTAATTGCCTATCTATTTATAAAATTTAAAGACTTTCGGTCATTTTCATATTATTGATTTTTAGAGACTATACACACAGAATAGAGATTTGTTGCGCCAACCGACTTATTCGGTTCTCTCAACCGCTTAGTCGGTTGTTATTGTCAAAATAAAAATTGTTGTAGTTTGTTCTGCAACCAATTTCGAACTGTTTTAGAACAATTCAGTACAGATTTAGAACAATTAGGAGTGTGTATAGACTAATATTTCATGTGCAAAGGCTAATATTGCAGTTTCGCAGCAAATTTGTAAACCATTCAATTTTACCGAATGAAGTTAGTTGGTACAACTAAATTTTTCATTATTCCAACCTCATGCCAAAAGAGGATTTTTCTGTGTGTAGTTTTGAAAAATGTCGATCTTTCAATTGTATTGTATTCTATTCTGTTCTGTTCTATTCTATTCTATTGTATTACATTGTATTTCATTGTATTCCATTGTATTCCATTGTATTCCATTGTATTCCATTGTATTCCATGGTATTCCATTGTATTCCATTGTATTCCATTGTATTCCATTGTATTCCATTGTATTTTATTGTATTCTATTCTATTTTATTATATTCTATTGTAATCTCTTATATTATATTGTATTCTATTGTACTCTATTGTTTTCTATTGTATTCTGTTGTATTCTATTGTATTCTATTGTATTCTATTGTATTCTATTGTATTCTATTGTATTCTATTGTATTCTATTGTATTCTATTGTATTCTATTGTATTCTATTGTATTCTATTGTATTCTATTGTATTCTATTGTATTCTATTGTATTCTATTGTATTCTATTGTATTCTATTGTATTCTATTGTATTCTATTGTATTCTATTGTATTCTATTGTATTCTATTGTATTCTATTGTATTCTATTGTATTCTATTGTATTTTATTGTATTCTATTGTATTCTATTGTATTCTTTTGTATTCTATAGTATTCTATTGTATTGTATTCTATTTTATTCTATTATATTTTTTTGTAATCTCTTGTATTCTATTGTAATAATAATATAATAGTTTGGCGCTACAGTCCTGTATAGAACTTCGGCCGAGCTCTCTCACCATTTTGAGCTGTGCGTGTTATATTTGTACTCAAAGTGGTGGGACCTACAGTTTATTGCCTAATCCGAACGGCGGTTGAGAGCTTTTTCATAGGCAATGTTTTACTCTCGTAGGTATTTACTGACGAGAGGAAGCGCGGTATAGAAAAAGGTTTCTATGAAAATATGTTGTTAGCCCCAGTCCAGGCTTGAACCGGGGACCTTTCGGCTCGCAGTCCAACGCACTAACCACAGAGCTACCGCGGCTACAATATAATACAATTGTATTGTATTATATTGTACTCTACTGTTTTCTATTGTATTCTATTGTATTCTATATCCTATTCCATTATATTCTTTTGTTTTAAATTATATTCTATTGTATTCTATGGAATTGTAAAAGAATTTAGAATATGTGTAACAACAAAAATTGAAAGAACAGTCTCCAATCATGGACCTATAGCGTTTTCTACAACACTCACAACAAAATACCATAAAATCAATAGTTTTGTTTACTATTAATAATAAGACAGTAGGATAAATTATTGTTTTAATAGAGAAGTACCATTAAATGCTACAAAATACTATAAAATTATTTTTAAGTTTATATCAAAATATTTATTTTTTGAATACTATTCAAAATACCGCGGCTACTATTGTAGCCGCGGTAGCTCAGTGGTTAGTGCGTTGGACTGCGAGCCGAAAGGTCCCCGGTTCTAGCCTGGACAGGGGCTAACAACATCTTTTCATAGAAACATTTTTCTATACCGCGCTACCTCTCGTCAGTAAATGGCAAACCTACGAGAGTAAAACCATTGCCTATGAAAAAGCTCTCACCCGCCGTTCGGCTTCGGCAATAAACTGTAGGTCCCACCACTTTGAGTACAAATATAACTCGCACAGCTCAAAATGGTGAGAGAGTTCGGCTGAAGTTCTATGTAGGACTGTAGCGCCAAACTATTATATATTATATTATTATTATTGAATCAATAACTGCCCTATTGACAAATGTTTAAAGGGATTTTATATGTGTAAGAAGGATTTTTTGTTATTATAGGGATAACAAAAATTTGAATGAAAAAATATAAAACACCAAATTCACAATCAAAATCTTTATATATTCGATACTTGGCATTTTCTAATACAAAGGGGTTATTCGTTTAGACATATCTATGTTCGGAACATGTTGTATCTGATCGGATTTTGACAAGAACATGATCAGTTTCCGATCATATCCTAGAATAATTTCTAAATAATTTCTCCAATAAATAGTTAGTTTAATTAAATTATAACAAACTAAAAATGAATCGATGAATTCATAAAACCTAGGGTATATTATCCTACAATACAATATATATTCGTATTGCATTTTAAATCCATTTATCATTTTAAATTGTCCTACAACAGGGACTTGCCATTTAGTAAGTGAAGCGCACTCCCCCAACTTCGACTAAACCTTTTGGTCATATCGCAGATCTTTGACCTTTTTCTCTACATTTAAGTGCACATTAAACCATCAGTCGTAGTTCATGGCATGGTCTATATTATGGTTAGGTCCGCTGTGTCCGTACAGGACCTAGGATGCATGCATGCAACATTTGCATAATTTCGACTGCAAATGGTTTTATATGCGTTGTTAGACACAAATTTGCATAAATTAAACGAGGAGAAATGAATGTCACACAATGAGGATAATAAAAGGACATGCCAATACAAGCAAAGAACAGCGTATGAGAATGTAATATTAAATTAATGAAGACATTATAAAGTAAAATATTATGAAGAGCTAATTTATTGGAATACGATATAGGGCTTTATATATAATATAAAAGATTCGCATAATAAAATGGTATTAATTAAAGAATTTTACACCAGTATTTCATTGTTTAAAATGTATTTGAAAAAATGTATTTCCTAAACTTCCCACCAAATTTTTCAATATTGAAATTTTTTTTTTATTTATTCTAACTTAAGAAATTTAGTATTAAGTGACAAAAACTTCGTAATTTCGAATATTTTTCTAAAAATCATGAAATAAATAAAATATTGATTAACATAAAAATTTCGTTTAAAATATTTCAAAATATATAAATAAATAAAAAACACCCTTGTTAGCCATAAAGCAAAAAGTTATGGTGCAGAAAATTATAATAATTTCATAATTTCCTTAACAACCACAAAAACCGCACCCAACACAGGACAGCCAGACATTTTTAAAATTATATTTTTTTTTTGTGCACGACTAAATAAAATGTTTTTAATGAAATATTCAATGAAAGGTGGTGTTTGTTTATTTCTTTTTTCACTTATTTCTTGAAATTTTTGTGGTTGTTATTGCCAAAAACTTAATTTAAATGACTCACAGGACTAAGTCAGAATCAAAAAGAGCAGAAGAAAAAAAAACAGATTGCGCAAAATGATAAAATTCAAATTAACAAAATATTCAGGCAGGATACAATATGAGAATATTTTGATGTGAAAAAAATAGGATAGAATAAAAAAAAATGAAGATATGCCCGCATTGCAGTGGCAGCAGCATAACGAGCGTCAAATGAGTGAGGGTCGTTCGGTCGAGTGTCGGCAACGGAAAGCAATTTAATTAGATTTCGAAAAAAAAACCTAAGGTAGTAGAAAAAATATATATTTAATTTCGAAAAAAAACACGAATGCAAATATTTGCTAATTTAAAAATTAAGCTGTGCGGCAATGTAGAAAATGTTGGGTGTACAATTTTTGTCAAATATACAAGAAATTTAAGGGTAGAGGGTGCTTTATGACTAATGCTAAGATCGAACAATTTGTTATTGCAGTAAATTAATATAAAGTTTACGGCAAGCATTGAAATGTTTATTATTAGTTTTTTTCAAAACATTTTCTAGATTTTCAAGAAAATGTGCTGATTAAAACGTAATTTCTATTATTTTTTCAATGATGATGTTTACAGCAAGCATTGAAATGATAATTATAAGTTTTTCCCCAAATTATTCTAGTTTTTTAAGAAAATGTGTTTATTACAACGTAATTTATTTTATATTTTCTATGATTACTATGTCTGATATAAGCATAAAAGTCATTTTAGTTGCTTCTATACTAATACTAAAATTCACATATGTTTGAAACATATAAATAATTCCAACAGTAGTTATTCATAAAAATGATGTTTATAACAGACCATGCAATCTGTTATACAAAATACTAAATTTCTAATTCAATGTAATAATCAAAATAAAATTTCTATAATTTTTACTATTATAGATTTTTATGACATACATGTAAACATATTTTTAGTTGTTGCTATAAAATTTCCAACCATATGTGATTATGCGAAACATATAAATGATTCCACCAAGTGTTATTCACAAAAATGAGCATGACAATCGGATCATGCTTTCTATCATTTTAGTATACTCTTTTATTCCTACTCAGTATGTTTATTCTTGTAATGCGTAAATATAGCAACAAAATTTATCAATACAATTAATTTTTATTTGTTTCAGCGCCGATATGACATTTAATTGTATAGATTAAATATTTAATTATATTAATTAATATGTTTATTGAACATAAATTAAAGGAAATTAACACACCCGTTGAACAAAAAAATTAATCATGCGTTCTATCATATTAATATCATTATAGCTACACAGAAAAGTTATAAGCGTAAATATAGCAAAAAATTTAAATTTTAGTTGTTTCATCGCAGATACGACATTTAATTGTATTGATTAAATATTTAATTATATTAATAAATAAGTTTCTTTTTCATAAATTATAGGAAATTAACACACCCGATGAAAAAAAAGTTTTTTTTATACGTCATTTTCATTTAATTTATTTTGCTATACATTTTTTATTTAAAATTTATTTTTATTTTACTACGTTTTTAGTTCGAAGTTTGAACCACGTTCACGTCACCAGTAGAGCTATATATAAATAATGAGAGGTAAATGTTTTACAAAAATAAGAGCAAAGAATATCAAAGTCATGTTATACGTGCGATGTACGATGTAAAAAACGTCCCGACGAACCGAATAGACATGCACGCGTTTCGATAAATCAATGTAAAATTAAATCGGTACCTGTAACCGATACCTGCAATACTTTGTAGTGAATTTTAAACTGTGTGTGACTGTAAAACTGTGTAGTGAATTTAAAACTGTCGGTTGGTGTATATGCTTGGTTAGTGTATATGAATATATTTTAGCATATACACCAACCCGTCAAGAATTTAATTTATACTATTAAATAATTCGTATATTCAATTAATTATATTTAAAGAATTATTTATTTTATATTAATTAATCTTAGTTGCTATATTTACGTTCTATATTTTTTCTGTGTAGTAGAAATTCCAATAGAGTACTGATCATTGAATATTTTCCTTGTCATAACTTGATCGGTTACATAAATAACATGATTTGGTCATGATCATATCTACCCTAGTAGGAAAAAATTGTATTAGGAATAAAACATCGAAAACAAATTGTTGTTCTTAAAAACGAAATCATTTAGTTTTCTTTTGATTAGCTTAGTATGAAAAAATTCTGCATGCGAATTTACAATTCTAAAAATGTTTGAAATATTTAAATTTTAAAACACAAATCCCAACAATGTCTTCACTGACTTGTCAAATAACCTTAAATTCTCTAGTTCATATTTTTTTCCAACACTTTAATTTTAAAAATTTCAAAATATTTAATTGAAAAAAAAATACAAATTTAATTCACTCAACTATATAATAGAATAATTGCTTATATCAACGTTTGCATAAATGCTTCCTTCAACACGTAAAGTGTTCTCCAGGATGTAGCACCTTAAAACCTAAACCCACACATGTGCTCACGGTGACTCACATATTGTGCGCCTCATGTCAGGCAGTCCGTTCTCAACAAAAAATCTATTTATTCAGATATGAACGAAAGAACGATCGAACGAACGAACGCATGTTTAAGTACCCACATGTATGAATAACGTATCTCACGCGGAGACACGCCAATGAGTGCCACAAACAAAGAAAAACACCTCCGCTTTTGTTCAGATCACAGACGGTCGGGTTGGTCTCTTCGAGACAATTAACAACCCACGATCCGTAAGTTGAAGATCAGTCGCGCGGTGCATCATACATATGATTATTGTTTTTATTTTGATTGTTTTTCTTTCCGAACTTGGCGTATTACTGAGTAGCTAAATATAAAAAAAAATGTTGGGATTACTTGGGATATAGGCAAGATTATGGATAAAGCACTAAATAAGTTAAAGATGGCGTTGGCAATGATTTATTGACTTATTCTAAAGTGATTGGGCAATTGAGAATTAAAGTAATCAATATAAAGTTAAGTTTTTCATATAAATTTTAACTTTTTTTCAATTCTTTAGTGCTGCTAATGATTTGAAGTTTTAATTTTATATTTTCTGCTAAGAATTTACGTAATTCAGAATAACGTATTTTTAATATGCTTTATTTTTAGTTGAAAATGAGTTCATTTACCGTCTATATTGCAATATCAATTGCGCATCTCTGTTTTGCAACTTTAGGGCTTAAATAGAAATCTAAGTTTAACACTTATTTTTTCTTTTAGTCCACAATGCATTGAAAAATCAGCAAGCACTGGCGCCATATCAAATCTAATGCCATTGCTCTAGGAATTTTCCATTTCAGCGGCGCACTGAAAAAAGTAGTATCTGGCAAATGTCATCTTGGTTGGGCACTTAGTTGTGAGCGTTTCATTCAATTTTCTGATTACATTTGGCTGCAGTTCATTGAATGGTGATTTGATCGTCTTGCAATGAAGTGGAAAATTGTATAAATGAAAGAAAAATTCAGAAAAATACGTAAATGTTTTATTTTTTATTTAAGTATTTGGATACAGAATTCGTAGTTTTAAATTGTTTGAAAGAAACTAACTTAAAAGAAATATAAACGAGAATTTTTTGAAACACAATTTACGTTTCACAAATTATTAATGTATTGAATTTAAATTAAAAACTTCTTTTTTTTTATTTATAAATTGAATCGGGGTTCAAAAAAGATAAAATCGAATTGAAATTGAATATCGGAATTTTAAAGTATACAACCAAGTCCGTCATGTTAAGAGACCTTCGATTCCTCGACTAACTACGTTTAAAAAGTTCAATCTCGTTGCTTTATCACTTTTACTTATTTAAATTCTTCGCAGTGTTTGAAAAAATCCAAACGATTTCTTCGCGTTATCGAAACGTTACCGTTTATAGATCGAAATTGTCGTTTTCGATCATTTTAATGATACGTAAACGATAGATAGGTTCGTCTTTATCGAGAACATCTCTAAAATGATATCAAATATAAAATTATCGTCAAATGTACTGTAGGTTCGTCTTTATTGAGAACCTCTCTAGAATGATATCAGATTTAAAATTATCGTCAAATGTACTGTAAGGTTACGACAAGATGCGATATTTAAACATTTATCACATCGAATTTGAATATTTTTTGAAACAATCTCGAATCTCTTTTATTTTTTTTTATACCGATATCGATTCAATTTCGAAAAACAAGTCAAAAACAGGTAGGGATTTGAAGAGTTGATCTCTGCCGGTAAAACTAATCAAAGACTGCTCTGTGTCCAGTAAAACTGGTAAAAAACTGGTTGGTTACTAGTAAGGATTTAGAGAGTACACTCAAAATAATTTCTAGGACATTTTACAAATTATTTTTTTGTAATGTTTAATTTAGTAAAATACACGAATAATTCGTAGAATACACGAAACATTTGTAACTTCTATTTTTTTCTAAATTATTTTTTACGAACGATTCGTATATATTACGAATAAATATACGTAAAATTAAAACAACAGCAAAATTACGAATATTTCGTTTAAATTATTATTTTCTATTCCATTTTTTTTTTTAAAGAAAGAATAACATATTATACGAAGCTTCACATTTTACGAATAATTACTAAACTTTCGTAAATTTAGAGGCTCTATGTAGAATTTTACGAAACATTCGTGTTTTTTACGAATCAATCGTAAAAACCGAAATCAGTTGCGTCAAATAGCAACCTGGAGCTGCATTGCGAGTTCTGTTTATGCTAAAAGTGCATAAGTATAAAATTTCATATTTTTATGAATCATCATTTTCATCGTAAGTTTTTCGAACAAAATATTTGTGTATTTTACGAAAGATTTATAAAATATTTCATATGTTTCATAAATGTACAAATGCTATCGTCAAAAGACGAATACTTTCATAAAAAGTTACACAAATATTCAATAAATAACGAATCTTTCGTATTATGTACGAATGACTTTCGTAGATAAAATCTACGAATAGTTTCGTAAAATAAATAATTAATACGCTTTCGTGTATTTTAAGCAAATTTTATTTTGAGTCAGTAAAACTAGTCAAGAACTGGTCGGTTACTAGTAGAGAAATGCTGAGAAGTAGAAGAGCTTTGCTGGCTATTTTCAGGTCCTAAAGTGCGTGACATCGCTTTATAGTCATTCAATAAGTGACTAGTAAAACTAGCTGGATTCTAGTAGGAATTATTACTTGGCACTTGAGCTGAATTGTATTTAATATAATTTTCTGCAAAAGTAAAATCTTTATAGAAAATAATCTATTTATTACTTTGCTTGAAATTTTAAATTTCCTATCATAAATAGTTCGTGGAATTTTATTTTGAACAATGCCATTCATTCACAATGCCAATATTGATTTCAAGTTTACGACATTTCTTTGTTTTAAATTGATTTCTAGAGGTCGCGTGTCAACATTTTTCGATTTTTTTGCCATTTTTTTTTTTTTGTAATCTTTGCAACTTTGCTTCACTGAATTGAATTGCATTGATATCGAGCGCTGAAAAGCAACTAGTTCTCTGCAACAAATTGCAATTCAACGCAGCGGGATATTTTTATGGGTAACAATTAATTTCTGTTTTGCCAAACGACCAACATTTCATGTGATTGTGGGAAAAAGAATGCAACACAAGGCGGCAAATTGAAGAAGTTGCCTTTAGGCGCTCATATATGAATTGTTTACATAAATATAAACTTCAATTTCGAGAATAAATGAGCTGCTTAAAAACTATGATAAATTGTAGCATTTTTGTTTTCTTTCTTTCTTTTTTTGAGTTAAGTAAATAATGAAAAAAAGTAACATACAAAATCAGCTACTCACGTTTATGATGAATGTGCAGGCGTGAGGCACGTTCAATTGATTAAAATGCTTGATGATCGATCGTGTGTTGATTTCTTTCAAAAGTGCTGGATTAATACGGTAGTCAAAGCAACAATAATACCATGGACTTTGCCGCGCAATACAAAATGGAACAATGAACTTTTATGGTGAGATATTTTTATAAATTCAGTTTTTTTATCAAACTTTATAACATCATTTTGAATTTACTTTTGATCGTAAAAATAAATTTAATTGCATTTATTTAAAATCTTTTAATTTTATTTGAAAGAAAACTATAAAATTCCTTACAATGATCATGCTTAAGTGCTTAATACGTGTGGTAGAAACAAGCACTATAAAGTGCTCATAAAAATCACTGTCGAACACAATTCAGCGCATATCAGCGTGTGACAATATTGATAAAGATCACTCGAAAATGTAGAAAAAGTAATAAAATCTAGTGACTAAAGTTCAGAGTGCTTCAAATGATTACAAAAAAGAAACGCGGTATACCATTTTGAAGACGTTCAACCGCGATCTGCAGTGATCTTCAATCGATTCTAATGTTGCGCGATCATGCAACAATGTTTGTTGTTATTTTTTCTTCATCGATTTTCGATTTTGTTGGCGTCACTTGCACCATGGGATATTTACTAAAGCGCCTCACATAATACCCAATAGTTAAGTGCTCTGCCGCTAGTTGTCAGCACCCCCCACATGATCGCTGCCATCTAACGCAGAACTTCTATTAAAGTTTTTGTACAAATAAAATTGATAAACAATTTCGAGGTTGTTGTGCAGCAGCGCTACGGGATGGCAATAAATGATTTTAATTTATAAGTAATTTTCGTTTGGGTCTCCTTGGATGCTGGTTATCTTTGGCGTATAAAGGGTTTAAAAAGTTTGAGCACTTATATAATGTTTATTTAGCCTATTATGATTTTTTTATAAAACCGTTTTTTGTGAAGTTCAGTATTTTAAGATCACAGATGCCACAAATGGTATATCGTAAATTTGAGCAGTTTATTGAATTGTGAAAAATGTTTTGTTTAAAAAGTAACTTCACTTAAAGCAGTCTTTGAAAAAAAAAAATATGGAAAGAAAACACACAAATTAGTATTAACTTAAATTACACACTCAACCTCTATCAAACGATAAACATATCTTTGTTTGCACATTCAATCGTTGTCGCTAGTAGAAATTGTTCTATACATGATCGGGAAAGAATCGTTGACTATTTTCATTGTCATAACTCTATATGATCAGAAAGATCTGTCTTTTATCATGTGTACCCTAATAGCGTAAATTTCGATTAAGAATACAGTTCAGAATAATGATAGACTATGAAGAATTATGATAAACATATCTTTGTTTGCATATTCAATCCTTGTCCGTAGTAGAAATTGTTCTAGACCATCATATTTTCATTGTCATAACTCTTTATGATGAAAAAGATCTGTCCTTTATCCTGAGTACCCTAAAAGCGTAAATTTCTATTATAAATAAAGTTCAGAATTGTGATAGAATTGTTTATGATCATATTTACCATTATTTGGTAATTTTCCTGAAGGTATAATATGTTTATAAAATACATTTCAAAAAGTAGTACACATATCAGAAAGTTTATAATTTTGAAAATTAGTTTGGTTTAACATTACCATTTACCATTATTTTTTCCCAAAGGATTTCAAATATTTAATTTAGAATTTCACAATTTAAAGAAAATTTGTGGTTTTACCCAAGTAACAATTTCCACCAGTATCAATTCAGTTTTTGCGTGATGCCACGCACTTTCCGAATATAAAATAGGCAGTAAAACTCATACTTCTGAGCATTTCCGTACCAGTAACTGACTAGTTTAACTGGCAGGGATCTCTTCGAATCCCTACCAGTAACTGACCAGTTTTTCGCTAGTTTTAATAGAAACAAATCAGTTTTTGCACAGTTTTTGGTTAGTTGTACTGGCAAGGATCTACACTTCATATTCCTACCATTTTTGTCTAGTTTTACTTGCAAGGATATACTCTTAAAATCCCTACAAGTAACCGACCACTTTTTGACTAGTTTTACTGGGGACAGACCAGTTTTTGACTAGTTTTACTGAAAGGGATCTACTATTCAAATCCCTACCAGTAACCGACCAGTTTTTTACTTGTTTTAGTGGAGAGAGATCTGTTTTTGGACAGTTTTTAGTTAGTTGTAAAATTTAGTTAGTTGGCTATTTTTACTTACGAGGATATACTCTTCAAATCCCTACCAGTAACCTACCAATTGTTCACTAGTTTTACTGGAGACAGATCAGTTATTGAACAGTTTTTAGTTAGTTGTAATGGCAAGGATCTACTCTTCAAATTCTTATCATTTTTTGTCTATTTTTAATTACGAGGATATACTCTTCAAATCCCTACCAGTAACCTACCAATTTTTGACTAGTTTTACTGAGGCCAGATCAGTTTTCGACCAGTTTCGGACCTGTTTCTGACCAGTTTTTGCATAGTTTACTGAAATGGATCTACTATTCAAATCGCTATCAGTAACCGACCAGTTTTTCACTAGTATTAATGGAAACAGATCAGTTTGTGAACAGTTTTTGGCTAGTTGTACTGACAAGGATCTACACTTCAAATTCAATTCAAACTCCTACAATTTTTTGTCTAATTTTACTTGCGAGGATATACTCTTCAAATCCTTACCAATTAACTACCTATTTTTGACTAGTTTTACTGGCCAACCCTTACTAGTAACCGACAAGGTTTCGACTAGTTTTCACTGGCGATATATATTCTTCAAATTTTTACGAGAAACTTAGCAGTATTTGAGCTGCCTAGTAAATTGTTTCTTGGTTAGGAAAACAAGCCAATACAAAATTGTTATGAGATTTAAGGTAGTTTAGAAATATATTTTCGAAAGATTTGGAGCAGAAAAATGTTGAATTTGTAAATAGCATTAGGTAGTTTAATTTTCCATTCCCAAAATTGTGAAATTCAAGTATTAACCGCCATTTAAATCTGCACAGTTTCTGCTCTATTAAAAGTTCAATTAATTTCGTACTAAAATTTTCATTTCAATCACATGCCACTTTTGTGAGAAAACAGATGAAGAGAATAACAACAGAAAATAACAAAAATAAAAAAAAACACAAAACCCTCGACCTATCGCTTACAATTCCATTCACTATATCTGTGAGTTGAAAATCTAAACTTACACGAGTGCCAAATCTTTAGAAATCAATTTTCGTGCAAAAGTTTGATTGGCAGCGAGTGTTCGTTGGTTCGTTTACTCTGGAATTGAAATTGAAATTGGCTGCATGGGGGCGAATAGACAAACAACATGGTTCGTCTCTTCACTTCTCTACTCTCGTGGCACCTATATTCAAACGGTAGTGTGTTTTCAATTTTTTCCCCGAATGCGCAATTTCAACATCCCGAAGGTATATTTTTGTTGTTGTTGTTCCTGTAGTTGTTTTGAATTGTTTTGGGACGCGCAGCTTGTTGAAAATGGTATGGACCAAATACTATACAAAAAATAAAAAAATAAAACACTGGCCGCTTGATATAAATGAAATGAAATCGAGTACGAGTACTAGATTGGGCTGCCGTCAGCCGTCGTCATTCATCAACAAAATTTCTTCAAGTTGCACGAACCACTCGGTACTCATATCGGTTGTTGTTTTTGTATTGTTATGTTCCTGTTCAATGTGACACGCAGAGAAAACACAAATTTGTTCAGTTAAAATCCATATGCTTGCTACAATATATGTAGGAACTGGTTGTCACAAACATATAAACTTTATGTATCATTTTAAAATTCATTTATACATAATATTATGATTACTATGGTCGTCAAATGATGTAAGCATAATAATCTTAGTTATCGCAAACATATTCTGTGTATAATGATTGTGTCAAATATATTATTATTATTATTATTGTTGTTACAAGCCATGTTAATAGTTGCACTTATGAAGTTTATTTTGTATTCTTATATTAGGTACTACTAAAAGTAGATGAAATATAAAAAAATCTTATAAAAATAATTGCAATAATCTAAATTATACTGCAACAATCTAATCAGGTTATGTTTGTCACAAACATATTTGGTTTTCTGTATCAATTAATGATAGAATTGTGTTTGTTATGATTATTATTGTTGAGACTCCTGATTGTCTTAGTCGAACATATTATGTGTGAAATTTAATTTGTCAAATATAAAAATCATTATAAATTATGTGTGAAATTATATTTATGATAATTGCTTCAAACATATTTTCAAATATTTAATACTTGTGTCAATCATCTGTATTTTTTTTTGCGTGTACTGTTGACTCTTCGCCTGCAGTATTTTTCAATTTTCAAATTCATTTCATTTCTCGCCTTTTGTTATGTAGTTCTTTTTTTTCCGCAAACTTTTCTGAGAATTCAATGCGCACACGATTTTATTTTTTTCATCGCACTTACATCCGGCGGCGTTAGCATCACTTTTAGTGTATATTTCCGGCGCTTCAAAGTGTAGTCCTTGTAGTCCTTGTTGTGCGTCTTGCAGGATCTTGAACGCTGACGAGTGAGTGACTGGCATGCGGAATGTGGCGACGTCGTGGATATGCGAAATGTTTGGGTATCGCTTTGATTTCTAAGTGCCTCCATTTTGACAGAAAACACGTGTTCAAGTTGTTCCAGAGCAGAGCATTGTGGCACTGGTGCAAATTTTGGCTGATGTTTTGACAGACATTTTCGTTTGTTTTTGGTTGAAGCATTTCAGAGGAAATTTCAAAAATGATTGACCTGAATATTTTGCAATTTACTTTATTTATAGAATATTTAAAAAAAATCATATTTTTTAAATATACCCCTTATAATTTGGCGATAATATTGAATGCGATGAAATTTGATAATACTTTAAAGTTAAATTTTATTTTTTTTTTTTTTACAAAAAAAAAATAATAGGCTTCATTAGTTCAAGATAAATCCTCAATTTGCGGAACATGTTTATTGATCCGATACATAATTTCTGACATTTTTCCAAAATATGTCGGGAATATTTTTAGCAAACTCACGGAAATTATTAAAAATCCTATGGCAGTCTATAATATTAAGTTAAAATTTTGAAATGGACAGAACTGCGCTTTTGTCTATTCAAATTATTCAAAAAAACGTCTCCAAACTGAAGACAGTTTAAAGACATATCAAAAATGTTGTCTTGAGGGGTACGCATAAAGAGTAAAACTTTGTCTTCACCGAAAAATGTTCAATATTCTTATACAAAAACTTCGTATACTCCAACTTCAAGTGTCATAAAATTATTTCAGATTTCATACTGAGATTGTGTCAATTTATTGTCACACTTGTGCGTGTGAAGTTGAACTAAAATTGTCAGAAACCAACCGGATTCAATAACACCCACACAACTATCAACCACCCGAAATTGAGTACACATTGTCACATAAGAACTTCCGGTTCTAATAGGATTTTTATTGACCATTCAAACAATTATTATTGAAACGTTTTATGAACCATTTGTTCTATAAAAAAAAATAATATTTGTCATGGAATGCGTTACTTAATAAAACGCGTAGGTTTTTTTTTTTTCAATTTTTTTTTGGAGATTGAGATGAGGGTAGAAATAAAACAAGTAGACGAAAATAAAAAAAAATCGAAAGTTTTTTATGGTTGCACATATTAAATGGTGCACGTGTCTCAAATTGCACAAGATGAATTTAAGAAATTGGATTGGTTTTGCGTAAAGACTTTGAGGGAATTTGAAGTTGAAGAAATAGCGCATTTTATAGGGTGTATAGCTTTCTTTTAAGGGTTGCCGCCAGTATCGTTTAGCTGACGTTTAAGTAATGTCACAGCGTAATGTCACCGCAGGTTCAACAAACTCTTAAAAAATTGACTGGAACCAAAAACACACACTTACGCGTCGAAATGTCAACGTAATAAACGTCAAAATAAGAAAATTTATAGCTTTCTGCTAGATTGTGTATTTTTTCTATGTTTTTTTTTCTAAGAAAACTTTTTGTCTCTATCGTATGTGTGACTGTCTATTTTGAAACCTGCAATGCTGCCAAGTTTATAATTTTTATTACTTGTCAGTTTGTGTATTTGTGCTGGCTGCTAGTTTTAAATTGAATTTAAATGCATTTTTGGTAATGTCCATATAGTCGAACGACCTCCCTTGATTATGACCGACAATATCACTTAAAGTTCAATAATCATAAAATTTTATTGCTTTTATGCGATCTTCATAATCAATGTGTAGTGTAGATTTCAGTATATGTTTTAGTATAGGTTTTAGTAAAAATTTTAGTGTATATTTTAATGTTTATTTTAATGCTCAATTTAATGTGTTTTTAAAGATGTTTGACAAACGTTGGTCAATCGAGGAGTTATGTTCAAATATGCTATTCAATAAAATCATTAAAAATGAAGAGTTTGGAATTTTTTGAAGAAAGTGTTTTAATGCAAATTGTTAATTTTTATTTTAAATATAGACTAAAATATCAATTAGAAAGTTCTTGTTATTACAAATTATGTATTTTACATGCAGCGAACAGAAAAAGTTACTAAACAGTTAACTTTTGGCTGACTTTATAAATTTAAATTTTCTCAAACTAATTTAAAAAAAAAAATTTCACTGCTAATATAATTTAAATATTGCTCTAAAAAATTTAAACATATAAATTATAGCATTTCAAATGCAGCGAACTCAAAAAGTCACTAAACAGTTAACTTTTGGCTAACTTTATAAATTTAAATTTTCTCAAACTAATTTTTTTAAGCATTTTATCATTGCTAATATAATTTAAATATTGTTCTAAAAAGTTTAAACATATAAATTATGTATTTTACTTGCAGCGAACTGAAAAAGTTACTAAACAGTTAACTTTTGGCTAACTTTATAAATTAAAAATTTCTCAAACTCTCAATTTCTTTTGGCTAACTTTATGAATTAAAAATTTCTCAAACTCTCAAACTCAAAAAGTTACTATACAGTTAACTTTTGGCTAACTTTATAAATTTAAATTTTCTCAAACTAATTTTTAAAAAAATGTTCACTGCTAATATAATTTAAATATTGCTCTGTAAAATTTTAAATATATAAATTATGTATTTTACTTGCAGCGAAGTGAAAAAGTTACTAAACAGTTAACTTTTGGCTAACCTTATAAATTAAAAATTTCTCAAACTCATTTTATACAATTTTTTTCACTGCTAATATAAATTAAGTATTGCTCTTTAAAATTTAAACATATATATTATGAATTTCAAATACTGCCACCTCAAAAAGTTAACTGATTGGTAACTTTTGGCTAACTGATATAAATTAAAATTTTTAAAATGCACAAATTGTTTCAATTTTTAACAAACACTACACAGCTACTATAATTTAATTATTGCTCTATAAAATTTCACCCTTTCACATCAATTTACCATTCAGTTTGTTACACATTATTTTGCCATACGATGCGTTAATTGAATTTATATGTATTTCCTAATTAGCCAATTAAAAAAAAGAAGCGGCACTAAATTTTACCCGGAAAATGCACTCTTATTTATTAATAAAACTCAAAAACAAAATAATAAACATACAAAAGTGCAAAAATTTGTACGAGGAGGTACTGAGTTCAGTCAAATATAAACTAAAGAATATTATAAAGAAGTCAGGGCAATGTGCCAAAATGTTCTGAGGATGCAACTGAGTCACATGAGTTTCTGCAATGAAATATGCGGGAAAATGCAAGAGCTGTTCAGGCAAATAAACATTTCACATAGAAATATGCAGTGGTTGGTCTTAAGAAAAACAAAAACTCTTTTTGACTAAAAGAATTGCTGGATTAGGTTGTATATGTAGTTACTACACAGAAAAATATTAAACGTAAATATAGCAACTGAGATTAATTGATACAAAATAATTAATTTTATTAATATAATTAATTTGATATACGAATTATTTTATAGTATAAATCAAATCCTAGCTGGGTTGTTGATTATGCTAAAATATATATAGCATATATACCAAAAGACAGTTTTACAGCCACATTACAGTTTTAAATTCACTACACAGTATTACATGCATAGTTGTACCTATCTTATTTTATATTGGTTCAATGCAACGTGTGCTTGCCTATTCGGTTCGTTGGATCGTTTTTCCGTTTCTTAACATAACGTAAAACTACAAAAAATTCCACTTAAATATAATTTTCACATTTCCCTAACAAGAACTAAATTTCATATGTACTTCTGCCGCTCATTAGAGCTCATCAGAGAAGACTGCTAATCCACTGGAATGCCGACTAAGTACCGACAAACAAGCAGTTAATTATTATTGAACTTCATTTTATAAGCAAAAACATGTGTGAAAATATCGCACTAACCATAGTTTATGCGAAGAAGACGAAAAAATACTACTCAGCTGTCAAAATAAAGTTACAACAGACAAACTAACGATGGCCCAACGGCTAAAAGGCGTGAAATTAGAAACATTGTGCGAAAGACGCAAACGCAAAAAAGACCCCATAGTACAATTTGCAGGGGAGCAAAAAGTCTTTAACTGTGTAAAAAAACTAATTTCAACTTTTTGAAACGAAGATTTTCCACTGAATTCACACCATAATAACCACAAAGTAAAAACAACCAAAACAATTTCTTTGAAAAATGAAAAACATACTCAAAAAAAAAAACACACACACAATAACAACATAGTAAATTTCCAATAATTTGTCTTTCATGGTCTTCGAGTTGGTTGCCTTCAAAGCTTTAATCCTCGTGAAATGAAATTTTTTGTGAAATGAATTTTTGTCTATAGAAAAATAAGTATTTGGGTGGTGAGTTTCAGTGCAGAGATTATGGGTTTATGCGAAATAGAAATAGAAAATGTAATTAGAAAAAGATTTAATGGTTTCAAGACAATTTTGAAAGCTTATAATTGAAATTACTTTGGGGATTAAAAAATTAAAAGTGATTAAATCTAAAAAGTAAAATTAAAATCTATAAATCTTTAATTCTTTTAATAGAATGTTGACAGTAACTGCGATGTATATTGAAAATACATAAAAGAATATTTGAAGATTTTATTACGTATTTCAAAAGTAACTCTTAATGAATATTTAAAGAAACGTTGATAAATATTTAACAAAAACTTATAAATCTCAAAGAAACTTTGATGTATTTTGAAAGAATCTCTAATGTATACTTACTGAAACTTTATAAAACTTTTATAGAATATATATAAAATGGTAAGAATCTAAATACAATACTTGAGGAACCTACGATGAGTCTTCAAAGAAAAAATAATGAATATTTTAATAACCTTTATGCAACCTTTAAGGACCATTTAAAGATCCTTTATAGAACCTGTCATGAAAATTGTTAGAATTTGTACTGAATACTTAAAGAACATTTGACGAGTCTTCAAAAAAAACATTAATGAATATTTAATGAACCTTTAAAGAACCTTTATAGAACCTTTTATGAAAATTGTAAGAATCTACATTGAATATTTAAACAATCTTCGATGAGTCTTCAAAAAAACATTAATGCATATTTAAAGAATATTTAAAAAAGCCCTCATCGAGTCTTCAAAAACATTAAAGAATATTTAAATAACCTTTAAAGAACCTTTCCTTTCATGAAAATTGTAAGAATCTTTATACAATACTTAAACAACCTTCGATGTGTCTTCAAAGAAACATTAACAAATATGTAAATAACCTGTAAAGAAACTTTATAGAACCTCTAATGAAAATTGTAAGAAGCCCTACAGAACACTTCGACCTTCGATGAGTTTTCAAAGAAGATTAATGAATATTTAAAGAACATGTAAATATCCTTTAAAGAACCCTTGTAGAACCTTTAATTAAAATTGAAAAAATCACTATAGAATACTTAAACAACCTTCGATGTGTCTGAATAGAAAGATTAACGAATATTTATTTTAAAACCTGTAATGAAAATTGAAAGAATCTCTACATAATACTTTAAAAAACATACGATGAGTCTTCAAAGTAACATTTATGAATATTTAAAAAACCTTTAAACAACCTTTAAGGAACTTTTAAAGAACCTTAATAGAACATTAATGAAAATTGTAAGAAACTGTACTGAAACCTTAAAGAAAATTTGAAGCGTCTTCAAGGAAACATTAATGAATATTTTAAAAAACCTTTAAAGAACCTTTATAGAACCTTTCGTGAAAATTGTAAGAATCTCTACAGAATACTTAAACATCCTTTGATGAGTCTACAAAGAAACATTAATGTATATTTAAAAAACATTAATGAATAGTTAAATAACCTTTTACAAAACCTTTAAATAATCTTTTCAAAATATATGTTGCATATTTGCTTGCAACTTAAACTCTTTCTTTCTATACAGTTTACACATCATTGAATTTTTCAGAATTGCCAAGCCAAAACTCTTCTTACAATACCATCTTCTTTTTAAAGAGTTTCTTACAGAACCTAAGCATGAATTATGATAACACAGCAAGCGATTTAAATAGCTTATTCTTCTGCTAAATAAATACAAAACAAACATAAATCAAATGTTACAAAAATGAGCTAAAGATTAACTTTAACTTAACGTTAGTCACAAAAAAAAAGGATTTTTATAAATTATTTTTATTTCTCTTTAAAAGAAAATACAAGATTTTTTTTTAAACTGCAACTTAAATAAAACTGAAAGGTGTCACATACACGCAAAACTTGTCACACATGCAACAAACGACAAAGTTTGACGCTAATCCAACACGTTAATAAATTACGTCCAGTGTTGAGGTTCAGGTTCAGGTTCGCCAGGTAAAAGGCATGAAAAATGTATTACGGAGCGATAGAGAGAGCATAAAGATGAAAATTAAATTGTGAAGTGCATGCAGTGTCCAAAGTTGGTAGGGATAAAGACAAACAGAAAAAAAAATAGTCTGACAAATAAAATGACACTTCTGGTCTTTGAAGCTAAAGTCAAAGAAGACTGTGGCTGTGGATGATGTATGGGCTCAAGTATCAGACTCCCTGTGGATAAAACTGCAATAAAATGAAATTTTGAAAAACTAATAAAACTTGAGAGTTGCTTTCAAGATGTATGTTTAAAGAGGTTTAAAACTTATTGAAGAGAACGCACTTGAATTGGAAGAATTAAAATTAGATTTGAGAAAAATTAGGTCTAGAAAAGTATACAACATTGTAGAGATAAAGACTGTAACTGTTTTTAATGGAATTTTTATCGATTTTGATTTGCAATTGACACTATTCCTAAAAAATATACCCTATTGGAGTAGACTCAAAAATTAAAATTTCTCTAGTAGAAATGATACCCATTTGAGAAGAAATGACCAATAACAGCAGGTCATGATTATCTCAAATGAGTACCATTTCTACTAGAGGAATTTTAATTTTTGAGATAACAGACTTGGATTTATTTGAGATACCATTTCTTCACTCAGAAATAATCCTATTAAAATTGATCAGTTGATTCAATAGTATATTCAATAATATGTTCATATTTAACACAAAAACAATTTAATAGTATTATGTAGTATTAATGGTATTTACCTTTTAAAATAATAATTTATCCTATTGATTTTATAGTATTTTTTTATGAGTGCTGTATAGTGCTAGAGGAATTTCAATTTTTGAGTTAACAGACTTGGATTTAATTGAGATACCATTTCTTCACTCAGAAAAAAACCTATTAAAATTGGTCAATAGAACAGTTATTTATTCAATAGTATACAAAAAAATAAATATGTTCATATAAACACAAAAACAATTTAATAGTATTATGTAGTATTTAATGGTATTTACTTATTAAAATAATAATTTATCCTATTGATTTTATAGTATTTTTTTTGAGTGCTGTAATGAAAAACGAATTCCAAACCGTTTAAATCAAAATTTTTATTGAAGTCGCACCAAAATTGATCCAAAAACAGGAATATGCCCCCTATTATACATTATAGGTCAGCAAATAAAGCTTTAGAGCGCAGAACAAACTTAAATTATAAAACTGAAAACCTTACAAAGTGACCATCCTCATAATATCTGATCTAATAGAATTTCTTGTAATATCCTTTAAACGATTTCTGGACAAAACATCGACATTCATAACCAATTATAAATAAATCAATAAGCTGCATTGTTGCCAACAGCCAGGCAATAACAATAATACAAAGCATATTGTTGCCAGACCAAACCAAACACTTAGATGCCATAAGCAATGGATTATTGTTATTATAGCTATGATGATGATGATGAGGATGCCGTAACAATCAGAGCAAGTGTTGTGAAAGATATTAAGTTAAATCGGTTATTATTATATGAGGTTACTTAGAATGATGGCCCCAGGATAACTGCATGATTTGACCATGATAAATTTACGAATATAGTGTCGAAAATAATTATATAAATTTATAACAACTTACTCAGACTATGGATAAAGCATAATAATTTCAAACATACCTGAAAAGAGAAATAGAAAAATATTTTATTAAATATAATCTTATCACTTAAATACTTAAAGTAATTTAATTAAATACAAATTATAATTAAAACTTAGAGACAAGAAAAAGCAATACAAAGTCTTATCAAAGTAAAATACCGAACGGTTGTGTTTGACCAATAAAAAGCAAAATTTACAATTGGCCTGGGGCGGCACAAGATAATCTTAAAACAAAAATAATAATAATAAGGAACGCGTGTCGTTTGCTGTAAATAGCACCTATAGTTAATATTGTTTACAAACAAACATTTTTCGGTATATATTCAATATCAAAGTGTGTATATTGTAATCAAAATATTGTGCTCTATAGTAATGGGGAAAAAGTGTAATGAACTGAAACCATTAATTTAACTCAACTGTCAAATGTGTGGGGATTTGCCTTGTCACAGACCTATATTTAAGTGGATATTTATTATATACTTTATACGTTTTTTTTCTATGATCTGCCGCCTTTGTTTTGGGTATAAGTAAAACGCAAGCAGTCGGAGGTGAAGTTGCTGATAAGACTGACATACGGTCAGTCGACAGAGTCGACCACACTGATTTTCAACTTTGACAAATTAATTCTCTTTTGATTTGAAATCGGCTGATAAGAGTGAAGCACGACGAAGACGACTTGCTATATGCAGTGGGTAGGCAATACTTTTAGTTAAGAATATATGATGTGCTTCGTTGGTTGTAGAGTTCTTTTGAGAAGTCAATTTAAAAGATAAGAAGCGATTTTGAGTGCACAAATGTCGAATGTTAAAATTGATTTTAAGCAGTGCAATGTATGATGATAAATAAATTAAAAGAGGTTTTTCAATATAATATATTTTGTATAATAAAGTAAAAAAAAAGTAGAAAATAAAATTCGCCTCATTAAATTATTAGAATCATCAACTAAAATCTGTAAAAAGTTAAGGTCCAAAAAGTATGAAAATAGCCATATATATTGTCACTATCATGCTAAAGGGGCGAATGTGTAATTTTTGACATTTGCTTTTTTTTTTTTAATTTTTGAGTATAGTTTTTCTTCAAGTATACTTTGCCAAAATCGTGTGTGGTTTTGTTGGATATTTCTAGCGACAAAAGACAAAACTAAAAGGGCGAATACCAAAAATTGAAAATGCCAAAAGGGCGAATCTATCGATTGCCATCATTACTTAAAAATATTTTGCCAAATATTATTCTGGCAAATTAATATTTGTAAAATTATTTTTAAATAATGATGCCAATCGATAAGTGCTTTCAAAACAAACAATAAATGCCTCTACAACACTATTTTATCTTATACCAATAAAGAGTTACAGCAAAAAAACGAAAAGATTCGCCCTTTTGGCATGACAAGATTTTCAATTTTTTCCAAGTACTACAAACTTTAAAATTTGATTTCCCGACATTTTTAAAAATGCACATTCAAAAATGCATTGCATGAATAGGGGGCATCCCCTGAGCGTTGGTTAATTTGTAAAAAAAAAAAAAAAAAAACTAGAAAACAAATATGGAAAAACTGCAGAATTCTAAAAGAATCAAACAAAACATACAATTTTTTTTGAGAAAAAATTCTAAGAGTTCTGCCAATATTAATGACCTGTCTCACTCACCTGGTGCGCCTAGTTTTGGATTAATTTCTTTCGTGCTACACAAACGTGCCTCGACTCACCCTACTTTTTATGCACCCTCCAAACAGTATCACCTCTAAATTCACAACCTCAATTTCCTTGGCCCAGCCTTAATTTTTGCCACATCAACCTTAATTTCCTTTCCTTCAGCTCAACCTCTATATTCCCCACATCAACTACTAGTTACTCCAACACAATTCGCTTTAACTTCTTCGGCATTATGTGAAAATGAATAGCCAAACTACAAAAAAAAAACTCCTCTTAATGTTAAAGTTTGCGTTCTGATTCCCCCGTCTTTCTAGGGATAACGCAAAAGGCATCCAGCTGTGGGAGCTGTTGATATGGGTTTGAAGCTTCGAGCTATAGGGAAAAACTGGCTATGGACTGACTGAACGGACAAACGGTCGGTTAGAGGGACTGAGAAACAGCAAGACCGTCAGATAGACAGACAGACAGTATAGAACACACGCACCATCTGAAAATCTCATTTGTTAGCGGCTTAACTTCAAAAGAAACTAGCAACGGGTGGTATTAAAAGGACGATGACGTAAAATAGTCGGGGTTTTTTTCGTTTCGAAAGTTATGCGGAGGCTCTCAAAGTGTCGTGAGATGTCAGCAGGATAATGAATGTGGGTCAGCATATGTGTATTTTGTGTGTTTTTGACAAGGTGAGCAGGTGAAAATGAAAATATGAGCGCATTAAAAGCATGATAATGCTAAAAGATGTTATGACTGACTGTTTTGTCTGTCATTCTGTCCTTCTGACTGTCGGTAGATTGGATTAGACGCAGTCGAAAAATAATGCCAGAAGCGGAAAAATTGCTTTGTGCCAAATAGACGCTTTTTTATAATGCCAGGATGACAGGGTATGCTTTTTTATTTTGGTATTGTCTCTCCCTATGACATATGGGAGTGTTTGAGATAATACGACAGCTAATCAAATTCAAACTATATAATATGGTAAAAAAATAAAGTCATAAATAAAAAATTAAAGTTTAAAACTGAATACTACATTTACATTTATTTTTACTACATTCTGCATTTATTTAACTTAATGAAAAATATAATAAAATTACTACATTCTGTATTGATTTAAATCAGTTGCTTGGGTTTCGTTTGTATCTGCTCCAAATCTCTGTATATCAGTGAGTGCACATGAAGATCTCAAAATTTAAAAACAAAATGTTGAAGTGTGTTTTAATACATTATGTAGTACAATCAAATCAAGTAAATACAATATTACATTTACATTTATTTTAACTACAATCTGCATTTATTGACCTTCATGAAAAATAAATTAAAATGCTTGGGTTTCGTTTGTATCTGCTCAAAATCTCTGCATATCAGATGTGAGTGCACATGAAGAACTCAAAATATAAAAACAGAAACATGCTACAATTTCTACAATATGTGGAAATGTGTTTTAATACATTATGCAGTAAAATCAAATCAAGTAAATACAATACACAGTAAATACTACAATTACATTTATTTTTATTACATTCTGCATTTATTGATCTTCATGAAAAATATAACATTCTGCATTACACACATTCTGTATTGCTACATTGTATTGATTTAAATCAGTTGCGTGGGTTACGTTTGTATCTGCTCAAAATCTCAGTATGTCAGATGTGCGTGCACACAGAGATCTCAAAATTTAAAAACAAAAACAAGCAAAAGTTTCTGCAATATTTTGTATTGATTTTAATACATTATGTAGTAAAATCAAATCAATTAATAAAAATACACTCTAAATGTGATTTTATTAGTTTTCAAAAAAAATACAAAAATATATTAAATTGACCACATTCATTTTCACTTTTTTTGTATAGTATTGAATTGTAAATGTTATGTTTAAAAATTATATGCTTTATTTGGAATTATTATATTTAAATTGTCAATTGTTTTCAGTTAATTTTACCAACCTACTATGGCTTTTAACAATTTCAGTTTTTTACTATTTTTGTAGCACACATCGTTAAATCATTTTATTACCCTACCAAAAACGAACACTTTCAGTTTCCTTTCAACACTAAGAAACACCAAAAAATTTTATTCCCATGTCTAAGGCAACTCAGCAACTGGCGCCAAGTGGAACATAAATTGAACAATTTTATGTATTTTTGCCAAAAAAAAAAACTACTGACAATACTAATAAAAATAAATACAAAATAATACGCAGGCGTAGTGTATGAAGTCAGCAAATATTGCAATTTTCCGTTAAAATCGTTGTAAGTTTTAGTGCAGTGCTTTGGCGCCATAGTGAAAGCGATTTATATGGTGTCTGCGTCAATTTAACATGAGGTATATGCAATTTGGTTATAATTCATTTTGGGTATATCATATTTTTATTATTACTATAATTAGTATTTGTCCAAAATATGGCATATTTATGTGTTGTTTTTTAAATTATTATTTTTTTATTATTATTGACATAGTTAGGTCTCAGCATTAAAATGCAATTTTTGTCAGTCGTAAAAAATCTAAGATTTTGTGTGAAGGAAAATATTTAAAGTCATGCTTTTTAATATTTTTATGGCTATTTTAAATCATTTTTATTTTAATTTATTTTTAAACAGTTTTACGTTACACTTTGAAAAATGTGTTTACAGCAAACATATTTAAACATAATTATAAACGTTAATTTTATAAAATTAATTTCGTTACGTTTTTTAAAATATTTTGTTAAAGACAAACCCAATTTTATGTGTCAAAGTTAAATAATATATTTCGTTCAAACATATTCAATTTTCAATGCATAAGTATTACTCAAAACGAGATCTCAATGCTTGTCAAAAAATGATAATGGTTTAAACATACATATTTTGCTGCGAACATATATTGTTTGCTGCTAACGTATATTATTTGCTGTAAATATAAATTATTTGCTGTAATCATAAATTGGATTAAATTTTAAAGCCATAAGTATTACTCAAAACGAGATCTACATGCTTGTCAAAAAAAAATTTAATGGTTTAAGCATATATTGTTTGCTGTAGACATATATTGTTTGCTGTAGACATATATTGTTTGCTGTAAACATATTGGATTTAATTTTAAAAGCATAAGTATTAGTCTAAACAAGTATATCTCAATGCTTGTCATAAAAATGTTAATAGTTCAAACATATATTGTTTGTTGCGAACATATATTGCTTGCTGTAAACATATCGCTTATTTTCATATAAACTGTTATAAATCAAAAAGCGATACTTTTTTGTTAATATGCAGAAAAATTATTAGCTATATCATGGTTCATCTTGTGCAATACATTCGTACTAATGTCTCCTATAATCATTGCTTGAGAAGTTTTTAATCCTTATTTTTGCTGCAAGGTGAGAGTCAATTGAAATTCAAAACCGTTTTCTGCAAAATTGCGTTTTTGGAATTATTACTGTTTTGTATTAAATAAATTGTTTGCAGTAAACATATATTTTGTTTGCTGTAAACACATCTTTTTTTTTGTTACCATATATTTTTTTTTATTTTAAAATATATTGTTTGGTTTTAAAATATATTGTTTGCTGTAAACATATATTGTTTCCTGTAAACATATATTGTTTCCTGTAAACATATATTGTTTCCTGTAAACATATACTTTTTTTTAAACCTATTATTTTCTATAAACAAAAATATAGTTTCTGCAAACATAATTATATTTATGCAAACGAATATTGCTTTCTGCAAACATATATAGTTTGGTGCAATCATATTTTTCAAAGATTAAAAAAATTTCTATTATTTGTTCAAAAATATTTTTCATCTGCAGTTACTTTTAAAAAATAACATAAAAATTTAAATTCAGAAAATAATAAAAAAAATTAAAAGTCAACCACAACACTTGACCAACACATTTTATGTTTAGAGCTTGTTGTGTAATTATTTTATTATTTCTTTTTTTTAATGTTTGTCATTTTAACATGCAAAAGAAATGTGTATAGCCTAAAAGAGAGTCTCTACATTTGCGTATCTGGTTTATAGACAGACTGACTCTTGCGGAATTTACACAATTTGTAGAAAATTAATTACTTTTTCCATTAGCAACAAACAACGATCGATCATGTCAAGTCGTGTCGTAAATATTACTTGAGTGCGTTATTTCTTGAATATTTCAGCTTTTGCCTAGCTTATTTCGATTTGTCTGTTCGTTTATATTATATAGGCTATCGGCTTAATTGATTTGTGTGAGGTGAAAATTCGCATGTAACCGCTGCACCAAATGACCGATAATTCAAAGTTGAGCCCGTCTATTTCGTAGTTGATTAAACGTGCAACCATTGATTAATGCAACGTGAGTTGTTTCTCATGTTTGAAAATTGTGTTTTTTGCAATTAATTATTACAGCGGATTTTTTGTAATTTTTTTAAATTAAAAAACCACAATTTAAATAACAACATTTAGTCGACAAATAGTTAGATTTTCACTTGTCTTTGTGGCAATCATTGGATTAACAAATTTACATGCAAAACCATTGCAACTGCAACCAAAATTATGACCTCATAAACTAAATGCACTGCAAATCAAAATGCAAAGTGGCCACTGATTGCACTCGGGCGCACTCTGGCCACCATATGCAGTTGGCTACCACAACCACAAAAAATAATAAAAAAATTAAAGAAATACAACCAGAAATCAACAAATATGGTAGTCAAGGTGGCAGTCAACAAAACGTTAACAACAACTTGCACGGCTGCAAATCTACGTTATATTTTTCGCAGACACAAACACACATGTGTTAGCGAACAAACATGCAGCTAACATTTTATAGTAGGGGGAAATATTAAGAAAAAAAAAATACATATCCTCCTTAGAGTGCCGGCAACAACAGCAAGAAATCTTGGGCTCTCCTTCGTCGTCTATTGATTTGGTTCATTGATTTCGAGTGCGTTTCTGTGGCTTGATTTACATTTTGTTTTTTTTTTATTATTATTTTTTTTTTTGCCATTTCAACAATATGTATTAAGAAAATGTTACACTGTATAAAATGTATTTAAAATATTAATTTACATTTGAATTAACTAAATGTCTAAAAAAGTGTTATCATAAATATGTTAATGGTTTAAAGATATATTGCAATTATATAATGTTTGCTGCAATCATATAATGTTTGCTGCAAACACATATTGTTTGCTGTAAACATATATTATTTACTGTAAACATATCGCTTATTTACTTAAAAACTGTCATAAATCAAAAAATTATTTGAAATATCATGGTTCATCTTGTGCAATACATTCATATTAATATCTCATATACCTACTTATACCTATACTCCTATTGAGAAGATCTAATCCTTATTTTTCCTGTAAGGTGTGAGTCAATTGAATTTCAAACTTCAAACCCATTTTCTGCAAAATAGCTTTTTTGGATTTATTACAGTTTTGTGTTAAATGATTGTTTGCAGTATACATATACATTGTTTGCAGTAGATTTATACATTGTTTGCATATAAAGGGCTTTTCAACAGGGACGCTACAAAACTAGAGCGACAGGGACAGCAAACGACGAAATGTGAAAAGAGCGGCAGGAAATATGGTGTCGCTCTACTTTTGTAGCGTCCCTGTTGAAAAACCCTTGAAAAAAACGTTTGTAGCGCTCTTATAGAAAAACCCCTTACATACTTGGGGCAATTAAATATTGCATGAGATAAGCATACAAACATTTATACTTTCTGCATGAATATATTTGGCATTGTGGTAAAAACAAATTATTTGCTAGAAGCATAAAAACGTTTAAGGCGCAAATATGCGTTTTTAAATTAATATTTGTTATTATGGTAAATACAAAATATTTGCTAGAAGTATAAAAACGTATGGACTAAAAATATAATGTAAAGTTTTTCAAGTTTTATTTTATATATTTGTCTTATCTACTAACACAACTCAACACGATTTTTCGTACACTCCGAAAAAGATATTATAAAATTAATAGTTTTTATTATTGAAATTAATCAATAGGGTAAACAATTAAAACAATCGGTAAATCAATTCAATACAAAATACAATACCATACATTCATTTTTTCAATAGAACAAATAATGTTCTATTGAAAAAATGTTCATGGGATTTTATGAGATTTTTTTTTTTGAGTGTATGGACACCCATATATCAATTTCACATAATTCGATAATGCTGTTTTGAACTGCATACTCCGGTTTTCGAATTACGAAACATTTTTATGAAAATTTCAATTTTCAAATTAAAATTTTAAACCTTTTTCACCCGTAATTCATAAAAATTTAGTACAGTGAAAAAGAAGTTTTTCGAAAAAAATTCAAACGCCGTTTTTCTTTCAACTAATTAGACTACTTTCAATATACTAATAAATGCTAATATTCGTATAAAATTTTAAGAAATTTGGATTTTATACCGAAAAATTTTATTTTTTAGACAATTTTTGAATTATTTTTTATCTTTTAGAATCGAATAACAAATAAGAAAATGATTTATATTTAATCAGAGCATAGTCCCAACTAACTATCAAAATTATTAACTTGTTTCTATATGCTCTACTTTTTAAACATAAACATACTTTGTAAACATAATTTTGGTATTCATATTTTTAAACAATTTTCAATTAAAATACTCATTCATGTAATCTTAAAAAGCATTAGTTTATATTTTAAATATTATTATTTATATAGCATATTCAGCTTGTTGCTATTACCTTCGTGTTTTTGATTAAAATTTCGGTAAAATTACTATTTTTCAGTAATTTATATATAAAATATACAATCATTTTAATCTTTCATAAATTTGAACTTTGTTTAAGGAAACTGTGGGCTTATTTTAAAAACTAGAATCGATGAAAAAATAAATATTATTTTGATCGATAGCTTGGACTATGCTCTTCATGAAAATAAGTCATCCTTTTATTTATCATTAGCTCGAAAATGCTAAAAAAATCATCCAAAAATAGTCTAAAAAAAATAAAAAATGTTCGAGTCTAGATTCAAATAACTGATAAACATATCAGAATATTAGGATTAATTGATATTTTATAATTAGTCTTGACAATTGTAATAAAAATTGCGTATACAGGATGTCAATGCTTGTCATAAAAATGTTATTGGTTTAAACATATATTGTTTACTGCGAAAATTGTTTGCTGTAAACATATAAACGATTCAATTATAAAGCCATAAGTTTTACTCAAAACAAGATCTCAGTGCTTGTCATAAAAATGTGAATGGTTCAAACATATATTGTTTGCTGCGAACATATATTGTTTGTTGTGAACATATATTGTTTTATGTAAACATATATATATTTGCTGTAAACATATCGCTTATTTTCTTATAAACGTTTATAAATCAAAAAGCGTTATTTTTTTAATTAAAAAAAGCTTTTACAGTTTTTAGGAAAACTGGTTGCGTAAGGGACTATATTTTTTTCTTCTAACAAATTCCTGAAAAGAACCAAAAATGTTGATAGCAAATTTTCTTAAAAACTTTACATAGCATGAAATAACTGAATATGCGCTCAAAATTCGCATTCCCAAATTATATAGAACTGATGTATGGAATAACCATGGGATTTTTTTTATTGTTTTGTTGAGTAGTGTAATTTTAGTTTTCGAAAGATGTTATAGTTTCTGATATTATTTTTGAATTATATAGCAAACATATTTTTTTTTTAATAATATTAATAATTTCGACAATTATATTTTTAATTGCTATGATCATCGTTGTTTTATTTAATACAAAATAAATCTGTAATTATTATTGCTGACGAACGTTTTACATTACAAAAGGGGTTAAGCTTGATCTTAATTTTTCTTATCATTTCCAACATTCTAATATAGCATTTTTTATATTATATATATCGATTTTCGTTTCTTTATTTTTTTGTATAATAAATTTTCTTAGTGTACGCCAGCCATGCATCTGTCCAGGCCTCGATTTTGTTATGGCGCCCACAGCGCACCTTGGTGGCGGCTCTCAACACTGCGGCGCACATGAACTGCGCGACTTGGTAGACATCTGCGGCGGTGCAAAGACGGGCGACTGCTAGCTCCTGGCAATATGCGACCGTGGTGTTGTCTGCAGCAACATTTTAAGGTGAACAGGTTTCAATGTTTTTCAAGGCACATTTAGAGCAATTGAAAAGTATGGCTATTTTTGAATTTCATTTTGTTATATTTAAAAATTAATGATGAAATATTGTGTGATTTTTAAAACAGCAGCATTTTTTGCGCTTGTAAAAATGCGTAATTTGCATAATTCAAATATTAAATCAAAACGAAAAAATACCCCCTCATAATGTCAGCAATTAACAAAAAAAAAAACGGCATGATTTACGATGTGTCAATTACAGCGGTGCTGTGCTGCCCACAAGCGCCAACGAGTTGTCAAAAAGTTTTATGAAAAGATTGCCAGACCCTTGCTAGCTTCAGCACAATGCAAAGTTTTAATAAAATCACAAAAAGAGCACTTTAAATCTTTTGTACAAATCAAATATTCAATGTTGCCGGGCGGCAGCCACGCAGACACAGCAACCTCAGCAATGGCTTCAATTTGCGCCAAGCATGGTCAACATGGCCGCAGTCGCTTCCGGTTAAATTACAACCCCATTGTGAGCAAGACGCTCGTTTTGTGGTCTACGGTTTTTAGCTGCTGTACTTAGAACGCATTGTAATGGTGTTGCCACCTACTGTTACTATTGACGTGTTGCAAATGAAAAAAAAAAACGAATATTTTGTGGCAAAGGCGAGACTTTTTTTTTTTTTGACTAATTATCAAATGTTTGCACGAGTGAATTGTAGCAAAATAGATGAGTGAGGGGTTTCACACAACCATTTATACCATTTACGAGGGTTGCAAATACATTTGTAGTACCCAGCAAATTGCTGTCTAGAAGTGCAAAATATTTCGTACAAAAAATTCTAATGGCAGTAACCTCTGCAGTATCCGTAGCAGCATCATCATCATCGTAGTCGTCGTCAGCGCCTTTGGTCGGAAGTGTCTGAGACGCCCTCTAGTTGTGCGTTTAATGGTTTCGCAGATTAGTTTTTGTTACTGACGACGGACAGTTTTAATGATAGTTGGGTGAATGTGAAAATTGTTTTTATTTTCATGAAGCAATTTTTGTTATTTATCAACAGTAAAATTAAGGATTTCAATGTGTTTTTTCTGAAAATTCAAAATGTTAAATTTTGATAAATTTGTTAGATGATTCCGAGTTCTAATAACCAAAATACCATTAAAATTTTCATATATTACAGAAATAATTGCAGAGTAATTTATTGTATTTTATGGTTTTTTTATAGTATTTACACATAAAAATAATAATATATCCTAATTTTAATAGCAAAACAAAAAATATTTATTGTATAGCATAAAATCCCATTAAAATATCTCAATAGTATATATGATTTAATAGTATACAAATAATAAATATTTTCATCCAAACTCAAATAAATTTTATAGTATTTTATAGAATTTCCAAATTCAATAAATAAAACTTCTTGAACTAAAGTATATACTAAAGGGTTTTTCAATAAGAGCGCTACAAAAGTTTTTTTCAAGGGTTTTTCAACAGGGACGCTACAAAAGTAGAGCGACAGGGGCAGCAAACGACGCCATATTTCTTGCCGCTCTTTTGACATTTCTCTTCAGTAAGGTTGGCCATTTCATGATGGAAAGATATGACTAGACTACATGATAAGACTATTTACATTAACAACGAGTTCTCCTTTTATTTAAAAAGTTGATTTATAAAATATTATTTTGAATAAAACTAATTCAATTTTTATCAAAACAACTATTGAACTTTTTTTTACGAATTAAAAAAATAAAATCAAAAAAAATCCTTAAAAAAAAACAAAAATAAAATTATCCGAACATATTAAAAAAATCTTTGAAAATTAAAAAATTTATTTTTTTTTTTATGAAAAAAAAAATCTCCTTAAAAAAGTAAAAAAAAATTGTACGAAAAAATTTTAAAAATATCTCTGATAACTAATTTTTTTTTTTTTTAATTTTTTGTTTTTTTTTTCAAATTTTATTTTTTATTTCAAAAACCAAGATATATTTTATTAATAAACTAGCTGGAGTTTTAGTGCGGTGAGTTTTAGTGTGGTGAGTTTTAGTGTGGTGAGTTTAGATGTGGTGAGTTTATGTGTGGTGAGATTAAGTAAGATGAGTAACATCCAATTTTCAAGTTTAATTGAAATCGATATCATTAGGGCTGAGTATAGCGTACTGAATTTTTACTGGGTTCTATGGGAGGTGCCACTCCCCTTAGTCCAATCTAGTTTATATATGGTCCATGATACTCCATGGACTTTATAGCATAGTAATTAAAATTGTCAGAAAAATTCATTCAGTGGTTTTGTTATGAATCTGAATTATACACCAAAAATAAAAATGGAAGTAAAAGTGGGCGTGGTCAACGAAAACTATATGGTGACCTTTACCTGGATCTGTAAGATATATTCCAAATTTTAAGGAAATCCGTGGACAGGTGTACGTTTGCATAGCGGACAAACAAACATGGAAACGGGAAATGAGTTTTATAAATATAGATATAACTTTTTATTAATAGTAATTAGTAATAATTACTAAATATATTATAAAACATTTTACTAATTTATGCACGTCGAACAAGCAGTATATAAGCAATAACATACGCGAATATGGCAAAAAATGAACGAAAAATAAATATTTTAATTTAAATTTGGTTCTATGAACAGCATTCTTCAATATGATGTACATAATATGAACGAAAAGTAAATATTTTAACTGAAATTTGTTTTGATGAACAGCATTCTTGATCTACAAATATATATTGTATTTTATGTATTTGTTCATTAAAGTATTCTTCACATAATGTTTATCATATTAAAGAACACCTTTTCGGTCATTCAGCATATTGATAAAGAATTCATCATATTGATAAAGAATTCATCATTTTGATGTTTTGTAGTTATCAATATTATGAATCGAACTTCAATAAAATGAATAATGGTTTGTAGAACCAAATTCATCAACATGATGATGATTTTCTTTCTGTGAACGTAACCAAGACTACTACAATTGTTCTGGACCCATCCCCATGACCAACATAATCGGTATATGATACTGTCTACCCTAATAAGGATACATTCGTTTATATATAGGGTATATATCGGTTTATATCGCAGGACTATACAATTGAAATTCTTTTCACAAAACATTTAAAATAAAATTTAAATTATTGCATTGATTTTTTCTCCATTCGCATTTTCATATTCTTGTCATACCGTTAGTGTATTTCCTCAAATTGTGTCTCCCATTTGTCTACCCTTTAAAAATTTAAATTTTCCACGCATTATTCGCTTTTGTCATCGTTTTTTTAAAATTAACATTTCACCCTTTCCGAATTTCGTTCGCTTTTGATAACTTTTTCCATTTTCGCGTGCTACATACTGTACCGCCATTTAACCCTTTAATGACTTTGTATTTTTTTTTCGACTTTATTTTGAATACATTATTTTATACGCTGTCACACATACATGCTTTTGTTTCGCTTTTGCGCCACTTGACTTTATGCACGACTATCATCAATTCTGATGCTTACATCAGCTCTTCAAGAGTTAAGTTCAACACGCAACTACACGAATACATATATATATATATATGTATGTGAGCACCCACACATGCACACGTCAATAAAAGAGTTAAATATGCATAACGTGTTACACCCTGTATTCAGGGTGTCGCGTCGAAAATGAATGATTGAAGCGCACTTGAAATGTCAGCCGGTGCAAGGCACCAGTAAAATTGCGGTTATTGCAACCACCGTGCGAGAGAGTTGGCAACTTTTTAATGTCGGTTGCTGGCTGGGTAGGTGTTGGTAACGTAAGTATTACCGTTCAGTGTTGGTGTAGGGTAACACTTTCTATGTTCTATACGACTTTTCGTGGAGATTTTTAGAGATGGAGGTGTAATTACTGCTGGTGTAATTAATATTGGTATTATTCTTTTTGATTCTTACAGAATTTTGTATGGAATTTACATGAATGGTTCCGAATTCATAAAATTATAAAAATAAAACTTTATTATACAAAAAAAATCTTTATACTAAATTTTATGCGTAAAGTGCTGACTTCAAAAATGTGTCAAAAAATTGTAAAATCAATACTAAACGTTTTTTAATAGGAAATATAATAAATTTTAATTTAAACCTTCGAACAAAATTTGAAACGCTTTATGGCATACACCCAGAAAAAAATACTATATAAATAATAGTTTTTTACTATTAAAAATTATTATTTTAATCGGAAAATACCATTAAATATTAGAAAATACCATGACATTGTCATTGAGTTTATATGAAAAGATTTATTTTTTGTATACTATTAAATCAGTTGAGGGAATTTTTTTCTGATTGTTCCTTTGAAAAATAATATGCCCTTAAAACTCTTCGTATATCATCAAAATTCTTGAAATATTGCAGTTCAATAAATTTACAAAAAAATGAGAAATGTATAAAAAGTAAAACATGCAAAAAACGAACCTCTGCCTATAAATTGTAATCATTTTTGTGCGCATTTCAAATTTTATATTTTTACGCGAAATGTTGTCTGAAAAGTTTGAGCACCCTGCGTAAAAACAACAAAATCAGCAGCAACAGCAATTTTTGCACAAGTAGCAATATTTCAATTGCTGAGGGTAGGCAAAGGATTTGCGTTGGCAAACAATTTTGCTGCGCAAACAAATCCTTTTTTTTTTTGTAATATTTCTTTTTCCAGCCGCTTACATAAGTATTATTTTTTTTATATATATTTTTGTTATTTTTTTACACTGCTGTTGTTTTTCCATGTTCGGCTAAAGTGCATAATCATGAATTTTATTTTGAGGATTATTGCCCAAAAAAAAAAATAAATGGTATATTTCACCCACCCCAGTAAATAAACAATATGAAGCCGATATTATGTAGCTCACAGCATTTCGCATGCAATATTTAAGTAAATTTATTTTTTTAGTAAATGTTGCTGACATAATTTGGTATTTTATGTAATAAATGTGAAAATAAAAAAAAATGTATATGAAAAAATATAAAATAAATAAAAAGCGCAATATGTGTATTACAACACTGTTATTACTACTTGTTCTAGTACTATTTCATATTACTATTCTAAAATGTTACCTAAACTCATGCATAATAAATTTTCCATAAATAAACATTCATTTATTTTGTACTAACTGCAATGTAGCTCAATACAGACATTGGCAGAAACAACCAGTCAATTCAATGTTTGCAGACAGACAATACACAGCCCATCAGACAGGCCCGACAAATCAATAAGGAAATCCTCTAGAGAGCCTGCAGCGAGTTTTTACTACCACAAACTCTGCAGACTATTGCTAAACTCACTCGAAAACAAATTAGAACCCCCCAAACAAGTGCCAAATATAAGAGCCCAGTGAAATTTTAATGTTTTTGCCCGAAATTGCATCACGAACATGAGCCGAGAGACAAGAACTCAGGGACGTTATTAAAACCAGACTATAATTTCCGTAGGTTTAACGCACAGACGGAAGTTTTCGACATTTATGTGTCTATCGTATAGAATGTGTCTAGTTGTTTGAACAGATCGGAGAATGTCAGTAGAAATAAAAAAATAAAACATTTCTGAAAGTTATAATTTGCATATTCAAATTTATACAGTTCACATTTACTATAATATGGGATCACTGAGCTCGATTTTGAAGTTTGTTTCGATAATTTGGGGTCTATTTTTAACTGTAGAAAAAACGATACCACCGTTCATTAATTGACATATTTATGAATGAATTCATTATATATATATGAACTTATTTTCACTATTGAACATCATAGTGAAGAACGAAATATTCAATACAATGAATTTGGATAGTCATATTGACGAATATAATCATAATATCTATGAAAAAACGATACCACCGTTCATTAATTGACATATTTATGAATGAATTCATTATATATATATGAACTTATTTTCACTATTGAACATCATAGTGAAGAACGAAATATTCAATACAATGAATTTGGATAGTCATATTGACGAATATAATCATAATATCTATGAATATTTTAAAATTTTTTTATAAATTGTTAATAATCGTTATGAATGTCATATTCAATATGATACATATTGTTGAACTAATATTTTTTCAAAATTATTTATTGATGGACATTTTTTAAAGAATTTTTCAGAATTCAAAATTTTTTCAAAAAAAAATTATTCGAAAAAAATTAAAAAAAAAAAATTGGAAAAAAATTAATTAAAAAAAAACAACTTTTAAAAAAAAAAAAATGTTTTTCAAAAAAAAAAAAATGTTTTTCAAAAAAAAAATGTATTTCAAAAAAAAATTCTGATGAAAAATATTTTTCGAAAAAATTTCAAAATGTTGTTTTTTCATAGATTTTATTAATTTATGCATGTCGAGCAAGTATTATATAAGAAACTAGCTGGACCCGTTCACAGCGTTGCCCGTGATAAGTTTTTGTAAATTCAAAATTATATCTTTTTAAATTACGGCCCTTTTGCCCTTTTTAGTGCATAAGTCGCCCGCTCACGTGCCGCTCACGTGCCACTCCCTTTGTCCAATCTCGTTCACTTTCTACGTGAAGATTACAATGTTTAATATGATCATTTGTTTCGATTTTTACAACTCTGCTCATAGTAGGTCAGGAGTTATATCAATTTTACTGTTTTGGCATATGGGAGGTGCCCCGCCCCGTGGCCCAATCTCGCCCACATTCTACGTGACGATTGGAGTTTTAAATATGAACATTTGGTTCGATTTTTATAATTCTGCTCTTAGTAGTTCAGTATTTACAGCAATTTTAATGTTTTGGTTATATGGGAGGTGCCACGCCCCGTGGTTCAATCCCGGCCACATTCTATGTGGCTGTTGGAGTTTTAAATATAAATATTTGATTCGATTTTTATAACTCTATTCTAAGTATGTCAGGAGTTATAGCAATTTTAAAGTTTTGGTTATATGGGAGGTGCCACGCCTCATGGTCCAATCCCGCCCACATAAGAAAATATTATAAACAACCACAAAATACATCATTGGGCTAAATTTCATGACTGTGGCTATCTTAAGTACACAGATATTTGCATTTAAAAACTTGCCACGCCCATTTTTGTACCTTAGGAGGCGAATTTCAAAAAATCCCGACAACCTCGACAACTTCGATCGACAAAATTACAGAAACCACCTACTCTGCAAAACAAAGTGGCAAATTTGGTTTGATGAACAGCATTCTTCAATATGATGTACATATATATTGTATTTTATGGTTTTGTTCATTAATATGATGAAACGTATACTTCACATACAATTCATTATATTGAAGAACACTTTTTCGACAGTTACCAAGCGTTCATCTTATTTATGATCGCATTCATAACATTGATGTCGTTAGTCATTAATATTATGAATGGTTCTTTAATACAATGAATCATGGTTTGAAGAACGGAATTCATCAATATAATGTTCATTTTTTTTTTTTTTTTTATCACCTAAAACATGATTTTCTCATGGTCTAATTAATAAATTATTTTGAATGCAACAGTCAGACGGAAACTCTTAACAATTTCATAAATGCGCATATTGACTCGCAAATGAAAATGTGATTTTGTGTGTCGGTTGATAAGTCATTTGAGGCAAGGAAATGAAATGAAAATTTCACAAACACATTTGCAGTTGAGTGAAAATTTTGTAACTTCCGCAACATCCTTCCTGCTAGACTATGAAACTTTTGAAATTGAGTATATTTGTGTGATATACATGCAATTCTACTAAATTTTGGATACACGTTTTGAATGAAAAAACTATTTTCAATTGGCTATAGGAAATTTAATAGGAATGATTTTTAGAAATTGCATTTCTTTAATTGACAGTTATTTGAAAGTCAAATTTTCGAAATAGTTTATTGCATATAGTGTAGAGATAACTTAAAAGGTAGTATGTAAATTATATTGCGATGCAATTTATGAATTTAATACTGCAGTATTTGGAAATATATTTTAGAGTTTCTTGTGTATAATATTTAAGGGTATTTTGTAAAGTATTCCATAAAGTAGCTGCTTAATAATATTCTAGAGTATTTCGGAGATTATTTTGTAGCGTAGCTTGTGCATTATACTTTGTAGTATTTTCTGTTTTAGCAAATTATTTTGAGTCTCACAAGATCTTAACTCATTTTCTAAATTGCGCTGAGGTATTTTTTTTTTGTTTTTTGCATGCTTACTACCCTCCTGGCTGTATTTAATAGCTATGCAGCCACATCCATTCACTTATGGGACTACAAATGCCTCTCAGATACGCCTGTTTGAGGCATGCATCATCATCATCATCGTCGTCGTCATCCTCAGAGAATGAAGCAGCAGTAGAAACAGCAGCAGCAACATCTTCAACTTCATTCATGCCTAAAACGCAAATTATATATTTGCCTCGGTTGTAACCTCGTTCTTTGGGTGAATTTTACTTTCTTCGCTGTGAAACCAATCTCCCCCCTAAAAACATACTGCTCCTCGGGCATACTATGTGTGTATTACACTGGGGAATTCATGGTTGAAGACATACTTTGTGCCCCGTTGCACAACAACTCTACAGTCGTCTGTATTTACAACATAGATGTTGCACATGTCTGCATTTCGGTAGTGTCTTCCAGGCATGTGCATGTTTTTGTCCGTCTTCACATATATATTTATTTATAAATATATATCTTCTTACATGTGTGCGTATCTTTGTGCAAGTGCAAATTAAGTCTTGCCAACTGCAAATTGAAAAATGAACAATCTGCCAAGACGCCGAGGCTGCTGATAATCTTGGCTAAAATGCTGTTAAATTAAGCAATAAATTGCATTTTATCAGACAGCCCACAAAAAGAAGGCCTTCGGTCTGCCGCAGTTGTTGAAAACCACATATATCATGTGCATCTTAAGACAATGCAAATGAAATGCAATAATAAAATATTTAATAAAGCATTTTATATGCATTTTAATAGATGATACTTATGTTGGTTGAGTTTTCTTTTGAAGTTGATAAAATTTACAAATTTCTAAAAGGTATTTTCTACTTGTATGGCATAAAACTTTACAATTGAACAGATTCTTCTTACTTCCGTTTAATCTTTCTGTTGTATAACCTTTTTAATACAGTACTTTCCATTATTTATAGCCTATTATACAATATTTCCATAAATTAACATTTTATACCATTAAACATATTCATTTCCCAACATTCCATCAATTCTGTATATCCCACACGACAACCCTGACAAGTTTAATTCACTTTAAGTTCTTTTTTCAAATCCTGTGCCTTAATCCTATTTGCCGTATTATAACTTTTAGAAAACCTATTTTCATTACTTACTAAAGCGAATTCGACCCATATTTATCTGATTATTGCTCTGTTCAAAAATATTCCCCAAGCAGTAATTTTTTTTATCTAGAAACTCAGCAAAGATTTATTTTAAATATGCGTTGCTGAAAAAATACGAACTGAGGGTTGTACCAAATACATGTCAGCTGTTCGACGCATTGACATTAATCCCATTACTTGGGGGCATTTGGCCAAAGCACGGAGAAGATTCTGTGAAAAAGTGTTTGTGACATTTGAAAAGGTAGTAAACAAAATACAAAGTTGTAAAAAGTGCTGCTTAAAACAATATCCCACTGGACTATGTTCATTTTTTGGTTGGGTTCTTTGTTGCCAGTACCATTTTTGTTTTTGCTCACTTCTTGTAAGACCTAAAAGTTTGAAAAGTGAGCCCCTGGTAACTACAGGTACCATACTGTTTGGCACTCAAAGCCAACATGTCTTGATTTTTAAATGCTTTCTTTGGTGACTTTCTTAAAAGCAGACATTTGCCTGAAAAAAAAGAGACACGTGCTGTGGGTGCTGTAAAACTTTTTGTTCAAAGACTGACATTTTTACCAGCATCCCTAACGACCCTAACTAGTGTCGAATTGAATTGATGGCAGCTCTTTAACCAACGCATTTTGTCGTTTCTCATTTGTGTGGTTTTTCGATTTGTGTGCAAATGGGCTGCCATTATACGAGGCCACATATCCTGCAGCACTTTTGGCACAATTTACATTTTTGTCTATTTCTACTTTCGGTAATTTCTGTAAAAACCTAAATTCTCTTTGAAGTCTTTAATTTAAGCTCTTAATGGTAGACGCTATTTGAAGTCTCTATTTGAAGTCTTTATTTGAAATCGCTATTTCCGTTACTTATAACAAGTCTTCAAAGCCATCTTGTTGTTCTGAACCGCCGGCACAAAAACCACACAACTCAAAACAATTTATACCATGTTACAGTGGGTTTGCGGTAATTTAATTTACCGCCAATTTTGTAGCTCGTACTTTCATGCACATCCGAAAAACAACCTTTTTCTTCGACGTACTTTCGTCAACTTAAACTTTAGATCTACCCTGACTTTGAAGCATTTTAAATGATTTTTTCAATTCAATTCAAGTTTCAGCGAGTAGTTGGATGTTTCTCACATGCATTGATTGAAAAGTTTGTCGAAGACGTTACGCTTGTCTCACTCTTTCTCTCCCCCTGTCTATAGCTAGCTATTTCATGCCATACGTGTTTGAAATGCTTAGTATCTGCTCACCACAATATGTTACAAGCTGTAACTCTTGTTATCCTTGCAGCATGTCCTTGCACTTCATTATATTTTCTTGCGCATCATTCTCAGCCACAGTCTCGTCAACTCTTTAACTAGTTTCTTGCAGTCTGCCACAAATGCTGCATGTCGTACGCTGCCTTTTTCTACCGTCTGCCTTCTTTTTTTCCGACAGGATTGAAAAGCAATTTTCTGCTAAACCACTTTGATCAACTTAATCCGCCGCACCAACACCACTTACTTTGCCAGTTTGATGCGTGCGACTGCATTTTTCGTTCTAGCCAAATTGAATGATTGAAATTTATTGGCAGTTCAGAAGAGTTGTTGTGCTCCAAATTGAAATGCTAACATATTGAATTGGAAAACTGCACCAAAAACTGAAAAGCTAAAAATTCAATTTTCAGTAAAAGCTAAATTTACCATGCACCCAGATAAAGTCGAAGTTCTTAACAAATGCTGCTATTTTTCTGCTCGTTCCCAAAATATATCAGGTTAAAAATTGTTCGAGAAAGAGTTGAGAAAAATTTTCGAATAGGAATTGTTCGGGACGAATTGCAAGAGAAGTTGGCAAGGTAAACATTGATCGGGGAAAGATTCTGTGGAAAGAAAAGAATTGTCTCGGCGAAGAAAAGTCAGGGAATGCTTGTTGGTGAATATATGATTTTTGGAGAAGAATTGTAGTGAAAGAATTGCCAGACAAATATGTTGTAGGGAAGAACTATGTGAAATGTAAAATTGTCTGAGGTATAATCGGAAAGTAATGAATTGTCTCGACGAAGAATTATCAGGAAATACTTGTTGGTGAATATATATATTTTTTTAGGAAGAATTATGTGAAAAGGACCGTTTTTGGAGGTACGATTCTCTAGGCGAAGAATTGTGTGGAAAGGAATGAATTGTCAGGGATTCTTTAGTAAAGTTATCGGGGAATAATTTTTGGAAAAGAATTGTCGGACAAATGTGGTCTACGGGAAGAATTGTGTGGAAAGAAATAAGTTGTATCAGAGAAGAAATGTGTGGAAAGTTAGGGTCAGAGGAATGGTTTCCGAAGGAATAGTTAGAATAATTGTGTGCAATAATTATCAGGGATACGACAATTCGTAAAGAAATGGCGTGCACGAATTGCCAAAGGAAGCTTTGACTAGGAAACGATTGTCTAGGAGAAGAATTGTCTGGAAAGGGAAGAATAATCACGGGTGAGAAATGTGTATAGAAATTAAAGGATTATTTCGACGAGAATTTGTTGGTGTAGAATTTTCTAGGTAAGAATTTCTGAGGAAAACACTTCGGAGAAAATGCAGAGGAATTGACGGCGGGAAAATTGTCTGGGTTTGAATTTGTGGGGAAAAGGAGTGAAAGAAATTAGAATGACATGGAAATCACTGACACGGGAACGAATTATTGTCTGGTAAGAAATGTGGGGAACGGAAAGAATTGTCGGGGATGATATTTTGTTGAACATTCGTGTGGAAAATAGCGAATTGTCTCGGCGATGATTTTTATAGGAAAACTTGTGGAGGAAGAATTGTTGAGTAGAATTAACGGACAAGAATTGTCTGGAATAAAAATATGGCATCGGATAAGATTTGACTAGAAAAAATTGTATGTATTTTATAATAAATCCGAGACAAAATTTTTGGCATTTTTCTGGAATAATTCGGGCATATTTCCGGCAAACGCACAGATAAATAGAATATAAAATTTTGTGGAATTTTATTGGCAGATTCACTGCATATTTTGGGAACAGGCAGAAAATAGATACCTTCTGATACAAACTCCGCGTTTGTCTGTTTGAAATATGTCCAAAAAATATTTCAAAACTACCTCGACCCTGCTAAAAATGTTGTATGAGGGAGTTATGAATTATTTCGCTGTATAACATCTTCATAACTTCATTAAACAGTAGTCTTGAAAAAAACTTTCATCGTATAATCCTTAAATTATAGCCTTTCGCCTACAAAGATTTCATAGCACGGCCATACCATAGATCATCAATATGCCTCACTCATTATTTCAAATATTCAGCATTAGATGCACATCAACCAGCAACAACAATGCCATCATCAACGGCATCACAGTGCGACCACCACCATCAATAGTGGAAGCAACAGCACCATCATCGACATCATCACCAACATCATGATTATCGACGCCATTATCAACGACCACACCAATTACTACACCAAAAGCAACAGAATGCAGCTCCAACATATTCAACCATTGAATACAACAATTTAACAGTAGCTGCAATTTTCGCATAACTTGTGAAGCAGACAGACAGACAGACAGACAGACAGACAGACTGACCAACCAACCGTCAACAGAAACTACCTGCTACGTAGAAACAGGCCCCCCAATATGGTGCGGGCAACCGACACCGCACGAGTAACGTACCGTGCGCGCGCGTACTCGTCTGACAAAGAGACCAATAGACAGCGACAACAAGCGACAGACAGACAGAGAAAGAAGGAAAGACAGCGAAACTGATTGTCTATCGAGAGTCAGTGTCTAACCGACCACAATTTTGCAACATCATGATGCACGTTTTTCAATGGTTACGGCACGGCCGCGGCGGTGGCAGCAGCGTAAACGTGCCTCCGTTCGTCATAAATTTACAAACGACTTTTAAATCATTGTCTCTCTCTCGTATGTTGTAGTTACTGCTCATGCTGCATTTGCTGCCGTTTTTGGTTCGGCAAAGGTAACCCTGCCTAGTCAGTTGGCAGCCCGATTGTCTGTCTTTCTGACAGTAGCACACTTTTCTTCATCCAGTTGCAGATACCGATACGAATCCAGATCTGTCTAGCATTATTTAGGTTTACTTGAGCTCAAGCCATGAACACACACGTGTTGGCGAGGCTTAAACCACGTTAAAGAACGGCACGTTTTTGTCTGGTTTTTGCATTTTTTTTATAGGTTTTTTTATTTTATTTTTTATGACAGGTTTTAGATGCATCTGAAATATGTTTTTCAATTCCAGTATTTCTTTTATATTTGTTAACAATGATTTCAAAATATTTTTATAACGAAACCGATATCCGTGGAAGACCGTTGAATTTCAAAACAGAAACCGTAACTACAAAAATTGTTGTTAAAAAATCAGATAGAAACCGATATATAAAACCTAAAACTATCAATTTTGATATACTTATGATACATTTTTGTAGTTCCTTGTGTTTTGGTTTTTTTTGTTCAAAATTCTCTTGGGGAATATTGTCTCGGATGAGAATTAAATTCGGGAAGAATCTGAAAATTCTTCACCGATATAGTTGATTAATTTTCTGGGAAAGAATGGAACGGCAAAAATTATCTTGGAAAATAATTGTGCAGGGGAACAAAAATTGTCCGAGAAAGCATTGTTCAGGGAATGATTGTCTATTGGAATAATTCTGGGGAAAGCAATAAATTACTCGTGGAAGAATAGTCCAAGGTAGTATGGTTCGATGATGACCTGTCTGGATAAAAATTGTCCTGGTAATGAATTGTTCGGCGAAGAATTATCTCGGACATGAATTATCTGGGGAAGAATTATCTCAAGGAAATATTGACTGGGTAAAAATTGTCCCGGTGATGAATTGTCCATGGAATGAATTGTCTGAATTGTGCAATTATTAATTATGTCGGCGATGAATTGTATGACGAATAAGTATCTCGAGGAATAGTTATCTCGGAAAAATAATCTATCTGTGAATAAGTCTTTGGAGAAAACTGATCTCGCAGAACTATGGATCGGAGAAGAATTTTACGAAAAATAAAGGTCTCAAATACCAATTGTTAGGAGCATAATTGTCTCGGGGAAGAGTTATGTGTGAAGACTGTTCTTGTAAAAATTTGTTCGAAAAACATTGTCCATGACCTCTTAATTTCAATACATTCCATTGTTTATTCAATATCATATTTTATACCATTTAAGGTTTGACTTCTTTCTTTTTTTTATGTCGTTCTGCGAACATTCTTCCAACCAAACTTTGTTCTGTGTTTCAATTTCACTCATTTCACATGCAGTTTTCTTCACTACAACTTAACTCTATAACGTGCTTTACATTTGCAACCTTTTTTTCAGCCTATTTTTGGGCCGTCCTCTTGGCAGTTAAGTTAAATTTTGTTGTTAAATTTTTTGTTTTATTTTGGTTTTCTTCAATTATTTGCTCTTTTACTATGCATAGACACGCGCGTGTCTGGTGTTATTGTTGCAACATCTTGACCATGCACGGATGGATCTCTGACCATTTTGGGTGCTCGTTTGTTGTAATTGTGGAGAAAAACTAAATTTGGTCTTTGGTTTGTGGCATGACATGTGCAGCTGATAAGTTGTATTTTTAGTTTATATTTGCTTTATTTTTTATTTTCAACATGAAGATAAATTCTTGGCTTTTTAATGCATTGCATTGGTTAGGCAGTGGTCAAGGAATTTTAGGAATTGGAACAATAAGAATTGTAATAATAGCTAAGTTGGAGAAAAGATGAACTGGAATTTATTTATAAAAGATCTATGTAATTTTGTGATAAAAATAAACAATAGTAGAGATTAAAAATTCTTTAAATAAAAACTGAAGAAGAAAATATGGAATATATTAATGATGAATTATGAATGATGAATAATATGCGCTGAGGAATAACGAATGAAAAGTGAATAATTAATTGAATTATAAATTATGAATTATGAATTATAAATTATGAATTATGAATTATGAATTATGAATTATGAATTATGAATTATGAATTATGAATTATGAATTATGAATTATGAATTATGAATTATGAATTATGAATTATGAATTATGAATTATGAATTATGAATTATGAATTATGAATTATGAATTATGAATTATGAATTATGAATTATGAATTATGAATTATGAATTATGAATTATGAGTTATGAATTATGAATTACGAATAATGAATTATGAATTATGAACGATGAATGATGAACGATAAATGATAAATGATGAATGATGAATGACGAATGATGATTGATGATTGATGATTGATGATTGATGATTGATGATTGATGAATTATGAATGATGAATGATGAATGATGAATAATGAATTATGAATGATGAATGATGAATGATGAATGATGAATGATGAATGATGAATGATGAATGATGAATGATGAATGATGAATGATGAATGATGAATAATGAATGATGAATGATGAATGATGAATGATGAATGACGAATGACGAATGATGATTGATAAATGAGGAATGATGAATCACGAATGATGAATCACGAATGATGAATTACGAATGATGAATCAAGAATGATGAATGATGAATGATGAATGATGAATGATGAATGATGAATGATGAATGATGAATGATGAATGATGAATGATGAATGATGAATGATGAATGATGAATGATGAATGATGAATGATGAATGATGAATGATGAATGATGAATGATTAGTTATGAATTTTTAATGATGAATAATAAATGTTGAATGAATGAATAATAACAATGATGTTTTTTTAGTCAATAATATTCTTCATAGTGTAGTTTTTAATTGTGTTCCGCACATTTGTCCCTGCCCCATCAATAACCTTCATTGTCAATTATGAATTCATCATAATTAACTCAAGTCTACAAAGTTCATTGTTTCATGCAATTTAATAGTTTCGATACTGCCCAACCAATAGTGCGGCCAACTATAACCGCAATGGAAACCACAGCAACAGCACCTCGTCTCCCTTAAAAATCCAGGCACAAATGAAGCAGCAGGTTCACTGAACCTGACAACCTCTCCCCAAAATGGTACAACTAAATTACAACAATAATATGAAAAACAATAATGCCACATTGTCGCAATTAATTTTAACGCATCATCGATTGTTGTTGCTGCCACATTCCCCATCAACAACAACAACGAGCACATGTTTGCCGCGGCGATTGTGGTAGGTCTCGCGAGAAATACTTTTGATTTAATTATGAACGTAGTCATTGTGGTCGCGACATGTAATGAATGCATCGCTGATGGCGAAGCAATGCTTGATTGCAATTGCCCGCTGAATGATTGTTGCTGATAAGAAATGTTGTCAGCAAAGGCAACAAATCGTCACGAAAACAAAATGCGAATTAAAACAAAGTCAGCAATTCAATTGAAATATTTGCGCTGATATCTGACAGTCTGATGTCCGAGCGCGTCAATGCGTGCGTCAATGCATTGCACTGTTATATTTTGACAGCTGTCAATAATATCCGCGCAGTTTACGAGTTTTGCGCATTTGATATTTATTTTTACTACATTTTTAATGTCTCTTTTAATCATTGTGCATTAATATAAATGTCAGCTAAGTCAACAATTTTGATATCGCATAAAAACGATGTTGCTAATTGTTCGCATTTCTCTTTGCGGCTGCATGTTTAATCCCTGTTTCCTTCCTCTTGCAGCATTTTTATTTCATTCAAATGTCAATTCGTCTGAACAACTTGTAACTTTATTATTTTTATAATTTAATTGATTTAATGTCATTTGCTGTTGCAATTAATTAATTTGCTACACAGCAAAAACCCCAACATATACGCTTCAATAATCGTCATCTATTTTTTTTTGTCTGGTTTGTTTTTTTGTTCTTCCTGTCATCGTATTATTGACATCTCTTTTTGCGTTGACATTTTGCGTGCATTTGACATTTGCACATGTTGCCGTATATATTTTTTGCATTACGCTTCATTCCACGGCAATCAATTCAATCAATTCTAAAGTCCATCGAGTCAGCAACATGCTCATCAATGTTTCTAGAACTTCCCAATGCTTTACCCTGCAGCTCACTCTCTCTACTCAAAACTTATGTCGCACATCCTTCATCCATATCAATTCCATACCGATTACTTGGTCGCTGCCAATATCACAATCAATTAAGTTCAGAATGTGAAGATGAATTGAAAAAGAAAAAGTAGTAAAGAAAACAGCTGAAACGTACAAAAATTAATTGAAATGTCCAGAGCAGCAATTAATCCTTGCGCATCATTGCGCTCTGCATCTTCCCGGTACCACTTTGTGTCTAGTTTTTGTCCATTACTTTAGTTCTTCAGCGCGTCACAGTGCCTTCAATCTATTTTTAGTTCTTCCTTCTGCTCATTCTTAGTTTATAGCAATCATTCCATCGTGTCTGACAATTCTCAATCATGTCATGTCGAAGCATATAAATCTTTAAATCAAATCGCAGCCTTAGTGACAACGTCAAGTGCACATCGAGTGTGCGTCGATGTGCTGATGTTCAAAATCCGCACAATCGAGCTTAATTCCTAGAAGTGCCTTCAGAGCAAAATCTAATCAAAATAGAACTCCTAATACACATTGCTATTGGAACGAGGCATATAGTATTATTGAAGAAACAGCTGTTTCTGACATTTGCAACATGACAGCTGAGCGCACGAATACAAATAAATGAAATATATTTGATGCAGATGTGTTAACAACTCTTTTTGTTGTTTTGACAAATACTTTGTTAAGTTTGTATATTGTTTAAAATAGAATAGTTGATTTTTGAAAATGTCAGTTGACAGTTGATTTTGTAAAGCCTTAATTGACAGCTGCGAAATCGACTATAACAATTGGCTATTATTATAAATACACAATTTTTAGTTAATTTAACAAATACGCTCTCTGCAAGTTCTGTCAATCTTTGACTTCACTGTCAATTGCTGCAATTTGTTCTTTCAATTGACATGTTGCACTAAATTCATCTCTCTCTCTCTCTTTGCTCAAATCAATACGTTGCAATCTTTCTTTTCTATACTCTGTCAATGTTGCTGCACTACAATTTATTACAATTGTCACATTTGCTCTAAATACCTGTCACTCTCTCGCTGCTGCTAGCGCTTGCTACCGGGTAGCAGCAGCACCAGGTAGTTGGCAACACTTATCGCTTGACAAGCATCTCGAAATGATGTCATTGTGACAGTTGTTTGCAGTAACTACCAACATTGACATGTCGTTTACTTTGTCGCAATGATGTTGCAAATTTTGCACAAAGATCAAGATTTTGCTATTTGTCATGTAATAAAATTAGAAAGCAATACGTAAATTTGTGACTCTAGAGATTTGGACAATTTTGTTATTTGGTACGTTGGACATAAAGTAGTTGCTGTCAATGGAGCTTGACATAAAGTTAAATTTGGGGGTGACAGTTGCAAATTTTTTGTAGACATCGATTGATTCAAAGGTGGTCTTTGAGATTTACTTTAATTTAAAATGATTTTCTTTTATATTATTATTTTATTATAAAATAAAATTATTTGCTAAAATATATTATTTGCTATTTTTAAATGTTGTATTTCTTTGATTTACCCTTGCCTTATCATTTCAACGTATTGTCATGCTTATAACCATAGCCCCCAGGGCTTCAATTACAGCTGTCAAACCAGATGATCGATAAGTAGGCCATAAGCAGCGCTTAGTATTAACAACTTATTCGATATGCACACTCAAAAGACCCTTCTTTGTAAAACCAATCAATCCATGACCACATTTAAATGCACGCAGTGCCTTTGATTGATGACCTCGGAGAGTCGGTTAATATCTTTAGTAGTTATTTTAAATTTAAATAAACCCTAAGTATCAAAAATTAACAGTTTGCATGACTGCGATTTAAAAAAAATATATATTCAGCAGACGTTTAAAAATTGATGGATTGTTTTTATATAGGTTCAATGCAAAATTCACTCATTTTTCTATAAATGCTATTAATTCAGTAAAGCATGTTATAATTAAAAGCCCAATGCACATTTAAAACTGACAGTTTTCCACTAGAAACCAACAAAAAATGATACAAAAAAAGACCACAATTGACAGCTGTCAAAAAAATTAAAACTTAATAACCGCAAAGACCTAAAAACTTGTTTATTCAATTAAAGTCAGCTTAAATTTTGTAAAATAATATACAAAAATTATTATTAAAAAAAAAAAATTGAAAACTAATTTGCACCGCGTCGTGTCACGTGTTAACAAGCGTGCTCAAATAAAACAGTAACGCTTCGTTGATAAAAAGGCACTGAGTGTGACCAGAAAATGGTCTGCCTGTCTGTCTATCTGGGGCCTGTCACTTTGGCTCTATACGCCTTTTGAGTTGGTTGGTGCTATAACTGTCTGACAGTATTATTGACTGTCTTACTATCTAGCTGTCTGTAAAGCTATCTGTCTGTATAGCTAGCTAGCTGTATAGCTATCAGTCTGAATATATATCTGTCTGTCTTTGCCTGACACAGTTAAACTTTTTTAAAGACTGGTTTAATTATGACTCTAATGCGAAGTTGTAAAATGTGCATTTGCACGTCGTGTATAAGGTCAAGAAGGCATTAAGTGCGCTAAACAATAAACTTTAAAAGTCTTTAAACACTTTTAAAAGCCACAAAGAAGGTAGAAAACTTTAAACTATTAAATACTGACCCTCGAGTCCTATGTCAGATTTTGATGAGACTTCACACCGACAATATTTTGGTTGATCGAATGTTGAAATTTTTTTTATTTTACGTTTTTCTATATAAAATCACGCATTTTTTACTTGAAAAGTTTTGGAGTCATCGTAACAACGAAATGGGTATTGGAATATCTATGATTTCTCATATAAAATACCCCATTTTTGGTTAAAATAATTATTTAAGTACATATTCTACGATACCAGACCTGTAGACCAGGTAAACGATCCCGCCTACATAGAAAAATAAATTCTTCAATATGATGAATTTATTCATAAATATTATGAATTTTTTCACCAACTATCAGATTCATCATATTCATTATTAATGCATGCATTAATTATATATATGAACAAAATATTCAATACAATGAATTTGAATTGTCATATTGATAAATTTGTTCATAATATTAAAAAAAAAAAAATCATAAAATAATTGGAAAAAAAAATTATAAACATTTTATTTCAGGGTTTAAAAAACTGAAATATTGCAATAGCAGTAGCAACTGCTCTGACTGCGACTATTTCAAACACAACAGCAATAGCAGTAGCCAGTAGCACATTTCTGAAAACTAAAAATATGAGAGTCACCAATTCAAATTTAAACGAGTTGGGAAAGTTAGGTCACATGGGTAAGTTCGGTCACATGGGGCGGATTTTTATAGTCGGTCGGGCCCGACTATGGAATACCCTACACCTTTGGTGGGGATATTAATGTGGGATATTTAATTGCATACCTTAATTTTAAAGTTTTTAATTATGCTGAACCTCCCCACCCTCAGAATATTATTCATATATCAGAAATTGACGTCTATAACTATACCTTGAATACTTTTCGAGTTATTAGTTCCGTAAGAGTTATATAAAAGTGACTTGTATGGGAGGGGGTCGTGTCCGTTGACCGATTTCGCTCATTTTCAAACTCAGTTCTTACTTTTGGCTAAAATATATTGAGACGAAATTTCATCACATTCTGATCAGTATTTCTCAAGTTATTCTGTATTCGGACAGCAAGACAGAAAGACGGACGGACAGACGAACATGGCTAAACGGACTCGGGTAATGATGCTGATCAAGAATATATATACTTTTCCATACCGGACACGCCTCCTAAGGGGCGTTACCATATATGCACAAAGTTAATATACCCTGTACCTCATAGGTGTAGAGTATAAAAATTACTACTGCTGGTGCTATTTAATTTTCACATTGTTTCGACGGCAGTTGAGTTCGGTTTTTGTGTATGGCTGTGGCAGTCAAACACAACTACCGATAGTCGTTGTTCGGTTGTTGCAAAATAGCCGACAGTCGTTGTTCGGGTTTTTGCAAACAACCATTAGCCGAGTAGCCGGTCATTGTTCGGTTGCTGCGAATTACTGTCGTAGTTCATATTTAGAAACGACAGCAATGGTTCGTGAATTGTTCTACGTGACTGCGTAAAACAAACAACACGCACGAATACATGAAACTATCAGTTACTATTGTTGTCAAGTGTGCTTGCCATGTAATAACATGAACGAGTCGACGTTGCAGCGCGCCGCGTGCGTATTCAGTGTTGGTTAGTAGCAATAAATATATATTTATCAGATATTTCTGTTAATGGATCAATATAAAAATTAGTTCTCAAATAAAATTCATAAAAGAAGTTTAAAAGCATATATTTCATTAATAGAATCAACGAAGTCTAAGCAAATTCTTACTCAAGAACCAATATATTTTCATATAATTTCTTATAATTAAAAAAATAATCAATATCACTATTCTGTATATTATTTTTTTACAATCGCATAGAATCGCGATTGTAAAAAATTAAATGGAATTTCTTTTATTGAGGTATGTCAAAATTTTAAACCCAACACTGCGTAGTAATGAGACATTCGCATGTCCAAAAAAATATATAGACTGTATAAAAGAATGAATCAATGATAGTAGGCACAAATGCAATCATAGCATTTCATAGTTCTATAGCCTTGAATGCAAATGGACAAAATTTTCTAAACCATTTTGTTATTTCCAACATTTTCATGTTCATTAATACAAAGCAGTATTCATCACTTTTTGTAGCACAGAAGAGCATATTGCCAAAGGATATCGTTTGCGTTACCTTTATTTGAATTTTTCGTATTTTCCATAAAGGCAATGGTTTTATATTCCGTATTTTATAAAAGTTTCTCTTTGGCACTTTATTTTGTTAATAACTTCTGTGGTACCTTTTCATATAGTGAATGTGTTAGAATTTGGGTTTATTAGTTTTTCTTTATTATTCAATAGTTTATGTAAATTTTGTAAAGTTGAATTTATATTTTATAACAAGAGCTAAAATAAAAGTGGAATTTTTGAAGCAACTGAATTTTGTTGAATTTTTCTTTTTTTTTTGAGATCAAAATTTTTTTTTGCACGTTTCAATTCACATGATACATTTGTATATATTATTTTGATATGTATATATTATTCGGTTTTTATTCATGAGCGACATGCTGCTTAGTGGCTCGGTTTTTCTATTGGATTTTTTGTGATTTTTTCCACGGCTTAAGGTTTAGCAAATACAAGCTACAAAATTTTGTTTTATGCAGTAGATATTTGTATGATATGCATGTGAAATATTTGCATATGTTACTAACTCCTGTATTTTGTTATAGCGAATTTATGCAGATTTGCTTTTTATGAGTTACAGCCGAAATATATGCAAAAACACACACACAAATGAAATATAAATGAATACGCGAAATATGATGTTGTATTACATTTGTTGAAGAACATTTGTTTGAAAATATATAAAAAAAAATTACAACAGATTTTGTCGAAACACAACATTTTCAATACTACAAAAACTCAAACAAATTATGTTTTTGCCAAAGTACATAGTGTTTACGAGATAAAAAAGTGGTGTAAAGGTATTAATGGTTCATTTTTAAAGCACCTATCGATCTGCATCATTAATTAAAAATAATTTGACAAACATTAAATTGCCATTTGTTATTTGCAGGAAAAAAATGTTAAGCAAATTATTTTTAATTAATGATGCAGTTCGATAGATGCTTTAAAAACAAACAATAAATCTCGCATCAATAAAAAGTTATGCAGAAAAAACGAAAAGATTCGCCCTTTTGGCAAGACAAGATTTACAATTTCTTAGTTTTTTTTGCTATAGCTTTTTATAAGCGCAAGATAAAATAGTGGTTTAAAGGTATTTATTGTTTGTTCTAAAAGCACTTATTGGTTGGCATTATTATTTAAAAATATTTTGCCAAACATTTTTCCTGCAAATAACAAATGGCATATTAATGTTTGGAAACATATTTTTGAATAATGATGCCAATAGATAGGTGCTTTAAAAACAAACATTTAATGCCTGTACATTATTATTTTATCTTGCGCATATAAAAAGCTTAAAAAACCAAAATATTTGCGTTTTGGTCAGGATATAGCCTCACAAAATCCGTATTTATAATTCAGTCAGTTGTCCAAATCCAAAGATATTTTAAACACGTTATGATAATTGATGAATAAACCAAAAAAGACAGAAAAAATCTAAATTTTGCAAATTTTTAAAGCACTTCAAACTTTAAAATTTTATTTCCCAACATTTTTAAAAATGCACATTCGCCGCTTTGGCATGACAGTGACAAACATGTTTTTTGTATTTTTAAAATTTAAATAAATTTAATTTTTTTTTGTTAATACTAATTTTAATTTCAATATGTACAAATTTGTGTGCTATTTTTAATTCTGTTTGTAAAATTTTAAAACTCTATTTCTTTATTCTATTTCTCATTTTTAATTCAATTTTCCTTTACACTTTTCAACATTACCGTTTGTTTAAACTTGTCCGAATGTCATGCTTTTTTCACCGCCACTCAATCACATACATTCTTTTCCATTTACACACTTCATTTCATACGCATATCACTCCGTTTTCACTGCACTACGTTGCAAGTACTGCAAGGGCCAGTCGTATAGTCGTAAAATACGTTGTACAACTTTTTTGTGTACTCTCCTCCGGTTGCACTACCAAGAAAATTGCATTTGCAATAAATTCCTATCAAGCGAATTACACGAAAATGAGCGTAAAAATGAAAATGTCAGTCTGGAACATTGGACTGTCTATCAAAGTCGGGCACAACACCAACGGCAAGCGCAAAAATTTATGCAAGAATATTTTTATATAATAGTACAAGAAAGACATAAACCAGACGTTTAACTCGATGATAAACTGGACTAGTGAACGTATAGTGAGCTAAAGAAAAGTGAGTATTGAAAGAAAAGTAAAGAAAAAATGTTGTATAATTTCAGATAAATATATCTAGGTACAGATATATGATATCTAGAGACATTATATACAAACAAATATAGGATGACAAAAAAATAAAATATAATATGACAGTGTACCACAGAACTCACACCCAGAAAAAAATGCCCTCAAATCCCATTAGAATTGGTCAATAGGACAACTATAGATTGAATAGTATACAAAAAATAAATCTTTTCATATAAACTCAATGGAAATGTCATGGTATTTTCATTTAATGGTATTTTCCGATTAAAATAATAATTTATCCTATTGACTATTTTTAATAGTAAAAAACTATTATTTATATAGTATTTTTTTTCTGGGTGCAAGAGTCATGAATTTCGTTTAAATTGTCTTTTTATTTTAAATACTTGTAGAAAATGAATCAAAAATTAAATGATTTTATGTTATTTTTCATTTAAAATATGTTTTTCTTTTTAAATTGTAATTAAAACTATATATATATATATATATATATATTTTTTTTTTTGTAAAACTCGACAATCTTATATTGAACTTCTTGGAATCAATAAATTAAACATTTCTCTGAACATAACTTCTACCGTCTGAGTAAGAATTTCGCAATTACATTTTTTGAAGCCTCTGCAATTACAAGTTCTGTGTTATTTTTATAGCCACGTTTTGAAGACTGTTTCAAAAAAAACCCTTAAATACTTTTACGGTAACCACGAGCTTATAGTAACTGTAGACAAATTTTTGAGTTTCTGTAACCAAATTTCAATTTTTTGAAAGCAATAAACTGAAAGCCAAGAAATTTATTTCTGCAAACCAAGAAATATATTCGAGATTACTTTTTTGATAGTGACGATCTTATGGTTCATACTTTTTTTGAAAGACGAATTTAATTTCTACAAATCAAACGACATATTCGAGATTACTTGTTTAATAGTGGCTATCTTAATATCGCAGGAATTCGTTAAATTATTTCAGCGTTTTTTTTTTGTTTTTTTCGAAGGACCCTTTTTAAAGCTTAGTAAAACATTCGATTTCTGCTTTGAACGCCATTTATTTAATTTCTGCATAATATCATAAATATTCATGATTTCCTTTTTTGATCGTGACAAACTTAGTTCTACGCCTCAAGAATAATACCGTTTATTACTCTTTGATAGACACGAACTTATCTTCTGCATCCCAAGAAATATTTTCTTGATTTATTTTTTTAATAGCCAAATTGGTATATTTTAGATTCCTTCTGAATTTGAGAAATGTTTCAATTATTACTCATTGAGAGACACGAACTTAACTTCTGCAAACCAAGAAGTATTTTATTGATTGGTTTTATATATTGGTATGTTTTTGATTCCATCTGGATTCGTTTATTACTTTTGATAGACACGAACTTAAATTCTGCTAACCAAGCAGTATTTTCTTGATTGATTTTATTAATAGCCAAATTGGTATATTTTAAATTACTTCTGGATTTGTGAAAGATTTCGTTAATAGACATGAATTTAACTTCTGCAAAACAAGAAGTATTTTCTTGATTGTTTATATTAATAGCCAAATTGGTATGCTTTAGATTCCGTCTGAAACACAAAATATCTTTTATTGCAAAAACCTTTTAAAGACTCAAATAAACTTTAACAATTTCATCTTATTAAAAGCATATTTTACAAATTGCACAAAATTATTTATTTTCACCAAAACACTAAGAAAACATATGCAAAAAGTTAACGACGCTATGTGCCATTTAAATTGGGCTCCTGAAAATAAGCTGTATGAATGAAACCTTGAAAATACATATATGTTTTATATATAATAAAAGCACACACGCACTTTAGTACCCTTTGGAGTAGCAAAACGGTAGCTAACAACAAATGTGCAACATGCAAAATACGGCAAAAAGTGGCATAAATTATGCAGACTAACAAAATGTTTGTCTGAGCCGTAGGTACCACGTCTGTCTGTCTGAGCTCTAGAGTAAAATTTATATTTATGCAAGTTGCACCCGCGCACTCACATGTGTTAAATAAGCTGGACTGTTGGTTGGTTGGCAACGCTACATATAAAATATGCTAGAAGCATATTTTATGTTAGTTGGAGGTTGTGGCAGATTTTGGGGTAGCTTAGAGTAGGAAATCAGGCAGGCAGGAAAGCAAGCAGCAAGTAGTCATAAGTTTTCATTTGAAATTTCGGCAATCATTTTTTGAGCACAAAAATCCAGTAGTTCCGAGGGAGAGAGGGAGTTGTACAAGAAATATGCAATAAATCAGAACATGCATAACTTAAATGCATAAAATCCAAGAACATGCAGAACTTCAGGATGGCGTAATAACTGCTTGGGTGCTGAAGAGGACAAAACACCATGGCTAGACACAATGGTATGTAAAAATGGTATGATATATCGTATGAGCAAAAAAAACTAGAAATTAAAATAGAAAAAACACGTAATACTTTGGTACTAAAATCAAAAAAAAAAATAGAAACTTAACAAAGTAGTTCTGAACTTTTTTTGCAAACACTATAAAAAGAAAATATGTAGAGATCACAGAAAATATGAGTTGATAATGAAAATTAAGAACTATTTGTGAAGTTCATGCTTGAGCCACTGTAGTAGGCACGAGGCAGAAAAGCATGATAAATGGCAGGACATAGACGACATGTTATCAAGATAAAGTGTGGCGAGCAAATGTGTGAGCCGAGGGTTTTTTTATGATTTGGTTGTTTTTTCTTATTTTTAATTTTTCTGGTTTATGTAGTAAAAGTGAAATTTATTACTTTCACAGAGGAAAATAAATTTAAATTGGCTTTTAAAGATGAATTTTGGGTATTTCTAATTTCAATGGAGATACAAAATTTTTAGGATATGATGAAATATAGAAGTATAAGAGTCAAAAATATATATTATAATCCTTTATTAAAAATCGGAACCCAGACAATTTTTTTTGTATGGAAACTGAATCGAAACCTGAACCGCTATTTTAAATATGTTGGAACCAGAAACAAAATTGATATACCCAAGGGTTTTTTAGTCCCTGTCAGGGATCGGAATCGTTTCGATTTCTGCAACTGAATCGGAACTGTTATTAATAAATGTATGAACCGAAATTGGAACCGGAACCGATATTTTAGAAATCTTAGAACCAGAACCGAAACCGATATTCCAAAAGGTTACATTCACTGTCAGGGACGCAAAGAACAGGAATCGAAATCGCTTCGAAATCGGAACCCCTTCGATTTCTGCAACCGGAATCGGAGTGTTATAAAAAAATGTGTGGAACCGAAATCGGAACCCATGTATTTCTTTTTTTTTTTGGAACCGGAACCGGTATTTTAAAAATCTTGGGATTAGAACCGAAACCGAGGGTTTTAGTCACTGTCAGGGATCGTAAAGAACTGCAATCGGAACCGAAATCGGAACCGTTATTAAAAAAAAAATGTGTGGAACCGGAATGTGAACTAAGATATACTTTTTTTTATTGAAACCGGAATCTCCATTTTCAAAATTTTGGAACCAGAACCGAAACTGATATTCCAAAGGGTTTTAGTCCCTGTCAGGACGGCAAAGAAACGGAATCGAAACCTTTTCGATTTTTAGAACCGGGGCCGAAATCGGAGCCGTTATTAAAAAAATGTGTGAAACCGGAATCAGAACCGGAACCGCTATATTCCGATATTCCAAAAGGTTATATTCCCTGTGAGAGACTGCAAAGAACAGGAATCAGAACCGGAGTCGGAACCGTTTCGATTTCTGCTATCGGAATCGAAAGTGTTTTTAAAAAATTTGGTTGAAACCGTAACCGCTGTTTTAAAAATCATCGAACCAGAACCTAAACCTATATTCCAAAAGGTTATAGTCCCTGTCCGGAATGGTAACCGTTTCGATTTGTTTGTACCGGGACCGGAATCGGAACTGTTATTAAAAAGGACATGTGTGGAACCGGAATCGGAACCGATATTTCATTTTTTGGTCAGAACCGATATTTCAAAGGGTTTTGGTCTCGAATAATAACTATTATATATCCAATAAGAAATCGTCTTATTGACCGAATTGAATGGGATTTTATGATATTTTTTGAGAGCATCAATAACATAAACAAAATTACATTTTTAATCATTCATATTGATAAATGTTAACAACCATCTATGAAATCAAATTGTATTATATTAAATTTTAAACCTAATTGGGTTTTCACATCTGCGAGGCACCTAAAATCACAACGCAAAACATTTTTAATTTAGGGTTAAGACATTTTTATATCAAGATCAATAAATTATTTAAAAACTATGTAATTTTTAATATCATAAATTAGAATGCTAACTATACTCATATTACAAACTTATTAGGTGGCCCTAATCGAGCTTTGACTGGTTCGTTTTTCATTTATCGAAATCTAGCCTAATTCCCAGCACAAAAGTAACCCTAATACGTTACTTGTAATTGCCACATTTGTGAAGCTTTAATCTGCTGCATCAACACGGAATATAATATTCTGAAAATGCGTTGTCGTTCTCCTTTAAATCGTCGTCGTTATCAGCGTGCAGCTGTCCACAAAACATATTGAATTTCTAAACCAAATATATAATCTTACTTTCTTTCGAGTTCTTACTTTTGGTTGTAGTTTTTGAAATTTTATTTTATATTTATCTCACTTCTCGAAGTCGTTTTTTTCTGTTCTTGTGACCTGTCAACATTTACAAATTTATGGATACTTTTTGTGCGTATGAAACTTTTATCTTTTGCTTATAATGTGACGATTGGGCAACACAAATGGTATAAAAGATACAACAAAAAAATAAATATATATTTATGGGTAAGATTTTTTTGTTTTAATGGATGCAACATAGTGTTGGGCGTACGTACACAAATAATTCACTCAGTCCAGCCATATAGACAGATAGATATGCAGACAGACAGACAGACAGCCAGTCGACGAGACCAACAGCCAGCTAGACAGATTGCTAGACGCGCAGACAGCTGGACAGAAGCAGGGTATTGTAACCTAAAGACTATTTGTAAAATTGGTACGTGTTGGTATTTTGTTTAAATCACTGAAAATATGTTAAACATGATGTGATACCTCTTGTATAAAGTCGAAGGGGGTCTCAATTGTTTTAGTGGGTGGCATGTTTATATTTCTCATAGAATATTTGCTATAAAATATTACTGCGTAAATGAAATGTATGTTTTTTTAATTTCTGTTAATGTCGAGGTCAGTTCTGTTCTTAATATGCATTATATTGTTTTGCGTATTGGGCTAAATTTGATCTGTTGTTTTTTGTTTTAAAAGTCCCTTCGTTATAAAAATGATCTGTTTTCTGTCTTTCGAGTGGCTCTGTCTATCTAACTGAAGAAAAAGCTTTTAGTTGTGACCTATATTTTGATGTTCTTGAAAGGCATGAACTCGATTGTCTGGCACATTTAAATGTTCAACATGGTTATTCAAATTTTATTATCGCACTGTATTATTAATGGATACAAATTATAATTATAATGGAAATATGTGGAGTTATTTGAAATATTGATGCTGATTTTTTTAGTTAAATTTAATAAATCATATTTAACAAAGCAAAACTCACGAACTTGTTTAAAAAAAAAACTATAATTGGTACAAAAATCTAAATATAAATCTAAAAATTGCTGTTCAATTGGTCAAATATTTATTACAAAAAAGTAGAACATGTTGTTCTATAATATGGTATTTTAACTTTTAAATAATATCAACTGGTATTTACAATATTAATTAATAAACTTAAAAATACGGGTTTAGAACCAAAATATAACTGATTCTAATTAGCCCTAGAAGGCCGAAATTATAAAAATATATATGTATTTTAGTTAAAAATATTTTGCATTTGTTAAAAAAAAATTTGTACTACATTTGCATACTTTTAGGAGCACTTGTATTTATTTTACCCAATATTACTACACAATGTATTATAAATGTGTTTTATACAAGTTTTCAGACATTTGTTAGAGAGTATACATGTCTCAGCTACAGAATCCTAAATAAATAAAGATGTAGTATTATTTCTACATTTTTAGGAAACTTAAACAAATACTGAACGTAGTAAAAATAAATTCAATAGTAGTAATTATTTTACATCTATCATTAAGACAAATAAATAAAAAGTAGGAATTATTTGAGATATTTCATGAAGAGTATGTAGTTAAAATAATTGCGTATTTATCATTTTCCACATATTTCTGTATGATTAAATAAATACAAAATGTAGTTATTTATTAGAATAAGTTTAACACAAATTTAAACGAAATGTAGGAAAAGGAAATGTAGAACATAAATGTATTAAATTAATGTAGTAGTTTTCGATACAAAATCAAATACATCAATGTAGTAAAAACAAATACATTTGCGTTTGCTCGAATATTAAATACTTATTTAGTTGAAAGATTTTTCTTTCTAAATAAAGAATGATTATTGAATTATTATAGAAAAATAAATACTTAAAAAATTGTAGTTATTTTAAACATACCTTCAACGCTGCACAGCAACACTGCCAAAACAATGCCCAGCAACCAAAGCGTATTATCCTTGAAACACCACATATTGTGTGGCTGCATTTTTGTAGCACTCCTTTTGGCACTACTTTTTATTAGAACACAATTTGAGACGTAGCACTTTTGTAGCTTTTTTAATGCCATTGCAAAATAGGCACAAAAATCAGTAGTAAATAAAGTTGTAAGACATGTTCAACTTTGAGGGCAATATTATAGAGTACTAATTGAGTACCTTTTTTAGTACTATTTTTAGTACTTTTTTTACTACTTTTTTAGTACTTTTTTTAGTACTTTTTTAGTACTTTTTTATTACTTTTTTATTACTTGTTTGAGTACTTTTTTAGTATTATTTTGAACACTTTTTTATAATTTTTTTCTGCTACTATTTTTTGTTACTATTTTTACTACACTTTTTGCGTTTTATTTTTTTACCGCTACTTTACACTTCACTTTGGTCTTTAAATTTTTGATGTGCTCATAAATGTGCCTGCACGTTCTCTGTCTGCTACAATAACCGGAAACGAATACAAGCAGCTCGCGTTGCAGGCATCTATTTCGCGAAGTATTTCAAGTGCACTCGACGTCCACGAAAACTGAGAGACAGACACACGACACACTATACACACGAATGAGAGGCGCACCGGTAGTTCACACACACACACACGGCACCGTCAACCTTGCACTTGATCCTGACACCACACACCACGTACACAGACTGTGTTCAGAAAAAGGACATTCGTAGTCGTCGTCGTCGTACAAATTCCTGGCTTGAAATTTTTATGAGCGTCTTGATGCTAGCTACCAGCTCAATTTATCACTCTTTTCTATTGCATTTCTTGTGAGCGAGGGAGAAAACAGGGCGCTCGTGTAGTTTGCCAGGATATTTGTTGACTATTATTTATGTTTATGATATTTTCTTGTAGTTGTCCTTTTTTTTTCGTATATTTTATCTCTTTTTTTCTTTGCTTTGCTGCTCTTATGTTGCCTCTAATTTGCTGTTTGTATGTTTGACTGTGTGGTTTTTTTTTATTTTGTACTGAAAGCTTTCAAGTGACAGCAAGGACTTTTCTGTTAGAAAATGGCGGCACGTTTTATTTCCTTTTCGTTCTTTTGCTACTTTTTCTATTCGATTTCTTTACTTTACTTTTGCTGAGTGCTACTTTGTTGACTTTTATGTTGAAATTGTTTAAGCGTGTTCTGACGTCCTTGCGGCAAAGTCCTGTTGCTGTAAATAAAATTGAAAAACAAAAAACTTAGTATGCGATTCGTAGTGAAAAAAAAAATGTATTAAAAAAGTTTCTACGCTGTCAATGTGCTGTACAATGAAATATGAAGGCGCGCGGATAACTTTGAGTGACCCGCGGCAAAAGGACGACGAATCTAAGTATTGCGAATTATTTTAATAATTTATGTTTTTAATATTAATGAAAAATTTTTGTATTATGTTTAGGTTTGTATATTAAAAAAAATGCATATTTTGCTAATTTTGTTCAATTTGTTACTTTGGGATATTTTGCTATTTTTCTAATTTGGCGTATTTTATATTTAATGCTTCATTTGCATATTTTATATTATGTTCGAGAATTTTGATCTTTTCACGGTTTTTAGTAGGTAGTTTATCATATTTTGGATGTTTTTGTTTTTTTTTATATTTAGTTAATTTTCAAAAAAAAAATCAAATTTGTATGTTTTTCACATAATGCATAATTTTCATATTTTGCATATTTTTCGATATTGCATATTTAGAATATTTCACATATTATGCATATTTTGCAGATATTGCATACTTTTTTTTATATTTTGTACATTTTGTATATATTGCATATTTTCCATATGTAGAATATGTTGCAAATGTTACATATATTGCAAATTTTGCATATTTTTATTATTTTTTATATTTTGTACATTTTTCATGTATTGCATATTTTGCATATTTCGCATATTTTGCATATATTGCATATATTGCATATATTGCATATTTTGCATATTTTGCACATTTTGCATATATTGCACATTTTGCATATTTAGCATATTTAGCATATTTTTCATATTTATCATATTTTGCATATTTGCACATTTGCACATTTGCACATTTTGTATATGTTTCACATTTTGCATATTTTACATATTTTGCATATTTTGCATATTTTGCATATTTTACATATTTTGCATATGTTGCACATTTTGCATATTTTACATATTTTGCATATTTTATATATTTTGCATATTTTGCATATTTTGCATATTTTACATATTTTGCATATGTTGCACATTTTGCATATTTTACATATTTTGCATATTTTATATATTTTGCATATTTTGCATATATTGCATATTTTACATATTTTACATATTTTGCATATTTTATATATTTTGCATATTTTGCATATTTTACATATTTTGCATATGTTGCACATTTTGCATATTTTACATATTCTGCATATTTCGCATATTTTGCATATATTGCATATATTGCATATATTGCATATTTTGCATATTTTGCTCATTTTGCATATATTGCACATTTTGCATATTTAGCATATTTAGCATGTTTTTCATATTTATCATATTTTGCATATTTGCACATTTTGTATATGTTGCACATTTTGCATATTTTGCATATTTTACATATTTTGCATATGTTGCACATTTTGCATATTTTACATATTTTGCATATTTTATATATTTTGCATATTTTGCATGTTTTGCATATTTTACATATTTTGCATATGTTGCACATTTTGCATATTTTACATATTTTGCATATTTTACATATTTTGCATATGTTGCACATTTTGCATATTTTACATATTTTGCATATTTTATATATTTTGCATATTTTGCATATTTTACATATTTTGCATATGTTGCACATTTTGCACATTTTGCATATTTTACATATTCTGCATATTTCGCATAGTTTACATATGTTGCACATTTTACATATTTTACATATTTTGCATATTTTATATATGTTGCATATTTTGCACATTTTGCATATTTTGCGTATTTTGCATATTTTGCATATTTATCATATTTTGCATATTTTGCACATTTTGCACATTTTGCATATTTTACATATTTTGCATATTTTGCATATTTTGCATATTTTGCATATTTTGCATATTTTACATATTTTGCATATGTTGCACATTTTGCATATTTTACATATTTTGCATATTTTATATATTTTGCATATTTTGCATATATTGCATATTTTGTTAATTTTGCATATTTTGTTATTTTCAAAAACTGTTTAAACTATTTTATTATAAGTAATTAAAATTAAACTAAATATAAAAAAAAATATATAAAGGTATTTTTTTTTTATTTAACTGCCTTTATAAAGTGTGCTGTCAAAAATGCCAAAGTTATGCAGTTCATAAGGCCAAATATCATCGACAGCATTCTAGGCGCATTTCCACTCCGCACAAAGTATGTTAAAATTTTCAACATTTCTAAAATCATGCGCAAAATTTACTAGCATTACAACCGCAGTGCAAAACCGCGAAATTTCAATTAAGCGTTGCCACAATTACTAAAACAAAATAACGAAATGTTGCCATAGCGTCAGAAATTTGTTGCATATTTTATGGCAAAATTAGAGTAGGATTTTGATGATATTAGAGGCGCGTGTTTATGAACAAAGGCAGGCAAGGCAGCCAAAAACCAGATCGTCGTCGTCATTCTAACAGTTTCGACAGCATGAAATGTTTTTCATATAATTTTTTATTTTTAAAATTTGATATTGATGCAATTATGATTTTAGGCGCGCTCAAAATAATGCATAATTAAATTTAGTTGGCTTTGTATAAATGTGCAACATCGAACATTACATTCGATGCAGTTGAAAGGTCTCAAAATTGTTTTGAAATATATTTTTTTTGAAGGGTAAAAATAAAATATAATAAAAATAAAAAAAAATTAAATCATCTTCAACATAAATATATTAATTTCGAATAATAAATTAACAAATTATTTAAAATTTCTATTAAATTTAATTGTAAAACCTACACAAAGAAATACAAAAACCAATTTTAAAGTTTAAATTCAATTTCATCTCTCTTATATAAAATTTATAATATTAACACTTTTCATTGTCACCCCTGGGTCACCAGTGAACATGTTCCAGTGCGAGAGTGTATGCCAAACAAATATCAACTATAACTCAAATAAAAATATTTTTCTGGAATTTTTTTATGCAATACAATACAATTTTTTATTTGTGACACCCAGCGGCGTTGAACTTTTTGCACTCCTTCGTACACACTGCAAATTTCCATCACCGGGTTCTGAGTTGACAACAGCATTTGTCATGCGGCAAACAGTTAAATTGTTTATTTTTTTCATACTGTAAAATTTATTTCTTTCACCGCAAAATATTTTCTTGTGAATTTTACAAAACATTGCGTCGTCGCCATTTTTTTTTTTTTTGTAAAAAAGTTTTGTGCGTATTGCGACGCATTTTGACAGACTATCGTTTGAGCGCTCAAACATGTCATCAGCACAGTCGGAAATAAATGCGAGTTGGTGCGTTTCAATGAATAAAAAACAATAGCAAAAAAAGTTAAAAAATGTTGCAAAAAAGTTACAAAAAAGTTGCAAAAAAGTTGTAAAATGTTACAAAAAAGTTACAAAAAAGTTACAAAAAAGTTACAAAAAAGTTACAAAAAAAAGTTGCAAAAACAGAACAAAAAAAGTACATACAATAAGTATAATGCTAAATAAAGTTTTAAATAAGTGTTAAAAAGTTGACGAAAACCTTTTTTTTTTTTGCTAAACTTAAATTGAAAAAGTTGTTAAATACTGCGTTTGTACAATTCATTAAAACTGCATGGCATTTATTTTTTTGTTATGTCGCTAACATTTTAATCTATTCGTTACGAGTTGCTTATTAAATTAACTTCTCTTATAAATGAAGATAAATTTAAGCATGTGCCAATTTTCGTTAAAAATCGTTTAAACACTGCAATTTGATCGAATTTGCATTTCTGTTTTTTTAGAATTATATTTTTCAATACAATATAAACATATTTCAATCGAATCCAATTCAGTTAAGTGCTTTGCAATGAATTCAATTAGATTTTTGTTTTTAAACTTAACAAATCATTAAAATTCCATAGTAAAATGAATATATCACAGCTATGCTGAGTGATACATTGTTTTTATATAAATCTACTTGTTGACAATTATGTTCCCATTTTGTATATGTTCAACAGATTTCCTGTTCAACATCAATAACCTCAACTGATTGTTTTGTACAAATAACGTTTTTGTTTGCAGAACCAGTTAAATAACGCATATCACAGGTACATAAAGTATTTATCACACATTCAAAAAAATTACAAAAAATTTGATTTTTAATTTGTGTATGAAGAAAAATACAAAAAATGCAAATTGTAAATACAAATATAATAAAATAATAATGACATCATCACCATTAAAACGTGGTGTTTGCAAGTAGGCTGCATATGTCACCGCCTGATTGTTGGTTGACTATAACAGTCGCTAGCAGTTTGACTGTCTATCTGGTTTTTATGTCTGTCTGTACCGCCGTCTGTTTGTTTCCATTCTCATTTTTATTTATGCGCAAACATCCTCTGACTCTAAAGCCGTGCGGTATATAACTGAATTTGGTAGAAAAAAGCCATGTTGCATCCATTGTGCGTTTGTTGGTCGGTTCGTTGGTTGGTTGACTGGCTGGCTGTTTCGTGTGTAATACAAGTAGCTGGCTGCATTTGAGCCAACAACGTTGTGCACCCCAAAAAGGTGTTAATAAACACAGCTTTATGTTGACTGATAAATATGGCGTGTTTATTAAGCAATAATGATGATGATGGTGCTTGCAATTATTTCATATGTTTATGTTTTAAATAAATTGTGTCTGTATTAAAAATATAATAATTTAAATAACCAACTCAACCTGCTGTTTGGTAATTTTATAACATATAATAAAAATGCTTAATATTTTCTTCTTATTCACTTTATTGCAGAATCTGTGCAAAAAGAATCAGTATCTCGTATAACCATGTTGTGTTAAAGTAAGCGCCGCACAAACAATGCAGACAACAGGACATATGATACATTTTCGGATAGACATATAGGACACAGAAAGTCAGGCAGCCAGGTAGTGCAATGTAAATACAAGACAAAACTAAAGGTATCTTAATTTGGAATGAGTTATACAAAAAGAGTTGAGAAAAATTGCAATATGCTCAAAAATATGAAATCTTGCGATACGTGGCCAATATCAAGATATTCCAAATTTGTTGTCTCTATAAAAATTTTGACATATATACTTTTTAGGTATTTTTTAGATATTTTATTAAATACAAATCTCTATTTTTCTCACATTTTTTGCATAATTTATTATTTTCTTATATTTTCCAAAATTCTCCTTCACCCTAGTTTAAATTTACCCTATCAGTGTTGCCATGATCCATTATCTTGCCAATGTTTTCCCTAATATGGCAAATGTCTTCTAGGAATATTCAACATATTAAGAATATTTTGCATATATTTCATAATTTACATATTTAACATTTATAATATTTTGCATATCATGCATATTTAATATATATTGCATATTTAGTATATTTAGCATATTTAACATATATTGCATATTTTATATATATTGTATATTTTGCAAAGTTTGCATATTATGTATATTTTGCATATATTGCATATTATGTATATTTTGTATATTTTGCATATTTTGTATATTATGCATATTTTGCATATTTGCATATTTTGTATATTTTGCATATTTTGCATATTTTGCATATCTTGCATATTTAGCATATTTTGCATATTTAGCATATTTTGCATATTTTGCATTTTTTGCATATTTGGCATATTTTACATATTTAGCATATATTGCATATTCAGCACCTTCTCAAATATGTCAATGTGAAAAGAAATATTTTATTGTTTTATATGTCAAATTTGTCTAAGAAAAAATGGAATAATCGTCGACTTAAAAATGAAATATTTATAGTAATAATGACTGAAAAAAAAATACTAATATAATGAAATAAAAACATATACACAAGTCGCATTAAAATTATATTTAATTTCTATTTATTTATTTTCATTCATTCGCTATCTAAAAAAAACTTAACTGGTGGCATTAGATTCAGGTGATGGAGGTGGTACACTTACGTTGTCTACTTAAATAAAATATCACATTTTCCTAACATTTGTCCCTATGGAAGGATGTTAATTCAGCTTTCATCTCCTGTCGCTCTATGTCAGGAAGAAACCTGTTACCGCCACTTTGGCTTCTCAAATACTATTTTGTTTTTTATTGTTTTTGTTTTTTGTAAGGTGCTCTTTATTTTACACATCCTCAGCACCTGGGCAACTCATGGATTATTTTGTTTGCGCTTCACACACAATACGCTTCCTTTTTAGTTTGCAGCACCCATATCTCCTTAACTACTATTATTGTCTGCTGTTTTCTAGTGTTTTTTCTAAGAGACGGCACTGCAGAAATTCGGTGTACGATGTCATTTAACGTAGTTGTTATGGCAGTTGAATTTTGTATTTCTACAAACTTGAAAATGCGTGACAGGCTATAGAGTGTATAATAGGGCTTAAAATGTATAGAAAAACAACTAAAATAACTTTTACTAAAAAACTGTTTACTAGTTAGTGATTGTTTTTCTTATGTCAGACAAAGGTTTTAAATGTCACAGGTGCCTATTTTATATTGAAAGAATTTAAGAGCTAAATGTAACAAAAATTTGTAAGAACTTAAAATGTTGTAAAAAACCTCAATTCTTACTAACAGAGTTTATTATAAATTAAATAATAAAATATTAAAACAATTTTATTTTTAATTTTAATTATTTTAGTTTATAAAAAAAAACTCAATTTTAAAAATAAATTTGATTAATTTAAATTAAAACAAGTAGCATTTTATAGAAATTCCAAGTTAGCATTTTCTCCAATATCACTCGTTCTTTGACGTCAACATCCCCATCACAAAGTGTTGCGCACTTGAGTTGGTGCCGCAGCCTCAAGTCTACTAGGTACGAGAGCCCGACTCGGGCCCGCATCATTTTGCATTAATTTCCTACACATGTTCATTGAATGCTTACAACGTTTGTAATTTAATATCACATACAAATACAACGAAACAAGCACGCATACAGACGCAGCCATATAAAGCATTCAAGTGCACTTGAAAGTCAACGCATCAGCAGCGATGACGGTGGCAACAGTACCAGCAGCATCCGTACCATCAGCAACAACAGCAGCATCAATATTATCATCATCACCGTAGCGTTGCCCTCAACATGCAGCGACATTGCTGCCAATAAAGCGTAACACATGCAGCAACAAAAATGGATAAAAAGAAAAAAAAAAAAGAAATTCTCGCGTAACCGAGACTTTAAAGTCAACAACATGTAGTCGCCACACACACAGCAACATATAAAATTATATCACATCACACTGACTATGAGTGAGTGGATTAACAGAGTGCTAGAGGAAGACATTAACATCATCAGCATCACCATCATGATCATCATCATCATCACCATGAGCAACATTTGTGCTGCAGACGCATTCATTGACATTTGCTGTCATTTTAAGAATACGAATGAGTATTTCAAGTAGGTAACAAAATTTGATACTTTTGTAGCAGTGACGATTAGTTCTTCGTGTTGTTTAACAATAAAAAATAAAAGTATCACTGACTACAAATTCTTTGTATGTCGAGAGCTGACAATAATTTTCATTGCTGACATTAGAATTGGCTTGTCATCGATTTGTAACGACACAGCGAATTAGCTGTCATTGTCACTCAAATGTTTTACCTAGTTCAAACGAAAACATATGTCTGTGATAGATATACAAATATTATTGGTGGTTTCAAAAATTTAGAATATACATATGTTGCTCGGCAGTATTTGGTAATAAAATGATATATTTTTCAGAAATTTTCACTTTATGTTATGCGAGTTGTGATTAAAATTTGCATATATGTCTAACTGTCACAGTGATAACTTTGATATTTTGAAGCCTTAGGTTTGTAAATAATGTGTTCTAATAAATTTTTTACAATATTTTGTATACATATGTAAAATGGTTATAATATAGTGTTTTTATCGCAATGATACTTTTTACTTATCACAGGTTTATAACATTGCAATAAATGTAAAATGTTTCTATAATATTTATGAGTTATAGAAATAAAGTGCTAAATCAAAATAATATTATATTGAAATTTGATGTTATTTTGGTGATACTTTTTATCACTGTGTTCCTTTTCATATTATTAATAGAAGTATTATATCACAGACACTATGCTTAATTGAGAAATATATGAAAATAGAAAATATTTTTAATATTTCTGATGAAAACACACTATTTTTTAAACTTATCACTATTCTGATGTGTGATAGTATTGCTTTAAAATATATCATTTTAAAACAAATTAGGCATTATTTTATATAATAATATGTAAATTATATTATTTGATTAATTTTGTTGCTTCACGCTGACTAGTAGTAGTGATATTTAAGTATCACTGTGTATAAATCAATTAAAATTAGTAATATTTATCACAGGATAAATAAAAACTGCTGTATTAGGGAATATTTCACTAAAAAAAAAGGTTTTTTTCTTATTTATAATTAACACATTTTCAAAACTTATCACTACTATAATATGTGATGGTATTGCTTTAAATTTTTTTATTCTTAACAAAATAGGCATTTTCTTTATTTAATAAATACTTTTAAATAACAACTGACCATGTACGTTGCTTCCCGCTGATAAGTAGTAGTGATATTTAAGTATCACTGTGTATAAATCTATGTTAGTTAAATGAATAATTAATGAAAAACATATCATATACTACATAGAAACTGCCTAATTAAAGAATATACGAACACAAATTTTATTTTGTTGAATTTTTGATTAAAAACACGTTTTTTTTAAATTATCACTACTATGATATGTGATAAAATTTCTTTAAAATATATCATTTTATTACCAAATTTACATTAATTTATTTAATAAAATTAATTTATATAAATTAAATAAATTTTGGCTTTTTCACTGATAAGTAGTAGTGATATTTAAGTAGCACCGCATTTAAATCAAAGTTAATTAGTAAAATTGTTCACTCTATGTAACAAAATAACAAACATTTCACAGAAATTTGATGCTGTACAAAAATTAAATTGTAAAAAGGGAAACATCACAGACATTTTGCAAATAACTCGCAAAAGAATCTCACTCAACAACACACATGGTTACCTCTTTCAACAGCCTCTGTCGGCAACAATGACAGCATTTCATTGACAACATATTGATGTATGGCGTTGCCAACTACATGCAACAAACAGTTGTCGTGCGTGACACTAATTAATTTGAAAACTCAATACAGTGTTGGTGTGGGTGACTGTGATACCCTTTTGAGAATTCAAAAATCATCAAAGCAACTGATATCAATTTGCAAAATGAGTTGTACTGTAGCAACGCAATTTTAAATTCAACTCTTTTCATGGTAAATACTTTTTTTTTCTGCTAAAACTTTTTATTTTAGAATTTTTATACAATAGCGCACATTTCATATGACTTCCTTTATGTGCTCTTTTTTTCGAATTTCTTTAGACATTTTCATGAACATTAGAAATGTTTGCATGGCAGACAGACGCATGTGTGTCATTAAAAGGTTGTATTCTTTTTTTTTCTTTGTATGTTTTCTTTTTACAGTTTTTGCACAATCGGTTTGCAAAAGCCGTTTTTTTGGGGTCACGCATCCTTTGCCACATGACATTATTTTCGCTAGAAACTGTGCTATTTGTGACCTGTGCTGTTTTTTTTTTTAGAATTTAATTATGTTGTGCACGTTGATGGTTTTTATTTTTTTTGTTCTCACAAATTAGAAAACATGTAGCTTACATTTGGGCGCTCTACTTGAGAGCATAGTTAGAAGTAAAATAAATTTATCCAAGTTTATTGGAGCGCATGTGGACAATTTAAAAGTGCAAAAACAGAATACAATAAATTTTAAATATATAAAAGATTTTTTTTATCTGAAAACTAGGCACTTTTGTTGATATTATTATTGTTGATATTCAAAATGAAATTTTCTTTTAGGCAGCTAAAAAAAACTCAAGGTGGCTTAGGGGATGATAAGAATATGTGTGGGGTTTTGAGCTTTTAAAAAGAGGTCTTTGTGCGTGTCAAGAAAATGTGTCATGAATAATTCAATTGTAGTGTTTAAATTTAATTTCATGTCAACGTCTTCAAAAAGCAGCCTAGTAAAAAGGTAAATAAAAAGGTGCTAATGTAATTTTCTTGAAATTTTATATTTTTCAAAAAGCCTATGCTGCAACATTTCATGTGACATGTCATAACAATGTACGAGCATAGCATTGAAATGTTAAAATATACAAGAAATAAATGAAATTTTGAGATGAAAGTGCTTTGTGAGAGTTGCTATAATGTTATAGCATGTTAAAAATTGTTAATTTATAAATATTTTTATATGAGAATGCTATTTTATTGAAATACCTTATTTTTTATAGTACTAATAGACTTGCTATAATTTTATAGCATCTTTTTAATTGTTATTTTATACACAATTTTATATGGGAATAGCATTTAAATGGTGTAATATGCATTCTAAAATACTAATAGACATGCTATAATACTATAGTAAACTTAAAAACATATCTTAATGATTTTTAATAGATAAAAAATTAATTAGCTACACAGTATAACGTTATATGTTTGCTAGCAAAATTATAGCAACCTTCAGACAGTCGTTTTATATGAAGAAGACATCATTTAATATTATAGCATACTTAAAACTTGTTTTTCGGGTTTTAAATTTGCTATACAAATTATAGCAACTTTTTAAATATTAATTGTGATTTTATTTTATATGCAAAAAGTTTTAAAAATATCCAAAACTATATTATGTTATCAAAAAGTGATTTTAACAATTTTATAACTATTTTAAAAGCAAAATTAACTTGTAGGCTTAGTTAAAAAATCCACTGCACCTTTGTATGCATCTGTCGCACTCATTTAAAATTGCTTTAATAGCAATAATTATAACATTAATCAAAGTTGAGCTGCACAACACACAAAAAGTCACAAAAAAGGCAAGAAAAAGGCACAAAACAACAGCTGACATGGTCGGCGAGCAACAGCCAAAGGACTACGAATTATTTATAGCACAGCTTTTGAGATTTTGCTTTGGTCGTTTATTTTATTAGCCAAGGCAAAGAACTTGTTTTTAAAAGCACAAAAATGCAAAAAAAAGAACACACACAGGAAAGACATATGACTGGAAGCCAATGAAAGCCAGGAAAACAAGGATTAAGTCAAGTGCAGCCAAGAGCCAAAATGACAAACATACATAGCACATAGTAAAAAGTATTTTATGGTTTTTCTTGTTTGAAACAAAATAATGCTTTGAGTAAATTAAAAAAAAAATAATATAAAAATTTTAAATTAAAAAAAAATAATGAAAAATAGATATTAAAATAATTCAGAATTAGCAAATTTAAAATAAGCCTAAATATATTTTTAAAATTTTTAAACTGCTTTTATAAAACATGTTATTAAGTTGAATTCATATTCTAGAGGTTGCTATAATTTTATAGCATGTCTTATACTATTTAAAAAATATAAATTATATGCAAAATCATATTTTTTTGCATTAAAAACTTTTTAAATGACAAATAAATACATGCTATAAAATTATAACAACCTCTAGAAATCAGTTTTTTAATTTATTTAATATAGATAATTAAAAACTCTTCAAAAACCACAACATATTAACAAAGAATAATATCTAAATGATTTTATTTAATTGATATAAATTCTAAATACTTTTTAAAATATAAAAATTTCCTTTTTTGCCACTTGCTACATTTTTGATGATATTATTATTTTAAGCACGAGCATCAAGAAGATATTTACAAACAACAAAAAAGTTATTTTTAATCTCAGCAACATAAAGTTTCTAAAGTTTTTACAGCAGCAACAGCAAAAAGTAGAAATATACAACATCAACAACAATAACATGTTGTAGCTAAAACAATTGTCAAGTACTTTTTGGCACTTGGCCAAAATATCGCTTTTAAACCACACCGCATAAGAATTCCAGCGCGCGTAATCAAAACCGGCAACACAGACAAAGACGACGACGACGACGACTCCGATTGCGCTAATTTTTGCTGTTCCTGTGCTGTTCATGCTGTTGGCGACACTTGGCTGCAATGTTGCTGCCAAAAACGACAATTGCATGCGACAGCAACAGGGGAGTTACAGCAGCGGCAACAACACCTTGTTTGCTGCTGATGTTGTTGCGTCTGCGTCTGCTTCTGCTGTTGTTGTTGCTGTTGATGTTGCAGCAACAAAAACGTGCATTTAACTTCATTATTTATATTGGAAAATTATAGAGTTCCGCCAGCAGTTGCTGGTATCAGATGCTGTTGTTATTATTGTTGTTGTTGCCGCTGCTGCCTTTTCGCTTTCTTTCCTTTGGCTTGTCTGCTGTTTGGAATCTTAATTCCAGCAGATCTCTGTGCCGCGATATAAACCAATTAGGAGACAAAGCGCCTTGTTTTGTGGCCAACAAATATTGCTGCAACAACAAGAGTTGTGAAAAAATACAAAAAATAAAATGTATAAAACAAGTAGAATTATTTTTGGCTTTCAGAGAAAACATTGCGAAATTTTTGCATAAGAATTTCATGTCGGCTGCCAAATGCGGGTTGCTTTTAAGTTGCATTTAAGTCTTTTAAAAGTTGCACACAAGATGTGCAGAGCCTTTAGTCACTTAAGGAACCCTTATAATGCAGTTGAGGAAATGATTTTTCACAAACATTTTGCGTAATTGCCAAGGAATTGATGAGGAAGCAGTTAAAAGCAGAAAAAAGCAGAGAGGTTTTAAGAAGATCGGTGAAGTATAGAAGATGGCAAAAAAAAACTGAAGAATTAAAAAAAGAGTAAAAAGAATTATGGCACAAGGTATCAAAAACACTTAAACGATAATTATGGCAATCGTGCGGATAATTTTAGTGAGTGACAGTGACACCAACTGATTGCGGAGGTAAGGAGGCAGAAAGGCAAGGAGGTCTGGAGAAGGTAAAGTAAGGAAGTAAGGATGTAAGGAGGTAAGGAATTAAGTAGGTAAGTTGGTATGGAGATAAGAAGGTAAGAAAATAAGAAGGTAAGGAAATAATAAGAAGGTAAGGAAAAATAAGTAAGGAGGTAAGGAGGAGGAGATAAGGAGATAAGGAGATAAGGAGATAAGAAGGTAAAGAGGTAGGGTGGTAAGGAGGTAAGAGGTGAGGATGTAATGAGGTAAGAAGGTAAAGAGGTAAGGAGGTAAGGAGGTAAGGAGGTAAGGAGGTAAGGAGGTAAGGAGGTAAGGAGGTAAGGAGGTAAGGAGGTAAGGAGGTAAGGAGGTAAGGAGGTAAGGAGGTAAGGAGGTAAGGAGGTAAGGAGGTAAGGAGGTAAGGAAGTAAGGAGGTAAGGAGGTAAGGAGGTAAGGATGTAAAGAGGTAGGGTGGTAAGGAGGTAAATGGTGAGGAGTTAAGGAGATAAGAAGGCAAGAAGATAAGGAGGTATGGATGTAAGGAGGTAAGGAGGTAAGGAGGTAAGGAGGTAAGGAGGTAAGGAGGTGAGGATGTAAGGAGGTAAGGGGGTAAAGAAATAAGGAGGTAAGGAGGTAATGAGGTAAGGGGGTAAGGAGGTAAGGATGGTAAGGATGAAAGGAGGTAAGGGGTAAAGAAATAAGGAGGTAATGAGGTACGGAGGTTAGGAGGTATGGAAGTATAAAGGTAAGGAGATAAAAAGGTAAATAGTGAGGAGTTAAAGAGATAAGAAGGCAAGGAGATAAGGAGGTATGGAAGTCAGATGGTAAGGAGATAAGACGGTTATGAGGTTAGTTGCTATGAAATGATTCGTTATAAATAGATTATTTGGATCTTCAGTTTTACCTCAACATGGCAACAATCGGGTGATTAGCAGTTTTTTAAGACATTCTAATAGTTAAAATACCATTATATGTATAAGGAAAACATTAACGATATCTATGCTGCCATAATTTTATAGCAAACCATAAAAAGGCATAGCTTTAAAAATCACTCAAATAAATTCTTCCAACAAATAAATAAAAATTTCAAGCTGTAAAAACTAACGTCAATATTTTTTTATAGCATCTTGATATTGCACATTTTATAGCACCATTTAATGCAAATTCCAAGCACAAATTTCACGCCCAACCCAATCAATAGCACCATAAAATTTAAGCACAGCTCGTAATTGTTATGACTTCAAATTGTTAATCTTCAAATAATGATCTTCAAATGCTGATCTTCAGCTGATATTTAACAGCACTCTAAACATGTAATTGCAACAAATGTTACAAGTAATTTTATACTTGTTGCACACTATCAAGATCTTTGGAAAACTATATAGGAAACAGCACTTCAAGATGGCGCTCATTTGTATATTTAATTGCAAACGTGTGCACGATCACGCATTAAGATCGCGTTAACAGGCCTATTTTTTGCACAAGCAATGTGATCATAAATTGTAGCTCATTTCGCGTAGTTATTGCCAGTTGTTGTCGGTGTTGCTTGTAATAATTGTTGCTGCTCTGACCGCAACCAACGTCAAGTATGTGAGGCGTACAAAATTGCAACAAAATGCGCAGCACAAGTTCACAGTCGCTGTGGTTGCTACTCGTTGATCGTGAACGTGATCGTTACAGAATTATTTTGAACTCCTCTACTGGGAGCGCAGGAGCGGATTGCGAGGCAATCGAGATTCCCTCGTCAAAAAATATACAATATTTCAGAGAATAAATAAACAAACGAATAAAATTATAAAAAATATCATTTATAGACCCAGGTGAATAACTAATCATTTATATACTAAGTAGGACAAAGGGCCAATGTACCATATTTCGAAATCAATATCTACTTTAATTGTAAAACAGAAACTCGATATCGAATCCGAAACTAGCATAAACCCGAAATCAAAACAATCTTTAATCCTTGGTTTAATTAGGATCGATCATTGTATGGATATGAAAGATCGATGTAAATGAAAAAAAGGATCCTGATTGTATATGAAGGTCCGATTTAGGTAAGTAATGTTATATATATGGATTTGGCTGTATTTTAAGCGCCGTTGGAAGTAACAAAAAGTGATTTCAATAAGGTATTTAAAGGACATTCGAAAATCTCAATAAAATATTGTAGGCCGGTTAATATAGTAGTAGCCAATTTATCCTAGTCCGCCCCTGACTGGAGCAGTGCTAAAGTTTTATAATCAGCCACCTCCAAAGGATGTCCGCCGCATATGTGTGGCAATATCGTGATAAACATCGCAAACGTTTGCTATAATTTGTTGATCATGCAGATGTGATCAGCGGAGTCGTCTGAAGAGTTGACCACAAGACAAGGGCAGGATGAGCTCAAAGATTAGTGGCAGCACAAGTACAGACTTGGATGCGTATATTTAAACAAAACGACAGAAGCATCAAGCGACCGAACAACAGTCGGTAAGACGAGTCGACACTATGTAGACTGAGCGACAGGCGTAGAAAATATAATTTTATTTCTTCACTTAATTAGTTGCACGTCGTAGTTGTCGTTTCTGGCTGTGCATTTGCATTTGCATTCTTCATCGTCGTCGGTGACTCAACGAATTATGGTAGCAATGGCGTTGAGATAGTTTTATTGAAGTTGTTTGTGCGTTTAGCGGAATGTGAGCCATGTGAGAATGGGGTGTTGCGTGAACGACGTCTGGAGGATATCATAATTTAACAATTAAAATGTGGCAAAATCAACATGGGAAATGTTCAAAATTAAAAATTATGGCAACTTTAAAAAAAGTTTTAATGCAAAATGCTACTATTTAAACTTGTTATAAAATTATAGCATATGCATATTATTATTTGGAAATACGTTTATGGTTCAAAAAAGTTGCTATAAAATTATAGCACATGGAAAATATATCCTTACGACATTTAGATCAGCAAATTATAGAAAATCAGTGATTTTTAATAGCTGCTATAAAATTATAGCAACTTAATTTGCACTTATAATGCTTTTTTGACTTGCTGTAATATAATTTAGAAATAAGTTTGTGATTCAACATAGTTGCTATAAAATTATAGCATATGCAAAATATGCTTTAAAGACATATACACCGATCCTTACAACATAAAAAAACAGCAAATTATAGTAAATAAGTGATTTTTAATAGCTGCTATAAAATTATAGCAACTTTAAATGCCACTTGTAATGCTTTTTTACATGCTGTAAAATTATACAATATGCTAAATATAATTCCGAAGAATATTTGAGGTCTAGCATAGCTGCTATAAAATTATAGCAACTTTAAATAGTGATGTAGCATCTATTTCAATGTAAAGGGTTTTTCAACAGTAACGCTACAAAAGTAGAGTGACAGGGATATCAAACGACGCCAAATTTCTTGCCGCTCTTTTGACATTTCTCTTCAGTAAGGTTTGCCATTTCATGGTGGAAAGATATACGAATTCGAATTTTGGTAGTAAATTTTAATAATTTCTACTCATTTTTGGCTCGTATATCTTTCCATCATGAAATGGCAAACCTTACTGAAAAGAAATGTCAAAAGAGCGGCCAGAAATATGGCGTCGTTTGCTGTCCCTGTCGCTCTACTTTTGTAGCGTCCCTGTTGAAAAATCCTTGAAAAAAACTTTTGTAGCGTTCTTATTGAAAAACCCTTTAGCTAACATTTTCATAATATAATAAGAGATACTCCTTAGGAAAATATGTTAAGTAAAATGTTTTATAGAATTATAGCAACTCAAAGTTGACTGTTTCACCTGTTTCATCTTGTTATAGATCTGATTTAGTTTACATAATGAAAATTATAACATGCTATAAAATTACAGTATGTACAAAATTTGCATCAACATAATAAATGCAAATTTGTAATAAAAATATGATTTATTCAAAGTTATAGCAACTCTAAATCGAACTGTAGTTTCTATTTTATGGCATCTGAGAGTAGAATGAATGAAATAAATCAACATTAAAACTTACTATAAAATTATAGCAAGTATATCATTTGCATCAACACAATCAAAAAAGCATTGAATTCATACTATGGCATATATGTGTTGAATATATACTAAATATGACTTTGTTTTAAATTATAGTAAATAAATTAAAATTAATCATAGTAACTAAACTTAAAATATATTAAAGAAAATACCTTAAAACCAAGAATGATTTAAAATAAAATAAAAACCAATACTACGATTATCAAAATCTGTACAAAGATTTTTAAAATTAAATTCTCATGAATAATTTTCTACTTCCGAATAAACATTTTGTAATGAAATAAAATAGTTAAAAAAAATTGTATTCAAAAGAAAATATTTATGAGCCATATCAAAAGAAAAAAAAAACAAATATTAATTGCAAATTCAAAATTGTCACTCATAAAAAATAAACATCCGGTTATGCTTTATAAAAAATAAAAAAAAACAAAAAAAAAATTAGCACAATGCACTTTGGTTTACAACGATAACAAATCACTTCTTATCACTCAAAGTCAATAAAATAATAAAACGATTTATCATAACTATCTGTAAAATCCCCCACTTTTTCAAACATATTTTGATTATACCAAATAGAATTATTTCATGATTAATGGCGCCAAACGACAGACGTTATCTGCGCAAACATTATAAAAAATAGTCGTACGGTAAAAGTGCACTAAAGGCTTATCGCAAATGCAGTTCATTGTTAATTGTATATTTTTTATATTTTATTCTTATACTTTTATGAAATATATATATTTTTTATGACTACAAGCTAAACCAAAAGCTGTCAATATTAAGTGAATTATGTTGAACAATAAATGTAGTTTTTTTTTATTTTATTTTAAACACAAAGAAAGGTGTTGCTTATACCACTGTTTATACAACGTCTACCGCCCCCTAATAAAGATCATGCTTTTTAGGGCGGTATTCAATCATTTCGCCTGTGATCTATCATTTTTCGTTTGACAGTCGGCATCAAGATAAGCTTGGCGCGGTTCAGTCACAAAACTGAATGCACTTTTTTATTTTTATTTTTTTATTAACTGACTACATTATATGGCACACATTTTTATTATATAGAAAAGGTTTATGCTATAGCATAATCGGAACACTTACCTCTTTGTATTATGATAAATGTTTTTGAAGTGTGATAAATCTGTAAATAAAGAAAAGCGTTAGTGAGTTTAGATAAAAAAAAAGTACAAAGCTGTATAATAAACAAAAGCTTTCAAATTTTTGATAAAACTTTGTGGAATATGTGGGTTTTCCTAAGCCTAAATCAGGTCAAATTGATAAGAGTGGGTATTTTTGTTTACTATAATTTAAAATTTTTAATATTTTCAATTTTTGAATATTTATAAAATGACTTTTAATTATTCTTAAATATGTAATAAAACAATAGAAATAACTGAATATAAATAATTGTATAAAATAAAATACTTTCATAACAATAATGTATAGGGTTAACAACACAAAATCATTCCCATTATTTTTATTTAATCGTTGAATGTCCGTAACGTCTGAAAATGATTAATATAACGCCGAATAACTGACAAGTGACAGAAATAGCGATTAAAGTGTCACGTAATTTAATGAAGCGAAGACAATAAAAGTTTTTTTTTTTAAAAGAATTCAAAAAGAAATACAAAAACATATATGTAAATCAATGCAATGAAATGAATGCTAAAATTACTTCAAGTTAAAATTAAATACGAATTAAATTCGAACAAAAGATATAAAAAATAACTTCTTAGCCATAAAACAACTTTAATACTTGATGCTTTAAATATTTTTTTATACCTCAGTCGTTTAATTTATTAACGAGGTTAAGTCGAATGAAATTAGTTTTAAAACAAGATGAGCCACATAAACATTTAACAACTGCCAGGATTATTTTGAAATTTTAACAAGACAGAGTTTCACTAAATAAAATGCAATTTAATTTGTTTAATTTTATTATAATGAATTTTTATTTGTTTCAATAAAAACATCATTAATTTTGTTGTTTTAAAATTAAATAAAATATAGCAATGCATTTCATTGAGTTCCGAACTGGACTAAAGTATGTTTAAAGCATTAATATCTCCAGAGAAAATTATTTAGTTAACTTTATTTTTTGTACAAGTAGAATTTACATTGTACTAAATATCTGTAAAAAATTGTAAAATTCTTTACACTAGAATAAATGATATTAATTAAATAGTGCTCGATTTGGACGGTGCAGAAAACGCAAAGTACATGTTGAGCTTCAAATAGAAATTCGACAAAGTCAGACGCATATTTATTTTTTGAATTATTTTAAACAATAGCTGTGATAATTTACTTTATTTCAAAATTTACACTTTCTTCCTAACATTTATAGTTTTTTTCAAAATAAATAACAGACAAATATCGGAAGGGACACGCTGCAAAAAAATGGCTCTCCCAAACATAATTTTGCAGGCATTAATATGTATGTTTGGAATTTTATGTAAACATAATGTATAATTGCCTGATAAATCATTTGAAAACAGGGTTGTATTGAGACTTGAACAGTGTTGTAATGAGCGCTGATTTACATTATGATATCACGGTGTAGCCCCTTAAAATGGGGTACGTTCTAATAGAAACATAATAATTACTACATCCAAACAAAATAACAATTTGAAGCGAAATATAAATATGTTCAAAATAAAACATGAGCATTTTTTGTTTGTTTTGAAACATATTTATAACCAAGTAAACTGCCAAGAAATAGTATATTCAAATGCAATTAAAATGTTTTTGTATTTGTTATATATTTATGGTAAATTTAACAGATTCTGCTGGATATTATAATAATGTTTACACATAGTAATGTAATATTACAATCCAAACAAAAATAAATTCAATTTTGATTATAATTTAATTACATTTCATTCGTAATACATGTACGGTACTTTTGTATTACTTTTTTAATTACATTCAAACATTTTCAAACAAATCTTTTCTATCCGTGTACGGAATAAAAAGTAATGTTCAATTTGAATTCACTAATGTTTTTAAATTTTATAATTTATAAAATTATTGAGATTTTTTTTTCTATTTGTTTTCATATTTTATACTCAAAGTTCCAAATGGGACCGAATTCAATAAGCTATAATTTTTTTTTTTTAGAATGACAAGGAAATTCTACCTTAGAAACAGCAGACTTAACTCTTCATAGTTATGTTTTTAGTTTAATATAATAATTATTATATCATTTTTGGTTCAGGATGGGACACCCTTATACAAAACTCAAAATGTGTCCGTTACTGTAATCTGCATAATTATTTTTAATTTTTAAAAATAACTAAATTAAGAAAAAAAAAAACATCAAATAATATCAAATTACACAGAAAAGTACATACTAAATGAATTTGTTCATCAATGTTATGAATTTGTCATTACGACTCAACCAATCACCAAATTTATACAATTTATGAATCGTCCATAAAACCGTAATGAAAAAATTCATAATATTGATGAACGCATTCGTAACAATTATGAACGCGTTTATTATATCAGTTTCGCTCAAATTGTGCGATTCGTATATAAGAAGAATAGTTCATACACAGAAAAAATATGTACATCATATTGATGAATTCCGTTCTTCAAACCATGGTTCATTGTATTGAAGAACCATTCATAATATTAATGCCTAACGACATCAATGTTATGAATGCGATCATATATATGATGAACGCTTGGTAACTGTCGAAAAAGTGTTCTTCAATATGATGAATTGTATGTGAAGAACACGTTTCATCATATTAATGAACGAGAACATAAAATACAATATATATTTTAGTTCATATTGAAGAATGATGTTGTTTATTAAACCAAATATCAATCAAAATATTTATTTTTCGTTCATTTTTTGTCGTACTTCTCAGTTCTCAAGTAGTATTTTATTTCTATATGTTATTTCTTATATAATGTTTGCTCGACATGCATAAATTAATAAAATTTTTAATAAAATATTTATTATAATTACAACTTTTTATTAATAAAAAGTTATATTTATAAAAAATATATTTTTGGAAAAAAAACATTTTTCGAAATTTTTTTTCGAACTAATTTTTTTTTGAAAAATATTTTTTTTTCGGAACAATTTTTTTTGGTCCGAAAAATGTTTTTTCGCATAATTTTTTTTTTTTAGTTTTTTACTGTTATTTTTTAAATACAATTTTTATAATACCTTTTTTCGAATTATTTTATAATTTTTTTTTTTTTTTTAAATATTATGAACAAATTCATCAATATGACAATTCAAATTAATTGTATTGAATATTTTGTTCATATATATAATGAATGCATTAATTAATATGTTATTTAATGAACGGTGGTCTCAATATGATGAATCTGGTAGTTGGTGAAAAAATTCATAATATTTATGAATAAATTCATCATATTGAAGATTTTTTTTTCTGTGCTCTTGCACGACAGAGTAACACGTATTTTTTTTTTCAAAATTTTTTTGTTGAAAAATTTTATGTTTCGAAAAAAAAAAGTTTTAAAACATTTTTTTAAAATTTTTATTCATCTATTTTAAATACAATTTTTACAACAACACTTTTTTTTCGAAATATTTTCAATTTTTTTAATTCGTCAATATGATGCATATTTAAATTAATTGTTTTGAATATTTCGTTCTTCGATAGTACGAATAATTTCATATATATAATGAATGTAATCATCAATACGTCATTTAATGAACGATGGTATCAATATGATGAATCTAATAGTTGGTGAAAAATTTATAATATTTATGAATAAATTTTTCATATTGATGATTTTTTTTTCTGTGTAAATATAATGATTGTTTTCATATATATTATGAGTACTGTTCCAATTAACGGCGTTCATTCCATTTATGAACAAAATTTTGTCTGAGTATATGAAAAATTTAAAAATTTATACATTTTATAGTACCCTTAACGGACTAGAATTTTCTTTTCATATAATATCTAATATAACATTATATAGACTCACATATTCTGTAATATCAAAGATTTGAGCATTTTGAATTTTTCAGTCGTGGTTGATATTTTTCTGTAAATGCCCATATGTTACTTAAATAAGTACCAAATTATGTAATATACAAAAAATATAAATTAAAATAATTAAACTGAAATCAAAAACAACTTTTGCATATCTTGCACGCTCTTAATTAACGTCTCGATTAAATATGCTCGAGTTTTCAATTAAATAAACCTTCATATATTCAACTTTTACAAATACCGTTCGTAAAAAGGAGACCTACGCATCGGTAATATCTGGCCCGTAGGCTGACCCTCCATCAGCAGTTAAATAAAACCTCTACATCGAACCACCGCACCTCGAGCCGGCAATGTCCAGCGCCACATTATCAGTTATAAATATGTACGCATATTCGCCATATCATATCGTATCATGCCACACCATACTTTAACTATACCACAATATAACTATATCAACCCATTACCATATTCTGTCGCTGTACGTCATTATGCTGCATAATATTTAAATTATGTTGACATAATTGCATATAAAATAAATGCGAAAATTGTGACCATTATTTAAAATGCCGTAGGCGCATTTAATTACCAATCATTTTTCGTTGTTTTTATGAAAAGTGATATTTTGAAGCAGCTTGTATTATGTACTATAAATGTAAACTACAAGAAAATTGCAGTGTAAGAGACTGAAAAATCACTTAATGTTGCTATTAAAATGTAAAAAGTTAAAAATTCAGTACAAATTAATTACTTTAATATGTTATAGGTGATTATAAATATGTTAAATGCAAAAACCTTTTAAGATTAATTTGAACTTTTGGAATAAATCGAAAAATATCATTTTCAAGAATGATTTTTTATGAATTGTAAATTGCATCAAATTTAAAATATGTAATAAATATGTAATAAATATGTAATAAATATTTAAAAATCTCATCATGTCATGCAATTTGAATGTACGACAAATTTTAAAAATTAAAAGTGATATCACACTTTAATATCGAAGTTAGTTCGAGAATGGTTTGAGAATTTGAAGGTCATGTGCGAGATATGACAGACTGGTACTAGACAATTTATTTATTAGAAGACAAAGAAAAATAAAAGGATAAACAGCAATAGAAACAGAAAGACTACAAGAGATATGAAAAGGGAAATAAATAGGAATAGAAATAATAATTAGCAATAGCGATAGCAATAGTAATAGTAATAGCAATAGGAATAGGAATAGCAATAGGAATAGGAATAGGAATAGGAATAGGAATAGGAATAGGAATAGCAATAGCAATAGCAATAGCAATAGCAATAGCAATAGGAATAGGAATAGGAATAGCAATAGCAATAGGAATAGGAATAGGAATAGGAATAGGAATAGGAATAGGAATAGGAAAAGGAATAGGAATAGGAATAGGAATAGGAATAGGAATAGGAATAGGAATAGGAATAGGAATAGGAATAGGAATAGGAATAGGAATAGGAAATGGAAAAAGAAAAAGAAAAAGAAAAGGAAAAGGAAAAATAAAAGGTAAAGGAAAAAGAAAAGGAAAAGGAAAGGGAAAAGGAAAAGGAAAAGGAAAAGGAAAAGGAAAAGGAAAAGGAAAAGGAAAAGGAAAAGGAAAAGGAAAAGGAAAAGGAAAAGGAAAATGAAAAGTAAAAGGAATAGCAATAGGAATGGCAATAGGAATAGAAATAGAAATTGAAATAGGAATAAAAATAGTAATAGTAGTAGGAATAAGACTAGGAATAAGCAAAAAGACAAGAGTACGAAAAACGAAAAGAAAATGATAAAATAAAATGATAAAATGAAAAGTAAATTAAGAAAATGTAAAGATAATAGAAAAATGAAGAATTCGAAAACTAAGGAAGACAATACGATGAAGTGATCAAAAAATGAGATACGTTAAAAATACGTTTTATTATCATGGATAAATGCAAAAATGCAAATAAGAAGGACATACCATATAACTGCTCTACCATAAAACAATTCTATACTAAAGCACGTAACAATGTGCTCAAAAACCTAGCCGGAAGAGCGCTCATATCCCCTAATTTGACACATTGTTCCGAACAACATTATATTTGAATTTTCACGTACACTTCTGTAACATCGAACAAAAAAGAAGCATCGAAAAAAGCACCAACTGTATTATACACCATTTTATATTTATATTAAACTTTATGCAGTTGTCAACAAATTTTGCAGTTGCCGCCATACTTATGGGATTTGTCACCATATTTTTGGGTATTTGTTTGCAATTGTTTATTTTATTTACTTGTGGTTACATATATTGTTCGGCTGTAACGTCTTTCCAACTCATTGAAAAATTGTTTTATTGATTTTTTTTATAACAGGAATTTACACCCTCGCTGTTTTGCTTTTAATTTTTGATACTGTTTTTGGTATTTCTTGAAACTTGGTTATTGGCAAATTGAACGGGGGGGGGGGGTTTCATGTTTTGATATCTTAATACAGCCAGACATGTTCTGCTATCAAAATAGTAAACGGGCAAAGGGTGTCGGGTATTTATTTTGATGCCGCCGCCGCCACAGTAGCAGCAACATGTGCGGTATTCATAGAAAGTGTAAATTTCCATGTATCGTCTCTGTGTTTTTGGTACTGTAGGTCTCAAAGTAATCAAAAGTCGGGTGTGCTCAAGTGAAATAAGTAGCTTAACAGCTGGCTAAGTGTAGCATGTCTGGCTGCTGATGAAGAAAAAATAGTATTAAAATTTCATGTTGTGTTCGTTGGGTCTACCGATAAATGTACGTGCACCAGAGAGCACCAAATAAAATGCATGAAACATGGTACATTTTACACTTGATCTTGGGTTGTTGCACAAAATTGACATTGGGATTTTGTGCGAAAGAATGGTGGCTGTAAAATACGTAGAATTGTTGTATTAAAAAAGAAGGTTTGAAATTACTATATGCTCCAAATCGAAAGATGAACAAATAAATGGAATATTTGTTGATTTGTGTAGTCGAAATCGATAATTTGAACAATTTTATTTTTTAATTTTGTGGAATTCTCATTCAGTTTTGTGGATTATTTAATTAGTTTTCAAATGAAATATTTCAAAATCAATATAATTTTTGTTTATCACAATTACCTTTTGAAATCTGAACTAAAGTATTCAAATTTAAATCAAATTAAATGCGTCCCCCAGCGTTTTACTAAACAAATGTCAAATTAATTAGTTTCATTTGGACGTAATGAAATTTGATTTGTTTCAATTACAAACTCATTAATTTTTATAACGAAATCGAAACGATTTTTATTATTTGTGCGCTGAAATACGATATTTCATTAAATTATGTTGTAGTGAGTGAAATCAGACAACTACAACAGATGATTTTACATTAAATATATTTTGTTTTTGTATTATTTCAATTTTTAATTTATTTTGTATTTTTAATTTATTTTTATATTTACGTGCATTTTTTTTTCTACCGTACATTGTTCGCCAACAAGTGCGCCATTATTACCGCCAGTTTTTTTTTTGCTGACCGTTATCTGTCAAATTGGGCGCGCGCATTTTTCATTGCATACCTTTAGGCGCGCAAACAAATATACGATGCATTGCAATTCAATTAAAAATTGCAAAGACCATGAAATTTCCAATGAAAATTGAACGAAAACAAAAAATTGATTGTAAAAAAAAGTGAAATCATTAATTTGCATGCAATTAATTGCTTTTATAATGGGCTCCTCTTACTTTTCTCCACATTTATTTCTCATGTTAATATTTCTTTTAACTTTATAATTAATATATTGACCTCTTGTCATAAATAATTGTTGACTTTTGTTGTTGCATATTTTTTTTTTGGCTGCACGATAATTATATTTATATATATTGATATATTTATGTATTGTATTTGTCAGATATATAGTATTATTATTATTATTTTGTCGACACTAATTAACGTTGAAACATGATAAATATTTTTAATTAATTTTCTGTGCTTTTGTTAATGCAATATTGTTGACAAGTTATTTATTTTGTTTTGTTTGCTATTTTAAAATTTCATTTGAAAACATATCTTTTTTTATTTCATATGTTTGCATTAGTAAACTTTGTTAAAATTTATTTTTCTGTTTTATTTGCACATATATCATGTGTTTTTAATTAAAAGCAATATGAGAAAAACATTTTTTTAAGCATTATTTTAATGAGGTATATTTTTTATAATTGCACCAACTGTGTAATATGCTTAAAGCGATCATGTGCTGCGTGCGCATGCTGAACTCAATCACATTACTCTCTGGTATTGCGCTCTTTATTGAATTTGTAAATATTGAAATATTTCAAGCTTATAGAAATCATGGTGTTACTAATTTTTATCATATGGTTTTTTTGGAAATAATTTTTTTACTGTCATCATTAATAAATTTAGAAACTGTTTATGATAATATGAAAATTTGTAAGAAAATTTGTATGAAAATGTACAATGTTCATTGTAAATGAGAAATTGTTAATAAAAATGTGAAATTTTTGATGAAAATGTCAAATTTTTAATAAAGATATGTATTTTAAACAGGGACTGCAAAGAACCGGAATCGAAACAGGTACCGGAGCCGTTTCAATTTTTGGAACCGGAATCGGAATATTTTCTTTTTTAAATATTGAGAAATTCTTTTGGTGGAACTATAATCCGAGCCCACATAATTATTTTTTATTTTTGACGAAACCGGTATTCCAAACTGTTTTAGTCCCTGTCGAAAAGAACCGGAACCGAAATCGGAACCAGAACCAGAACCGGCATCGTTTCGAATTTTGAAATCGGATTCGGAAACGTTATAAAAAAATGGGTGGAACAAAAATCTAAATTTCCTTCGATCGAACCTGAATCGGAACCGGAATAGCTATTTTAAAAATCTTGGTACCAGAACCATTATTCAAATAGGTTTAAGTCCGTGTCAGGATCGCAAAGAACCAGAATAGGAAACGTTTCGATTTTTCAAACGGGAACCGCAATCGGACCAGGAACAGGTATCGCATTTTAAAAATCTTGGAACCAGAACCAATATTTAAAAGAGATTAAGTCCAATTAAGACAACCGCAAGACCCTAAATCGGTAACGTTTCGATTTTTGAAACCAGAACCGGAATCGGAACCCATATAATTTTTTTGGTTGTAACCGAAATCGGAACAGGAACCGAAATCGGAACAGGAACCGCTATTTCAAATGCTTGGAACAATAACCAAAACCAGAAACGATATTTCAGAGGGTGTTAGACCCTGATTTTACCCACTTACTTTGTAAATCGAAACGAAAAGCGATTCGTCAAAAATTCCAGTGACAGCTTTAGTTTACTTGGTTATTTCATCGTCGTTTTTATTACAATTATCACTTTTCATTTCGTTTTACAAAATATGTGGGTCAAATTTTCGGTAATTAAAATTTGAATAAAAATGTAAAATATTTAATGAAAATGTGAAATTCTTAATGAAAATGTGAAACTTTTAATAAAAAAAATGAAAATTATAATAAAAATATGAATTTTAAAATTTGTTAATTATTGAAAAAATTAAAATTTCCATGAAAATTCCAAACATTTATGAATTTTTGAATTTTTATTGAAATTTTTTTTTTCTTTATTTTTAATTTTTCATTAAAATTATTATTAAATTTGAAACGAATATATTTATATTAAACGCAAAATATATTAATTTTTGTGAAAATATAACTTTTTTTATTAACATTTTAATAAAATTAAAAATAAATCCTTTCAAACGTAAAATTTAAATCAAAAATCTCACACTGTTTTCTTTGCATGCCCATAAAACGTTTTACCCACGCAGCACTGTCAGCCTGCACAATTTACAATTTAAGCAGTTGCGCAATACAACCCCTTCCTGACATACAATACAAATTCATAATAATTCTATGCTTCCAGCCTAGCACATTGTCACAGAAATATCACAAACACACTGTCACACGCAAAGTCCATGGCATTGTCATCGCAACACATCACATAGCCGTTGTCGCAATTGTGTCACTGACAAACGCCAGAATTTCGTCTTAAATTTTAGGTTAAATGCACCCCAAGGGTTCTATGCGTAATTCTTGAAAATAACATAAGTTGTAGAGTAGAAGAAGTAAAAGCAGCAAAAGCAGACAAGAAAGTAACTAAATTGAAGGCAGCAGTAAAACCTGCTGAAAATCTAGGGAGGCCTGAGAAGACAGGAAACCATCAGCTGTTCGTGTCACTTACCGCCAAGTGCGTGAATTCCTTAATGCGTGCTTAAATTATCAACGACAAACAAGCCTTCGGGCGACGTCGGAAACGGAAGTACGCACCTTTTGATCCTTCCAAATCTGAAAACGCTAAATGGATTCAGATTTCCATCAGCGTCGTCGTCGGCATCTTAATAGTATCAACGCATCAACGATTAGCAGCAGAGTGAAACGAGGTAGGATTTGTGTGTTTGTCTAAGGTTACATTCTATAGTTGGGTACAACAATAATAATAATGCCTCTTGGAATGGCAAACATATATCTATTTAATGGGTGTCAACAGCAGTACATAGTGTAAAATGTTGTACAGGCATTTTCGATGTTGGGCTCAAATTTTTAGTTAAATTTTAATAAAATGAACATACTTCATTTAAGCAACGAAATTTGTAGTCACACGATATTCATTCGATATAGTGACGAAATTGTTGAAAAGATCAGAAGAGCAAATATTTTAAAATGTATCAAAAACAAAAAATATAATTTCCGGATAAATAATATGATTTATGATTACCATGTCTGGAAATCTAAAAATTTGTTATGTGCCTGTTTGCTTAAAAAATATCAATATTTCAAATATAAAAACAAAAAAAAAATGTGTTAAGTGACACACAATAAGAAGTTTCTCTCTCAGCTTTATTGCCTCAATCATTTTGCACGTTTACCACAATCAATAAAAGTGAATCTATTCAATACGATGGTGATAATATTGCGTATTTGTGGTATTGATTCAAAATGCACATTATCAAAAATTATTATAATCAATTCGAGCATTTCAAAGATTGAAAAAAACATAGGAAATTTTTAAGAATTTTTTTTTTCCATTCTTTAATTTTTTACTAAAAATTCAAATTTTCACTAAAAATTCAAATTTTCACATACATTCAATTTTTCACTAAAAATTCAAATTTTCACTAAAAACTGAATTTTTCACTAAAATTTAAATTTTTACTAAAAATTCAAATTTTTTCAAAAAATCAAATTTTGAGTGAAAAATTCAATTTTTCACTAAAAATTTAATTTTTTACTAAAAATTCAAATTTTCACTTAAAATTAAATTTTTCACTATAAATTGAATTTTTCACTAAAAACTCAAATTATCACTAAAAATTCAAATTATCACTAAAAATTCAATTTTTTACTAAAAATTCAATTATTCAAAAAAATTAAAATTTTCACTAAAAAATAAATTTTCACTAAAAATACAAATTATCACTAAAAATTCAATTTTTCACTAAAAATTTAATTTTTCACTAAAAATTCAATTTTTCACTAAAAATTCAAATTTTCACTAAAAATTCAAATTTTCACTAAAAATTCAAATTATCACTAAAAATTCAAATTTTCACTAAAAATTCAAATTTTCACTAAAAATTCAAATTTTCACTAAAAATTCAATTTTTCACTAAAAATTCAATTTTTCACTAAAAATTCAATTTTTCACTAAAAATTCAATTTTTCACTAAAAATTCAAATTTTCACTAAAAATTCAATTTTTCACTAAAAATTCAATTTTTCACGAAAAATTCAATTTTTCACTAAAAATTCAATTTTGCACTAAAAATCAAATTTTCACTAAAAATTCAAATTTTCACTAAAAATTCAAATTTTCACTAAAAATTCAAATTTTCACTAAAAATTCAATTTTGCACTAAAAACCAAATTTTCATTAATAATTCAAATTTTCGCTAAAAATTTCAATTTTTTACTTAATATTCAAATTTTAACTATACTTTTAATTTTTGTCTAAAAAATTCAAAATTACAAAACTTTCGTTATATCATAAATATTTAAAAAATAAATTTTCTTAAATATTAAATTAAAAGTATTAATATTTCTACTGTGTTAGTGTTGTGTGCCTGTTTTATATGTCATCGTTTTAGTATTGTCGTCGTTCTTTATATGTATGACGCTCCAGGAATATGGAATACGCATTGTCTGTCGTCTGATTATCTCTGTGCGCCGGTTGCTTTTAATGATGATGCTTTTGCGTTGGCTGTTATTACGATTATCATTACTTTTTGCTGTCACGCTAAAGCTAATCTTTGCAGATAAAATATGAAAAACAGGCGCAGCTGCTGTAGCCGTAAATAATATAAGTAATTTTGTGCAAATTTTAAAATTCAAAGAAAACTCTAAAACTGCGGACAACTCAATAAAATGGAATAAAATGCAAAGGCAAATGCATATTATATAAATTTATTAAGTAAATTATAAAAAAAGCCACATGTACTATAAAACAAAATTCTTAAAAAATATGAAATAAAAATAAAACAAAAATAAAATATGCAAAAAATACTTAATGCTTGACTAACCATGTGAATGCGTAATGATGCAGCAAACGTACTGAACCGGCACAGAAATACGAAATACACATTGGCCACTCACACTTACCCTTCAAGTGGAATTCTGACAAGTGAAGTGATTTCTGGCTTGAGAGAAAAAAAAAATTCAAAAAAAATCCCAAAATATAAATAATATATATAAGACTTTAATCAAATGCAGAATATAATATAGGGGGGTTCAATCGCTTAAACAAAAAATTATATATAAAAAGGGAACACTTGCTACTTTGAAATTTAATCATTAAATATGAAGAAATATTTATGTGTTCCGCGCTAGTGCAAGTTGACACAGTTTTTTTCTTTTTTTTGTAAATGAATTAATGAGATCTATGAGATATGAGAAATGTGTGATTTTACTTACGATTAGGCAAAAATAGGGGTTCGTGTATTATACAATAATTCGGGAGACAAACCTGTAAATAGAAAAAGAAAAATTTATTTAATAAAAATATGATACATTTTTTATATATGACATGATATGATTTTTAAAAATATTGCATTCGAATTTTAAGACCCTTTTCAGACACTTCTTTTAATAAAAAAATGCGGTACTTTGGAAAACTAGTTTTCCAAAAAACTGTAAATGTGATTTTTTATGTAATTGTCAAAACTAATTTGAGTATTTAAAAGAATCCTTATATACCAATTATGTTTCAAGTTATTTGAATTTAAACTCGAAAATTTTTGATTTTTTAGAGTATTTTTGGTTGATTTTTTTTAGCATTTCAGATCTATCGATAAATAAGAAATTGATCTATGGTAATACTGAAAATAGTCCATAACAATAATCAAAATTACTAACTTTTTTTCCAACGGTGCTAGTTTTGAATGTATCCTATCAACGTAGTTTCCTTAAAAAATTTAAAATTTACCAAATTAAGCAGTTGGAATGTATTCAAAATCATGCTAATGAAATAGTTTTCAACTTAGCTTACCTCTTAAATATATGAAAAAGAAAATTAGAAATCTGTAAAAAACAAGGTTTATCAAATCAAGCTGTTGGAATGCATTGTATTGTATTTTTCAGCTTAGTTTTCCTCTTAAATACATGGAAAAGAAAACTAGAAACCTAGAGAAACCATTGCAGAGTTCAACTCACTGTCACGCTGTGGCTCAATTTGGGTGCCCTTCAAACGCACGCACACTACACCGCACCATCCAATAAAACGCATTCCAATGTCGGCACGAAATTAAGGACGATCCCCGTAAACAGCATGTCCAGCTGGACAAACGTAGCAAATGCGATGCAGACAGACGCACGTTTTATATATAAAGTATGTATTACAGAAGAAACAACAAAAGGACCCCATATAGAAATAAATAAAAGAACGAGGGTAACGATTTTCATTACATTTGTAATGACAAACCTAGACAGTCGGACAGTCGGACAGCCAGACAAACATTCAAACAATCGGACAGGCAGTCAACCAGTGCTCGATAGACTATTTCGGACGGTAGCCAATGATGAGGATTATTGGAAATTGCTACAAAACCTGACAACAGCTGTAACAAAATGATAATAATAAAATGAAAACCAAACAAAAACGAATGCGCGCACAAACATCAGTAAAAGTCGGTGCAAGTATTGAAAAATGAAAAAAAATAATATTAAAGAGTCATAGAATAATAAATACAGAGAAAGAAAGTCACATAAATACTGTGGAGTCGAGAAAATAGTGTGATTGGGGGTTGTTGGGTTGACTGAATTGTTCGTTGTTTTGAAAAACATCAAGTGTAATAAAAATAATTTTTGTTAATGAAAGTAAAAGCGTGTTGCTTGGCGCAATTTAATTAGGAAAATTGGAAAAAAGGACAAGCCCACGTTTTTAATTGTTGTTTTGCTTTAACGACTTTCGACTTAATGGCCATTTAAAAATTAAGTAGGTACATGATATTGTGCAGTTTACTAGTGATTTTTACTGTTTTAATAAATTGAAAGTGTGTATTTTGCGAGGTTTCATTACGTAGAGCAAACAAAATTGTTTGCAGCACACATAATATGATGAAAATCATAAAATTTTGTGACTGAAATTGGCATTGACATTTATGTACAAATTTTTTAAATTAATTTTATATACATTTCATAATGTGGTTCACTGAGAAAATAATTTAGTAACATTTAGAACATTTGTTTTGAAAAATTGTAATTTTAACCAATTTGTATTATGTTTTTAATACATTTGTATTTATTTTTCTTGAGTTTACTACAAAATGTATAATAAAGTGTATAAAATTTGTATTTATACCTAAGTTTTATAATGTTTGTAATACATTTGTATTTATTTTACTTGATTTTACTACAAAATGTATAATAAATTAATTATCTAGCTATTAGAAATGATAGCATGTATTTGCTTTCTGCATTTTGATACATTTTAAGTTCGTACTCACTACAATGGGCTTGCAGTAATTAAAAAAAACTAAAAGAAACCCAATGAAACCAAAGCAAATACAATAATCTTTACGGAACCTGTTAGAAGACAAATAATTTTCTGTGAGCGCACATATTATACATATTTGGTATAAGTACAGAGAAACACTTAAATGATTGTGAGTCCGTTGGATCATCAGAATTGCTAATGATAAATGTCACATATTGAATAATGTTTTTTTTTTTTTTTTTTTTGGAATATCTACTAAGATCCACAGCACTCAGACAGATTATATCCATTGTACTGTGAAATCTATGCCCTACGATTTTGTGGTTAATATCACCACGAGCGCCCATGCCCAAGCCGTGATTCGAACCCGAGACCTTCAGAACGCAAGTCCAGAGTGCTACCTCTGGACTGCTGAGGCCGGCTTAATGTTTACTACATTCTGTATTTATTTAAAAGTTGTTAAAATATGCATTTATTTGCATTATTTACTATAAAAAGCACACTTGAATAATAAACAATTGTAAAAGTGCATAACAAATACATTTTTATGAAGTATTTGTTATGCACTTCACTTCACTTTGTTATGTCATCATCATTAAAATGCACTTTTACAAGTATTTATTGTTCAAATGTCCTTTTTTATAGTAAATAATGCAAATAATAACAGAATGCTATCAAAATAAATGCATATTTTAACAATTTTTAAATAAATACAGAATGTAGTAAACATTAATATATATGTAGTAATTTTTGAAAATATTTTTTTCGGCTAAACAAATACAAAATATTGAACATAAATATAAATTTATATGTGGTAATTTTTTAAATATTTAGAGGCGTATACATAAATTCAAAATCTAGTTGTTTATGGAAACTGCGCTGATAGAGCATATTCTAAAAATTAGGATCGATGCAAAAAGTTTAGTAATTTCAAACGTTAGCATCGACTATGTTCTATATAACTATATATAATTTTTTTTATATATCATTCGAATCCAAATGCTAAAAAATCATCCAAAAATAGTCTACAAAAAAAAACAAATATTTTCGAGTTTTGATTAGAATATCTTAAAACCATATCGGAATCTAAACATTTGTTTGTATATTATAATTAGTTGGGACAATTTAAAGAAAAATTGCGTTTACAGTTTTTTTTTTAAACTGGTTGTGTTAGGAACTATATATTTTCAATTCTAAATATAGGCTAAAAAAAAGACAAAAAATTCGAAAGCAATTTTTTTATAAAAGTTACGTAGTAAGAAAAAAATGAGTATGGAGTCAAAATAAACCACGGAGAGTTATATAGAATTGATGTATGGTGTGTCCATATTAACATATTTAAAAGCGTATAAATAAAAACAAAATGTAGTTAATTGAAAATGAAATAATAATCTAACATATTATATAAATGCAGTAAATTTATGTAGTAAAAACAAACACATTATTGTAGTAACAATAAAAACATTTGCTATAGGCTAAACACATGCTTTAGGTCGCAAATCAAATTCCAATATTTTCATTTTAAATATGATTTTTTAATATGATTAATACAGTAATAATTTCAGTATAATATATTATTTTATTAACACATTTACGTTAACACATTACTGGAAATTCGTGTAAACAATATGCAGGTATTCATTTCACTTCGTATCTCTTGCGTATATGCCAGTAACCAAATGATAATTCTCCGCCAAAACAACTTTTCTCAGAGAGAATTATTTCTCAGACTGCGCTTTCCCGTAGAATATTTCGCCCTAGATTTCTTCCCAATAGAAATCTTCCATGTAAAATTCTTCCCCATAAAACGCTTTCCCGTAGAAATCCTCCTGGTAGAAATCTTTCCGTAGAACTCATCCCAGTAGAATTCTTCCCGGTAGAAATCTTCCCGTAGAATTCTTTCCCGTAGAATTCTTCCCATAGAGTTTTTCATAGTAGAAATTTTAGTGTGGTGAGTTTTAATGTGGTGAGTTTCAGTGTGGTGAGTTTAGGTGAATGAATTTTGGTGTGGTGAGTTTTAGTGTGGTAACTTTTAGTGTGGTGAGTTTTAGTGTGGTGAGTTTTAGTGAGGTGAGTTTAAGTGTGGTGAGTTTTAGTGTGGTGAATTTTATTGTGGTGAGTTTCAGTGTAATGAATTTTACTGTGGTGAGTTTTTGTGTGGTGAGTTTCATTGTGGTGAGTTTAATGTGGTGTGGTTGCTTTTGTATATTTTTTGTTGTTTTTGAGTTTTTTGTTTCATCTTTTTAGCTTGTGTATGTGCTGAGCTATGTCATTTGGAATGTTTAGGTTGTATGGGAGGTACCACGCCCCATTGTCAAATCGCGCCCATATATAGCCTATGACACCCTCCGGACTCCATAGTATCCTGTTACAAAATTTCAGTTAAATCGGTTCAGCGGTTTAGACGTGATGCTGGAACAAACAGACAGACAGACAGACCGACAGACTGAAAAACGCACCAAGAGTTATATATATAGATTTATTTGTCTCCATTTTTTGCAGTAAAAAGATACATTAATTTTATAAGTTAATGCATTGCTCAACACTGAGTTTGTTTCTTTTTTCCCAATTATTTTTCACTTTTTCCTGAGTTTGTATCTTATTTAGTAATAATTTTCCATTGTCCACTTCCGTGCCATTTCCCCAAAACATCATGTATCATTTCCCATTTTTTCAACTTTCATTTCGCTTTTCATTGCATAATTTTAGGCGCTGTCCAACAATACTGCTTTCACCTTACACATGCCCTTTCAAACAACCACAAAAAAAAAATCATTCATCCGCAAAATTTCATTCTTCCATTTGCCATCATAATCTGCCACTTTTTGGCACTTTCCATAATGGATTTCACCTGACGCGTACACATAGACACCACATAGCACTGAGCCCACAACCACCAATACTTTGCTATTCATGCATTCACTTATACACACACACACACACACACACACATTCACTACCACACATTGCTATAGAGCCTGCAAAATATATTGCATACTTACAGGCGCCCTGGCCTGTACACTGTGCATAGAAGAGCAGGCCATGAAAACGTAATTTTATTTCCATGCCAATGCGTCGTAAGCGCTATAAAGCTTTTCCACCCCACGCTTTTGACAAAGGAGCGAGTGTTCGAAAGAGGTATGCTTAAGTTTGAGGTTAGGGCTCCCCTTCAAAACAGGTTTGACGTGAGATATCTACGTTTTATTTCTTTTTTTTGTTCCATACTCTAGCCTAGCATCCTGACCATAAATTAATGCACCCCAATTTCCGGTATTCCGGTAGAGTTGCCATGTTGTGCTGATTCATACACCTACATTTGGCAAAACATTTTATGAAACAATGCGTCGAAACAAAGAGAAAGTGTGTAAGATATAAGACATAGCATTATAAAAATAGTTGTAACTACTAGTGGAACATATAGGACTGAGAAGTAAAGCACATGTGGTAAGAGGAGCCATCGTGAAAATGTCATTAAGTAGCAGCATTTTTTGCACAACTTCTTACACAGAAAAACCCGAAGAAATCAACAAAAACCTACTTATACCGTTTGCCTAAAAGTATGCAGTAAAAACAAAAAAAAAACGTAGGTTAACTGTATAAGCGGACTAAAGGGTCGTTAGGGACTTGGAAGATGAGACAAGATGTAGAAAGCAAAAAGAATCAATAGCATAATTGCAAAGTGTATAGAAGAATGTAGTCTCTGGAGCAAAAAATGCGAAAAATAGAACAATATAAGCTGTACGAAATAAGCCTAAAGGTAGGCGCAGATAATAGCTAGTGGTTGAACGAAATTTATTACAATTTAATTTAGGGCTTAAGCGAAAATAATTACAAAGAAAACGCTCAACCAAATAGGCATCATACATTAAATATTAAATTTTCATTATTGCGCTATATAATAATAGAGTTGCTTTTGGGAAAATCTAAAAGTAGGCATGATTTCTTTTTTGCAGATATATGTATGTCTAAGAATTTATACATTTTCAAAATGTATGTTAATTCTAGCATAAAATATAGAAGAATATTTTAATTTAAATAATAAAAACTATGCCTGAAAGTGCTCTATGAAAAGTTTAAATAATATATGTGTCTAAAAGTATGCAACACTTTAAATTTAATGTAAATACAAGTAAATATAAAGCTAATATTCAAAGTATATTTTAATTTTAGCATCAAATATACAAGAATATTTTAATTTAAATAATAAAAACGATGCCTGAAAGTGCTCTATGAAAAATTTAAATAATTTATATATCTAAAAGTATGCTACACTTCACATTTAATGTAAATACAATTAAATAGAAAATACATATTCAAATAATAACTTTAAAAATTCAAAAATCTTAAAAAAAAACAATTATTTTTTAAATTTGCCTTAAAGTAGTCTAAGGAATTTTAAAAAGATTTTATTAACTAAAAGATTGCATATACTATATAATACCTATATATACCAAAACCTAAAATTAAAATATTTACTTTAAAAAGCAAAAACGAAGAAATACAAATACTTTGAAGCACTAAAAGCTCTTTTATTTAAAATCCAACTGCCTGTAAGTATGCAAATAATTTCAAGTACTAAAAATAATACAATTTACATAACTGAAAAGCGCAAATAAAGGTTTTACCCACCATTAAACACCAAAACGCAAACACTTCCCTCTGCCATTTTATGTTTTTAATCAAATTAGCATATAAATCATTAGATTTGCATACAAATTGGCCAACTCAAAATCTAATTAAGCACAATTTTAACAGTGTATAGCGCAAGTAAACGTCACATCAACCACAACAAACATTACGCCCTATTTGATAAACAAATAAATTTCAATGACGCCTAGAAGTATGCAAGTTTTCTTTTTTTTGTATTTAGGTCAGTTTTCAACACAACTCAACCCAAGTTTCATAGTACTGTTATTGACATAATTTAGAAGCGTGCGAGACGACACACTGACCGACCTTAGAGCTCTTGGCATGGGGCACCGCATAGAAATGGGTCAATAATTTTGCTTAACACATTTTTGTTTGCATACTTTTTGGCGACTAGTTGGCTTTTTGATAGTTTTGATATTTTTGGCGCCATTCTTGTATAAATTAGCAATTTTGATGCGACATCACGTTCGTTTAAACTGCAAAAATATTCACTAAAATATTTTGCAAACATCTCTCACAAATTATGTGCGAATTCTTGGAAAAATTATTTTGGTCATACAAATATTTTGTTTGACTCTTCTTGTGAAATTATTTTCACACTGAAAACAGTTTATTCATTTTTTTTTTTTGGTTGTTGTAAAATAATTACACCCGCGGGACATTTGATGTAAATTTTTTTTTTGCTATATATTTTTTTCATCTTTCTTATATTTTATATTTATTTTTATTAGCTGTCATTTTTTTCTTTTTATCTTGTTTTTTTTTATGCTTTTAAAAATTGTTTGCAATTTCCTTGGCTCACAAAAAATTATGCAAATTTTTGTTCATCGCCAATTTCTTTGCGGTATATCGTGTATCGTAGGTGTCGGTTAATGAGGTGTTTGGTGGGTTCGCTTGAATGCTGCTGGTGGTAAAAGTCAAAAAATTATATTATGCAAATAATTTTCTTATTTGTATGTAGTGAGTAATGTTAATAAAGTGAAAATTTGTCAAAACAAAAAAAAAATAATTTTGGAAAGTAAAGAAAATTTTTATATAGCGACATAGGATCATCAAAAAAAAAAAGATAAATTTTTAATATATTACAAACAAAGTTTTTACCACTCATTACTATAAAAAAAATTCATAACATTACTCAATACGATTTTTCCTATAAACATCCTGTACATTAATTCGTTGATAGGGTATATTGATGCGTTTATAGGTTATATTCTAAAAATTAGAATCGATGGAAAAAATTTAGTAATTTCGAATGTTAGCATGTACTATGTACTACATAACTGAATATCATTTTCTTATATATCATTCGAAGCCAAAGGCTAAAAAATAAACCAAAAATAGTCTAAAAATAACAAACATTTTCGAGTTCAATTTCACATATCCTAAATACAAATCAGAATATTAGCATTTCTTTATATATTATAATTAGCTTGGACAATTATAAGAAAAATTGCATTTACAGTTTTTTGAAAACCAGTTTTGTAAGGGACTGTATTTTATTCATTCTAAATAGAGGCTTAAAAAAAAGACTAAAATTCGATAGCCATTTTCTTATAAACGTTACGTAGTACGATAAAAATGAGTATACAGCCAAAATCAGCCACCGCGAGTTATATAGAACTGATGTAAGGTATGCCCATAGGAATAAATGTTCTCGTTCGGTGCTTTTTTCCAAAAAATTATCTATATTTGACCCTTTTTACAAAAAAAAATGTAAATTTTCAATAATTTGACAAATTTAAAAAAATAAGATAACTATTTTTACTATATCGTTTTAAAGAAAATTTTTAATTGAACATATTATAAATACTTTTTTTTTCTCATTTTATATGATTTTCAAAAAGTTTATGTTTCTGTTACAAACATTTAAAAACAATCATAAATCTTTAGTTTTTATTCAATTATTTTTATTTCAAAATAAGAACCATTAATGTGCCACATAAATGAGCTTTAAAGCTTGCGCCACATAATGCCCCCAATAATACAGCCACTGAAATACGAAATTTCAGACCGCAAACAATTTGTTTAATCAAATAATGCAGATGATGATCATCAACAGCAGCATAACGACGACGACGACACGAGTTCAAACAGCAGATCTGGCGACACCGCCTGGTCACCATATGTTGATGTATTTGGCGGCACTTTTGACACAAACAAACAAAACTATAATAAAAAAAAATTAAAAAAAAAACTCAAAATGTATACAAAATAATCAACCAAAAGAAAAAACAAAAGTATTAAAACTTAAACGAAAAAAAAATCCAATTAAACAAAAATCTTGAAAAAAACCTTTTCGTGTGATAAAGCAACTGAAATAATTAAAATTACCAAATAAAATTCAAAATTATGTAAAATATTTATGCGTGCTGTTGAAGTGCATGTGATAGATAAGTACTGTGCCTGCTATCAACAACTGACTCAGTCCAAAAGTGCGCTAGAAAGGCATACCGTTCCTGGATAAAGTCATAACGTATTTGACCGAAAGTCGCCGCTGGTGGTCGTGTCGGTGCGTCGCAGAGTCGCGCACGCATTGGCATACATTAAAGTGATGATAATGACGATGCCCGTGGCTAATGAAGAAAATGCGTAGTGAGTGAAGTAGGCATTCAGACAGGCGGCACCAAAAACGTGACAATTGAAAAGTGAATATTTTTGTACAGAAGCAGAACTTTCAAGTTTAGGTCATTTACAACATTTTTTAAGGTTATTATATAAAAATAAAAAGTAATAAAACTATTAAGAAAGACTTTGTGTACAATACAGTTTTTCTTTGTTATTGATTAATTATATAAAAAAATATATTTCTAAAATACTAAAAAGTTAAAATGACATTCGAAAGCTTAACTTGTTCTCCTCAATTGATGTCACTTTTGATCCTATCCTTCAAAAATTATATCAGGCTATTGGTGAACGAATAGACATTTCGCATACGAAAAAAAAAAAAAATGTTGACTATAAAACAATCCGATTTTATCAATCTGTACAATTTTAAGGGACTCTGCAAACGAAACAACATTTTTTTTTGAATATATATTTTATAATATATTTTATAATATATATATATGGGGAATAAAAATCAATAAAATTGAATACATTTTTGGAAAATTTAAGAACTTTTTTGAATTCTGAAAACTTTAAAGTTTTCGAAGCCTTCCGAGCTTTTAAAGTTTTTTGAAAGCTTTCCGAGCTTTTAATTTTTTTTCAAAGCTTTCCGAGCTTTTAAAGCTTTTGAAAGCTTTTGAAAGCTATTTAAAGCTTTGAGAGCTTTTAAAGTTTTATACATTTTTTGAGAGATTTACAGATTTTTAAAGCTTTTAAGATTTCTTTTTTAATTTTCAGAGCTTTTAATGTTTTGTGTACTTTTCAAGGCTCAAAATTGCTTTATGAAACTTAGGAAAAAAAAAACCTATAAGCTTTTCATGTTCAAAACTAATAAGCTTTATTTATAAGGATTATTTAAATTTTTATTTTTCATATTAAAAATTTATTTTAACCTTAATACAAATATTTAACACCAATCTAAAGATTTTTTAAAATTTTTAAATATTAAAAAATGCTAAAATTAATTTTTAAGATCAACATCACAAAACATCTTTTGCCACGCATTAACAGCGCATTACAATAAATTTCAATTAACGCAAAAATTTCATGACTTTTCAAATACAAATTTAGCTTGTCATCAAAATAAACAGTAACAGCAACAACAACAAAAAGATCAACAACACCACCAACATAATCCACATGGACGCCCACACATAACTTGCATAAATCTTAATGAAGTTCCGATCCCCCACTTGTAGCGCTGATCCTGCTGCTCATTTTAAATGTGTGACGCAAAAAATGCATTTAATGCATGCAAAATTTTTGTTATTTATTTTATTGTTGTCGCATGTTGTTGGCGCATATGTTGCCACATAAATAACGCAGTGTGTAAAATCGTTGTCAGTAACAAAAAAAAAAAACTAAAAAAAATAAATAAACAACTTATGGAATCCTCAAGTTATGCACGCACTTAATTCGATGTTTTTCTCTTCCTGTTTTTTTTTTATCATTTCTCTGTTATTGGCAAGGTGTTGGTTTTATTTGCCTAAAAGTGTTTAATCATGTTCATTAATAAATCATTGCCATGCCGACATTACTTTCCTTCAATTATCTGCTACTTTGAAGCTGTTTCAACTCCTTTTTATTTATTTTTTTTTTGCTCTTCGATATCTCTGCTTTCGCTTCCACTTCTTGTTCTACATTTTTCCTGCTTCTTAATCAGTTCTCAATAACCATTCGTATATTTTCGGCAAAAGCATTCAAAATTATTTTAAATTCTTTGGCTTTTGCCATTGAATAAGATTAATTATCTTCAATAAATGAATTTCCAAAGAATACGCAGTTGGGTTTTTGCACATTTTCACAGCTTTTAGCTTTGGCAAGCTTTATTGTTAAGCTGCCGCCTATGCTGCTAAGTACACTGGGTGGTAAATTATTTCAAAAGAAGCAACTAAATCATTATTTTGTTGTAATTTTTAATGAGTTTTGCATGATCTGGCAATTATTGCTGGTTTTATATATCAAAAACTTTTGTTTGAAGTTTGCTACAAGTAATTGCTATTTTTAAAAGTGCTTTTTGTTTCGAAAACTCTCCGACATTGCGGTTTCAATATACGGTTACTCACAGGCTACTTTTGTTGCTTTTATCAGTTTTAGTGAATCACACTATATACATATACGAAGTTTTAGTTTTCTTACAATGTAGACACATTAATCATGCTGTTTGTGGTTTTGTTTTACGAACAAAACAAAAAAATACTCTTTGAAATAGGTTTTTTTCATGTAATAAGCCTTTTAGTAATGTAAGGCACAGAATAGGCCTTTATATTATTAAAATTTCATTAAATTTAAATTTTTTCTAAACCAACAACATAAATCAATGTCATCTTCTAATTAAAACATTATTTATGTCTTTGTAAAACTCGTAAATTTTACTATAAACTAAACGCATTTAATTTTTAAATAAATCACAGTTCAAAAACTATCAAATAACAAGCAGAAGTAGAAGAAAAAACTTAAATAAAACAGCTTTAATATTTAAAAATCTATTCTGAAATGTATTATTAAAAAATGTACAAATAAATCTAGAAATTTGATAATAAATCTTGAAAACATTGATAAAAATCAGTGTTTATTCTGTGAAATTTGATGTAATTTGATAGTTTTATCATTTTTTTTTATTTTTATTTTAATTTTTTACAAACTTTTGTCTTAAAGCAACGCAAAGCTGTTTTCTAGGCAACTCAAAATCCGCTTTGTTTCTAAACATAGGTTTATAATGTCGACAAAGATTTATAATAGTGTTTTTTCGACCTTCACATGGTAAAACATTGACAGAAGTTTAGTAAAATTAACAAATATGACAAAGCCTATGTAGTATTCAAAGCTCAAGAGGGCTTTAAGTCATTGTGCATAGGTCAAAGTTTTAATGCGTAATGTATACGTAGTTCTAAAAATGTTGTCTTGATTGTATTAGGTATTTTTTTCTTATTAAATATTTTTCTAAAGATTTGCATTAATAAAGTAATAACAAAAATAAAGCTATCAATCTCTTTGTCATTGCCACAATAGGTGTATAATAGACAAAAAAAAATAAAACTTGTGCTTGAGACTGACAATTGTTACATGGAGTAGCCTACAAGAACTTGGCGCTTAGGTGTGGCAGCAACAAAAGAAATAAAAAAACTTATTAACTACATCATCAGTTCGAAAATAGCTCAAGGTATTTGGTTCGAAAACCCACCTTAGACACATTTTACCAATGCATGTTGGACGCCAATGCATTTGAAGTTCAGTATGGTATTAAAAAAATTGTTTAGTATTTAAATAAATTAACAAACATTTGTGGCGCTCTGTAGGTTGTAACAATAAAATTTATATAATTTTTTATGTTTATTTTTATGTTTGCAATTGCAAGCGCGCAAATCATCAATCATTTGGCTGCAATTAACATAGATGTTGCTGAAATGATATTGTCATTGAGTGATATCCATGCTTTAATATCTGGAGTCAGTAATGACAGACAATATTGATGTTTAGAATACCAATTTTTTTGTAGAAAATGGGCGCAGACTTTAGAAATTGTTTTAAATATTCAAGAGAATTTTTAATTTCGAGTTTTTAAAAGTCTTTTATAAAATGTTTCGTTGTATAACACGTATTTTACCTTAGACATACAATTTTTACACTTGAAATACTATTGAAAGATTTCTATTAAGATAAACCTTGGGAAACAATTCACGAATAATAAACTGTTGAAGTGAAATTAACAGAGATGAATACTACATATAAAAACGCAAATAATCCGTAGTAAAATTTACTATTTCTCAACATTGATCGATGAAAAAAATATACTACGGTTGAATATACTATAGATTTAACTATCGTGAGAACTCAAATTGATCACAAAGCGAAATATTTGAATTCAAAATTTAATTTTAATAAACTAAACTTTAGACTGAAATCATATTCTCTAAATGTGAATTGTCTGGAAAACGACAAAATTGTTTCTTGATGACAGAGCTGACAAAGGAGATATGCCAAAAATTATCTAGGGATAAAAATTATAATTCGGAAATATATAAAAATTATTTCTACAGGAAACTGGGGTAAAGTGGGAAATGGAGTATTGTGGGAAATTGAATTTTTTTTGAAATGTTATTGCATTTTAGAAAAAAAAAACTGTTGTCATGTGTTACCTAATATGGCAACTACATATATAAATTATATTTCGGTAAAATATAAAAATTATTTGTTGGGGATCTGGGGTAGAGTGGGAAAGGTCTGGAAAACGAAAAAATTGTTTCTTGATGACAGAACTGAGAAAGGAGAAATGCCAAGAATTACCAAAGGATAAAAATTATAATTCGGAAATATATAAATATTATATCTAGGGGAAACTGGGGTAAAGTGGGAAATGGAGTATTGTGGCAAATGGAATATTGTGGGAAATTGATTTTTTTTGGTATGTTATTCCATTTAAAAAAAAACTATTGCTATGTTCTACTTAATATGGCAGCCGCATATAAAAATTATATTTCGGAGATATAAAAAAATGATTTGTCTGGGAAACAGGGGTAAAGTGGGAAATGGAGTTTTGTGGGAAATGAAGTATTTTGGGAAATTGAATTTTTTTGACATGTTATTGTATTGTAGACAAATAAAAACTATTGCCATGTGTTATTTAATATGGCATTCAAATATAAAAATTATATTTCGGAAATATTTAAAATTTTTTTTTACGGAAAATGGAGTATTGTGGGAAATGGTGTATTGTGGGAAACTGAAATTTATTGAAATGTTATTGCATTTTAGACAAAAAGACAAACTATGGAATCCACATATAAAAAAAAAAATATTTCGGAAATATATAAAAATTATTTTTAGTTATTTTTTAGGGGAAACTGGGGTAAAGTGGGAAATGCAGTATTGTGGGAAATAGATTATTTCGAAAAATGGAGTATTGTGAGAAATTGAAATTATTTTAAATGTTATTGTATTTTAGAAAAAAAAAACGGTTGCCATGTGTTATTTTAAAGGTAATACACATTTTCACATAAGATTTTAATCAAATTTGTATTCTTATTGCTTTTGCGAAGTTTCGAAATGTAATTTAAGCAATTCTAAACGAGTGACTACATTTTTTTTAATTTTAATATATTATTTTTTATAGAAATTTATTTATTCACTATTTTTTTCCTTCACATGCATTTCTGCATTACCATTTTTTTTTTTGTTCATTATAATAATATTTTTTCATATATTCTGAATGTATTTATATTATTTAGTTTGTAAAGAAACATGAAATAACAAATTAATTGTTTGTAAAATTTTTAACATTTCCCACTTTACCCAAGAATTTTAAAGAGTTCCGAAAATGAGCCCAAAAGCTAATAAAAAGACTTATAAATTGAAATTCAGTTCAAACAAAAAGTTAGATCATGAACTGCTCTATTTATATATATTTTTTGAAGGCATTTAAAAACATTTCCCACTTTACCTCAGTCTCTCCTAAATAAAGATATAATTGTTTTGGTGCAAAATATAATAGTATAAAATTATTGTATAAATTATTCTCCAAGATTTGCCATTGTATACAAAAAAAAACATTTATATATTTGAGATTACAGTTGCATGTATTCGAGCCAGCAATCTTTCGGGACGCAGCCCAACACACCAACCATAGACCTATGGACTCTTCTGTCGAGTAAACGATTGTAATAAGCGAAATTTTGTCCAAATTGAATTAGAATATTCAAAAATTGTATAGTATTTATTAAAGAAACTTATTTTATGTTATACCGTTTTTAAGTGTCCGAAAATATAGTTATAAAAAATATATATTCTGTAATATATTTTATCTGCAATAAACTCAAGTAACCGCAACATATTTTGTTAAGAAAAAGAATATAGTATTTGTTTAATATTTACAGCTCAACTAGTATTCAATTTGTAGCCTATTAAATGCTTTTACTGTATAATTTTTATATAAAACATACAATAAATGACATATACAATATAAAGTACATAAGTAGTACCTTATAAATATCATAATTTTAGCCAAATGTCAATAACAATGAGAAAAACATATAAAGAGTAATAAGAAAACACTACAAGTATACAATAAAAAACCAAATAAATAAAATATTAACAAGTATTACCAATATAGACTACCGAAGATTATTCCCCCACATGACTGCGACTATAACACCTACAAGACGCCACACTTCGAAAACAAAAGGCGCTACATCGACGGCACCAAGTACCCAAAAATGGTAGCCAATTGAGTTTATTTATGCTAACGTATAAAGCTATTTAACGTTACGTTAATGCAACGCAAAAAAAAAACTAAGGCGTCAATATACGTTCCTCTACCTGAGTCCAAGTCTACGCAATACAATATTTGGTTTACCACCTTTAGAGCTCACTGCGCCTGACACTAGATCTCCTTGTCTGTACACAATGCGCTCTTTTCGTTTACCTGTCTTATTTTGTCTGGGTCCCTTTGGTGGTGTTCGGGTCTTACTGTACGCAATCGTAAAAATAATAAATGCAGCCGCAGTAATAATGAATATTTGATTAATGTTTCATTTTTCATTCAATTCTTTTTTGTGTTTTTTCTTTTATGACATCATATAATGTTAGGCTCCGCATTAAGCAACATAAATGCACATATATTATGCTGTGCTATATATTAAATGAGGTTTGTGCTCGAATATATTTCGAATAGAGGATTGCAAAAATTTCATTTGTACCTTCTAAATGATTTTTTTCTATCGTTCTTTTTTCTTCTTTATGCAAATATTGGCCAAATTATGGCGCATAAAATCATAAATTTCAGAGGTTCCGTTTGTTATTGATTTTTATTGTTATTGCTGTTGTAATGAATTTTTAATTATGCTCGTTATATTTTAGTGTACAAAACAATATACAAGATTTTATATAGCAACTGATTGAAAAATTTAAATTATTGTTCGTTTTTTATACATTGTAATGTTATTTAATTGTAAAGCGATATATTTAGAATGCCACAACACCAAATTCAGTGCATAAATAATTATTAATGAATTTCTCAACATCGTTTCAAAGAACTCTGTAAATATTTTATTGAAAATTTTAATACCCACACATTTTTGTAGCATTTGGTTTTGTAAAGGGCCTTTTTAAATACAGAATAGAAAACTTGATTTCACAGATGAACGGTTTGAAAAATCATAATTAATAGAATTCAAATATTATGTAGAAAGGACATTTTCAATTCAGATTTGTAAAATTTAATTAGGAAAGGCACAAATTCAATTTCTAAACGACTAAAAGAAATTCATAATTTTAGAACTAACAAAAAATGGAATTCAGAAAAAGGAATGAAATCCATAATTTTAGACATAACAAAAAAAAGGAATTCAGAAAAAGGAATGTATTTAAAATTAAATTTACTAAATAAAAAAAATCAGAAGCAAACTAATGAAATTCTGAAAAAAAATAAACTGATCTGAAAGCGAAATCTTTGAATTAAAAATTGTAAAATTAAATTTTAAAAAGAAAAAATGATTTCAGAAACCAACAAATGAAATTCTGAACAGACAAAGCGATCAGAATGAATTCAGAAAGAGAATGAATTCAAAATTTTAAATTTACTAAATGAAAAAGTAGCGTCGGTAACTAGTCTGGTTAGTGCGTTCGACTACGAGCCAAAAGGTCCCCGGTTCAAGCCTGGACTGGGGCTAACAACATCTTTTCATAAAAACATTTTTCTATACCGCGCTACCTCTCGGCAGTAAATGGCAAATCTACGAGAGTAAAACATTGCCTATGAAAAGCTCTCACCCGCCGTTCGGATTCGGCAATAAACTATAGGTCCCACCACTTTGAGTACAAATATAACACGCACAGCTCAAATGGTGAGAGAGTTCGGCCGAAGTTCTATACAGGACTGTAGCGTCAAACTATTATTATTATAAATACAAAATACATTTTCTAAATAAGAATACAAATTAATCAGAAAACGAAATATTTGAATTAACGTTTTTTATAAAGAAAAAATTATTTAAAAACAAACAAATGTAATTCTGAATAGACAAACGGATCAGAATGCCAGAAAATTTTAATACAGAATTATAAAATTTAATTTCCAAAAATTGAATTCAGAAAGGACAAATATGATGTGAAAGAAGAAATTCCAGGGTTGGAAAATTGCATTTCAAAAAGGAGAAAATGGATTTCAGAAACAAAATAATATAATTCAGAATAGACAAATTAGATCAGCACGAGAGGAAATAATTCCGAATTGTAAAATTTTTAGAATTGTAAAATTTAAATAGAAAAAATTGAAATCAGGAAGGACAAATTGATGAGAAAGGAGGAATTCAGAGTTGTAAAATTTCATTTTAAAAAGAGAAAATGGATTTCAGAAACAAAATAATATTATTCTGAATAGACAAATTAGATCAGCAAGAGAGGAATTAATTCTGAATTGTAAAATTATTAGAAATGTAAAATTTTATTTCCAAAAATTGAATTTAGAAAGGACAAATTGATGAGGAGAAATGAGGAATTCAGAGTTGTAAAATTGTATTTTAAAATTGATTTCGGAACAATATATAATACAGAATAGAACAATTAATTCAGCAAGACAGGAATTAATTAGTTAATTTAAATTTCAACTTACTGACAAAAAAACTGATTTCAGAAACAAAAAAAAGTGGACTTCGAAAGAGAAAAATTGCTTCAAAAAGGAAAAAATTAATTTACAATTGTAAATTTTTTATTTAAGAATGCATAAATTGTTTACAGAAATAGAAATATGAAATTCATACTATTCAACTTGATTTCAGATACCGATATATGGTACTTATTAAGACAACTGATTCTGAAAAAGTCAAATTATAAACTGAATAGTCAATTTTGAGGGCCAAATAGTCCAAAGGTATGTGCACTGAATTTGATTTGAAGATTTCGAGTTTGATGTCGGCTGGTGCGTTCGGAAATTTATTTTTTTGAAGGTCTCGATGTCGATTACCAGCAGCTGCTGCTTTCGATACTCGTAATAATATAAACCACAAAAACATAGAGAATAGGAATACACTACAATGGATACAATTCAAATTCATTTTAATGAGGGGCATCTTAAATGCCAAAACTTTACAAGTTACAAATTGAACAAAGTCAAAATAAATTTCTTATTTAATTCTGAATAGTAAATTTTAATTCATATTAAACTTGTACATTCTGATTTCAATTTAATTATACTGAATTTCATGTACCTAAAACTGAATACACTAAAAAATACTTCAAAAATCAATTTCTAATTAAAGTTATAGTTTGCAATTCATGTTTTAAAGGAATAACGCCGTTTTTCGAAATATTTCTCGGGATTTTCGTATTTTTTATTCTCGCGCCGACTATTCTAATTTGTACAGTCTTTAATGTGCAAAAACCTCATTCCAAAAACGCCCACTCATATTCTCAAATAACCATTATTCTAGTAAACACTAATAGAAAAGTGCTAATTGTAGCACAGATTACCATACAACACATACAGCTGTTTTGTTACAATTTTGACATTTCTATACACAAAAAAAAATTCTTCCTCAATTTTCCACATAACTAACAAGCATATAATCCCTACACCAACTGTTCGTACGCATTTTATATATATATTCTTTATAAATGAAATTCAATACCCATAGTAAAGCAATTTGTGATCCCACCAAAGCATATGATACTCATATGACAAATGAAAAGAAAAAAACGGAATATATTGAAAAAGAAAAAACCGATCAGTGCTCGAAATAAATTCAGAATAATGTATAGAAGACAACAAAGAACAACAAATGAAACGAATCATTCCATATGTAGTATAGAGCAAGAGATTATGAGGGCATATTGATAACAGATTCTATTATAGTGATTGTTGTTGTGAAGTTAGACTGTTGTCCAGCAAGGGTCACTTGAAGCTATAAGAAAAAGAGGTTTATAGGCATTACAGCAGAAAAAATTGGCTATTAGAGCAGGTCGAAAAAAATAGAAACATGTTGCACATGTTACTACCTGCTACAGCATTAAAAATGCAACACATTTAATATAGCTTTGTTCAAAGATATTTCTTTACTAACAAAAATAGGAATTTTTATAATTTAAAATTCAAAATTTCACTCTCTTTTTCTTATGCACAAAACGGTCTGGCTCTTTCCCTCATATGTCAAATATTTTAAAAAGTCTTAGGCATGATGACAAATTGTCAGCTGCGCTGTGCGGCATTGTCTTGACAGTCACAAAATTTAAGTTTGTTGCAGTTTCTTATGGGTTTTTGAAGTGTTTTTGTTTGCGCCTCGAACACGTGATTAATTTCACTGATTAAGTTTTTTATTAGCTATGCAAACTATGCATAAATGCATTATTTATGTGTTTCGGGTCTTTCATTTTTGAGACAACGGAAATATTTGATTAATTGGCAATTTGTCAATAAAACACCTTTATTTGGAAAACATGTTTTGAAGCGCTTTTGAAGTGTAATAAATTTTGAATTTATTTGAATTTAATTTATTTGACAAACACAATATAAAGTAAAGATGAAAAATGTGTGTTTTTTGAAGCACACTTGCATGGTAAACAACCTTAGATAATCCAGTGTATTATAGCATAACATTTTTCTATATCCTACACTAAAAGTAAAAATTCGTTCGTTTGTTACACCCAGAAAAGACATAGCCATTTCGAAAAATTTTTTTTAGTACCGAGAAAACTCCAAGGTCCAATTTGACGCTCGATATCGTTACGAGAACGGGTTCGATATCGTGTGATTTCACCATCTACTCGCATTGATCTCGTAACGATATCGATACGAATGGCATACTGGGTTTTTATTTGCATTTGAAATACAAATGCATATAATATTTTAATCATAACAAAATACAAAATTTGGCGGCACATTTTTTGTAGCTGAGTTCTCTCTGAAAAATGTTTTCCAATATCAATTTATTTAAAGGTTTTATTCACATTTGAAATAAGAGATATTTTAAAAATCAATAAAATTTTATTAAATGCAATTAAAAAGTGATATCGGAGATCCAGCGGTGTCTCAGCTATGAAGTACATCCAATCTTTCAAATGTTCGACTAAAATTTGATATGCACTTGCATTTCAAATGCAAAACCCTTGAACGAATTGAACTAGAAAAACATAGAAACACTAAATTTTGGCGAACTTTAAGAATATTTAGATTTGTCTTTTGTGTTCAGCCAACAGTTGAAGATTTATTGTACGGTGGTATTGTCCAGAGCCAATTCCCCCTAGTAGAAATTGTACTAGGGCAATGATTAGCAATTGATTATAATGTTTTTATTTTGTCGTAATCCTTACAGTTATATGAACAACATGTACAAGTTAAGATTAAGGCTTCCCCGTAATAGGGTAAATATCTACTACGTTCGTAATTCTATTTAGCGATTTTCGTCTGTCTGTATTTTCGTTGAAATCATGATTACAGCAAAACAAGATGAGGCATTTAAAAGAAACTCAGAACTTAGATAACGAATATATTTTTGATGTCTGGGATTGAAAATGGGCTTGATCGGTTTACCATATCTATATGAATCGTTCACTTTTGTGCATATACTCAAATTTACGGGAAATTTTTACTTTACCGGTTAAAGTGATATTTTTATACATACAACGTAAACGTATAGTAATTTATGGATGAACTATTTTCTGGTGACCTCAAAAAGAATATTCGGTACACCTAAGCATTTGTACATATGGGTACTCAAATTAAAGGAATTTATCTCATTATTGCGAGATATGCATTATTTTCCAGATACGTAAACTCTGGTGACTTTTGAAGCACTTTAAACGGGAACTATGTTTAATACTAATTTTTTTACACTTGCCTAAAAAGATATGTATAGAGTATTTATAATGTGCATATAGAGTATATATAAAATGTAGGTTATAAATAAAATGTCCGACCCATAGTTGTAACCAAAACTTTCGACGGGGCTTGCATTAAAACTTAATATAGTTCATTGAAAGAGTTTTAACTATCAAATAATAGTTGACATTTCTAATAATAGTTTTTACTGTAAATAAAGTTCCATTTCAGCTACATCTCATGTTTTTGAAAATACTACCAAAGTAGGCCTCTGACATATAAACCATGTAGTCGTCGTCGTCGTCGGTAGCCAGCCTACGCTAATCAGACAGCACCATCTGTTGCAGCCACGATTTCTATCGCCGCCACACGAAATGTTGCTGATGCTGTTGCAATTTCATATTTTGTTTATGGCAACAGTTTTGGTAGCAAACATAATTTTTATATTAAACACTAGAATACAAAAAAAAAGATTGTTAACAACAAAAATTATGCAACATTTATTTAAAAAAAAAAACACACACACAAAAAGCAGCTATAATGTTGACATTATTTTTTGTATATTGTTGCCATTGTTTGCGACAACTTTTCAAATAAACTTTTGTTGCAACCACATTTGAGCCTAATAGTTAATGGCAAAGTTTAGACAAATTAATAGTGATTTTTATCAGGCATATGTTAATTTTTTTTTTTTTTTTTTGAAACCCCAAGTAAAAGTCACTTGAAAAGCATAACAAATTGTATGAAAAATAGCTTTTTAAACAGCGCTCATTAAACATGCTAAACGCCGATCTTTTGTAATTATAATGAGCAACATGTGCGGCTCAAAGGTGTGTCAAAAAATAACAATAATAATCTAAAGATCGTGCGAAATCACTGTACAAGACAAATGATGGCCTAACCTTTAAAAGCACCTCAAAAGATTTGCTTAATATACACCGAATTTTGCTCTTCTTTAGCTAAGTTCTCAGGCCAACAAAATTTAGTAATTCAAGCATAAATAACAGCAGCCATAATTTAACATTTTAAAACAATTTCACAAAAAAAATATCGAAAAAAATCATTTACAAATTCTATCGAAAAATTCAAATTGTTCAAAATTTGTATCACGTTCGCGCCATTATTAATCATGAATTTGATGTTTGCGCTTTTAGACAACGACGACGATGACTACGACGATGACTACGACGTTGACAACGACGCTAGATGTCGTTCGTGTTGCTCTGTCGGTAAGTACGCGCCATTGTTGCCGCCTTGCAGCAAAATACAAAGCAAGACAACCAGTCTAAAAAATCAATAGTCTCGCAAGAAAGTGCTACAAAATCAGAGTGTAGTAGAAAAAATGTGAACAAAATGTGTAGCAATAAAAAGGAAGTTGCACGTTTTTCCCGAAAGACGTGTTGCAGCAACAAAACATTATTTTTTTCTTCAACTATATATGAAAATTACCAAAGTACTTTGTAAAAGGTTTACAATAACAATTTGTAGTGAAATTAATTTTGTTTTAGATTTAATTTAATTTTGTTCAAATTTTTATTTATTCCCTTTCTTTTTTTATGATTTTGTTTTGTAGACATTTGTTGCATATTAATTGAATAGTGCCTATTTTTCGGAGAACCTATTGATTCATTGGTAATGCCAAACACAAGTCAATTTTTTCATATATTTAGAGAAAACTCTAATTTTCGGAAAATACATTAAAATTGCATTTATTGTTTTTAAGCAGAAAATTGATATTTTATTATTATTTATTTTCAAATAAAACTTTAAAAGTGCTTAAATTTGATTGCTTTGATCGTGCCTTTTTAATTAGTCGATTTTGCAATTTCCGTCTGTCTTTCCATTGAAATCACGTTTACTGAAAAACAAAAAGTGCTAAAGTAGTGAAATTCAGGATTTATAATACTTGTGCATCTAAGTTGTTTGGTATTAAAAATAGGCGTGATCGCCCACATTTCTACACATCGTCGTTGTAGAACGAAAAGTCACCAAATACATTTTTATGATAAACTTAAAATTCGAGTTTCTTGATTATTATTATAAAAATTAATTGATGCAACTTTAAAGTTGAAATACCAATTGTTAGATTTACATTTTCTTAACATGTGGTAAAAAATTTGAGATCATCGATTAACAATTGACAGATATATAAAAATTTGTGTAAATGAATATTTGGCATTTTGAAAATGTATTTGGTGATTTTTTGTTCTACAACGACGGAATACCTTATATAAAATTTGAATGTTTTGGAGACTTTTACATTACCAAACAAAGTGTAACAAACTATTTTAGTTTGTGAACCGAAACACATCGATATATATATATATGTCGTATATATATGTCGACCCTCTTATTTCATAATATGTTATATTTTATCCCATCTACAGTCGAAATTGTCTTCGATAAACAAATTTTAATTTTTCCGAAAATTTTGTTTTTGACAAAAATTCAAAAGTTTACACAAACATTTAATTCTATTTTACTGTTTCGAGTTTTATATCGAGTTTCATACTATAATTGACCACTATTTTATCGAATTGACTAATTATCGTCAAATTGTAATACAAAATGTTCAAATATTAGATTTAATAGAACTTGTAAATTAAATTTTTATATTTTTTATATCTGCAACATAATTCTTTACAAATGCATGTAATAAAACGCGTATTTCTTAAGTTTTTCATATAGTAAAATATTATTTATGTTCTCCACAATTGTATTATCTCCCACCCAACTAAAAACATGTTTATACTACACCCCTAAAAGCAATTATTGCTCATAGAGTTTTGTCAAAATTATGAATAATGCATTATAAAGCATAACTATAACGTAATTGCTTAATTGTTTTTCTACCTATTTCTATAATGACTGGGCCCTTTACGCTTTATTAATAGCCAAATAAAAAAAAAAACTAAAAAAAGAAAATTTTAAAAAATACCCTCTATAAAAAGTACCACATTCTGGCCCAACAATTATGAGAACAGTGTGTCAAAAATCAAGGATTACACGCAGCCACAGGCCTTTATTTTAGGTACTACTGGATCAAACTTCAAGGGATGCAACAGCAATACATATTGTTGATATTTTGTGTGTTGCTAATGCAGCATATTGTTTGAGACGCTTCGCTTTTTTTTATTTTGAATAGCAAAAAGAACATTTTTCAAAAACCAAAAAAGGAAAAATTTTCAAATACCAAAAAAAATATACCTATTCGTTAAAGAAAATTATGACATATAATGGCTGTGGTGTAAATGATAAAATACACGAACTCAATTTAGTAGCACAACATACGAGAGGGTGCTACGACGCACATAGAATCATGAATTTGTGGAAATTTACTACAATTTTTTTGTTGGGTTTTCTTTTTCCGGCATCTTCGACCCTTAACGGCTTTACGAAGGTAGATTGGAAACAACCAACGCAAGAGGGTAATTTGAACCATTCTCGTGTTACTTCTCTTTTGGCATATATATTCGTGCCGACATTTATTATCCCTGACCAGACTTTTGAAATGTGTTCGTTCGGTATTTCATGTTACCCAAAGAACATAGAGAAACCCTGTACCGCGTGCCGCATACCGTGTGTCTGCTATTAGCACCATATAGAAAAACCCACCAAAAATTATTGATTTCAATTGCAGTGAAGGTTCTAAATTTATCTATTATTTTATACGTTTCATTAGTTGTTGCAGGAGAGGGTACGCGAAAAATCTCTGATTGAATATTGATGCGTTTTTGTTTGTTCTTTTTTGTTGGATGGTTGGTTGGTTGGTTGGCATAGGGATTTTCTTAATTTGAGCCATTTGTATAAACGCCTCATAACGTTTTGGTCTGGGTTAAGCCAGCACCGGAACGTGCACTGCATTTGTGATGATGCTTTTTTGGTACAGTAAAATGCGTATGTGACACAGGGTAGTTTGTGATGTTTTATCCAAATTATATGTTTGTTTTGAGATCAATATTAGTGAAAAACTTATGTTGCATTTTGAAGTTTATATATAAAAGTTTATATTTTAGATGCTGTACGAAAATCATAGGGTTTAGAAATTTATTATCAATTAATCAGTTTCCTGGGACAGTTTTAAGTCATGTAGACTTCAGAATTTTAAAACTATCATATTAGCGGACTAACTGTCTTTCACATAACATTTGGAAGTGGCAATTCCAAAATGGAAATGTTCTCAATATTGACTGTTTAAAAATGTACCAAAATTTTGAACAATGTTTAATTAGAATTGAAAAATTGGCCCTTTCAAATATTTATTGAAAACTTAACTAACTCTTCGAACTTTCTATCCTTTCAAGAACTATAAAAAAATATATTTTCGATATATAAACTTGATTTTGTCTTAAATTTAATATATCTTCACTATCATGCCAAAGCGGTGAATGTGCAATTTTCGACATTTGAGTTTTTTCTACATTTTTGAATGTAGTTTATCCTCAAGTATAATAATAATAATAGTTTGGCGCTACAGTCCTATATTGAACTTCGGCCGAGATCTCTCACCATTTTGAGCAGTGCGTGTTATATTTGTACTCAAAGTGGTGGGACCTACAGTTTATTGCCGAATCCGAACGGCGGGTGAAAGCTTTTCATAGGCAATGGTTTTACTCTCGTAGGTTTGCCATTTACAGACGAGAGGTAGCACGGTATAGAAAAATGTTTCTATGAAAAGATGTTGTTAGCTCCAGTCCATACTTGAACCGGGGACCTTTCGGCTCGCAGTCCAACGCTCTAACCACTAAGCTACCGCGGCTATGCTGTGCCGGACGAATCTTTTCGTTTTTTCGCCATAACTTTTTATTGATATAAGATAAAATAGTGATGTAAAGGCATTTATTGTTTGTTTTCACCTTCACCTATCGATCTGCAAATATAAATTAAAAATACTTTGCCAAACATTGATTTGCCATTAAAGAGTTATAGCAAAAATATGAAAAGATTCGCCCTTTTGGCATGAGAAGGTTTTCAATTTTTCCATTTTCTCCGATTTTTTGCTATAATTTTTTATTGGTGCAAGATAAAATAGTATTGTAAAGGTATTAATTGTTTTTTTTAAAGCACCTTTCGATTGGAAACATTATTTAAAAATATTTTTCCAAAAAAATGTTCTGCAAATAACAAATGGCAAATTAATGTTTTACAAAATATTTTTAATTAATGATGCCAATAGATAAGTACTTTAAAACCAAACAAAAAATGCCTTTACATTACTATTTTATCTTGTACCATTAAAGAATTATAGCATAAAAAACAAAAATATTTGCGTTTTGATCTGGATATAGCCTCACAAAATCCGTATTTATAATTCAGTAGGTTGTCCAAATCTAACGATATTTTATATACATTATAATAATTGACGAATAAACTAAAATAACAGAAAAAATTTAAAAAAAATATAAGTTTTGCTAATTTTTAAAGCACTTCAAACTTTAAAATTTGATTTCCCAACATTTTTAAAAATGCACATTCGCCCCTTTGGCATGACAGTGACGATATGAACTTTTGGAAAACAATTTATTATAGTCTTTAATTAAAAATCATACATTAGAGCTAATAATAATATTTGGAGTAACAAAAAAAAAATTTTTTTCTTCGAAATTTCTCATATTTCAGGAACTTTGATTGAATCTTGATTTTATCTTGAATTCAATATATTAACTTTTGGAAAACAATTTATTAAAAACCATACAGATTATAGAGATATTCAGATATAGATTAAATAATAATATTAGAAATACCATACAAGTTGTATTTTCTATATGTAAGCCTTGATTATATCTTCAATTCCATATATTAATTTTTTGAAGACAATTTATTATAGTGCGGTATAAAAATACTCGGCAAAGAATACCAAAAATATTTATTTTACAAATTACATCATTAATTAATGTTATTTATACTAGCATTTGTCATAAATCTTTGTGTATTTAAAAAAATTCCATTAATTTTTCATTTATGTCAAAATATTGCTAAATGTATTAATGCTTTTAATTGGATTTTAAATATTAAAACACGCAATGCAGCAACTTGCTAAACGTCTTCTAAATATTTAAAATATATAAAATTATTTAAAAAAAAAAAAATTTAACGCCTACGGTGTAAAGTCGACAGCATTTAATCTGCAAAATCAACAGAGCATTAAACACCACGACAGTGAATATGTAATTGACTGGTCCGACTGATAGGCGCCGCCACAGGCAAATACAAAGTTTGAAAATTATATATATAAAAATTAATTAGAAAAGTTGTTTTTACAAAATTAATTAACTATATGTTTAGTATTTATGTTGGTATTTGGCATAAATGCGACTATAATTAATTTAAACATTTTTTCTATAGCTAGTATTTTAAAAACTATAATTTGTTGTGATATTAAAAATAAACAAGCATAGTTATTTATTATATAGAAAAATACAAAATTATTTTTAAATAAAAATTTTTAAATAATAAAATTTTTTAAACATGAAAATAAATAGCATTTTGTAATGCAACATTAATTAAAAAATAAATATTATTTACAAAAACTCCGCCTTGTTTAAAATTAGTCATTATATTTGCAATATAAACACAACATTATCATATACTATTTGTTTTGTGTTGATTTTTTGTTATTATTATAGACAAAAATAGTTGTTCTTTTGTATAAACAAAATTTAATGCATTTAATTAATTATTTAATACATTGTACATGTTTTGGTTTTATGTTTTGGGTTATTGTTACGATTTGCATAGTTTTCATTAGCTACTGCAATAAATTATAATTTTTAACACTGTTTTTAGTTAATTTACATTTTTGCCATGTTTCTAATGGTGTTTGGCGCTTTATTGGCAATTAGCGTAACAGTTTGTGAATATATAAATAATTCCAGTTGACTGCCAACATTTGACATAAATAATTAGCGCACATTTGTTTTAGACACTTTTTTAAAAAACTAATTTAAATCGAGTATTACATTTTTTGGTATTTGATTTGTGGTGACAAAAAATTATGTCGCACTCAAAGTGGTCTTAAATGAAATTAATTGCTTTAAATATTTTATATAAATGTGCTTTAATTTCTTGTAAAAATATTGCAAAGTAAGTCAATTTTTAGTAGTCCCATTCTAAGTAGTTCCGGTTTAGAAGTTCCATTCATTCACTTTACACCATTAAAATTACTATTCTTGGTAATAACATTCTATATAGTACCTTTTTTAGCAGTTTCATTCTTAGCAGCACTATTATTAGAAGTTGCATTCTTAGTAGTATCATTTTTAGAAGTTTTTTTTTTAGTAATATTATTATAAGTAGTACCGTTCCACATATAAATATGTATATCATATTGATGAATTCCGTTCTTCAAACATTGATTAATTGTATTAAGAATTATTCATAATATGAATGACTAAGGACATCAATGTTATGAAGGCGATCATAAATATGATGAACGTTTAGTAACTTCGAAAAAGTGGTTTTTCAAATTGTTGAATTGTATGTAAAGAATACGTTTCAACATATTAATGAATTTATTTGAATTTGTTTTTTTAAGAAAAACAAATTTTAGAAATTTATTTACGAAAAAAAATATTTTTTTTTTGAATTTTTTTATTTTTGGATAATTTTTTTTTTTTTGAATTTTTTTTATTTTTTTTTTATTTTTATTTGTTTTTCAACATTTTGTTTTCTAACAGTTTTTAAGGGTATAAAAAAAAAATTAAAAAAAAAATCATAAATATTACGATTCAAATTCATTATATTGAATATTTCGTTCTTTAATACAGGGTTTTTCAAATGGGACGCTACAAAACTTGAGCGACAGGGACAGCAAACGACGCCATATTTCTTGCCGCTCTTTTGACATTTCTCTTCAGTAAGGTTTGCCATTTCATGATGGAAAGATATACGAATTCGAATTTCGGTAGTAAATTTTAATAATTTCGACTCTTTGTTGGCTCGTATATCATAAAATGGCAAACCTTACTGAAGAGAAATGTCAAAAGAGCGGCAACAAATATAGCGTCGTTTGCTATTCCTGTCGCTCTACTTTTATAGCGTCCTTGTTGTAAAACCCTTGAAAAAAACTTTTGTAGCGCTCTTATTGAAAAACCCTTTACTATGTATACGTTCATATATATAATGAATGCATTCATCAATATGTCATTTAATGAACGCTCGTATCAATATGATGAATCTGGTAGTCGAAGAAAAATTCATAATATTTATGAATAAATTCATCATATTGATGATTTTTTTTTCTGTGTAAATATAATCATTTAAGTAGTACCATTCTTAGTAGTTTCACTCATTGTATTTCCATCATAAAATCATCTTAGTGTTGCACACAAAAAATGTTACCAAAAATTTCACCAACTACCAGGATTCATCATATTGATGAATTCATTCATTGAATTAAAATCGTATTTTTTTTTTCATTTTCAATATTTTTTAGCATCAAATTTCAAACACAAATTATTCTCCATTTACACATTTATGTATTTATAATTCTTAAATGATTTATAATATATAATTGCTAATTATTAGAAGCCTCCAATTCATCATATTAATGAAGAAGTGAACATCATATTGATGAATTTTGGTCATCAAACCATATTAATTTAAATATAATAAATCTTATAAGAATTATAAACACGTAAATGTCTAAATGGAGACCAATTTATGTTTGAAATTTCTTGATATAAAAAATATTAAAAATGAGAAACACTGAAAAAATACGATTTTAGTTTAATGAATGAAATCATCAATATGATGAATACTGGTAGTTGGTGATTTTTTTTATGTGTGTGTGTATTATTCTTAGTAATACGATTTTGAACCATTAACAGAGTATATTATATTATATTCTTCGTAGTATATTTTCAGAAAACATCATTAACCGGAATAAATTTTAATCTTTTCTTAACTACTGAATAATATTTATTTAAATTTAGGTAAATATCAAAATTTCCAAATAAAGCCCCTCTTACAACAAGTATCACTTTAAAATAAATAAAACCTAATTATTAATACTTCAAATATTAGCATCATATGTAACATATTTATATTATAATAAATGCATTTCGTGTAATATATAATTAAACAATTAAATAAACGACCATCTCAAAAGTCATTAATAAAGCTAATAAGAAGATCCCTAAATTAACATATCATCAATCCAGTATCTGATTTGATTAACAAACCAAAAGAAAACAGTATAAAAAATGATATAAAAACGTCAGAAAGGTTAAGAAATGCAAAATAAAGCAACAAAAAATATTAAAGGCACATAAAAAACGCCTATGTAATATAAAAATCATAATTTTTAATAAGGCAACTCAAAAAATAAAATACCTTCAAGTTGCAACTGTTTGTTTAAAGCGCGTAAAGTTTGGGCGATTGGGTTCAAAAATTTTGATTGACCATTACGAATGCTTACTGGGTGCTATAATAAAAATAAAATAATACATAAAAAATAAAAAATGGGCGGCCTTTTTTATTTTGATAAATGAGCCAAGATTTTTCAAGCTCAAACCGAACAGCTGGACAATTCTAAGAAGCATATAAAATATTATTTGTGTTTAATAATTTTTGATTGTATCGGCGTTTTTATTTTTTTTTTGTTCTTCTTTTATAATTGAAAACGAAACCAATTGAAATTTTCGCATCATTAAGAATTTTACTAGGTACTATCGAACAGAATTCTGAATTTTTGTTTTTCTAATTGATTTTTCATGACTAAGCATAATTCGAAAATATATGCTAATGCTTTATTAATTAGTTGCCTTCAGATGTCAGTTAATTGAAGTTGTATTTTTTGGCATATGTGTTCAAGCGGTTTTGCTTTTTGATGGATGTCTGGCCAAAAGCAAAACTATTGCGTGTCGTTTTTGCATGAAATACGGGGAATGAAACATGAATAGGTTCTATATTAATCATTATAATTAATATTATGAAATTTGTTATATAATATGTGTTTGAAATTCTTTGAAAAATGTCGAATTAGAGAAGAAGGCAATGGATAGCTACAGAAACCACTATTCGATGACAAGATCTTGTATTGTTTTTATAGTAATATAAGCGCCAAACAAATGTTTTTAGCATTTTACGGTTTTGCTATAAAGCAAGTAGTTCGATTACAACATATGGTTCGCATTTGCTGTTTTTAAATATGAGCTACCTATTAAACTGTCTTTATTTTATTTATGTTTTTATAAAAAAAAATATTTACGATCATATATATATATATATATATATATATATATATATATATATATATACCTTTGTGTTTGAAAAATTTACAGAAAATAGCACAAAAATTATGAAGATTCAAAATTTAAAAATATTTTTAATCATATTTGAGCATTACCAAATTTACTATTTATCCTAAAATTTAGATTTTTATAAAGCAAAAAATTATAGTTACAGCTGTTAAATACACACAGACAAATATACTATAAATATTTAACAAAATGAATAATGGACAATAGTACAGTTTTATGTATTCAATAGTACACTCAGATAGAAGTCCTATAAAAATTGGTCAATAGGACAGTTACTGATTCAATAGTATACAAAAAATAAATATTTTCATATAAATACAAAAACAATGTAATAGTATTTCATAGTATTTTGTAGTATTTATTGGGAATTATCTATTAAAAAAGTAATTTATCCTATTGACTTATATTAATAGCAAAAAACTATTGATTTTATAGTATATTTTCTGAGTCTATACAAAAAATAAAAAGTTAATTATTTTTGAGTTTATATGAAAATATTTATTTTTTGTATAGGTATTATTGAATCAGTAACTGTCCTATTGTTTATTGTTCATTTAATAGTATTTAATTTAAAAATATTTTGTAATATTTAATGGTATTTATCTATTAAAATAATAATAAGTCTGGCCAAAAGCAAAAATATTGCGTGTCGTTTAATTTAAAGTATTGACTATATTTAATAGTGAAAAAAATTTTTAATTTTATGATGTTTTTTCAATGTAAAGCTACCCCGAAATTTTTTGTGTATAACATAGTATGAATCAAAATGTGAATTTTTATTATGTTCGATATTTTGAAACTAATTTTATTTCTAAAAAAAAAACCTCAGCAGACCAAACGATATCTTAATGATATCGAATCGATTTGTTTATTATCCCAAATGTTCGTTTTCAATAATCTATAAAGATACGAAAACGATAGGGTTTTCGATAAAAATTCACCTATCTAAAATGATATCTTTATTTTTTATTGTTATAGATATCGAGTTGATATTGAAATAGTATTAATTTTCGATAAACAAATTTTATTTGTTCACAAAATTTTATTTTTTAATTGAAAATCTAAAGTGCACATAATTCAATTTCAAAATATTTTGAATTTCACATCGAATCATTATTTTATCGAATTCAAAATTATCGGTTGTAGGGATATTATTAATGATATTTTGTGATTCGTCAAGTTTTTCTTATTTTGTCGTTTTATTTGTAGTTTTTCTCATTTTATTCAATCAATTTAAAAAATTATTTTTTAATAATTTATTTACAAAAACGACGTTATGAATTCTACTAATTAAAATATTACTTATATAATATGCAAAAAAGACATTTTAAAGATTGATACAGCCTTTTTTCGCATAATCCAATTTATCATTTTGACTTTTACAATTCACTGCGCAATTTGATAAGCAATATAATGCCTTCACAGTTATGGGGGGAGATCAAATAAAGGGTTGTTTAAATGCGGTAACCTTCAAAAGTCAAAAACGTGCCCATCCTTACAAACTGCCAGATAACAAGCATAACCAGCGGTTTAATGATATTTAGGTTTTTGTAAGCTAGGTTAAAAAAAAAAAATAAACAAAAAAAGAAGAAGACAGCATTAGGGTTGCAAAGGATTTTTAAACGATGATAGTGATATAAATAAAATGAATGTCTACAAAAAGGTTTAACTAAATTGGACGAAAGGTTAACAACACAATTTTAAAGAATTTTTTTAATGATTTTAATGACATTTCATACGAAATAATATACAATATCAAGATAATATATAAACGAAAACTATTCAAACGATGTCGTAGAAATAAAAATTATGAACCACATTTTAAAAATATGAAATGTTATTAAAATATTTATTTGACAATTTCTGATGGATGAACATCATTCGTTTCTGATCATTAAGTATTTTCATTGTCATAAACTGACCAGTGACAAGACCAATATGATCAGTTCATGAACAGTTCTTCCTTAATAGGGTAAATTTCTACTAGATAAGGCCAATATTTTATCCAACAATGAACTATGTTAATATCAATCAATAATGCAAAGTCTTCGAGTACAGAATCGAGTTCGAGTTTTCAAAAATGTCCTTCACAAAATCTACGAAAACACAAAACAAAATATTTTCCTCTTTATTTTGCCAAAATTTGTTAAATTTGAAATCGTTCTCAAAATATCGTTGACTAAAAATAAAATATATAATCTACACGTTGTCTAATTGCGAAACTTTTGAGAAAATCCCTGCGGTGATATGATTTTAAAGAGCCACCCTTTTTTTTATTATGAGGGTGTTTTTTTTCCATATCGCGTTGTTGCTGTTGTCAAGTTGTGCAATGTTGTTGTCATTAAGGAATTAAATAGCGACAACATTGTGAAAGTGAGAAAGGTACGTAAATAGGCAGAATGAGACCCAGAAAGAAATACGCAGAACCAACAAGGCTCAAACAACCCCCAAACAAAAACTGTAGATATAACAACATGAAAATATTCTATAATTTCGAAAATATGCTGCCAGGCGCTGATGGCAACATCAAAAACAGTACTATCAAAAAACGCACCCGCGTACCAATCGACCCGACCCGATTACCCCTTTGATTATAACCCAGTATACAGCTATGTACTTGGTGTATAGAAATTACACACTGGAAGTAGGTTTCTTTTTATATTTTGTTGCTGTTAATATATGCAAACGTTTTAATTGCAAATTTTATGATACAACACAGCATAGGAATTTTCCCCAATGATACAGCCCTTGAAAACGTGAACACCCTTAATAAATTTCTGGCGTTGTATCTTCTTTATCTGATGTGTGTGTGTTTGTTTATAATTATCAGCAACATTTGTCTTCGTTGCCAAAACGGTTTTCGCTTCTTGGTCTTGGTTCTTAAGCGAAACGAAGAAAAAAAAACTTTATTTCAAGTTCATTTTGGCAGTTTTCTCTCGGGTGCAAAACCCTTCTTCGTTTGGTATCGTTAAAATGTGTGTAAATACTATGGATATGTGCAAACTGGCAAAGATGTAACTCGTAACAAGTCGGAAATGAAAATTTATCTGGCAAGCAATAAATATTTATGCTCGTTCATGGAGGTTACACAATCAGTCCAGAGATGTGTGGGCGACGCTATTAATGATGATATTGTGGCAGAACTATTTTGTTGCAAGGATTTTATTTTTAATGTTGCTGCCACACATTTAGATAGTGTCAGGCATTGGGATTATAATCTGTGTTGCACTGGTGTTACATTATAATTAAGATATTGTATTATCTCTAATATGTATTAATGTTTATTTTTGTTAAGAAGAAGGTTCGTTCTTTCAGTGGAAACTTTTTCGAGTATTAGTATTAATAACAGTTTAAACTTTTATATTTCTAAATGTCTTTTGTTTTAAGTATACGGAGTTATTGCTGAAGTAAAACTAATCAACTACTTATGAAAACTTTATTTTTATTTGATTTATTTTGAAGTGTTTAATAATGTAAAAAGTAATTTAGGAATTTTAATAGTTGAACGTTACATGGTGTCTCCACCAGCCATAATTTATGAAAATGTTTATGTTGTACGATCAAATTATATTGTGGAGACACTACATGTCTTGCCATAAATGTCAAACATTATGGTATTACTGAAAAGTCCCCATAAAGTCTGCCATGATTTTGACGTTTCGAAATAAATTTAAATCAAAATACTTACTTACAAATTTTTATTTCATCAGTTTTTAATTTCGATTAACGTTGAACTAATTTATTTCATAAATTCGCAGTGTAAATATCAGTGATACTGCGTGTCGCGAGTGTAAAATATAAGTTTTTCATAAAAATGTTGTGACATAATTGGACCATATCGATTTTGTCGACATAAACATAATTTTGTCTGTCATAAACATTAAAATGAGATATGGATAGTGGAGACGCGGTGTTAATACGATTGACCATTTCAAGAAAATATTGTACACATATAGAATAAATTATCAAATATGGATTTATTGGAAAAACAATATTGAAATTTATGTCACTTTGGTGAGTATAACTATTACATGGCCGATATTAATATCTGTATTTAAAATGATAAATTGGCATATTTTATAACAAAAATGATTTTGTATAAAAATAATAATATGAATTCGTATTTTGAATACTTATTTTAATAAATTATTTCGTTTTGCATTTTTTTTTAATTTAAAAAAAAAAATAACAAGAAAACAATTATAAAATAGTTTAGTGGAAACTTTAATACAAAGTCGTACAAATTCTAGAACAAGTCCGATATATAGACATAAAATAAATAATTTTTTACACGTTAGATTTTTATTTATATTAAGTAGACGCGGTAGCTCAGTGGTTAGTGCGTTGGACTGCGAGCCGAAAGCTCCCCGGTTCAAGCCTGGACTTGGGCTAAATAACATCTTTTCATAGAAACATTTTTCTATACCGCGCTACCTCTCGTCAGTAAATGGCAAACCTACGAGAGTAAAACCATTGCCTATGAAAAGCTCTCACCCGCCGTTCGGATTCGGCAATAAACTGTAGGTCCCACCACTTTGAGTACAAATATAACACGCACAGCTCAAAATGGTGAGAGAGCTCGGCCGAAGTTCTATACAGGACTGTAGCGCCAAACTATTATTATTATAAGATTAAACTAAATTAGAAAAAATATATCGTTAATTTTAATAATCCATGTAACTGATTGTGCTTTTCATTACAAATATAAAATGTTTGTCTGTTTAAAATTTGAATTAGAATATATAGAGCCTTAGAAATTGTCAATATTTTGAATAAATCATCTACTGACGTTACGAGATCAAGAGAACACTTTATCGGACACCTCTTCGTAGTTTTATCAAACGTCCTACATGATAGGTAGTTTTTGATACGAGACATTTTATGAAATCGGAAATATTGCAATATCGATGTGATAAATATTAAAATGTCGTTTTTTGTCATACAATTTGAATGTACAAGAAATTTCAAAATTTGTAGAGCTTAACAATGAGTTGGACATTTTGTTGTCGAAGATAGTTTCAAAGAGCTTGGAAATTTTCTTAGCGAATTTTGGAATGTTTGTGATTTTGCTGATTGCGAATGTTATTTAATTTCAAAAGTTATTTGGCGTGATATAAATAAAGACAAGGAGAATGCATGAAACCGAACACTTTTTAATAGAGATATCGAGGGTCAAATTGGAACTACACTAAGAAAAAATCCTATAAAAATCGGTCAATAGGACCGTAATGATTCAATAATAATAATAATAATAGTTTGGCACTACAGTCCTATAAGAACTTAGGCCGAGCTCTCTCACCATTTCGAGCTGTGCGTGTTATATTTGTACTCAAAGTGGTGGGACCTACAGTTTATTGCCGAATTCGAACGGCGGGTGAGAGCTTTTCATAGGCAATGTTTTACTCTCGTAGGTTTGCCATTTACTTCCGAGAGGTAGCGCGGTATAGAAAAATGTTTCTTTGAAAAGATGTTGTTAGCCCCAGTCCAGGCTTGAACCGGGGATCTTTCAGCTTGCAGTCCAAGGCACTAACCACTGAGCTACCGCGGCTACATGATTCAATAGTATATAAATATTTTCATATAAACTCAAAAATATCTGAATAGGATTTAATAGTTTTTATGTTATTTACCTATTAAAATAATAGTTTATCCTATTGAATAATTTTAATATAAAAAACTATTGATGTTATGTTTTTTTTATGTACATGGCAGGTAGTTATCGATGCGTTATGTCGGTGTTTTCTTATTTGTTGTTTGTTCTGAATTTTTTTTCTCAAATAGCTAAAATTAAATTTTAATAACTAATTTTTCGTTGCTATTAGACCAAAGTAGTTATAAAATTATGCATTTCTCATTTTTTGTTTGTTGTTTTTTATTGGAACTAATCTAAGGGTGACGGAATTAGGTATATTTACGTTATAGGAACTCAAATTTACTATTGATCAAAATAAAGATTTAAATTCATTCAGCATTTATTAACACGATGTGCATTCATTTAAAATAAAAACATATTGTTTATTCTGAAACTTTAGTTTCTTAAATGGCAAAAAATAAACTAATTAAATTATTGAACAATAATTCGTTGTCATTTGACAAACAAAGTTATTTTACATTTTTTTTTTGGGTTCAAAGTGGAACTATTTAAAAAGTGACGGAATTAAGTACATTTATTTTATAAGAACTTAAATTTTATTTTGATTAAAATTCAAAACTAAACCATAAAATAGAATTTATTTTAATCAAATTATTCAAATTTTATCAGAGAACTAAATTTTCGTCGTTTTATCAAAGTACTTAAATATTATCAAAGTACTAACATTTTATCAAAGTACTTACATTTTAATAAAGTATTAAAATTTTATAAAAGTATTAAAATTTTATAAAAGTATTAAAATTTTATAAAAGTACTCATATTTTATCAAAGTTTGTACTACTATTTTACTATCATCGTTGTAGAACGAAAAGTCACCAAATACATTTTCAAAATGCCAATTATCATTTACAAAAATCTTTATAAATATGTCAATTTTTAATCGATGATCTCAATTTTTTTACCACATGATAAGAAAATGTAGATCTATTAGTTGATTTTTCAATATTAAAAATGTTTCAATTACTTTCTTTAATATTTATCAACAAACTCGAAAATTAAGATTTTCATAAAAATGTATTTGGTTCTACAACGACGATATATTTTATATAAAGTTTTATCAAAGTACTTTAAATTGAACAAAGTACTAAAATTATATACGAGTATTTAAAATTTATAAAAGTGCTAACATTTTATCAAAGTATTAAAATATTACCAAAGTACTAAAATTTAAACATGTTTTCAATCATGTTTTCAAAATCAATTTTCATTTAACGATTTCAGTTCGATTTAACCCATTTTACTTGTTTTGAAAAATCTAATACTCAAATAGCAAATATCAAAGTTGATCAAGTAAAAATTTCAATTTGATTTAGTTCTCAAACTAAAATATGTTCTATTTGTTGAATTGAAATAATAGAATCATAATTTGCGAATTTCGTTTTTTTTTTGTATCTATTTATGTTCAAAATGGTTGTGAAATAAGAAAACCTTATATAAATATTTTTATATTTTAACTATTAAAATTTAAAAAATCAATGTTCATATTAAATTATGAACATTAAAATGTCCTTATTAAAATTTCCACAAACCTGTTTAATCCTTTATCTGTGGCTGTATATATAAAGTATATATTTTAAGAGTATCCAGTAGATATTTTTGTAACAGCAGCAACAAAGAACTTTAAGTTTTCTTTATTATTAATTGTAATTTAAAATTTACAAAATTTTGCGACACTTTAACTGCGTTGTTATTTTTAACTTTAAGATAGTTTAGTATCTTTTAGATAGATTTCCAGATTTTCGTTTTATTTTAGTATAGCAATATATGCAGTTTTAAAAATACAAATTTCCAATAGCACAATTTGAAACAATTGCAACACTATTGCACACAGTTAAAATTGCAGATACTTTTTATGTTACTAGATGATGATCTATCAATTACAAATTCACTTGAAATACATTTGAAGCAATACAAAATGCATTTTATTCAATAACAAAAACACTTGCATATATTCTTCACCAGCTGTTTTTATATGTTTCTTATAGAAAAATTCTGCTTAATTAGCTATCCAGGAGGTGGTGCTGTAGCTCATAGAACGCGATTTATCTATAAATTTGAAAATTTTCAATTTTCTTATTTTACACTTTTAAATTGAAATAATTTCCGTTGTTTCATCCAGAATAACCCGCAGCAGCAGCAGTAAAAACAACAACAACCAGACACCAAAAATAATCCCAAAAATTTGTATTGTGTCGGAGGTTTGTGTGCTTGTGTCTGTCTGTCTGTCTGTATGGGTACTTTATTATGTTGGGGTTGTTTTTTTTTTTTTTTGTTATAAATAATTTTGATGAATTTCGTTATAAATTTACACGTTTTTAAAATAAATTTTCTTTAGTCACTTTTACTATTTTAGCTGCACAATGTATCTAAAGATGTCGTATACAATATATATATTTTTTTGAAATAATGCTATTGCATCCGCGCGTAGCGTTTCATTCACAACACTAGAGTGTTTCACTCTGTAGGAGCCAACAACTGAATCAAGCGACCGACCGAACAAGCGATACCGTAACGTGCGTCCGTTCAAACCGTCCGTACCCGGGCAGAAGCTACAATAAACTGATTGCGCTCTGGCGGCAACATCCAGTGGTGAGTGTCGAACAGCAGTGGAAACAACAGGAAAACCCGAATGCAGCAGCCAGCCTGTAATGCATTCGGTCTTCCCACATTCCACAAAATATGCGTGTGCTGCGCAAGAGAGCACCTAACGATGGGCAAGTCCAGTCACTCAGAGAACGAGAGTTTGGCCATTGAGCGCACCGACAAGTGCTGTAACTGCTTGAAATTCCAGTCTCGTTTTTGGTTTTATTGGCTCGTAAAGTTTGTTTGTGGGCCGCAAGTGTGGATGATAAAAATGTAAACAAATCCAATTTTTGGAGAATTCAAGGCATTTTTTGAGAGCAAAATTTCCTATGCCATTAAAAAAAGAATTGACAAAGTAAAATTAAATATAATTCATTTAATTGCAATTTAAATTCTTTTGTTATATAAAAAAAAGTAATATCCCATTCAAAAATTACTACGTAAATATAATTTATTTTTATTTCCTAATTTATTTAAGTATAAATTTCTTGGATTATTTAATAAAAAGTATTTTATGTAAAAATAAAATGTAATAAAAAAGATGTATTTTAAATTATATTACAACGTTTGTTATTTCCACAATACCCCATGTACCACAGGTTTTCCCACATAAATTTGTAAAATAAAATAATTATCTAAAAAAAAATATGCAATAGAAATTATATAATTTTCTTATACACCGAGGAAAAATTACGAAATAAAATAGAGTACCTTTTCAAAGTATTCCTCAGCCATGATACAAATATGATAAATATGCCCTGAACTATTTTCATATTTGTGACATGTTTAATTGATGTTTGCTACATGCAATCGTAAATTTGAAAGATGTTTTCCGGAAATATTTATAGTATTGTCGCATATTTGAAAAAAATTTGTATCACAGACGATCTAAGCAATTTGTAAGTAAATTGATATTTACGGTATATAAGGACATGTGAGCGTGATTCACGCAAATCACGCATGATTGTGATGGAATCGTAATTTTGCTCACGTGATTGTGAGTGAGTGTGAGTAAACCAAAAAATACCGTGAGTGAGTATAATTTTTTCGTGAGTGAGTGTGAGTGAGTCGAATATTTCATAAAAAAAAACTCACTTTTAATTTTTTGCGATTTTGGCGAATTCTTCGCCGAAAATTATTCTTCGAAACAATTTTTACCTTTCTATATGAATAGCACATCAAAGGTCTTTTACATTTCTATCTCCGTTAAAAATTGAGATATATTTTATCAAAATTCCTAACATCATAACATGATTTAGCGTGATTCACGTGAATCACGCGTGATTGTGATTGAATCTTAATTTTGCTCTCTTGATTGTGAGTGAGTGAGTGTGAGTAGAACAAAAAAGACCGTGCCTGAATACAAAAATTCTTTCGTGAGCGAGAGTGAGCGCATATCTAATTTACGGCTCTTCTGACAAAGATCTTTGTTTTAATTGTAGGATTGGAAAGAGACTGTATTATGATTTTGGTTAATTTTGGTCTGAAAACGAGCTGTTTCGATAAATATTAAAAAATTTTAATATAATATAATGTTAAGGGTAAAATGTAGACCACTTTCCACTACATGGAATAGACCTTACAAATGAATTTTATTCCGGAAATATATATAGTATTGTCGCATATTTGAAAAATGTTTGTATCACAGACGATCTAAGCAATTTGTAAGTAAATTGATATTTACGGTAGATAAGGACATGTGAGCGTGATTCACGTAAATCACGCGTGATTGTGATGGAATCCTTGTTTTGCTCATGTGATTGTGAGTGAGTGTGAGTAAACCAAAAAATACCGCGAGTGAGCTTAATTTTATCTTTTCCAAAGATAATTTTTCCCAAAGAAAAAGATTTTACCCGAATTCTTCGCCGAAAATTATTCTTTGAAACAATTTTTACCTTTCTATATTAATAGCACATCAAAGATCTTTCACATTTCTATCTCCGTTAAAAATTGAGATATATATTATCAAAATTCCTAACATCATAACATGATTTAGCGTGATTCACGTGAATCATGCGTGATTGTGATTGAATCTTAATTTTGCTCTACTGATTGTGAGTGAGTGAGTGAGTGAGTGAGTGTGAGTAGAACAAAAAAGACCGTGTCTGAATACAAAAATTCTTTCGTGAGCGTGAGTGAGCGCATCTCTAATTTACGGCTTTAATATTTCTGATAAAGATCTTTGTTTTAATTGTAGGATTGGAAAAAGACTGTATTATGATTTTGGTTAATTTTGGTCTGAAAACGAGCTGTTTCGATAAATCGTAAAAAGTTTAATATAATATAATGTTAAGGGTAAAAGGTAGACCACTTTCCACAATATGAAATAGACCCATCAAATGAATTTTAAAAATATTCAAATAAATAATTAAAAATGTATTAAAAGAAATTTAGTATTTTTTGTATATTTTTAAGTAAAAATTATATTTTCTTAAAAAATACTATTTTTTAAATCTACTGATTTATATATTTTACAATAGTATTATGTTTTCTATAAATACATTTTTAGCTTAATGTAATTTTTCGTTATATTAAATATAAATAATTAAATTATACCAAAATTTACATTATTTATTATGTTAAATTTAATCATTAACCCTTGTTAACATTGCTCTACTTAACATAAATTCCACAATCCACAAAAGTGTTTAAACTCAAAGAGAGATATTTGTTGATTTTTAGGTTTCTCTCTTATCTCTCAGGCGCTCTTTCAAACATATGTTCCACAAGCATGTTTCTATTCCACGACTGTGGACGCCACTTTGTTCTGTGGAAGCCAAAGAAAACATCTTCCACAACAGTGCAAATTTATCGCTGTTTATTTATTCTTTTGGCGCGTGCCTCTAATTGCAATTCTAACGCTGGTTGTACTTTTTATTTATTTTTTTTCAATCCTAAGCAGTTCTTTGTACTCGCTTTGTTTTTGCAGTTGTTTTAGTTCTTGCTGCTGCTGCTGTTGTGGTTGGTCTTGTTGCGGTTGTAAATTTAGTTGTTGTTCTGTTGGTGGAGGTCGTTTTACCTTTTATGATTGGTACATGTATCATATGTATTCAAGCATGTTTATGATTCTATAATTTTTAGCTTCGTCATTTATGTTGACCGTGTTTGCAAAATATAGCTCTCAATATTTGGTTCTCCAACATACATTTGGGGTATATTAAATTTTTATAATTTTTTGGATAAAGAAATCTAGGTTTTTTTTATTTATTAAGAGCTGGACCCGTGTTTTTGTAAATGCAAAACTATATCATTTTTAAAGTGTGGATACAGATACGTCCATTTTTCCATTTTTTTTTTTAATTCCTACGTTTTCCAATCTCGCCCATATTGAACGTAGTGCTTAGAATAGCAAAAATTTATATCGTAGTAAATGCTGATGTTGTATCCCTCATCCCTCTGTCCAATTCCGCAGTTTACGTGACGATTACAATTTTTAATATGATCCTTTGTTTCGATTTTTATAACTACTATTTTTAAAATTTAAGAGTTTTAAAAAAAATATATATATTTTTTTTTAATTAAAAAAAAATATTTATTTTTTTTGGAATTTTTTTTTATAATGGTTTATACATGATGTTTGGTTCATCGATGTCAATAATTTATATTTCGAAATAACTTCTATGTGTATAAAGCATGTTGTGTACACATGTTAATTTTTGGAAGAACAATATTTCCCAGAACGACGGGAAATATTGAACTTTGTTTTGCTATTGTTTTCTTCGATCACTTGTATAGCTGTAATTCGATAAAAAAACACAACAAACTCGAAGATCAAAAGAGACAAAGTTATTTGTTTCTTCTTTCTTCGATACGCTAGTGTCGTTCGTTGTGCGACTTTGTTAGTGTTCAGTGTTACCAGATGGGCAGATAAACTTTTTTTTCCAGTTTTTTTTAGAACGTAGAAAGGTTTCAAGTTTTCCTTAAAACAAACAAGTTTTTTAATTAATACAGTTTTTTCAATTTTTTATTAACATTTCCAACTAGGTCAATTAATCAAATACACAAAATAATAATTTTTCTTCGAGTCTTTCCATTACTAACAATCCATTACTACTTTTGTCGATTCCTGTAGCTACAGCAAATAAGAACGTATTTTTCTCAAATCAATATTAAAAAAAAACCAAAATTATAAACAAATTTGAAATTCCCACTTTAAGTGAGATTCTTCGTCCGAAGTATTCTTAAAGAACACATGGACGGAACCTTACAAATTGTTGTACATCTTTAAAAAATTATAAAAAAGTTTGACATGCATATTATATAAATTGTTATAAATTATTGAATTGTTTTTTTTTATTAATTGATATGTTTTCATTATTAATATTTTTATTTTTGTTTAATTACACTAATCAAGACGAATTTTTCTATGTACACCCAATACAGTTTTATATAATTCGCTGGTGCTGATTTAGACTGGATACTCAGTTTTTCTTTTACAATGAAAAATCAACAAAATCATATTTTTAATTTTTGTAATTTTTTTTTTAGTTAAAATCAATATTTGGTTTCTAAAATCAAAACTATTTATTAATTTTTGTGGAATTCAAAATTGTTTTTATTCATATTGATGAAAGTTTTCTAAAACATAATTTTTCCATTTGTTTATATAGCTATTTTTAATATTTCATTTTGACCAAAATTACAAATTGTGGGAAAAATCCATTTGGGTAATGTTACAATTCCAGCCATAACCAGCCATAAAAAAAAAAAACAGATTCAAAATATCATATGGGACTTAAATTAAAGCAATTTAAACTTTTATAACTTTAAACGGATTCTGTGTATATTTTACAAATTAGAACGATGTAAAAAAGTTAGAAATTCTGAGTCTTTTTATAGTTCAAGTTTTTTTTCTCGCAAACAAAAGTTTTTTATTCCGAAAATAAAAGGTTTTTCAAAAAAATATCTGGCAACACTGTTTGTGTTTTGTTAGTTTTTTCGATCACAACTACAAAAAACATGCTACGCTAGTATCGTTCGTTGTTTGTGAAGCACGCACTTGCACAGAAATTAAACAATATTATATTTGTATGCTTTCTTTAGTGTTATGAAGTTTTTTTAAGTTGAGATTTATAAAACAAAAAAAGTTAAAATAAAACACAAAAATGATATTTTTAAAATATAAACGTTTTAACAGTGTACCTAAATTTGAGTGCTATTTTCTTGTGTATTTTCGCTTTTTTTAGTGTCAGATACCTTCTGCTTCTTCTGAAAGCGCAACAACAAAGTTTTTCGAAATGCAAGAAGTGATCGATTTTTCGCGGGAACTGTTTTGTACAACACACTCAACTCGTGGGTGTTGTTGTACAAGAAGTTTTGTCAGGCCTGTCTGTTGTCATGCGATTTATACAAGGTAGCAATTAAATCGGATATAAACATATAAAAAATGTGCCTCTTTTATGTAATATATATACATTATATGAGAAAAATTTACAATCGTTTCTGTGAGTTTCAGAACTAAATTTAAATTAATTTGTTGTCTTTCCCGATTTTAAAGATGATATCGAACGAGATTTTGAATTTTCTCGTCCGCATAGCTACATTTGATTTTAGTTCTTTTGTTAGTAAAATATTTACATTTCTTGTTGAAGGGATTAAAATATATGGAGAGAATAACAATAAATTAAAACCCAAAATCGAAATCGTAATTTGGAACTGCTATACCGTAACCGTTTCGTTTTACAAACTATTAACAGAAACCGTAACCAAACACGAAGCGAAGAAGAAAACCGAAACCGTTATTCTTTTAGGTTTCAATCCTTGGTTACAACTAATTTGTTCGTTCTTCTAATCTCATTCCAAAATATTTTTCTTCATTTTTAGTCTAAGATATACAAAACCACGAGTCATATAATTTGATACTTTTATAAATATATATCAGATATATCTTAAACCTATATCATTGGATTTTACACCCATTCAAGTATGTAAGAATTGAATTATAACAGTGATAATAAGAAATGTTGCGGTTGCGCGCTATTTTTTTTTTTTGTTATCAGTACCGTCAAAGATGTGTGTAAAGTGCGTAAGTATTTTCATATTTCTAATTAAATTTTGCGGTTTTGATAGTTTTTCCACGATAAACAACATTAAATCGCCTAGTTGTCATTAGTATATATAGCGCCCGAGTCTCACTGATTAATCATTCCGAATCACGTAGTCGTTTGCGTAACATCGTCACTGTTCTTCATTATTCTTTAATTTTTAACTTTGTATTCAAAATTAAATTTTGTTTTCAATAATGACAAATGCAAATAATACCAAAGCACTTGAGCTACTCTTCCAACGCCCATTGGAGCCCGTCTTCACCTCCAGGGACAACGGAAAGGCTGCCTTCGATTTGCCCGATAGCTACTTTACGGAGAGTTATAGTAGCTCTAAGGTCGAGTTGCAGAGTCGCTATGGCGACAATGTAGAAGTGAAGGTAATATCAATACTTCCTACGTATTCCTTTAAATACAAATTAACGATTTTTTGCAGATACCATTGCGTGAACTGGGTACCAAACCCAATTTGTCGTTCGCCCAGAAGTTAGGCAAAAAGCAGCAATTCTCTCTGTTTAACAATCAGCACCAGCAAATCGCTGCTCAGCTGATTCAAATGTTCCTTGATGCACGTGGATTGGACAATTTTGTTGCACTCTGTGCTTATGTCAAGTATGCCTGAATCCACGGTACTCTGTAGGATTTTCTCAAAATCCTTATTTTCTTTCAGGGATCGTGTTAATCCTGTGCTGTTCCAATATTGTTACGCCGTGGCCATTCAACATCGTACGGACACACGTCACGTACAGGTTCCACCCGTAGCCGAAGTCTTCCCAGCTAATTTCGTGGAGCCCTCTGTTTTACAAGAGGCTCGAGCGGAAGCCTCTCTGATTACCAATGCTGGCGATCGTGTAAGTAATCATTATAGAGATTAAAAAAAAAATATAGAGAGTCGGAGATTTTTCTCATCAATGTTCTCATATTTGTTCCAACACCCACAGACCCATATTGATATTCCACGTAACTACACCGCCTCGGATGCTTCGAACGAACAGCGTCTCGCCTATTTCCGTGAGGACATCGGCGTCAACATGCATCACTGGCACTGGCATTTGGTCTACCCAACGCAGGGACCACGTGAAGTGGTTGCCAAGGATCGTCGTGGTGAATTATTCTACTACATGCATCACCAGTTGATCGCGCGTTACGACACGGAACGTTTGTGCAACAATTTGTCGCGCACCGTGCCACTGAGCAATTTGCGTGAACCCATAGCTGAAGGCTACTTCCCGAAGATCCTTAGCAGCGTTAACAATCGCACCTATGCTGGACGCATCTCTCATACTGCGTTGCGTGATGTCAAACGTGAGGCCAACAACTTCGAAATTGCCGAGGTTGATCGTTGGCGCGATCGCATCTTTGCTGCCATTGATCAGGGCTTCGCGATGGATGTGAGTCAAAGAATTACTGTCAAATTTGAATCACTTTTTATTACTAATACCTTTTGTTCTTCTTTTAACAGACTGCAGGCAATCGTGTGCCACTGGACGAAGTACGCGGTATCGATATTCTCGGTGACATGGTCGAGGCATCGTCGCTCTCAGTCAACGGTCAATTCTACGGCAGTCTGCACAACACTGGTCACGATTTGATCTCATATGTGCACGATCCGGAAAATCAGCATCTAGAGGACTTCGGTGTGATGGGCGATGTGACCACCGCCATGCGTGATCCAATCTTCTACAAATGGCACGGCTTCCTCGACAATCTTTTCAACAAGCACAAGACACTGTTGGCTCCTTATAATGAGTCACATTTGGGTTTCGGTGGTATACAAATCAACAACATCGAGGCTAAAATTAACTCTCGCAATGCACGTCCCAATACACTGTTGACATATTGGGCCAAATCGGATGTGGATCTAGCAGCCGGTCTCGATTTCGGTCCCAATGGCAATGTTTATGCCACATTCACTCATCTTCAACATGCACCGTTCGAGTACAACTTCAATGTTACGAATGGCACAGGCGCCATGAAGAAGGGAACCTGTCGCATTTTCCTGGCGCCCAAGGCTGACGAACGTGGCACTGCACTGACCCTGGAGCAACAGCGTGTAATGGCCATTGAAATGGACAAATTCACCGTGAACAGTATGTCTAAAGTTTTATATTCTTGCTTTATTACTATCATTCGTTTTTTTAATTTCAGTGTCTCCCGGTCAGAATATTATAAATCGTCGTTCCGATGACTCGAGCGTTACCATTCCTTATGAGCGCTCCTTCCGCCGAATCGGACCAAGTGCCCAACCCAAGGCAGCCGACGAGTTGGCCAGTTTCCGTTTCTGCGGTTGTGGCTGGCCTGCGCATTTGCTGCTGCCAAAGGGCAAAGCAGAGGGCATGGTCTTTGATTTGTTTGTCATGATCTCGGACTATACTGGAGATGCAGTGCAGCAAACAAACAACAGGTTTATTCTATTTTTTCTTTTCAACTGAATTGAGATCAATTCATATGTGTCTGCTTATTTCAGTCCTGATATTTGCGGTGATGCCTCGTCCTTCTGTGGCCTCAAGGATAAACTCTATCCCGATAAGCGTACCATGGGTTATCCGTTCGACAGACGTCTACCGGCAAATAACTTGAATGCACTAACATCTAGCTTTTCCAACATGATGAAAACTGATGTCGTTATTATCTTCAACGATAGTGTTGTGAATAAGGCCTAGTTTTTCAATATATAAATTTCAACTCAATTACTTTATAAATATTTCAATTCAATTACTTTATAAAATTTAACTCTTTTTGGCACTACAATTTTTTTTTTACTATATACTTATAATCATAGCATTTAAATTCATGGCAATATATTAATAAAAATTATTCACACAAATAATATTTTTGTTTATATTTAATGATATGGTCAATTTTATTCAGTTCTTCCTACATAAATTTCCACTACTTTGAGTTCAAATATAAAACGTACAGCTCAAATGGTGAAAGTGCAACGAGTACACCCAGAAAAAAATTCTCTCAATTCCCATTAAAATTGGTCAATAGGACAATTATTGATTTAATAGTTTACAAAAAATAAATGTTTTCATATAAACTCAATGGCAATATCATGGTATTTTCTAGTAATTAATGGTATTTTCCGATTAAAATAATAATTTATCCTATTGACTATTTTTAATAGTAAAAAACTATTATTTATATAGTAATTTTAATAAAATAAAGTATACATTAAGGATACAAATAATCCATTTTTGTTTTAATAAATTTTAGTATTTCAATTTAATGTATTTCAATGTAATTCAATGTACTTTTGTAAAATCAATGGTATTAATAATATTGAACTAATGGTATTTCTCCTACTAAACAGTTTTAACAGTAAAAATAATTAATTTTGCAGATTTATTTTCGATGTGGTAAAAAGTATTTTGTACGTAGTAACAATCTACGTTGTAATAATTTCTAAACTATCAAAAATTTAGTAGCAAAATATTATATGTTAACTTGGTGAACATCAAACAAACAGTTTAAATTATTTTTCTAGAAAATAAAGTTTTACTATAAACGAAAAGTTAGTCCGCGCAACCGCACATTCGGTTGCAGTAACCTCAAAATTAAATTTTTAATTCTGATAAAATTTAACTTCGTGCATTTGTTCCAACAACCGAGTATGTTGTTGTATTAAAAAAAAAACGAAACTTGTCTAGCTAGTGAAAATAACAAATATGTAACCGTTTTGACTTTTTTTTCGATTATTGAAATAATAAATTAATCTTTTCATAATGTTTTTGTTTTTAGGAAACATAAAATAGTAGTTATATGTATATGTCATATAGAAATATAGTCAACTTTACTTAAATAAGTTATCTTAAAATAACACTATGCTTGCTAGCTTGTAGATTGCCACAATCACATAATGTGTCACGGTAACATACTAGGAGGTTGCCACAACCTCACGTTCACAGACTAGGTGGTTACCACAACCGAATCAAGAGGTTGCTGGAAATACCTGGCACAATCGTCACTCACAGACTCCACACAGGCCTTGGTATACCAAGCTAGGCACAGGACTGGCACATTTGTAATTCCCAGATTTCAAACACGTCTTCTTAGTTTATGTTGGACACAAGCCTGGCAAAATTTTCATTCTCGGACACCACCAATACTAATATTGACACAAGGCTGGCACAATGTTGAGCCAAATATAAAAATTGTCAAATTATCGAAACAGCATATGCTGAAGGAAAATGAAAATTCCGTCTCGACAACTTTAAAAATTAAATTAAATTTACCTTGGTGACATTTTTGTGTTGGTGACATTTTTGTGTTGTTGTTTCCATGTTAAAGAACACTTATCTCATCAAAAAAATGTTTGTTGACGATTTTTTAAACGTCAAAAAATATATTCTTTGAAGTTGTCTGAACAATAAGTCTGTGAATCAACGTAAGTATTACTGTTAAATTGGATGTTAACCTCTTACATATTTATTAATCTACAGACTAAACTCTCAAGTGTAATGACATGAAGAATGAACGCAATGCCCATGACAAATTATGCCCAATAGCCTGAATCTTCAGGCGTATCACAAGGATTATCGCAAGTCTGGGGCATAGGTCTTGTTTCAAGACTGAGGCACAAGCCTTTGTACAAGCCTGGGACACAAGCACTGGTACAATCCTGAATAACAGTATTGTAACATAGTTATCATTCCAGCCTTGGCACAGACCTAAACACAGTGTTGGCACTAGACTGAGAATTCAGTTTGGCACAAAATTTGTCAACGAGCCTGGATACATGCCTGGATACAAGCCTGGGATACAGGTTTGTAACATAGTTATCATTTCAGTCTTGACACAGTCTTGGAACGAGCTTGATAAGAGCGTTGGCACAGGCCTGAGCCAATTGACAAATTTTTATATTTTTTTCGACCACTATTTCCAGAGATATTGTGGTTCAAAGTTCTTCTTTGAACCTAGAAGCATCTAGCATCTCTTGATGCTAGTAACTCCGTTAAGGTCTCATTTTAAGAATTATAAAGCAATCTTGTGGACAAATTAAGTCTTCTAAACATGAAATGCATGCACTTACAATTTTAAGTAGGTACTTAATTCAAAATTTTTGTTGATTTATTATAAATGTTCGTGTCTAATTTCAAGATACTATTTTGAATGCATTTAACCCTTAAAAGCCTGACTTTTTTTTGAGCTGAAAAAAATGTATGTTAGAGAACTCGAAAAAATCCACTAAAATAAAAAAAAAACTACATTTATTTCAAACACTCACAATAGCTTCTAGATACTATAACGATCACGGAAATATTTTTTTCAGCTCTGATTTCGACGAATTTACCACTACAATTGTTTTTTGAATGTACGCAATTTTACAAAATTTAATTTTCTTGAGGTAGGCTTCTCTTACAAATGAAGTTTGTTTCCAACGGAAATCAGCGGTAGCGCTTGGATCAATAAATATTTTAAAAGTCGAAGCGGAAATATTAAATAAAATTCGTTGAACAAAGTTTTGATTTTCATCCTGGCGGAACCAGTGGACATTTAAGGGTTAAAAATGGCGACGCCTTCAAATAAAATTAATATTTTTTTTAATTTTTGCAGCTTCTGGTATGTTCTCACCTCAATTCTGAAACCCGTCGTAGCGGAAATATGAATCTCTGTACGAATACTTTTTTTATATACTCTAGGATATTTGCGTACTCAAATTCTGTTTCGTCGCAGTGGGCATAGTCGCACTGAATTCCATTACGCACGGATCATAAAGTAACTAAAATTTCTATTTTGTAGCGAAGATTCGGATTTTCGCTACGACCGGACTCAGAATTGTATGTGGTGTCTGTATTACGAATATGTTATTTTGTTTAAAACTTTAGCTTCATATTTTATTAAATTTATTTGTACATTGTTTGCTTACTAAAATATTTTTCTTACACAAAAAACTCTATTTATTTTTCTATTCATTCTTTTTGACATTTTCTATCATAATTTCGCTTAAAAATAATTTATCTATTTTAAATTTCGACTTTTTTGTTTTCGACATTTTTAGGTTTCGGCCTCTTTTATTTTTTACATGTTTGCCTTCGGTATTTTTAGTTTCGATATTTTAAATTTCGACTTATCGTTCAAAACTCTTTAATACTTTATATTTTTTTCCGTATTAACGAACAAAATAAACTGTTATATATTCCAAAAACTTTAAACAAGAAATAATTCAAATTGAAAATTCCAAACCAAAATCACTGTTGCTGGTTGATCGCACTATTGTTGTGGGCAGACTGCTGCGGTCGCTAAATGCTGTTGTTGTTGCGGTTGCTTTTGTTGTTGTTGATGTTGTTGATTATGTTGCTGTTGTTGATTTTCTATGCAAACTATTAACAACAACAGCAGCAGCAGCAAGAGCAGATACATTTGAACGCAACTGAAAAGTGTGAAAATTGAAACCCATTCTATTCGCAGCTCGGTTGTTGCTGCTGCTACGCTTATCAATGGCGAGCAATCAGTTGCTAGGCATTGTTGTTGCTGTGGATGCGATAACAACATGAAGAGTGCTAAATAAACGGCAACAGCAAAAATTTGCAAATGCCTTGCGGCCTATATGCAATGTTGAGAAAATAAAAATGAAAAATATTAAAATTGCTAAATTCTGCATAATTCAGAGAGTAACCAAATGTAGAGAAATGTTTAGGGATAATCAACCAATTTTAGTCAGGAATTCGATAAATTCGATAAAAATCTTTATGAATAATTATTTACAATTTTTTTATATAAAGCTTAAAATATTCATAATTTAAAATAATTGATTTTTATAACTGAGAAATTAATTTAGTAAATTTTAAAATTTACAGGAAAATGGTTTTCAATTTTTATGTGAATAAAATATTCTACGTTTTGTGCAATATATTGAAAAAATATATAAATCTAAACCGAAATCTAAAGCGAAATACCAAAATTCCAAATTTAAATTTTGTACCGAAACCGAAATGCAAATATTTTTCGAAACCGTTTCGATTTAAAAATTAATACCGAAATGAGAAAGAAAACCGAATACAGAAAAAATAATCGACGTAAATATAGCAACCGATATTCATTGTATGCATTACTAATTTATTGAAATCATTTTCTATTTTTCGTTAAATCAGCAATTCCGTTTGCTAATATGAATATTTGTGCGTCAATGCAGCAAATTAATTAGTCGGCGCGCTAAAACTGCGCAAACTAAACTATTTGCTGCATTGACGTACAAATATTCATATTACAAATATTCAAATAATGAAGAATAGCAAATGTTTTCATTAAATTAGTGAATTTCATTGCTGGTTTGATTAACGAAAGCAATTAATATAGTTGCTATATTTACGTCGACTATTTTTTTCTGTAAAACAGAAACTAAAATCGAATTCCTTATTCATTTTAGTATCCATCTATCGATATAGGTGGGCAGCAACTTCTAAAATTAAACCACCAAACATTTGACACTTTTTCACACAAATTGCAATCACTGCACAGCGACAACACTTACCGCCAACTGCAACAACAATTATAGCATTGGCAACGCTTCGCCAACAAAGCAGTCAATAAGTGGCAACAACATATTGAGCACGTTTGCAGTTGCAGCAACTATAATAAAAGTTGCCAACATTTTAGGCTGTAGTTTTTTAAATGTATTTATTATTGTTTTTTTTTTTTTTTTAACAAATCATTTTGTTACAATTAAGTAAAATGTACAAAATTAAGTAGAAAATACAAGAAAATCCGCAGCTTAGATTTGCTTTGCAAATTAAGCAACATGTTGCTGTGTAGGCGGAGTGCAGCTTAGAATTGCTGTTGATTGAGAGGTTTCACAAATAAATCAATTAATGCAATTGTGGCGAATTGTTCGGTGAACAAATTGTAATATTTATGCAACTATTGCAGTCGGCAGGTAACATAATTCGTTGGTATTTTTTTGGGAATTACGATGTGGGTGGATTAAGGAATTTGATTGCAATTGCCGGCTATCTGTTGTTGTCTTAATTGTTGGTGTTGTCAATTAGTTGTAGTTGATTTAGGCTTTAGTTTAAATTGTGTTGTTGCTATGCACATTTTTTAATTTGAATATATTTTTGCATAGAATTCGATTAAATTAATTTCGTGTTTTTGAATTTTTATAGTGAAAAATTGAATTTTTAGTGAAAAATTGAATTTTTAGTGAGAAATTGAATTTTTACAGAAAAATTAAATTTTTTAGTGAAAAATTGAATTTTTAATGAAAATTTTTAGTGAAAAATTGAATTTTTAGTGAATAATTGATTTTTAGTGAAAAATTGAATTTTTAGTGAAAAATTGAATTTTTAGTGAAAAATTGAATTTTTAGTGAAAAATTGAATTTTTAGTGAAAAATTGAATTTTTAGTGAAAAATTGAATTTTTAGTGAAAAATTGAATTTTTAGTGAAAAATTGAATTTTTAGTGAAAAATTGAATTTTTAGTGAAAAATTGAATTTTTAGTGAAAAATTGAATTTTTAGTGAAAAATTGAATTTTTAGTGAAAAATTGAATTTTTAGTGAAAAATTGAATTTTTAGTGAAAAATTGAATTTTTAGTGAAAAATTGAATTTTTAGTGAATAAATGAATTTTTAGTGAATAAATGAATTTTTAGTGAATAATTGTTTTTAGTGAAAAATTGAATTTTTAGTGAAAAATTGAATTTCTAGTGAAAAATTGAATTTTTAGTGAATAATTGAATTTTTAGTGAAAAATTGAATTTTTAGTGAAAAATTGAATTTTTAGTGAAAAATTGAATTTTTAGTGAAAAATTGAATTTTTAGTGAAAAATTGAATTTTTAGTGAAAAATTGAATTTTTAGTGAAAAATTGAATTTTTAGTGAAAAATTGAATTTTTAGTGAAAAATTGAATTTTTAGTGAAAAATTTAATTTTTAGTGAAAAATTTAATTTTTAGTGAAAAATTTAATTTTTAGTGAAAAATTGAATTTTTAGTGAAAAATTGAATTTTTAGTGAGAAATTGAATTTTTAGTGAAAAATTGAATTTTTAGTGAATAATTGAATTTTTAGTGAAAAATTGAATTTTTAGTGAAAAATTGAATTTTTAGTGAAAAATTGAATTTTAAGTGAAAAATTGAATTTTTAGTAAAAAATTTAATTTTGTAGTGAAAAATTAACTTTTTAGTAAATTTTTAGTGAAAATTTGTATTTTTAGTGAAAATTTGAATTTTGTAGTGACAAATTGAATTTTTAGTGAAAAATTTAATTTTTTAGTGAAAATTTGAATTCTTAGTAAAAAATAGAACTTTTAGTGAAAAATTAAATTTTTAGTGAGAAATTGAATTTTTAGTGCAAAATTGAATTTTAAGTGAAAAATTGAATTTTAAGTGAAAAATTGAATTTTTAGTGAAAAATTGAATTTTTAGTAAAAAATTGAGTTTTTAGTGAAAAATTGAATTTTAGTGAAAAATTGAATTTTTAGTGAAAAATTGAATTTTTAGTGAAAAATTGAATTTTTAGTGAAAAATTGAATTTTTAGTGAAAAATTGAATTTTTAGTGAAAAATTGAATTTTTAGTGAAAAATTGAATTTTTAGTGAAAAATTGAATTTTTAGTGAAAAATTGAATTTTTAGTGAAAAATTGAATTTTTAGTGAAAAATTGAATTTTTAGTGAAAAATTAAATTTTTAGTGAAAATTGAATTAGTGAAAATTTCAATTTTTAGTGAAAATTGAATTAGTGAACATTTGAATTTTTAGTGAAAAATTGAATTTTTAGTGATTAATTGAATTTTTAGTAAAAAAATAATTTTTAGTGAAAAATTGAATTTTTAGTGAAAAATTTAATTTCTATAAAAAAAAATATCCTAAGTGAAAATTTCATATCACTGATCTGCATGTTGCCGCTCCGTAAATTAATTGTTGACACCCAAGTAACCGAATTGTAGTCGCTGGTGTTGGTTGCTATGCATTGCGTGTCCAATGACTAGAATGACCACAAAACCACTAAACATAGCCGCCGGTACGCGCGCTGTTCTCCTAACTATTTTGACACATAAACGCGATCGTTTACGGAATCGCATCACGTTACGGTCTCCGCCAGTGTCAATGTAATCAACTGGCCGCGACTGCATGCAAAATTACCGGCATGCCCAACGATGAAAACAAAAACAACAAATACAATGGCATACAATTCACAGCAGCAACAAAAGCCGGCAAAAATATATCGCTCGTAAATCTGCGCCAACAAACAAAGCGACGGCGATCGCGTCCGCGTTGCATTTGCTTTCGAGCGACATGACAAGCGCCATTGCACGCGATCTCCATGCTAAAACGCCAGACGACAAGCGCGACCGCTACATGCAGCTGTCAGTGAGACAATTGCAGCAATTGTTGTTGTTTTTGCAGAAACAAAAAAAAAAAAAAAAACAATTATGGTACGCATAGTTCCTAAACAAAGATACATCCATTTTTGCAGTAAACATTTTTCGTAAATATACGAAGTTTCTTACGAATTAAATAATCAATTTAAATAATGATTTTTCGTAATGATTTATGTAAATATTATTTTTATTTTGTACAAATAATTGAGCATTTTAATATCACCAATAAATACCTGTTAATATATTTTGTAAGTATACGAAAGTTTTTTGTACGTTTTACAAATTAATAATCGATTTTAGTAATGACTTTTCATAAAAACCTTTCGTAAATATTATTGTAAACATCTTCTATGATTTTTTCTTAGTTTGTACACATTATTTATCCATTCGATGTTACCAATAAATATAAGAAAACTTATTTTGTAAATATACGAAAGTTTCTTGTACGTTTTACAAATTAAATAATCGATATTCTAAATAATTTTCGTTAAAAAAAGCATTAATGTGATCGATTTTACAAATATTTTTGTGTTAAATTCACGAAAAATATTCGAAAATCTATTTTGTAACTATAATCAAATTTTCGTAAATATAATCAAATTTTCGTAAATATATCAAAACTCGTAAAAAATATATAAAATACAATATTTATAAATACAATATTAAAGTGTATGTTTACTATGTAAAATATATTTATAAAGCGAATACATTTGTTGGAGGATATCAAAATATGGTTATGTCGTAAATTCGTATTCAGACTAAAATTCGTAAAAAGTATAAATGGACCCCAATTTTGTATCCAAATATTTTACGCACAATTTATAAATATATTTGCTAATTATTATGTAAAAATAAAACAAAAAATTTTGTAAATTATTGAAAAAATATATATATTTTTGTAAGTATAAGCAATTGACATAAACTATATACAAACTCTTTCGTAATTTTACGAATGTTCCTTTTACTAAACATATTTTTCGTCAAATAATGTACAACTTTTTTATAAATCGATACATTCTTCACATTTAATTTTGTGTGTAGAGAGTTCAGTAGAGTTTCTCATAGTTTTGGCGCGTGTTTTGATCGTACGTAAATCTGCGCACCGTCGACCCTTCGACGTTGCTGACCACCTTTGCGGCTGGTGTATTTGTTGCTGTTGATTTGGCTATCGTGGTTGTTGCAGTTGTTTGCCCTGCAGAAGTCGTTGGCGTCGGTATTTTAAATGCACGCCAAGCGGCCGTTTTCGGCACTAATATTCAAATCACGATTTTTGCGAGCGCCAAACAGCCAGCAACAGCTGGCCATTGTTAGCCGCCGCAGCCGCCATGTTGCAGCAACATTAGGATCGCGCGCAACAAATGTTTGCAGTCGCTCGCCGCAGGTACCTGTCGATCGTTGGGCGCTGATATGCCTATTGACGGCCCCCATTGGTTTTGACTGTTTTCTTTTTTTTGTCTATTTTAATTTTTTCTGATTATTTTCTTTTTGTTCTATTGATGATGTGTTGCCATTGCATGCTATTTGCAAAGACGTTCATTAAATCGAATGCCTGCAACGGTTACTTGTTCGAATGCAAATCCATCAGCTGCAGCAGCAACAGCAACAGTCAGAGCAAAAGAAAGGCTGGCAGTTTTGTGCGCCGATCGACAGACGACGATCGCATAAAACATTAAAATAAATGTTGGCAAAAACTTTCGGAAATAAAATCACTAGCCGTTGGTGCAACAACTATTTACAAAGCATGTCAACAACATCAACAAGATGAACAGCAACAATAAATAGAATCACAACAGCAACATACTGCTGAGAAACAACATGTAGTAGAGCAGTGATATGGTAACAACATGTTGGAGTTTGGCATGCAATGCATTAAGTGATCAGCAACAACATCGTTTACAACATTCATCACAATTATGCATTTAACAAGAACTGCACGAAGAGAAATATTTGTAATTGAGATGAATTCGAGAATTCAACAATAATACAAAAAGAATACAAGAAAAAACTGCCAAGAAACATTCTTCTTAATTCCATAGTATTCTGATTATTTTTTCTATCAAAAAAGAACAACAAATTCTTGTAATTGAGATGAATACTGTAAAAATGCAACTAAAATATAACAAAAATTAGGTATTTCTGATTTTCAAGAAACATTCTTCTTAATTCCATAGTATTTTAATAATTTTTCTATCAAAGAAGAGAGACAAAGAAATATGTTTAATTTAGATTAAGTCAAGAAATCTAAAAGAAGATAACCGGTAAATAACAAAAATTAAGTGTTTCTGCTTTCCAAGTAACATTCTTCTAAATTCCATAGTATTTTGATAATTTTTCTATCAAAGAAGAGAGACGAAGAAATTTTTGTAATTTAGATTAATTCAAGAATTCTAAAAGAATACAACCGGAATATAACAAAAATGAAATGTTTCTGCTTTCCAAGAAACATATTTTGGTAAAATTTCTATCAAAGAAAGAAAAGGAAGAAATATTTTAATTCCTTTTATTTCTGTTTGCCAAGAACATATTTTTTTCTAATTCTAAAATTAGTTATTTTCTAGAATTAATGAAAATATGTTTGAAGTACACTATTGAATAATTTTTTGTAATGTGTTTTTTTAAAGAAAATATGAACATGTTATAAACATTAATTTTCTAATATTGCATTTCAGCTTTTACATTAAAACGTCTGTTTTTCTTTGTGTAGAAGAAGTTACAACAACGTAACATACATTTTGCGCAAAACAATTAAATTATCACCAGCAACATTGTCGACAACATTGTCCGACATTGCAATGTCACGATCATGTTCAGCCAGCTACTTCATCTTTTTATTAAGTGCTTCTATTTTTACACGGCAATTATTTTAATAAACTCAACGACAGCTGTCAACGGCAGCAACTGACCAGCGCAGCAACAGTGATTATTGCTTGTCAGACATTTTCAACAACATCATTATCATATCATCATCATATTCACTGTAAGCAATGGCCGCAGCAACTACAACAGAAGTAGAAGCAGCAGCAACGCATCAATTATCACATCTTTAACTATTGCTGTTGATTGTTTGCAACAGCAATAGAAATAGCAATAGCAACGGCTAAGACCTCAGTAACATTCTGAGACTGCAGAATTGTGTCAAATGTTCGCATTGATTGCATTGCGTGCAACATTTGTGGCGTGGCAGCACGACATTGACAACACCAGCAGCAGTATTTGCAGTAGCAGCAACTACAACATATTTAAGTTACACGCACGTGGCTCTTATCAAGTACTCTAATTGCTTCCAATGTAACAAGCTAACATATGATATTTAAAAAAAAATGCAAAATGCACAAAAAACTAGTTGGAAAATATTAATTAGTTTTGTTCAGATGTATTATGAATTTGTACGTCACGATTTCAAGCAATTTGAATAATTTAAAATTTGCTGCTTCAAATACATATATACTGAGTTTCAGCAAATACAAAAATTCCAATTATATTATTATTAAATTGTTTTTTTATAAAATTTTGTGTTATATGCGATCTTAGATATTATTACCACCTCATTATTTTAAACACATATCACACAAATTTTATTTGTATCACTTCGTGAGTGGATTTTTCATTGTCGATGTCCGTTTGAACGTCTGTCTGTTGAAATCACGATTACAGGAAAACAAGAAGATCTAATTTAAAAAAACTAAGAAATAAACTTCTAAAACATAAGAAGAATGATGCACGAAGAAATATCCGTGATGAAGCGTCGTTAGCTCCGCTGGATGCAATGGAAAATCTATTTCTATACGTTGCTACCAAAAAATAGAAAACTTTCGAGAGTAAAAAATTGCATTAAAATTCTCTCAATCTCAACCATCATTCTTACTTTTTCTTTAGTTCTTTTTACTTTGAAAACTGTACCTTGTTATCTAAAGCAAGAATTCCCTACTAGTGCTCTTTTGGTTTAACAAAAAAAGTATGGATGATGTGCATTTCTTCGAACCGAATTTTGCACGTGTTTTGTTATAGCTTTCTTCGTTCAGTTGTGTAGCGGTAATTCTAATACAACAACAAACCCATCTTCTGTTGAGTTAAAGTCTACCTTTCGCAAGTGCAACAACAAACATATGCAAATCCAACAACACAGCATGAAAGCTTGTTTTTTGTTAAGTTCGATTTACCGTTACACAAGCGCTTATCAAACCACATTTTTTTTAGATTGTTATATTAATTAACCTTGAAAAACAAGAAAAGTAAAACAAATGTACACTTCTACAGTTTTGGCAGTTCAAAATACTTTTTGTCCATTCTTTATTTCTTTCTTTTTTTCTTCTTTATATCTTTTTTTTTCATTTTATCAATGTTTTGTTTGATAATTCAATTCTTTTGGATTCCATTATTACCATTGAAACATAATAAATATATTAAAAACCTCAAATAATGCAAGAGTCTTGCTATATATTGTAACATTTGCCCATTTTTGCAGTGTTAGTCTTATTCTGCTCTTCTACTATCTTGTTCTTGATTCTGCAAAAATTCAGTGCAATATTCAAAATAAGATTTGTTCCGTCAGCACTAACTGTAGGTCACCATCATCGGATAAGATGTTGAGATAGGCTCGGTCTACGTTCTTTAGAGCTGTTCGGCCATACTACTATTAAGTTGTTGTATTTCTTAATATTAAGAAGTATTCCGCTTAGTTGTATAACACTGCATATACTTCTTGGTTACTTCTAGAATTGAGAAGTTTTTTTTGCCTTGTTTTATAATGCATTAATAAAATTATATTTTTCAAAATCAACATTTCAAAAGAAAAAAAAAATAGTTCTAGTTGTCGTTCAAATATATACTGAAACTAATTCAAATCCAAATTATTAACCATTTATTAATCAAGTCGTCATATATTGTATTTAAATCTACCTATTATGTGCTATTGTTCTCTACAGTTGCTGTCGTCACTGCATTGTTTGCTGTTATTGACTGTTGCTGTTACTTTTGGCATTGATGTTGCTGCCAGCGTCAACTTAATCGTCGCATTGCATGCAAAAAACACATAAGAAAACGCAACGACCGACCCTTGGCTTCATGAACGTCGAAATCTGTTGAGTTCGCGTAACGAATTAAGAGAATGTATGGCATTCATGAATACTATTTGCCACATATATATTATAATAATGTTGGAAAAAATGCCTACAAATAAACCTATCGATCTGAAATGAGTTAGCGTGATAGTTAACTTGTTGTTTTTTTGGGTGTGGACACGAATGGGTGTAAATTTTGTTAAGCAAATAAACTCATATTATGCATTACTATTAATTGCAAAGATTTTGACATAATATTATGATTTTTTAACGACACCATTGGAGTATGTTCAAATTCTATAAGTGTTTCTTTTGACATGAACCAAATGTGAACTGATATGCGCACCAACTAAAAATTCTAATTCAAAGCGAATTCTACCAAGTTCACGAATTCCACAAAATTCACCAGTGCTGTGAGCGAGTACACACACCACGCACTGCTATATCGACCACGCACTGCAAATGCGATTGCTAATATGAAGAATGTGTACGCTAATTAAATTAATAATTTAGTTTGCGCAGTTTTAACAAAAATTTAATTGTGTTGATGTAACTTTTTGGCTATATTTACGATTTTTTTGTCTGTATAAAACAGTATTGCGAGTTCTTTTCTATTCTTTGACAAAGTGCACGAAAAAAGAAAAAGAGAATTTTCAACAATGGTCAGTAGAAAATATTAATATTAATCACTGTTCATTCTGATCAATAGCATCTAAAAATCTATTAAAATTAGTACTAAAAAAGCAATATCTATAAAAATTAAACCCCTCAAAGTTAGAATATACAAATATTGTGTAAATGCTAACTCATCTGCAACATATTTTTATGCTTAACTTTTATTTTGTTAAATTCAAATACTACAGTAAAAATCATTTTCAAAAATCATTAATTCTTGAATGCTTAATCTGCTGCTAGACCTTTTAAAGTTTATCATTTACTATTTTAATGTCTTCATTTTATTTTTATTGCATCTGAAATAAGTTAATCTACATTTCGTGTCATACATTTATATACATCAGCTCTTATCAAACGCTGTATAATGCATGATCATAACATTCTTAATAAAACTAATCAATTGTATGCGGCTCATTCTTATTCAGAAAGCAATGAAGAGTAGAAACGAGAAATCAAAAATGCTCTAAGATCTTTAAGTAATATCACAGACAGTAGCAGTTTGTCAGGTTTTTATTACTCAAATTTAAATGCATTAATTTTAAAAAATGCAAGATGCGTGAGTATTTAAATTAACATAGAAATGAATGACGGTTTTTTAATGTAATCGAAAATCTGTCGCATAAAATTATGATTATGTTAGTTATGAGTTAAGAGCAAACAATACGTTTTATTAATTTAAGCATATTAAAAGTTTCACCCAAGTTTTTCGTAAAACTGGAACTTGTTTCACACCTATCATAAAATAATCAGTGGAAGTGGGAAAAATTTTGTTTAAGTAAAACTGGAATTTGTTGCTATTTATAATTGAAATGCTTAGTTCAAGTGGAATAATATTTAATGCACTCAAAAAATTTAATAGCAATTTAAAAAATATAGAAATTTAATTTTTTAAATATAAAAATGTTGAATTTAATAAATATTCAAATCATATTTATCATTGGACTGAGATATCGAGGGTAGAAATGGTTTTATTTTCTAAATGTTTAGGTTTCGGAAATAAATGTTGTCGGTATTTTAGGATTCGAAATTTTAAATCTATATATATAAAACTATATACAAAAACTATATATACAAAAGCAAACACACAAAAACAATAGCAAAAATCAAACACAAAACAACAGCAAAATTTAAAACAAAAACAAAAAAATGGAAAAACGAAAACAAGAGCAAATACAAATACAAAGAACAAAACCAGAACCACAGACGCAAAATCATAAACACAAATTCAAAACCAAACAATAAACAAATGAAAATCACTATTGCAAAACCACAAAAGCAAAATACAAAAACAAAAGTAAAATATCAAAAACAAAAGCAAAAAAATAAAAAAGGAATAACACAATAACTAAAGCAAAAACACAAAAGCAAAACACAGAAGCAAAAACACAAAAACAAAAGCAAAAACACATAATCAAAAGCAAAAACCCAAACGCAAAAACACAAAAGCAAAACAGAAACAGAAAGACAAAAGCAAAAACGCAAAAACAAAATCAAAAACACAAAAGCAAAACACAAAAGCAAAAACACAAAATCAAAAACACAGAAGCAAAACACAAAAGCAAAGCACAAAAACAAAATCAGAAACACAAAAACAAAAGCAAAAACACAAAAACAAAATCAAAAGCAAAAACCCAAAAGCAAGAACACAAAAGCAAATCACAAAAGCAAAAACACAAAAGCAAAAATACAAAAACAAAATCAAAAATACAAAAGCAAAATACAAAATCAAAAACACAAAATCAAAAACACAAAAACAAAAACACAAAAGCAAAAACCCAAAAGCAAAAACGCAAAATCAAACACAAAAGCAAATACATAAAAGCAAAAACACAAAAACAAAAATACAAAAGCAAAATAAAAATAAAAAAGCTAAAACACAAAATCAAAAACACAAAATCGAAAAAATACAAAAACAAAAAAGCAAAAACACAAAATCAAAAACACAAAAGCAAACACACAAAAAAAAATCAAAAGCTAAAACCCAAAAGAAAAAACACAAAATCAAAACACAAAAACAAATACACAAAAGCAAAAACACAAAAACAAAATCAAAAATACAAAAGCAAAATTAAAAAGTAAAAACACAAAATCAAAAACACAAAATCAAAAATACAAAAACAAAAAAGCAAAAACACAAAATCAAAAACACAAAAGCAAAAACACAAAAACTAAAACAAAAACACATCATAAAAACCAACAATCGATCGAAAAACACATCTATCGAATTGAAGTGAACTTTAAATTTGAATGTTAATCCTCATACTAAATCTCACCACACAAAACTCACCAAATAAAAATTCACCAAACCAAAACTAAATATAAATCCTCAGCACGAATCGTGCATGGGTCCAGCTAGTTTAATATAAAATTAAATGTGAATTTCAGTGAAAACTCAAAATAAAGAAAAGAAAAAGTAGTAAAGGAAAATAAAAATTAAAAGTAGTACCAAAACAATTTTCTGTTTTAATTTCATATTAAAGTTTTTTCCAAAATATCAAAATATATTTCGCAAATTTAAAATGTATTCCAACTACTGTTATCGCAAAAACAAAACTGCCAGTATTTTATAAATACTGCCCATCTACCCTGCTGTGTGATATATATATATGTAAAGGTACCGAATGCGATTTTGGGTGGAGTTCATTTATTATTTAGTTGCTGTCCGCCAAAGGATGTCGTTAACAGCAATCGAAGCGATGCACTGCGTACAACGGACATTTAGCCAACGGGGCTGTTGGCCATAAATGCTGCAATTGCACCTGTGTTAGTACGCGACGATTTTTGTATGCCAGTATGTGTTACACATAAAATATATTTATTTGCATGTGTGTGTGTGTGTGTGTAAATCAAGAAGGGTGTTAATGTATGCGTGTGCGATTTTAACCGCCGCCGACGTTTTACGTATGTGGCCGTGTCACATTTTCAATTAACTATTTAAAGATATAAATTGTGTTTTAATGTTATTTTTTATATTTTTACAATAGTAGAGTTGATACATTGCACTCATAAAATATGAAATAGACCATGTGCGATTTTGTGTAACAGAGTGCGAAATGATTTTATTTTGGGGAATATTTTAAATTGCAGTTTTTTAAAAAATATTTTATAAGTTAAATTTATTAAAATATTTTGAAAGGCTTTTTTATTTTTAAAGTATATTGTTTACTACATATTTAGGACGGTTCTTTTCATTATTTAATAATTTATTTTGAATGACTTTGAAAATAACTACGAGTTATTAACGTTTTCTTGAAGGTTCAGAATAATAATAGGAATTTTCTTTTTCTTAGAATAAATTTTTAGTTATATTAGAATGCTGCATATTATTTTGAATTATTATATACGTGAGTATTTGAAAAATTATACATTTCTTATTTCGATTAAAGTAAAAAATTTCAGAGGACAATTTTTAATTCGAATGAAATTTTTTTTTATTTTTCAAATATTAATTTTTCTGTTATATTGGTTTATTTTTAAAATTCAAAATTGTTTCCGGTTTCAAAGAAATCAATAGTGAAATTCAAAAAATCTTTAAGGGCTGTATCTCCTAAACGGAGCGTTTTAGAGGCGTCAAAGTAGGCAGGATTATTTTTGCTAAGTTAAGGAGATATTGTTTTTTTTAAATTCAAAATTGTGTCAAGACTCAAAGAAATCAATAGTGAATTTAAAAAATCTTTAAAAGGCTGTATCCCCTAAACGGAGCGTTTTAGAGGGGTCAAAGTAGGCAGGTTAATTTTTGCTAAATTAAGGGATACTGTCATTTTTAAGAAAGGTGAAAATTCTAATTTCGAGTAAAATAACAAAATTTTCAATACAATTGGTAATTTATTAATAAGAAATTGGAATTTTGAAAATGGAAATGAAAAATAGTAATTTCAAATGAAAATTGATAATTTTTATTGAAATAAGGTATATTTAAATAAATAATGGTAATTTTTAATACTAACCAGTTGGGAAGGTTAGATCACATGGGAAATTTTAAATTTGGTGTTATTATGATAGTTAGGATTATCAAAAGTATAGTCGGTCGGTGTAGTCGGCCGACTATACACATATGTGTGGTAACCATTCAAAGTGGTATACAGGTCACCACGGTATACGAATCCTGAAAATAACTACAAACTTTCCATCCCTGAAGAATTTTCTTTCATTTGATACCCAAATTTACAAACGGGTAGGTGTACTGAATTTCGATATTTTTTTTGGGAACCACAAGTCGTTTCGTTGGAAAACATTATTTTCATGTATAAGCACGTATACAGTAAAATTCACTAGTAGATGTGCATTGTAGATTTTATATTAGGTATTTGAACATAATTAATCGATTCTCAGGTCACAATAGACCGATCATTCCATTTCTTGTTCAGACAGCTTAGATATATAAGTAATCTAAATCTAAAGTTTCATTGCTCTAGCTCTTCAACTTTTCTGTAATCGTGATTTCAACAGACAGACAGACAGACAGAAGGACAGAAGGACAGACGGACAGACAGACAGACAGACGGACAAACAGACGGACAAACAGACGGACAGACGGACATCGCTAAATCGACTCAGGATCAAGATATATACACCCAGAAAAAAATCATGGTAAATTGATAGTATTTCAATAGAAAAACAATAATTTATACCATTAAAATTGGTCAATAGGATGCGTCCCATTAGTTCAGTAATATTGAAACTATTAATACAAATGTATTTTAGTTAATTTATTGTATATATTTTATTTAAATGTCGAAATTGATATTCACTTTTATAATACACACATAAAAAGACACTTCTTGCTGCAAAAGGTTATAAAACATTTAATGTTTGCTTTGGTTTCCAATGATTGATTGTAGTACTTGAGTCTGCAGTTATTTTTGAGTCCGTTGCCATAATATAAGTTCGATGTATTATTTATTTTCTGTAATAAATAAAATATAAATATAAATAAATATATAAATATAATTAAATACATTGAGTCCTTACCAATGTCGCGTTTAATAATGTGGATTATTACAAAAAAATACATGCGACCATTTTGAGTAAACACGCAGAATGACGTACAAAACGAACATGTTTGTATTCGTTTTATGTTTTTTTACACCACGTTTATTATTATAGGAGAAAACCATTAAAACAACAGTATTTATTCTATTTAAAATAATAATATTGAAATATTTAAATTTATGGTACTGAATTTTCCAAATACTATTGAATTAATTAGAAAACTTTTGATTTAAAAAGAAAAAACTATTAATACATGAACCATAAGATCAATGGTCGTACCATAAAGTACTTAATGGTACATTTTCTTCTGAGTGTATATACTTTTCCATACCGGAGATGCTTCCTTCTGGGTGTTACAAACGGCGTACCAAACTGAATATACCCTTTCACTCTTAGTGTAGGGTATAAAAATGGTAATTTTTAATAATAAAAATGGTCATTTTTAACTTATAATGAACAAAATTATAATTTTTGAATAAAAGATTAAAACTTTTCATTAAAAATGCACTTTAAAAAAAAAATTAATGAAATATGGTAATTCTGAATGAATAATGATTATTTTCAATAAAAATTGTAATTTTGAATTATTAAAATAATAATTTTTAATGAAAGATTTAAATTGTGATCAATGGTAATTTTTAATGCACATTTTAAATTTTAATGACAAAAGGGATTTTTTTTAAAGAAAATGGTTATTTTCAATAAAAATAGAAATAGATGAATGTTGATAATTAAAACTCGTAGTTTAGATATATTATATACCTACGCTGTCTGTCAATGAAAATGGGCATGATCGGCCCATTGTGACTTGTGAATCGACCACTTATGTTTAAATAAATTTACATCTATAGATTTGACCTTATACGGGCTTAACCATAGGTAGGGCCATGGTCATGAAGTGATCATGTCATTATTTGAATTGATCGGGATATGACGAGGCCCATAATGTTCTTGTAACGCAGTGTCCTGATCATGTACTGACCTCAGGCCATGATCATGTACTGATCGGGAAATTCCCCATTTTATTATTTATCCGACAATTGCCTTGTCATGCCCGAGCATAATAGGGTTTCTCTCATTAAATCTCGATCATTGTATGATGCTAATTTCGTTATGAGGAACAAATAATGTAGCCATGATCGGGAACATTGACTATTTAGATAATGTAAACCCTAGTATGGTATGCATGATAAGGGCATGCAAAGGCAATGATCATATTATCTGTAATATGGCTTACTCAACGAAAACCCGATCATTTCCCGATGGCGCATCGGTCAAATGTCTACCAGGGAAGTCAAATACTGACTTTATGCTCAAATATATGAAAACAATGTTTTCTCGCGAACAAACTTGTGATTCCCAAAAAAAAGAACCGATATTCGGTACAAGTACTCATTTGTACACTCAACATAAAATCTGCTTAAAAGAATCATTTGTGATTTTACGAAAAAAATCGTAAAATTTATACAAGAAATATTTCGTAAAATACACGAAAGAACTTTCGTAAATTTATGATAAAATTACGAATATTAATTGTCTATTTTACGACAATATTCGTAGATTTTATCTACGAAAGCCATTCGTACATAATACGAAATATTCGTAATTTATTGAATACCTTATTACGAATATATTCGTACATTTTACGAATGTATTCGTACTTTTTATGAAACATATGAAACATTTTACGAATATTTCGTAACATATACGAAAAAAACTGACTATTCATTTATAAAATTATTAAATATTGTGCACTGATTTGATACGTTTGCACATTTGACACAAACACAACTCACACGCATCTCTCAGTTACTTTCTGACGCTGCGTATTTCTGTTTTTAATAATTATTGGTAAAAAACATAATTGTTTCGTAAAATTAGTAAATAATTGTAATAGAAAATAATATAACGAAAGTTTCGTAATTTAAACGGAAAATTTATAATTTTGTCGTTATTTTAAATTTACGAATATTGATTCGTAATATCGTTCGTAAAAAATATTTTTGGAAAAAATAGATATTACAAATATTTCGTTTATTCTACGTATTATTCGTGTATTTTACGAAAAAATATATCGTAAAATGGAAGTAAATTCCTCAGTGATTGCAAATTTAATGTTATTTTCAGGATTCGGTGACATATGACCTATGAACTTTTTTTTTAAGGAAAATTGTATCTTTTAATGACAAATATTTATTTGCAATAAAAAATTTGAATCTTTAAATTGAAATTTCCTGAAATATTTTGTTCATCATATGATTATCGAATGGTCGCATTTTTGATAAATTGATATTTTAGTAAAAATATACATGTATAAATTATTTCATAAAGGAGACATTTTTGAGATATTTATTTTTTAATTATGAAAAAACGAAGCTATAATTAACTAAAAATTCTAATATTGAATAAAAAAAAAACACTCCTTGACACAAAATTGTTGTGAGAAATTAAAATATTTTTAAAAAACGGTTTGGATTGTTTAAATGAAAAAAAAATACTGGCTTACAACAATTTTTCAAAAACGTTATAATCAGGTGTGACCGAGTTGAATTTGTGACTCATGCCAGAATGGTGCTATTAAACACATTTTAAAACAGCATATTAAAAAATAATTTTATGTAATTGTTTAAGTATGCTTTTTAATAGATTTCGTAATATACTAAAAAAAAAAATATTACCATCCGTAGGCAACTTTTTTGAGTGCTTATTAAAACATCTTCATTACTTCATGCGAAACTCACATCAATTCGCTGCCAGACCAAGCCTTGTAAGCCATCTAAACAGCATGAACATCTTGTTAACTTGTTTCAAAGAAATTAGTTACTTTCCGCTATTTAGACGCAGCCAATTAGTCAACCCACGTACGGGAATAAAGCCACGAAAAATTAATCCTCCGCCAGTAGACTAAAAAAACCAAAAAGAAAAGACTGAATGGAAAAAAAAGAAGCACTTTGCATGTGGCCAACAATTTTTGACACATTTTGACTGCTTTTTTTTCTATTTCCACAGAGTATAATGCAACCATGAGGGCAGTAGACAACAACCATGTTTTTAATAGACAGCAACAAATGTTGTTAGTAGACAGCAACAAATGTTGGCGGTAGAGACAGCAACTAATCATACAGAGAAATTAACGCAACTAATTGCCAAGGTGGAGTTTTATCTAAATTTGAAAAACTCTGTTTGCATTTAACATAAAGTGTTGCTTCTAGAATTGTATTGTGAGTAAATAAAATGGAAAACATTTTTTTGTGCTATTGCTTAATTAGTAAGATTTATGTTAACGAATCTTTGATACAAAGATTCGTGTTTTATGTTAGGCATTAGTTAGAAAATATTTTCACAGATTATTTTTCGATTTATGCGTAATTTTTATATTAATTGTTTTTTCTTCCTTTTTCTGATATAATTAATTTATTTATTTTGTATTATAATTATTAATTTTTATCGTTAAGTTCTACATTATTTTCTGAATATTTTTAAATTATGTAAAAAAAGCTATATGCAATTTATTTTAATTTTTAAACCGTTCTTAAACGTAAAAGATATCGCAGTAGAAAACTTAGTACAAATGAATATCGCAGTAGAAAACGCAGTAAAAATAGTAGCAGAAAAGGTAGTAGAAAATAAGGTTGCAAAATTAGTTACAAAAGTTGCAGTTGAAATAGTTGTAAAGTAGAAAAAGTAGTAAAAATTAATACAAAAAGTAGTAGACAAATTAATTGGAAAGTATTGCCAAAAAAAAAATAGTAAACAAAATAGTGATAAAGGTATTGGAAAATTGTGTATAAAAAACAAGAATACTTAGTAAAAAAATAGTTGGAAAAATAGTATTTTTTTCTGGGTGTAGAAAATATAATAGAAAAAGTAGTAAAACAAATAATATAAAAATACGTGGTATTTGTAGAAAAATAGTAGTACCTGTAGAAAAAGTAGTGAAACATTAAGCACAAAATGTTGCAGAAAATGTAGTAGAAAATATATTTGAGCAATTAGTAGCAAAGAAGCCGAATAAGCGGACGTAAGTAGTAGTTGTAGTAGTTGAGTAGTAGTTGAGCTTAACAAAGGTTGTCAAAAATGTAGTAAACAAAATTGAAGAGTATGGTGCATGGAGACATAAAGAGTTTTAGTAGCCAATTTTTCTGGGCATATTTCCGACACATTCCTAGACATTTTTTTTCATACACCCAGAAAAAAATACTATATAAATTATAGTTTTTTACTATTAAAAATATACTTTATCCTATTGACAAATTATTATTTTAATCGTAAAATACCATTAAATTCAAGAAAATACCATGACATTGCCATTGAGTTTATATGAAAAGATTTATTTTTCGTCCTATTGACCAATTTTTTAGTTGATAACTTAGTTAATAACTAAGTTAACAACTATTAACCATTATTTTCATTTGGTTTTGTACTGAGAGATATCATTTTTTAATAAATATAAAGGTCTTTGCTTGAGAGCTAAATTTTATTTAATCAAAAATAAAGGGTTTTGGTTGGGATATTTTTTAATTTAATAAATAAAGGTCTTTGGTTGAGAGTTAATGAAAACCTTAATTTTAAAGATCTTTGGTTAATGGTTGTCAGTAGATGGAAAATTCAATTGGTCTCATTTAAAGGGAATTTTATCATCGAAAATGATAAAACAACAGAAAAGTATGAATTTTTCGTAACATATACGAATATTTCGTAACATATACGAAAAAAACTGACTATTCATTTATAAAATTATTAAATATTGTGCACTGATTTGATACGTTTGCACATTTGACACAAACACAACTCACACGCATCTCTCAGTTACTTTCTGACGCTGCGTATTTCTGTTTTTAATAATTATTGGTAAAAAACATAATTGTTTCGTAAAATTAGTAAATAATTGTAATAGAAAATAATATAACGAAAGTTTCGTAATTTAAACGGAAAATTTATAATTTTGTCGTTATTTTAAATTTACGAATATTGATTCGTAATATCGTTCGTAAAAAATATTTTTGGAAAAAATAGATATTACAAATATTTCGTTTATTCTACGTATTATTCGTGTATTTTACGAAAAAATATATCGTAAAATGGAAGTAAATTCCTCAGTGATTGCAAATTTAATGTTATTTTCAGGATTCGGTGACATATGACCTATGAACTTTTTTTTTAAGGAAAATTGTATCTTTTAATGACAAATATTTATTTGCAATAAAAAATTTGAATCTTTAAATTGAAATTTCCTGAAATATTTTGTTCATCATATGATTATCGAATGGTCGCATTTTTGATAAATTGATATTTTAGTAAAAATATACATGTATAAATTATTTCATAAAGGAGACATTTTTGAGATATTTATTTTTTAATTATGAAAAAACGAAGCTATAATTAACTAAAAATTCTAATATTGAATAAAAAAAAAACACTCCTTGACACAAAATTGTTGTGAGAAATTAAAATATTTTTAAAAAACGGTTTGGATTGTTTAAATGAAAAAAAAATACTGGCTTACAACAATTTTTCAAAAACGTTATAATCAGGTGTGACCGAGTTGAATTTGTGACTCATGCCAGAATGGTGCTATTAAACACATTTTAAAACAGCATATTAAAAAATAATTTTATGTAATTGTTTAAGTATGCTTTTTAATAGATTTCGTAATATACTAAAAAAAAAAATATTACCATCCGTAGGCAACTTTTTTGAGTGCTTATTAAAACATCTTCATTACTTCATGCGAAACTCACATCAATTCGCTGCCAGACCAAGCCTTGTAAGCCATCTAAACAGCATGAACATCTTGTTAACTTGTTTCAAAGAAATTAGTTACTTTCCGCTATTTAGACGCAGCCAATTAGTCAACCCACGTACGGGAATAAAGCCACGAAAAATTAATCCTCCGCCAGTAGACTAAAAAAACCAAAAAGAAAAGACTGAATGGAAAAAAAAGAAGCACTTTGCATGTGGCCAACAATTTTTGACACATTTTGACTGCTTTTTTTTCTATTTCCACAGAGTATAATGCAACCATGAGGGCAGTAGACAACAACCATGTTTTTAATAGACAGCAACAAATGTTGTTAGTAGACAGCAACAAATGTTGGCGGTAGAGACAGCAACTAATCATACAGAGAAATTAACGCAACTAATTGCCAAGGTGGAGTTTTATCTAAATTTGAAAAACTCTGTTTGCATTTAACATAAAGTGTTGCTTCTAGAATTGTATTGTGAGTAAATAAAATGGAAAACATTTTTTTGTGCTATTGCTTAATTAGTAAGATTTATGTTAACGAATCTTTGATACAAAGATTCGTGTTTTATGTTAGGCATTAGTTAGAAAATATTTTCACAGATTATTTTTCGATTTATGCGTAATTTTTATATTAATTGTTTTTTCTTCCTTTTTCTGATATAATTAATTTATTTATTTTGTATTATAATTATTAATTTTTATCGTTAAGTTCTACATTATTTTCTGAATATTTTTAAATTATGTAAAAAAAGCTATATGCAATTTATTTTAATTTTTAAACCGTTCTTAAACGTAAAAGATATCGCAGTAGAAAACTTAGTACAAATGAATATCGCAGTAGAAAACGCAGTAAAAATAGTAGCAGAAAAGGTAGTAGAAAATAAGGTTGCAAAATTAGTTACAAAAGTTGCAGTTGAAATAGTTGTAAAGTAGAAAAAGTAGTAAAAATTAATACAAAAAGTAGTAGACAAATTAATTGGAAAGTATTGCCAAAAAAAAAATAGTAAACAAAATAGTGATAAAGGTATTGGAAAATTGTGTATAAAAAACAAGAATACTTAGTAAAAAAATAGTTGGAAAAATAGTATTTTTTTCTGGGTGTAGAAAATATAATAGAAAAAGTAGTAAAACAAATAATATAAAAATACGTGGTATTTGTAGAAAAATAGTAGTACCTGTAGAAAAAGTAGTGAAACATTAAGCACAAAATGTTGCAGAAAATGTAGTAGAAAATATATTTGAGCAATTAGTAGCAAAGAAGCCGAATAAGCGGACGTAAGTAGTAGTTGTAGTAGTTGAGTAGTAGTTGAGCTTAACAAAGGTTGTCAAAAATGTAGTAAACAAAATTGAAGAGTATGGTGCATGGAGACATAAAGAGTTTTAGTAGCCAATTTTTCTGGGCATATTTCCGACACATTCCTAGACATTTTTTTTCATACACCCAGAAAAAAATACTATATAAATTATAGTTTTTTACTATTAAAAATATACTTTATCCTATTGACAAATTATTATTTTAATCGTAAAATACCATTAAATTCAAGAAAATACCATGACATTGCCATTGAGTTTATATGAAAAGATTTATTTTTCGTCCTATTGACCAATTTTTTAGTTGATAACTTAGTTAATAACTAAGTTAACAACTATTAACCATTATTTTCATTTGGTTTTGTACTGAGAGATATCATTTTTTAATAAATATAAAGGTCTTTGCTTGAGAGCTAAATTTTATTTAATCAAAAATAAAGGGTTTTGGTTGGGATATTTTTTAATTTAATAAATAAAGGTCTTTGGTTGAGAGTTAATGAAAACCTTAATTTTAAAGATCTTTGGTTAATGGTTGTCAGTAGATGGAAAATTCAATTGGTCTCATTTAAAGGGAATTTTATCATCGAAAATGATAAAACAACAGAAAAGTATGAATTTTTGGCATCCAGGCGAGATTGTTGGACCGTATAAAGTAGAGATGGGCACAATTTATTTCATGTAGGTTTACAAAATCTTCTAATTGCGTCACTGGTACTTTTTAGGATGAATCTGTTCCAGTGAGATACAGAATCACCCGAGTGCGTCAATTTTATCAAGTCATCTAAAATTTATCAGTTGAATCGCATTTTAAATATTATATAAATATTTTTTTTTTGAAAATGGAGTTTTGCGTTGTTTTTGTCGTCCAAAAATTTAGTTTAAATATTTTTTTTCGAAAACTTTTCGAACATTTTGGTTTTTGTCGAATATATTTAATTAGAAAATGGTGATGGACCATTGCATTGTTTTTGTCGTCAATTTTTTTATAACAAATTTTGTTTTCGAAAATTTTGAAACATTGTGTTTATGTCGAATTCTTCTTTTGTACAATGATGATTTGCGTGGAATTTGTCGTCGAAATTTTTTTTAACAACTTTTTTTTCGAAAATTTTCGAAATTGTTGTTTGTCACCATTTGACTGATTTTGCAAAAAAAAACACGAACAAACAATGAAATGGTCGAAATCACAAATTTCAAAACAAAAAAACATTCGACAAAAATAGCAAAGTTGGAAAACTTTCTGAAAAAAAAAATTGATAAAATATAGTTTTGGTCGTCAAAAACAACGCAATAATCGAATCGAAAAAACCACGCAATGTTCTTGTGCTCGGTCAGATGTGTGAACTTTAAATTTGAATAGTCGCTAATCCAGAAATAATGAGAGATATCTATATATATAAAACTCTTGGTCCGTCTGTCAGTCTGTCGGTCTGTCTGTTTGTTCCAGCATCACGTCTAAACCACAGAACCGATTTAACTGAAATTTTGTAACAGGATACTATGGAGTCCGGAGGGTGTCATAGGCTATATATGGGCGCGATTGGACACCTCGTGGTACCTCCCATACAACCTAAACATTCTAAACGACATAACTCAGCACATACACAAGCTAAAAAGATGAAACAAACAATTCAAATACAAAAAAAAATATACAAAAGCAACCACACATTAAAACTCACCACAATGAAATTCACCACACTAAAACTCACCACACTAAAGCTCACCACACTAAAACTCACCACACTAAAACTCACCTCAATAAAATTCACCACACTGAAACTCACCACAATAAAATTCACCACACTAAAACTCACCACACTAAAACTTACCACACTAAAACTCACCACACCAAAATTCATCTCACCTAAGCTCACCACACTGAAACTCACCACATTAAAACTCACCACACTAAAATTTCTACAGTGAAAAACTCTACTGGGAAGAATTCTACGGGAAAGAATTCTACCGGGAACAATTCTACCGGGATGAGTTCTAAGGGAAGATTTCTTCCGGGAAGAATTCTACGGGAAAGCGTTCTATGGGGAAGAATTTTACATGGAAGATTTCTACTGGGAAGAAATCTAGGGCGAAATATTCTACGGGGAAGCGCAGTCTGAGAAAGAATTGTCTTTGAGAATAGTTTTTTTTGGCGGAGAATTATTATTTGGTTATTACATTTATAAAACCCATAAAAACTTCCACAACGAAGCACGGGCCCCTGTGGCACGGGCCCTTGCTCCATATCTTTGAATTCACAAAATATTGGCACGAGTGGTGCACGGGTCCAGCTAGTCTGAAAATAAAATTGTTCATTTACACACAAATTATTTCACCAACTACATGAACCACCTGGATTCATCATATTGATGAATTCATTCATTGAATTAAAATCGTATTTTTTAAATGTTTTTCATTTTCAATATTCTTTTTAACATCAAATTTCAAACACAAATTTGTCTCCATTTACACATTTACGTATTTATGATTCTTAAAGGATTTGTAATATTTAATTGCCAATTATTCGAAGCCTCATTTCATCATATTAATGAAAAAGTGAACATCAATTGCAGAATTTTTTCATTAAACCATGATATAAAAATATTAAAAATGAAAAAGACTGAAAAAAAACAATTTTTGTTCAATGAATAAAATCATCAATATGATGAATTCTGGTTGTTGGTGACATTTTTTTTTGTTGTGTGTACGCTTTTATCTTCTTCAAAACGCCTAATGAGATTTATTTTGTTAACTTTTATATCTCTCGCTGTTCAACCGCAACCGAAATTTTTCAAAAATAAAGGTTCCTCTCTTTAATTTTTGGTTTTTCACTGACTTATTTAATAAATGTTATTTAGTGAGAGTTCTCCAGGAACCTCCGAAAAGGTTAACCTATATCTCTGGACTCTGGTTTAGACAGGCAAAGGCGTAGTTTGTATCAAAAGCATCCTATATTCGGCCCATATGATATATATGAGGGGAATATTACTTAAAAAATATTACAAAATTTTATAAGCTGCTCGAAGCAAAATTTCTCGCATTTTTCGAGATTATTTCCGAAAAACACACAAGATTTTGGAAAGAGCACGCCAGGTTACACATCTTTGTTGATTTCTAAAGCAGATTACACTACTCAGCACAATTTTTACGTTGAACATCCTTACATCAACACTATATAACTTGTGGCAGCTAACTACTGAGTTTATAAGAAAAGTGCAATCGACATTTTGAACCGATATTCTCGATCAAAAAGCTTTCGAAAACTTGTCTCTAAATTTTTATAAATTATAATTATATATAAAATATGATTTTAAACATTAAAATTCATCAGACAATTAATAACGTCAAACAATACAAATGATTACACAAAAGTTATGTAAAAATCAAAAATATTCTATTAAAAAAATTTAGTTCACTTTAATCCAACATTTCATATGAAGCTTAATAAGTGAAAATTTAACGCAATTAGTTGACAAAACCAGTGATCTGCATACGAATGACCTGCGCTAATTCGTTTAATTTCCTGCACTCGATCGGTAGTACGTAGTACATCGAACCATAGCATAACTGTTCACTATCCAAGCAACACGAACACAATTCTGCACTTCGCCAAATTCAACTTAAGATATGCTAATCCACATGGCTTAACAATGCAAACAAATGATCTTGCTCCAATTGCACGAATTTACCGCTACGATTGCACATAAAGACGCACTAAACCCAAGATAGTATAGAATCGCCCGCAAAGTACACTCGAACACTCGATTACCACCAGTGCCAGTGCAACATAATATTTGAAATTTTACTATGGCACGATCGGAGTACTTCGCTATAGGCCTATTGACGGTGGCGCTGGCACAACCGATGCATTTCACAAAGACTTCGATTTTCTAGTCGACAAACTATATTAAGTACCAGGAGCGGATTTGCAATCTGTAGTACAAATTTATCATATAAACACTAGTAAAAATTTGGCCTATTTGTCCTTTTGGACATGAGCATCGAGAGGTTATGCTGATCATGTCAGGTTATGAAAAGGTAAAAATACCATGAGCAGTTCTCGATCATGGTCCAAGTACAAATTCTAAGCAATTCTAATGAGCAATTCTCGATCATGACCCAAGTATATTTTCTATTAAGAAGATTAGGATATAAGTCAGACGAGTTTTCCTGGTGGGCAGGCCTTATAACTCATTTCTCAAAGAATATATATTCAAACACATAAATATAGCCGAATTCGTAGAATATACTTAAATGACTACGTCTAGATGTGTGCACGGCTTTTTCGTTTAGAAATGCCAGATCTGACTGAAGAGGTTGCTTTACCAGTTTCTAGGGACGGTGCCGACTGTCAAAACGTTCAATATATGGATACGATAGATCGATCTCAATATGAAAAATGTCGCTTATTATATGTAAAGAGCCAATTAAGTTTAAAAATTACTTATGCATCATCGAAATGTATTTCAATATGCAATTTTAGGGCGGATAAAAAACCTCGGTTCAACTATTATCCCAGTCCGTCCCTGTTTACTACTCTAACACATAAATTCAACAGTTGCGAATTTAGATTCAAGTTAACGAATGCGTACTAATTGTGCACAGCTTGCTATGGCTTTAAATTGGCACCCAAATTGGTTTTAAAGTCAAGAAATTTGTTGAATTTGTAGTTTGGCTACGGCACTCCTGGGTCTGTCTTAACTCCCTCCTGTGTCTATGCTGTAATTTTCAAGAGATCAGCAAGATCGTTAGCAACAGAGATCTGCAATTAATTCAATTAGTTGCTGAAGTTAAGTACGATAGATTTGAGATTCAAAACATAACTTATGAGAGTAAATTAGTCGGAATACTTCAGATTATATTAAAGACTGAATTTAAACTTATAGTAAATAAATAAATAAAGTTTAAGTAAAAAATTAGACATTTAGTTCTTCAATTTGTAAAAATAAATTAATATATTTTGAAAAATAGGTGTCAAGGTGTCAATTTGGATTACATTATTAAATTTTGTGGTGATCATATAAATTGTTTTTGAAATTTTGTCAAATTTGAAAAATTGAATTTTTAGTGAAAAATTGAATTTTTAGTGAAAAATTGAATTTTTAGTGAAAAATTGAATTTTTAGTGAAAAATTGAATTTTTAGTGAAAAATTGAATTTTTAGTGAAAAATTGAATTTTTAGTGAAAAATTGAATTTTTAGTGAAAAATTGAATTTTTAGTGAAAAATTTAATTTTTAGTGAAAAATTGAATTTTTAGTGAAAAATTTAATTTTTAGTGAAAAATTGATTTTTTAGTGAAAATTTGAATTTTTAGTGAAAATTTGAATTTTTAGTGAAAATTTGAATTTTATAGTGAAAAATTGAATTTTTTAGTGAAAAATTGAATTTTATAGTGAAAATTTGAATTTTATAGTGAAAAATTGAATTTTTTAGTGAAAAATTTAATTTTTATTGAAAAGATGAATTTTTAGTGAAAAATTGAATTTTTAGTGAAAAATTGAATTTTTAGTGAAAAATTGAATTTTTAGTGAAAAATTGAATTTTTAGTGAAAAATTGAATTTTTAGTGAAAAATTGAATTTTTAGTGAAAAATTGAATTTTTAGTGAAAAATTGAATTTTTAGTGAAAAATTGAATTTTTAGTGAAAAATTGATTTTTTAGTGAAAATTTGAATTTTTAGTGAAAATTTGAATTTTTAGTGAAAATTTGAATTTTATAGTGAAAAATTGAATTTTATAGTGAAAATTTGAATTTTATAGTGAAAAATTGAATTTTATAGTGAAAAATTGAATTTTATAGTGAAAAATTGAATTTTTATTGAAAAGATGAATTTTTAGTGAAAAATTGAATTTTTAGTGAAAATTTGATTTTTTAGTGAAAAATTGAATTTTTAGTGAAAAATTGAATTTTTAGTGAAAAATTGAATTTTTAGTGAAAAATTGAATTTTTAGTGAAAAATTGAATTTTTAGTGAAAAATTGAATTTTTAGTGAAAATTTGAATTTTTAGTGAAAATTTGAATTTTTAGTGAAAATTTGAATTTTTAGTGAAAATTTGAATTTTTAGTGAAAATTTGAATTTTTAGTGAAAATTTGAATTTTTAGTGAAAATTTGAATTTTTAGTGAAAATTTGAATTTTTAGTGAAAATTTGAATTTTTAGTGAAAATTTGAATTTTTAGTGAAAATTTGAATTTTTAGTGAAAATTTGAATTTTTAGTGAAAATTTGAATTTTTAGTGAAAATTTGAATTTTTAGTGAAAAATTGAATTTTTAGTGAAAAATTGAATTTTTAGTGAAAAATTGAATTTTTAGTGAAAAATTGAATTTTTAGTGAAAAATTGAATTTTTAGTGAAAAATTGAATTTTTAGTGAAAAATTGAATTTTTTAGTGAAAAATTGAATTTTTAGTGAAAAATTGAATTTTTAGTGAAAAATTGTATTTTTAGTGGAAAATTGAATTTTTAGTGAAAAATTGAATTTTTAGTGAAAAATTGAATTTTTAGTGAAAAATTGAATTTTTAGTGAAAAATTGAATTTTTAGTGAAAAATTGAATTTTTAGTGAAAAATTGAATTTTTAGTGAAAAATTGAATTTTTTAGTGAAAAATTGAAAAATTGAATTTTTAGTGAAAAAATGAAAAATTGAATTTTTAGTGAAAAATTGAATTTTTAGTAAAAAATTGAATTTTTAGTGAAAAATTGAATTTTTAGTAAAAAATTGAATTTTTAGTGAAAAATTTAATTTATAGTGATAAATTGATTTTTTAGTGAAAAATTTAATTTTTAGTGAAAAATTGAATTTTTAGTGAAAAATTGAATTTTTAGTGAATAATTGAATTTTTAGTGAAAAATTGAATTTTTAGTGAAAAATTGAATTTTTAGTGAAAATTTGAATTTTTAGTGAAAAATTGAAAAATTGAATTTTTAGTGAAAAAATGAAAAATTGAATTTTTAGTGAAAAATTGAATTTTTAGTGAAAAATTGAATTTTAGTGAAAAATTGAATTTTTAGTGAAAATTTGAATTTTTAGTGAAAAATTTAATTTTTTTTTTGTGAAAAATTGAATTTTTAGTGATAAATTGATTTTTTAGTGATAAATTGATTTTTTAGTGAAAAATTAAATTTTTAGTGAAAAATTGAAAATTTGAAATTGCAAAGAAGTGCAAAGAATCATAAATTGAAAAATTAACTATTAAGTGAGGAAGAGAATTTTAAAATATAATTTAATAAAAATAAATGTTTATTGAATGTTTAGATTTCAGTTAAAATTTTAGTTTTAATTTTAAGTTAGAAAAACCTAGAAAATATTTTATTATAACTACTTTTCTAAAACACTAAAGTTTTTGTAATTTATACCATTTTAATGACACCTTCACTTCTTCGACTCACTACAGAAAACATGACAAGACGTTAACAAATTGGTAGCTCGTCGACTCACTGTTGAAATCGGCCACCGCCAAGAACCCCATGAACCCAACAACCACAGACCGGTTAAACTCATGCTAGTCGAACATATTTAAACGACGATTTGCACAGAGCACCATAAACTAACATTTATGGGGACGCACAACAGGCTAAATGTTTGACCAAGATTTCGAAACATTAGCCATGTTTTCTTCGTTGCCAACTTTGACACTGCCGTGAGTGCGTAGCAGCGGCTGTGAAGGCGTTCTTTTTGTTGTTGTTGGTAGTATATCGTATATTATAATCACACTATATATTCTGACGTTACTGACATGAAACATGCGAACGCACAGCTACTTTGCGTGGGCTTTCCAACTGAGACACGTTTGGAACGCGTGGTCGACACACGATGGGTCGCAAAGGAGTCAACAAACAGTGCAAAAAGTTGGCATGTCTGGTGGCACCTTTTCGGAAGGTGTATAACGCGCAAGAGGTGAAGTTGCTGCTTAAAAAATAATAATTCATTGTCAGTATATATAGTATATAGTGTACACAGTAACAATCAAACTCAAACAAATACCAGATTTACAAGGTTGATGAACACATTCATAAATACTATGAACACTTTATAAATATTGTTATATTCATACACTCTCCACTATATCTCTTCAAAGTTAGTTTTATGAATTATTCTTAATTATGATAAATATTTTCATTATAATGTTGGTACATTTTTTCGGTGTAGTGTCTTTATTGTCATTTTGTTATTAAAGCGTCTTCGAGTATGCCATAAATTGGCAGGCTAGGTTATCACCTTGCTTTGGTTTGTTAGGATAGGCTCTAAGGCACCCGACGAGTTTGTTCTAATATAGTAAATTAATGCATGGTTTTGTTTTTCGAACTATTAGCAATAATTAAGGAGTCATTGACAGCCTTTTGGATAATGGAAGGGTTAATGAATGTGCCGTTTGTGATATCGATTGTATGTTTTGCAAAGGTGCTTTGTATTAAGAGGAATATTCTTTATAGCCCTACAAATTAACTTTCTTCATTTTATTATTTATACAATTTATCAACTATTTAAATCCCATTTAGAAACCATACTGTATTAAATTTTTTCATATCGTCACTGTCATGCCAAAGGGACGAATGTGCATTTTTAAAAAATTTGGGAAATCAAATTTTAAAGTTTGTAGTGCTTTAAAAATTAGCAAAATTTATATTAATTTTAAATTTTTTCTGTTATTTTGGTTTATTCGTCAATTATCATATCTTTGGATTTGGACAACCTACTGAATTATAAATACGGATTTTGTGGGGCTACTGATCAAAACGCAAATATTTTTGTATTTTTGCTATAACTTTTTATTAGCGCAAGATAAAATAGTAACGTAAAGGCATTAATTGCTTGCTTTTAAAGCACCTATATATTGGCATCATTAATTAAAAATATTTTGTCAAACATTAATTTGCCATTTGTTATTTGCAGGAAAAATGTTTGGCAAACTATTTTTAAATAATGATGCAAATCGATAGGTGCTTTAAAAACAAACAATTAATACCTTTACACCACTATTTTATCTTGCACCAATAAAAAATTATAAAAAAAAATGGAGAAATTGGTAAAATTGAAAATCTTGTTATGCAAAAAGGGCGAATCTTTTCGTTTTTTTCTATAACTCCTTAACGGTACAGTATAAAATAGTGATGTAAACGCAATTATTGTTTGTTTTCAAAGCACCTATCGATCTGCATCATTTATCAAAAATATTTTGCCAAACATTAATTTGCCATTTGTTATTTGCAAGATAAATTTGTTGGCAAAATATTTTTAATTAATGATGCAGATCGATAGGTGCTTTGAAAACAAACAATAAACACTATTTTATCTTATACCAATAAATAGTCATCGTGAAAAAACGAAAAGATTCGCCCTTTTGGCATGACAAGATTTTGAATTTATCAAATTCGCCCTTTTGGGTTTGGCTTTTGTGGCTAGAAATATTCAACAAATTAACACGCGATTTTGGCACAGTATACTTGAGGATAAACTACATTCAAAAATGTAAAAAAACGCAAACGATATGTTCCTAAATTTCAGAGGAGACATATTTATCGGTGCCTTTTTAGGTGGAGTATATCATAGTTTTGACTTTAAAAAAGAGTGGGCGGACTTGAAGTCAGTCGGGCCCGACTATCGAATACCCTACACCTTGGTGGGGATATTAAAGTGGGAAAATTTATTGTATACCCACCTTAATTATGCTGAACACATTCACCTTCAGCATATAATTTACATATCAGAAACGATATGGAGATATATGGTGATATTAACAAATCCATAAAACATTTATTTTTTTGGGTTGACAACATTTTTACAAACAAATTTGCGCTTTTGAATATAAGCTTATAGACCCTTATGTAATGTAAACCCGTTCACGTGCTGCACTTTTAATGAAAGCCGTCAAATACAGAGGTCGGTAACGCTATATTGGTTCAAAATTCTAAAGAATTGTTTATTTATAAAATATTTATTAGTTAAGTGAAGTGAAATTATTTTTTTTATGACATAATATTTAAATATATTTCAGTTTGATATCATATAATTAAGAATATAACGCACAAATTATTTTGAAGAAATTGTGATTTTTTGAACATTTAAGGCGAATTTTGAATTTTAGAGTGCTCCTGTATTTTTGATATTAGGGCCACATTCCAGTGACATACCTTAAAATCATTGCTATTACAATACGTTGCAATAAAAAAAATCAAACCAACAAATCCATAAAAGCCGCTCCTCACACGTTCGATAATAGGTGCCAAATTGTAATTTATTGGGTTTTCAGCGCACAAACCGAGGAATAGATTCTGTTATACTATAAATTATGATGAAGAATTATCTTTTGATGAACAAATATAATATAATGTATCAAATACAGTTTAATCTGACCAAATTGAAATGATATATTTTAAGTTATTTTAAGGAAACCATGATTTTTTTGTACAATTAAGCCTTAAATTCCCATTTAAAGTGCTCGAGTACTTTTAATCTTAGGGGCACATTCACGCGACATACCTTAAAATCTTTATTCTTGTATTTTTATTCTTTATTCTTGTATTTTTATTCTTGTATCTTGTATTTCAAATTAGTGATTTTTGAAAAGCCGTGCTTGACACTGTCGATAATATGTCAGAAAACATGATTCTACCATGTGTTGAAATTTGTTTTCTCAATAAAAAAAATGATTGATCAATAATACTGTAGCGGTATTGTATTTTTAAATTAACTCGTGGCATACATTCCCGATCACACCTATGTCCTGCCAAATTTAGATTGATTTGTAGATGTGCTTTAGAAGAAAAAGCTTGTTTCGGTCAAATCACGGCCCTTTTTTGTTGGTGTTAGGGGCACATTCACAAGTCATATCTTAAAATCTTTATTTTTACCTCCTCTATTTATATACAAAAGAATACATTATAAACCGCATTTACATTAGAGCCGCGGCTCACACGTTAAAAATATGGCGAAATTTTCATTCCAAAAGTGATATCATACCTCCACCTCTGTCCACATTTCGTCTGGAATATGGTAAACTTATGCGACATTTATACTTTTTTTTTGTATTCAGGTATTAGCTAGCGATTGTATTAAAATTGCAGCGATATCTTGCAAGTCGTAGCAATAGTGATGATTAGAACGACACAAAATGTTCGCGTATTATCATCGGTATTTTTGATGTTTTTCTACTTTGGCCATATGTAGCAAATCGACAGAGTAAAGTATGAACTCAAAAATGATTAAGATTTATTAATTCAAGTATTCTTAACAATATTCAATTAAAATGTAAAATATAAAATCAACAAATCATTTTTTTTTCATTGCTTCATGTCAATATCATGAAGGTTAAAGGTTTCCTGGATTGGCTCATATGAAATACTACTTTAGTTATCATTTCAAGTGCCAGGGAATAAATATACACACATATTAGAGATTTTTTGCGTCAACCAACTCTTTGAACAACCAACATATTCGGTTCTCATAAACTAAAAGATATGTAGGTTGTACTACAACACTTTAAGAACAATGTGGATTGTGTAGAAGCTAAATGCCAACCAACAATAGCAGTTACGCCAAAAATTTGGTGTTCACAACTAATTTTTTCATTCTTCTAATCTCATTCCAAAAGATTTTTTTTTCATATTTAGTCTAAGATAAGCAAAACTGATACCACGAAACATATATGTTGGTACTATTAGAGATATATATCATATATAGCTTAAACCTATATCATACGTTATCACACCCATTTTAGTACGTAAGAATTGACTTATAACAGTGATGACAACCACAAGTTGCGGTTGCGCGCTATTTTTTTTGTTATCAGTATCGCCAAACATGTGTGTAAAGTGCGTAAAAATTGTCATATTTCTAATTAAATGTTGCGGTTTTGATAGTTTTTCCACGACCAGCTCCATTTAATCGTATATATAGCGTCCAAAACTCACTGGTTAATCATTCCGAATCACGTAGTCGTTTGCGTAACATCGTCACTGTTCTTCATTATTCTTTAATTTTTAACTTTGCATTAAAAATTTAATTTTGTTTTCAATAATGGCAAATGCAAATAATACCAAAGCACTTGAGCTACTCTTCCAACGCCCATTGGAGCCCGTCTTCACCTCCAGGGACAACGGAAAGGCTGCCTTTGATTTGCCCGATAGCTACTTTACGGAGAGTTATAGTAGCTCTAAGGTCGAGTTGCAGAGTCGCTATGGCGACAATGTAGAAGTGAAGGTAATATCAATACTTCCTACGTATTCCTTTAAATACAAATTAACGATTTTTTGCAGATACCATTGCGTGAACTGGGTACCAAACCCAATTTGTCGTTCGCCCAGAAGTTAGGCAAAAAGCAGCAATTCTCTCTGTTTAACAATCAGCACCAGCAAATCGCTGCTCAGCTGATTCAAATGTTCCTTGATGCACGTGGATTGGACAATTTTGTTGCACTCTGTGCTTATGTCAAGTATGCCTGAACCCACAGTACTCTGTAGGATTTTCTCAAAATCCTTATTTTCTTTCAGGGATCGTGTCAATCCAGTGCTGTTCCAATATTGTTACGCCGTGGCCGTTCAACATCGTACGGACACACGTCACGTACAGGTTCCACCCGTAGCCGAAGTCTTCCCAGCTAATTTCGTGGAGCCCTCTGTTTTACAAGAGGCACGCGCAGAAGCCTCTCTCATTACCAATGCTGGCGATCGTGTAAGTAATCAGTATAGAGATTTCAAATAAATATATAGAGTCGCAGATTTTTATCATCAGTGTTCTCATATTTGTTCCAACATTCACAGACCCATATTGATATTCCACGTAACTACACCGCCTCGGATGCTTCGAACGAACAGCGTCTCGCCTATTTCCGTGAGGACATCGGCGTCAACATGCATCACTGGCACTGGCATTTGGTCTACCCAACGCAGGGACCACGTGAAGTGGTTGCCAAGGATCGTCGTGGTGAATTATTCTACTACATGCATCATCAGCTGATCGCGCGTTACGACACGGAACGTCTGTGCAACAATTTGTCGCGCACCGTGCCACTGAGCAATTTGCGTGAACCCATAGCTGAAGGCTACTTCCCGAAGATCCTTAGCAGCGTTAACAATCGCACCTATGCAGGACGCATCTCTCATACCGTGTTGCGTGATGTCAAACGTGAGGCCAACAACTTCGAAATTGCCGAGGTTGATCGTTGGCGCGATCGCATCTTTGCTGCCATTGATCAGGGCTTCGCGATGGATGTGAGTCATAGAATTACAGTCGAATATGAATCACTTTTTATTACTAATACCTTTTGTGGTGCTTTTAACAGACTGCAGGCAACCGTGTGCCACTGGACGAAGTACGCGGTATCGATATTCTCGGTGACATGGTCGAGGCATCGTCGCTCTCGGTTAACGGTCAATTCTACGGCAGTCTGCACAACACTGGTCACGATTTGATCTCATATGTGCACGATCCGGAAAATCAGCATCTAGAGGACTTCGGTGTGATGGGCGATGTAACCACCGCCATGCGTGATCCGATCTTCTACAAATGGCACGGTTTCCTCGACAATCTTTTCAACAAGCACAAGACGCTATTGGCTCCTTATAATGAGTCACATTTGGGTTTCGGTGGTATACAAATCAACAACATCGAGGCGAAAATTAACTCTCGCAATGCACGTCCCAATACACTGTTGACATATTGGGCCAAATCGGATGTAGATCTAGCAGCCGGTCTCGATTTCGGTCCCAATGGCAATGTTTATGCCACATTCACTCATCTTCAACATGCACCGTTCGAGTACAACTTCAATGTTACGAATGGCACAGGCGCCATGAAGAAGGGAACCTGTCGCATTTTCCTGGCGCCCAAGGCTGACGAACGTGGCACTGCACTGACCCTGGAGCAACAGCGTGTAATGGCCATTGAAATGGACAAATTCACCGTGAACTGTATGTCTAAAGTTTTATATTCTTGCTTTATTAATTACATCCGATTTTTATTTCCAGTGTCTCCTGGTCAGAATATTATAAATCGTCGTTCCGATGACTCAAGCGTTACCATTCCTTATGAGCGTTCCTTCCGCCGAATCGGCCCAAGTGCTCAACCCAAGGCAGCCGATGAGTTGGCCAGTTTCCGTTTCTGCGGTTGTGGCTGGCCTGCGCATTTGCTGCTGCCAAAGGGCAAAGCAGAGGGCATGGTCTTTGATTTGTTTGTCATGATCTCGGACTATACTGGAGATGCAGTGCAGCAAACAAACAACAGGTTTATTCTATTTTTTCTTTTCAACTGAATTGAGTTCAATTCATATGTGTCTGCTTATTTCAGTCCTGATATTTGTGGCGATGCCTCGTCCTTCTGTGGCCTCAAGGATAAACTATATCCCGATAAGCGTACCATGGGTTATCCGTTCGACAGACGTCTACCGGCAAATAACTTGAATGCACTAACATCTAGCTTTTCCAACATGATGAAAACTGATGTCGTTATTATCTTCAATGATAGTGTTGTGAACAAGAACTAGATACTCAAATAACTCAATTACTTTATAAAACTTCACTTTTTTGTCTCTAATATTTTTTTAAACTATCATAGCTTTTGAAGTTCATACCAATATATTAATAAAAATTACTCATACACTAATATTTTTTTTTTATAATATCGTCTCTACCATGCCAAAGGGTTGAATGTGCAATTTTTGAAATTTGCATTTTTTTATATTTTTTAATGTAGTTTTACCTCAAGTATACTGTGCCAAAACCGCGTGTCGTTCTGTTCGATATTTCTAACTACAAAAGTCAAAATCAAAAGGGCGAATTTGAAAAATTGAAAATCTTGTCATGCCAAATGGGCGAATCTTTTCATTTTTTTGCTATATCTTTTTATTGATACGAGATAAAATAGTTATGTGTAGGCATTTATTGTTTGTCTTTAATCGCCTATCGATATGCATAATTAATTAAAAATATTTTTAATTAAATTGCCTCATTAATTGTATTAAATTGCCATTTGTTATTTGCAGGAAAATATGTTAAGCAATTTATTTTTAATTAATGATGCAGATCGATAGGTGTTTTAAAAACAAACAAACAGTACCTTTACACCACTATTTTATCTTGAACTAATAAAAAGTTATAGCGAAAAAACGAAAAAATTCGCCCATTTGGCATGACAAAATTTTCAAATATTCCAATTTCTTCGTTTTTTTGCTATAACTTTTTATTGGTTCAAGATAAAATAGTGGTGTAGAGGTACTGTTTGTTTGTTTTTAAAGCACCTATCGATTGGCATCATTATTTAAAAATTTATTGACAAACAATTTTTCATGCAACTAACAAATAGCAAATTAATGTTGGGAAAAATATTTTCGAATAATGATGCCAATAGATAGGTGCTTTAAAAACAAACATTTAATGCCTTTACATTACTATTTTAGCTTGCTCTAATAAAAAGTTATAGCCTTAAAAATAAAAATATTTTCGTTTTGGTCAGGATATAGCCTCTTAAAATCCGTATTTATAATAAGGTAAGTTGTCCACATCCAAAGATATTTTATATACGTGATAATAATTAATAATAAACTTAATTTTGCTCATTTTTAAAGCATTTTAAACTTTAAAATTTGATTTCCCAACATTTTTAAAAATGCACATTCGCCCTTTTGGCATGACAGTGACGATATGGTAACATTTATTGATTTCTGGATTTGCTCATATATACTAATTATCGAGATCGATATTACCTTCAAAATTCGAGGCGAGGTTCGAGATGGATATCATTTTTTTTATTCCAGATCGAAACCGATCTATCTATCTATATTACACAAAATCTCGAAAATATCGCACGTGTGAATCCGGCTACCTATAATAATCTTCAGATCGGGTTTCTTTGTAAATGGTACATCAGTTTGCTTACTTGTACTTTAAATTATACAAACTGTAGTCGATTTTAGTCAGTTTTATATCAGCTATTCAGAACAGGGACGGTTATGAAATAAAGCTAAACTTAACAAATTTCCACAAATTTCGGGCAGTTCTATTTTATATGTTAGATAGCGATATATTTAAAATTTACAAAAAGGTGGCTTTAAGTACATTTACTGACCTGTGTGCCATAAGCCTACCTATGTGATTAGCTAATTAGTATAATGGAAGAAATACAAAAAATCCCAAACTTATATATGCATCGCAGATGTTTTATGATGTATTTAGGTAGTATGTTTCTTCTAGTTTTATGATGTATACAGGTAGTAAGTGTAGTATACCAGTTTTATGATTATTTGTAGGATTCATATATATAGAAGTTTTTCTTGAATATAGAAATCAGTCAATCTTTCTATTCCGTTCTCGAATGTCATTTTCATAAGCGAATCCAACACCAGATTTTAGTGATTACTCTCAAAATTGTTATTTTAATTTGCCTGAAACATCAATAATTGAGTGATCATCTCTATTTACGAATCCGAAAAAAATCCAATCGATAATATGACAAGTTCCACAGAGATAACCGGCGACGCGGAGATTTTTGCGTGTTCGACACATTCTGGAATGGTGCTTGATAACATGAGCACTCTTTTGAAGTCACAAAAACTGTGTGATGTTATTCTGATTGCAAAAGATAATAAGAGGTGATTAATTTTACTTAGATCGAATTTATATACTACAGTTTCAGTCTGCTATGTGTTTCTATATTAAATCGAGAACAATGCGATAAGTCGGATAATTTGTATGTTATTCAATCAGATCTTATATAAATATCGAACGCAAAAAACGTACTAAACTAAGCTAAACATATCGCAGTTTTTTTGCGAAATGAGAATAAAAATAAAAACGAGAAAGAAACTTCGATCCTCGAAGAGCTCCGAGACATGGCATGTTGGGTCGGAGCTCTTCAATGAACGAATTTTCCTCGAACTAATTTCGATAAAAAAAAGTTCAGTATCGTAACATGTAATGACAAGGTACAAATTTAACATTTTTCACATCGATATCGCAATTATTTTTTGGCGATTCAATCTCGCAATATCAATCGACAATGCAATCTCGCAATAACTAACATCGTTTTTTCTCATTTCAAAAAAAAGTACTAAATCACGCTATGACAGACTGAGTATTTTTTAAAAATATATATTATTAATATTTTTTTTAGAGTGACGGCACATCGTCTTGTTCTGGCTACATCTAGTGAATTTTTCCAAAGTATGTTTACCGGATCAATGCGGACTGAAATACATTTGAAAGGAGTAGAAGGTGAATATTTGGAAAAATTGATACAGTTTTGCTACACCGGCTGCATAGAGATACGAGAAGACAATGTGCTATCGCTTTTATCAAGTGCCATCCTGTTGCGGTTCGAAACTGTAGTAAGAGGATGCGGGGAATTCCTAGATCGTCATATACACTCTTCCAATTGTATCGGAATTTCAATTTTTGCGGAGCAACACAATCTCAAAACACTGCAGAAGAATGCCGAAAAATATATTTGTAAAAATTTTATGAAAGTAAGTCGATATTTGAACCGATAAATAATGTTTTCATAGTATAAAAATGTGTATAATGTAAAAAATTTGTATTTGTTTTTACTATACTGATCTAGTTATTTTTGTATGGAAAAACCACTTCATACATTTAATGTTTTCTATGTATTACTGTTCTTCAAAATGTAGAATACGAATTTATAATACATTGTGTAGTAAAATTAAATCAAATAAATACACGTGTATTTTAAAACTCGGTATAGAAAAATTTTCCAACTTCCCGATATATGTAAACCAAAGTCATGACAGACATCTAAGACGAAACATTTCTTGGATAATGGAATTCTCAAACCAACTTTTTTTCCCATTTTGTAGGTTTGTAAAACTGAAGAATATGCTAAATTATCTTACGACGAACTACGTAAATTATTAGCGCATGATGACATCATAGTAGATACTGAAGAAACTATATTCAATAGTTTAATGTCATGGATTGAATACGACAAAGAAAATCGTGAGGGTTATTTTCATGGATTTCTATCCGATTCAGTGAAATTGCGACAACTAAAGCCATCTTTTATTTACGAATATGTTGAACCATTATGCAAAACAATCGAAAGCAAGCAGTTATTATTGGATGCATTTAAATATCATTTGGTCCCCGAGGAAAGATTACAAAACGACAGATGTAATGGGGATAAAACTAAGGAGTCTTTAATTGCAATTTTTGATTATGTGCGTATTTGTATGATTTCTATAAATGCAATTTTTAAATTATGTCCTTGATTTAGGGTTATGAAACTCAAATACAACGCTACTGTAAGCAAACGGACATGTGGTTCTCGGCTATAAATCAGAACGTAATGCCTAAAGTATATAATTATGGCGTCGCACTAGTGGGAAATAAAATTTTTATTGTGGGTGGTTTGCTAGATCAGAACAACCTGACAAATACCTTTTATAGTGTGGACATCAAAACAATGGATTTAGTGAAATTGAAAAGTATGGAGAAAAAGCGTCGGGAGATGGGTGTCGCCGAGTTGAATGGATTGCTGTATGCCATCGGTGGAATGAATAATTGGTCAGAATTGAATACAGTTGAGAGGTAATTTAGTACGACGTAATTTTTACGCATTGAAATTACATAGTATTTAATGTAGATGGGATCCGAAAACGGATACGTGGAGCTGTGTTTCACCAATGTTGGAAAAGCGAAACGATCCACGAGTCGTTGTGCTTGATGGACTTTTGTATGTAATTGGAGGATATAGTATAGAGTACAGAGAATGGATGAACACCATAGAATGTTACGATCCTCATACTAATAAATGGACTTTGAAAGGGTCAATGTATATAACTCCTAAAAATTTTGGTGTAAGTGAGATCTTCAAATGCCTCCCTAAGAATGTTGAATAACTTAATTTATCAAAAACTATAGGTCGCAGTATGTGGCGGTTACATTTACATCGTAGACGGTGTTTCGGAATCCGTTGAGCGTTATAATCCTGTTACAAATACTTTCTCTTTCGTAAGTATTTTTAAACACTTTTTCTATATTGATTAAAAATTCATTGCTTTCTATTGAAGGTTAATTCGAGAAGTAATCGAATGGGAGATTTGAAATGCACTTTGTTAGATGGATGTGTCGTAGCTGTTGATCGCTATGGAAATATTGTGGAATACGATCCGAGTTTAAACGAGTGGAAATCAAGTAAAGCTATTCCAATAAGAGGAAATTTTATGAAAGGCCTGTTTACCGTTCAAATGTGATAGTATTACTACCACACGGGTCATTGGCAATGACTTAATATATTTAATGAAAAAATCATTATATTTAAACTTCATTATTTATTACAGAAAATAAACATTAATACACTTTTATATGTGTGATTTTTTAGATGTGAATTTTGGTTTTTTATATTTAAATAAAATAAATTATACACTAATAAAAAAAGAGTGCATTATAAAATTAATGGTGCAACAAAATATTGTATTATTGTACTAGTATGCATCCTATTGACCAATTTTGATAGTAAAAATAATTGTTTTACTATTAAAATCACATTAATTATGAAAAAAACATCAATGTTTTAGTCATAAAATACATCGACTCGAAAATTATTAGGTAAACTAGTATTTAGTACCCGGGCTTTGCAGCGGCGATTTTTTTTTTGATTTTTTTAACCCATTTTTTAAGCATAGCTTTTAACATTTGTTTTTCCCGTTTTTTTATCATTTTCCCTTTTTTCTGGTTTTTTGTTTTTGCATTTTTCTTTTTATTTTTGTTTGGATTTTGTGTTTTTGCGTTTGTTTTGAATTTTTGCTTTTATTTTTGTATATTTGCTTTTGTTTTTTTTTATTAATTTGGTTTTGTGGTTTCCTTTTGTTTCTACATTTTTGATTTTGATATTGTGCTTTTGTTTTTTTATTTTTATTTTGCTATTGTGTTTTTGATTTGTGTTTTGTTTTCCATTTTTTGTTAGTTTTTCTTTTTTTGTGATTTTGCTATTGTTTTACGTTTTTTTTTTGTTTCCTGTTGTTTTAGTGTTTTTGCTTTTGTGTTGTGCTTTTGTATTTGTGTTTTTGATTTTGTATTTTTGCTTTTGTAATATGTTTTTGTATTTGAGTTTTTTGTTTTATGTTCGTAGCTGGTGTGGGTATCGAGTTATATTGTTTTGAAAGTTTAGGAGGTGCCACGTCCCTATGTCCAATCCCGTCCATATATAATAATAATAGTTTGACACTACAGTCGTATAAGAACTTAGGCCGAGCTCTCTCACCATTTTGAGCTGTGCGTGTTATATTTGTACTCAAAGTGGTGCGACCTACAGTTTATTGCCGAATCCGAACGGTAGGTGAGAGCTTTTCATAGGCAATTTTTTACTCTCGTAGGTTTGCCATTTACTGCCGAGATGTAGCGCCGTATCGACAAATGTTTCTATGTAAAGATGTTGTTAGCCCCAGTCCAGCATTGAACCGGGGAACTTTCGGCTCGCAGTCCAACGCACTAACCAGACGAGCTACCGACGCTATGAATTTGTTATATCGAAAAAATACATCGATGTCTCAAATAGACTCTGAGGCTTTTATTGCAACGGAAAACATCGATGTATCGAAGCAATACATAGAACATTTTTAAAACATCGATTTTGTACATTTCTAATATGCATTGACAATTTTTTTATATTTTTCCAACCACTATATCCAGAAATAGCACTATTTTCTGAGATATATTTCAACGTTAAAACAATTGGTCAAGAACTATTGTATGGTGTTTCATATTGAAATATCTCTTGATGTTAAGGTCTCCATCATTAACTAATAAAACAATCATTTAGAAAATTTAAGTCTTTTTATCATGAACATGTGACCTTAAACTTTAAAATTTATGTCCTTAAAAAAATTGTTTACAAATATCAAACATTTTCTTGATTTATTATAAATTTTTGAGCCAGAATGCAAGAAATTAAATTTAAAAATTTCCGCACGGATCCTAGAGTAGCTAAATATTCGAATTCGAAGCGAAGATTCGGATTTTCGCTATGACAGGACTCAGAATTGGAGTTTCTATGTTACGAATGTGATATTTTTTTAATAAATTCGTATTTTATTATATTTATTTGAAAATTTCTTGCTTACTAAACATACTTTAATATCTTTGTTAAACAAACAAAAATATACATTTTTGTAACTTTGCAGTTTTTTCTATCAATTTTCGTCAAAAAAAAATATTTCAGGAGGATTTGGGTTAATAAAAAATCATAAAAAGGGCAATATAATCAAAACTTTAAAAATGTTATAACTCTGACTCCCTAAGAGTAGATAGAGTAGATAACATAGTATTGAAAATACTTTGTAAATATTTATTGAGTAAATTAGAGATATACACCTTGAATTGACCTCCACTTTGCCGCCGGTTGAACCTGATGTGCCTGCTGCCACTTATGTTTTTAATATCGCCCAATGACTCTACCAGCTGTCTAGCCTTTAATTAGCCAAATAGCTGAAATACAGACAGAGAGTCCGTCAAACACACCGCTTTTACACACCTAAAAAAAAAAACAGAACTTCCATCATCTAATCAAATCACGCCTCAGTCAGCAGCAACGTCAACCAAAAACTAAAATTAAAAACCTGTTCTAGCGCCATGTGAAAAATGACTCATGACAGCCAAGTTAACACAATGTAAACAATCGCGTTAGTAAAGTGCAGCCAAATCAAGAATTAAGTGTTGCCGCAGACGATCGCACAGACAGACAGACGGACGTATGGATGGGATGCACAGCTACTCATGCCATCGAAGAGGCAATACTCATCGCAAAGTGTAGAGAGCGCCGCTACGATACGAATGCAAATGATATCCGAATACAATGCAAACAAATGCAGTGATGCCGACTGCCACGCTGACACATCAAACGCCATCTCTCGTCGCGGGCTGTCGTGTGTTTTAGTGGTGTTGATTTGCTTCCGACCCGAAAAGTTCTCAATAAACAGATGGCGGCGACTGGCGTCCGTACCAGAATCAGCACTGTCCGTCTCACAATGAGTGAAATTAAGAAAATAATTGAGAAGCTAATGTTGAGTGTTGAAGTCATTAATTATAGCTTTTAACCAAGTTGGTACACGTGAAGAAAAAACATTATTCCAAAATGTTGTATATTTTATGATTGGGTTTATGATTGATGTAGTCGTGATAATGTTGACTCACAGCCTGTATTAATCATTGTATAAATGCAATGAATGTGTCTATTCCAAGACAAAATATTTTAAATTTATCTGAAATATTTGGGTTAGATTAACATCAAACACATGGATTAATGAAACATCTAATCCTACACAGAAAAAAAGTTCATACTATTTATGAATTTGTTCATCAATTTTATGAATTTGTTCATCAATTTTATGAATTTATCATTGCGACTCAACCAAACACCAAATTCATCACATTTATGAAACTTTCATAAAACCTTAATGAAAAAGTTCAAATATACTGATGAACGCATTCATAATATTTATGAAAGAATTCATAGTATTTATCAACTTTTGAACTATTTAAAAATAAAAATAAATCTATTTATTTACAATATTCAAAATTGTTTTCAAAAAGTGCACAACTATAGTATAAAAAAAAAGGTTAGTATAAAATTAAATAATGGTCTATTTTTCTAAATGTTTATGCATCCATTATCCGTATTTACATCAGATATTTAATTTTTTTTTTCCTAAATTGCCACAAATTTTGTCTAGCTTAATATAGTTCTGAAACGGCATGATATATTTAATATAATTCGTTTCTTTAGATATCGTAAAATAATGATACTGTTGCCCAGTTTCCCATTTTCACTTTTAGCTTGCCAAAACCTATTTAAAATTTATTTTTATGTTTTAACACAAATTAATTATAAAATTTAAATATGTATATATCATGAAACATTTTCTAATTTTCCCAAAAATCAAACATATCTTCATATAACGCTAATGCGAATGCAAGGTTTAAAGTATGAAAGAAATTTGTTCACATATTTTGTGAAAATTGGGACAATTTGGCGAATTTTTTAATTAGTTTGCTGAAACTTTTCCGCTAATATTATTATTTTGCATTAATTAATGTAGATATATATATATGAAATTTAATTATGACTTTTGGTTTTAATTGAAGGTAATATTTTTAAAAAAAGTCGTTATACATAGTAACTGTTTTATTTAATTATGAATCAGAATTTTTCGTGGACTGCAACTTTGGTTTACCATATAATACTGGCAAAAAATGTTAATACATACTTTATTTGGACCGTTCTGTTATAGAATCCATAAAAAAATTCTGCCCCAATTTGCCCATGCTGAGCAACTCACTTCAAATTACATTATAACCTCTGGTATCATACGGCACCACTTGCTCGATTTATGGGACGCAATGCTGAATTTACACGGCACCAGTTTTTCGATTTATGATTAGCAAAGAAATGTTATAATTATTAAAAAATCCCTCACATAATATAAATGGTTCTGATTCTGATTGTTATTCTAATTAAATGTAAAAATATTTTTTTTGTAATTCATATTTATTTTCTTTTATTTTATATTTTCGTATTTTTTTATAAATTGTAAGTGTATTAGTTGCCGCGGTAGCTCAGTGGTTAGTGCGTTGGACTGCGAGCCGAAAGGTCCCCGGTTCAAGTCTGGACTGGGTCTAACAACATCTTTTCATAGAAACATTTTTCTATGCCGTGCTACCTTTAGGCAATAAATGGCAAACCTACGAGAGTAAAACATTGTCTATCCGCAGTACGGATTCGGCAATAAACTGTAGATCCCACCACTTTGAGTACAAATATAACATGCACAGCTCAAAATGGTGAGAGAGCTCGGCCTAAGTTCTTATAGGACTGTAGTGCCAAACTATTATGTTATTATTTTTTTTTACAAATTAACCAACGCTCAGGGGATGCCCCCGTAAGAAGGGATGATAGGTTAAATTGAGGGGGGAAAGATGGAGTAGTGTCGGTGAATGTTTGTTTTGATCTTGCCAATATCAAAAATGTGTCCGCCTGTCTGTCCGTCTTGCTGTCTTGCTGTCCGAATATAGAATAACTTGAGAAATACTAATCAGAATGCGATGAAATTTCGTCTCAATATATTTTAGCCAAAAGTAGGAATTGAGTTTGAAAATGAGCCAAGTCGGTCAACGGACACGCCCACCTCCCATACAAGTCACTTTTATATAACTCTTTTGGAACTAATAACTCGAAAAGAATTCAAGGTATAGTTATAAAGTTTAAAACGTATTGTTAGAATTCACCTTAAAATATGTGGTCCAAAAATGGGCGTAATCCGCCCACATTCTTTTTCATTATTTCCCAGGTTTTCATAGTGGAAATTTGATCCGTAAATTATTAAAATCAAATCTATGAAATATTAGCCTTTCAAAATTTTAAATATGGGCGTGGTCCGCCCAATTATATTTTTCAAATTTTTTTTTTAGTTTTTTATACTTTTATATAATTTTTTTAATTTATGGGGATATAAGACGTAAATTTCTGATATATGAATAATATTCTGCGGATGGGGAGGTTCAGCTTAATTAAAAACTTTAAAATTAATGTATGTAATTAAATATCCCACATTAGTATCCCCACCAAAGGTGTAGGGTATTCCATAATCGGGCCCGACCGACTATAAAAATCCGCCCCATGTGACCGAACTTTCCCAACTCGTTTTTAATTGAAATATGATTTGGCCGCTTGGTCTTTGCTAAATCTCCATTCTCGAAGACATATTCAATGAGTCTTGGGTGACTTTTGGAAAAATATCAAAGGAAAAATATCCAAGACTTGGTAATCTAATCATGCATAAGACTATTAAAGTCTAATCAGCTATGCCTTGGACGGTCAAAGCTACATAACCGGTCAAAGCTACATAACGGTCAAACTACATAACCAGACCTGCATTTGTCACTTCTAGCTGAGTCTTGGGCAAAGGAGTTTTAACCAAGCATTGGTTTCTCAATTCTGGCTGAGTCTAGGGCGAGAACTACCTTACCAGGGCTTGGTTTCCCAGTTCTGGCTGAGTATTGGGCGAAGGTTTATTAACCAATCATTGGTCAGCCAGTTCTGGTTGAGTCTTCAGCCCGTCGTCAGGCCTGGCATTTCCTACATGGGGTATCTCGTTATATTTTGTGTCTTCATATAAAATATCAAAAGTTTTGAGATATTTTAGAAATTTTCATTTCCCATTTGTATGGGAGGTGGGCGTGGCTGTTGCTCGATTCGTGCCATTTTTTGCAAGAAGAGTTGTTTATATAAAACGTATATTCAAAATTTAAATATCCTATCTCTTTTGGCAAACAAAAAGTGAAAATGGTACACTGTGCGTTGTGGAAAAACCACCTAAATATAAAAGAGTGCCAGTGCTGTTCTGAGTAACGCAATAGAAGTAAAGGACGACTGATTGAAGTAATGCTTATGAAGATTTGTGCTGAAGATATGGTAAGTAACCTAATACAATATAAAATGGGGGGGCCTTCATCTGGATATTACAAAGGGAGAACAAAACTAGACCTTTAATACCCTTTCAATCCTAAGACCCTACACTAAGTTGGGTACAAAAATAATCCAATATTATATTACAAAAATATATGGGTTAAAAATAATGATTTAATTTCTGCGAAACAAAATTATATAATATTCTTATAAACATTCGCGATAAAATATATGCCACAAATTAAATTTTAAATTATAAAAATTTACAAAATTGATATAATATTCAAATGAGTACTATACAATCCAAATTCAATATTCAAATATCACGCTGAAGTAGACAAAACTTGTATTGACATTTATATCCTCCATTATAAAACATAATAAAATACTTTATAGAATTTTAATGATTTTATACAAATTTTATATCTATTGCATATTTTTCTTATCGCTAAATATTTTAAATCTCTCATTGCTGAAGCTGTATTAAATTCACTAGTTTTTTAATAATGTTAACTCTCTTTCGCTCTCTCGTACAATATTTCTCACATTTATGAGAGCGGGAGAGACTTAAAGACGTTCTATGCGCTGATAATGAGCGAAAGAGCATACAAACTGGGTTTAGTAGCACTTTAGTCGTTGAAAGTTGTGAATGCCTGTAAATGTGATCTCGAGTGACACATTTTTAAATCATTTTATGTGATTGTACCAATAATATTTTGTTCGTTTCTTGTGATTTTATTATTATTTATACGTGCTGTGTTCTATATATAAAAACGCATCTGAATAAAATGATACTCAAGAGTTGTAATACAGCGGTCAATTTAATAATAACTTGTGGTGTTGTTTTGGTGTTTTTTTGCACGACAGGTGAGCGGTGACTAATTATACGAAATATAATCAAACCGATAGATCAGTATGAGAGATGTGTCGTGCCGGTTTTGTGCGGGTTTAAAACATGTCAAACCCATTAATGGAAGTCTTCTTCCGCATTTTGTGATGCTATTTTTAATGAAAACACGCGAATTCGAGTATAGAAATATTTAAATGTATCTGATAATAACGAAGTTGTCGAAAGAGAGTGAATAACTGAGATTACAAATGCAATGTGTTAGAGATGAACCGATATATGATATGCATTCAATGCCAGACATTGCGGTGTTGCCAGTTAAGACGTTTTGTATAATTCCGAACAGCTGATTATTGAAATGCTATGAGAGATTTTATTGTTATCGCTTACTCTCTTCTCTTGTTTTGATATTTTTATTTATAATTCTTATCGCTTACTATGAGGAAGTGTTACATGCAATTCTGAACGCTGTACCAAGCCGTGGTAATAAATAAGGAACTACTTTCCTATTATCATCATTTACACTTTTAATTGAAAGTGTTTTTGTAATTTATTTCCTCTTTGATGTCGGATTTAAGGTAACCCAATTCTAAATTAATTTTCACGAATTCTGCATTGTTTGAATAAAGTTTCTTCCTCGTTGGTCAAATACAATTCGTTCATTTTAATAACTAATTTGAATCAAATTCTAGTGTCTGCAATTTGCGCCAATGGTGATGACGACTGGGAGTGTGATAATGGCCAATGTATTGCCTCTTATGAGAAATGCGATGGCAGTAATGACTGTTCCGATGGCTCTGACGAATTAGTCGATATTTGTGTTAGTAATACCGAATGTCCGTATCTCAGTTTTCGTTGTACATATGGAGCTTGCATTAAAGGAAGTAGTGAATGCAATAATGTGACTGACTGTCATGATGGCTCCGATGAGAGTCCTTGGTTATGTTTAAAAAAGGATGAAGAAATTGAGAAGCTTGAACTAGAACGCGGTGGCAAATGCAGGTGGGTGCGAAAATAAGCAATTTTCAACATAAAATAATTGCTGCTTCTGCTATCATTAGTGATCCTTTGAATTCAATGCAATGCACATCGGGCGAGTGTATATCATCCGATCAAGTATGCGATGGTCAAAGTCATTGCAGAGATGGCTCAGACGAGACGGTACAATTATGCGCAAATACCTATTGTCCCGGACTAAGTTTTAGGTGCGGCTATGGCGCATGTATCACCGGAAATCTAAAGTGTGACGGAAAGAAACACTGTCGTGATGGTTCCGATGAAGCGTCTTCCGTATGTAATACCACAAGAATACCATCTCAGATGCAGACAACAATGCCGACACCGACAATTGGGACAACTACCACAGTGCAGCCGACAAAAGTGGATATCAATGTTCCCAATGAAGGCTGCATGTTGCCGAATGACGAACATATGATTGTCAAAACCATCCATCTCAAAAGAGTTCTGCAGATCGGAACAAAGGTCGGCTCAAACGTTTTAGTTCTATTTGAATGTTTCCCAACGTATGCCTTAATAGGCGAACGTATGAATCTTTGCGCCGGAACCGCCTGGTCAAAATCGGTACCACAATGCGTAAGTATGTAGTTAACTCAACGAGCTCTTACAAGAGATTACACAAACCGTATTTATAGAGCTGTGCAATACGACGAAGTTGGCCAACGACGGTCTATCTACCACAGTGCTATGTCAAGCAGGTGTCAGATGTGAAAATGAACTTGTGCCGCCCAATACCAAAGTCAGCGTCACCTGTAAATATGGCTACCACTATGGTTACGAGAGCAATGTCAACCCTACGCTTACATGTAGGTCGGACGGCAAATGGAACAGAAAGCGAACGCCATGCAAGATAAATTGCGGTACTGTCGAAAATCTCATCACACAGTTTGCATTGGGCAGCACAAAAATCAAGGTCTCCCATGTACCTTGGACTGCGTCTATTTACAACAACTATTTCTCTGATAGGTACGAGTACAATTGCGGTGGCACTATTGTCTCTGTCTCGTGGATTGTATCGGGTAAGAACTTCTACTAAATGTAGATGAAATAGTGATTTTTTACGGTCCCCTTATAGCTGCTCATTGTTTCTGGGACGATCGCGGTGGTGGTCAAATCTTAGAAATGTTCTACAAAGTAGCGGTGGGCAAGCAACGAAGAGACCTTCAACTGTCGGATCCTGGTTCAAGAATCTTTAACGTAAAAAAGATCATTCCACATACGTAAGTAATGTAGAATATACAAGAAGATAATACAAATACTTTATAAACCATTAAATAGATCTTTCAATTCACATAATTTGGATAATGATATCGCTATGGTAAAGGTGGACGGCTATATGGATTTCAGCAAAACTGTGAATCCGATTTGTGTGTTCTATAAAACTGATGCAGACAGTTATATTCCAACCGGTTTAAATGGAACCTTCGCAAGTTTTGGCATCACCGACAATAATCTGCCGGCGGATACTTTACAGTCGGTACTCATGCGCACGATTAGCTACCACGATTGCGATCGACGTCTAAAGGAATTGGGTTTGAAATTTACTTTACCACGTGATAAGTTCTGCTTGGAAGGTCCACAGGATCAGTTGGCATGCAAGGGTGACAGTGGCAGTGGTTTTATATTGAATGGCGAAAAAAATGAGATTGTTGGTATTGTAAGTCATGTGCCGCGCGAGGAGGCTCAATGTTCCAGAGACAATATACTGGTCATGACAAATATACACTATCAGTATCAATTTATTGGTGATCGTGTATACGAAGACGAGCTGTTGCTATAGTGAACTGAGAAAGCACAATTTTGGAGTATAGCTGAGTCGGAATTTATTCAGTTGAATTTTCAAGAACAAAATCTAGGTTATTTTTGTTTACAAAAAACCTCTTCTTTTAAAATGTTTCGCTTTTTATTATAAGTAAAGTTCAAAAGATACTCATAAGATATACATTTCATAATACACCGATTAATCAAATACATATTATGTCTTTTGTAATAGCATGTAAATGATTTCTTTTTTTTAATAAATTTTATACACTTTCTAAAAAAAAGTAAAATTAAAATGCATCTATGTCTAAATTAGGTGAGAATTTTAATATTCTAATACGAACACGGAAATTGTTCAATAAGTCGTTGGTTTCTTAACCCAAATACAGATGTGAGAAAACGTCGAATAAGTTTTAGGATGTTGGATAATGCGTCACATTGTAGCTCCTCGCAGGTCAGTTGATATTTTCAAAACGGCTGATTATTAGAAGCGGATTTTTCAATGAAATATTGCCAAAAACTCCAAACCAAATTCTTGGTGAATCTATTGGTCTCTCTATGATTACGTGTGGCTGTTCAGAACCCCAAATCAGGCAATTCTATTTGTTTACATAGTACTCGGAAATGCGAAGATGATTTTTCAAACAAAATCGACTTAATTTTTGAGGTAGTCTATAATGCACACAGCGAACTGATAGCGAGGTGGATGTGCATTTAATTTCAACTCCTGTGTTACCTAGACCTTGTAGGTGAATAATCCGAGATCTTTTCACAGTATTCTTCTCAGACTGGTGCGACTAATGTCCAGTTCGGTTACCAGGTGAGGTCCATGGATTCTGTTCCACATACGGGTCACAGCTTTAATAAATATTATCGGGCATCTGAACTGTCCGAGCTCAATAGTAAGTAGTAACATTTATCACCAATTTCACTTTAGTGGTTCCGAAGGCCCCGTTCTCCCAACACATATTTCTTTTCAAAATTCGACATAATACCCTCATAGTGCTACCCCTGACCATCATACTTCAAAGTTGGCATTCGTTTTCTTGCTGCGTCATACTGTTTGCGTGTATGTATGTTTTACATGAGGTATTTGAACATAAGTGGTCGGTTCTTAGGTCACAATAGACCGATCATGCCAATATTTTGTACAGACAGCTTAGATATATAAATAATCTAAATCTAAAGGTTCATTGCTCTAGCTCTTCTACTTTTTCTGTAATCGTGATTTCAACAGACAGACAGAAGGGCAGACGGACGGAGAAGAGTGAACGGGTATATTCAGTTTGGTACGCCGTTTGTAACACCCTGAAGAAAGCATCTCCGGTATGGAAAAGTATATATATTCTCGATCAGTATGGCCCCCCTAGTCGATTTAGACCGACTATAATGTTGATAATCCTAACTATCATAATAACACATACTTTAAAATTTCCCATGATATCTAACCATCCCAACTGGTTAGTTATCTTTTAAACCGACTATAATTTTGATAATCCTAACTATCATAATAACACATACTTTAAAATTTCCCATGTTATCTAACCATCCCAACTGGTTAGTTATCTTTTCGATCGCTGAAAGTCAACAAAATGGCGGACATTCGTAAGCTGTTCAGATACCTTTTCGATTACTTTTCTGACAACATTCGCATATCGCCAACATTTAAAAGTTAGCTTAAAGTTAGGTTTTGGACATGAGGCTTATGTACAAAAATAAATATAACATATTATGATCTATCCATTTTTTACATTCATAAATCACTAAACCAACGAGAAGCTTTTGGTAATATGGTAATAGTTAAAAAAAATCGAAATTAGATACATCTTCTCAAACGTTCATTGCATGTACTGAAAATAAAGGAAATTGTCTTATGATGACAAATTTGGAAGATTCGTAAAGCGGCACGTCCTCTGGAATAGTTTAAAAGGAATGTGTATGGTTTTTATGATCGGCTTAGCCAACTATAACGTTTATAATTCTTAATAACTTCCTTAAACAAGCTATATTAATGTCTCTACATCAAAATATCCCATCTGAACTAACTTTATTTACTATTCATATCTCTAAATACCTTTTTATACCCTACACCTATGAGGTACAGGGTATATTAACTTTGTGCATATATTGTAACGCCCCTTAGGAGGCGTGTCCGGTATGGAAAAGTATATATATTATTGATCAGCATCACTACCCGAGTCCGTTTAGCCATGTCCGTCTGTCTGTCTGTCCGTCTTGCTGTCTTGCTGTCTTGCTGTCCGAATACAGAATAACTTGAGAAATACTGATCAGAATACGATGAAATTTCGTCTCAATATATTTTAGCCAAAAGTAGGAATTGAGTTTGAAAATGAGCCAAATCGGCCAACGGACACGCCCACCTCCCATACAAGTCACTTTTATATAGCTCTTTCGGATCTAATAACTCGAAAAGTATTCAAGGTATAGTTATAAAGTTTAAGACGTATTGTTAGAATTCACCTTAAAATATGTGGTCCAAAAATGGGCGTGAACCGCCCACTTTTTTTTTCATTATTTCCCGGGTTTTCATAGTCGAAAATTGATCCGTAAATTATTAAAATCAAATCTATGAAATATTAGCCTTTCAAAATTTTAAATATAGGCGTGGTCCGCCCAATTATATTTTTCAATTTTTTTTTTAAGTTTTTTATACTTTATATAAATTTTTAATTTATGGGGATATAAGACGTAAATTTCTGATATATGAATAATTTTCAAAAATTTTTCCAAAAATGTTTCAACCGGTTTCTTCAATTTAAAATCAATTTAAACAAGTTTAAAACTGGCAACCACCATCCAACATCTATAAAAAGTGTAAATAATACGAATAATTTCCAAATAGACTGAATTTTAGTAAATCTCTACAAGTATTATTAAACTGAAGCCTTTAAATTTACTTGATTAGTTTAATTTGTTTCGAATAGTTTAATATTTAAATATTTAGTAAAACGTAACAAATATTTCAAGCACCTTCCACAGTATCAAGTACAGCCCACGCAAAAACAAAAAATTGTCTCAAGTGTGATAACTGAAATCCACCTGTTTGGAATTTTAATTTTTTTATCGAATTATATTGGTTTCTGTGGCGCCAAAATTACATTTACAGCAAATATGTATAGGTTTGGCGAGTGGTCGGTCTCTCGTCGAACAGCAACTGCAATAAATTCACATGTTGTCAACATTGGTCAATGCAGCAGCCAAAAATTTAATTAGTTACAGTGGGCAGGCAGGCAGGCAGTCAGTCAGTCCGTAGTCCGGAGGTATTTGCATATAATATTTAATGGATTTTGTGGATATATTTGTCATGAGTTGTAGCAACTTTGACAGAAGCTTCATGCAATATTGCAAAAATGTGCAACTTCATGTCATTAGATTTCACAAAATATATATTTTATGTATTATGTTTTCATTATTTATATTTAGCAGATTTTGCATTTTATTGCAGCATGACAACAGCAACACTTGGAAAATGTACATTACATTGATGAATTTCGTTCTTTAAACCATGATTCATTGTATTGAAGAACCATTCATTATATTAATTATTCATATATTCATAAATATTATGAACAAATTCATCAATATGACGATTCAAATTCTTTGTATTGAATATTTCGTTTTTCACTATGATGTTTAATGGTATGAATAAGTTCATATATATAATGAATGAATTCATCAAAATATCATTTAATGAACGGTGGTATCAATATGATGAATCTGGTAGTTGGTGAAAAAATTCATAATATTTATGAATATACTCATCATATTGATGAAATTTTTTGTAAACAAATTCATATTATTTATGAATAAATTCATCATATTGATGATTTTTTTTTATGTGCACAACATCTGCCTCACCGGCAACATGTTGCTGTTGCATGATTTAGCAGCTGTCATAGGCGGCTTTGCTGCAATTTTTCAGAGTCACTGACTGAGTGAGTGAATGCATGAATGAATGAATAACTTGTCAACAGCATCGCATTGTTGGCAGCATATATAACAAATGTCAGCTTTTTAATATGAATTTAAGAGGATCGTTTCTTGTTGCTGTTGTCGTCGTCTTCTTCTCGCGAGTATTAAGTTGCCAAAACCGCCCCCTAACCGTCAACGGCAACATGATTATAAGCAACATCATCAGCAGTATTCGCACAACAATTCTTCAGCAACATTTGTCATAACTCAACATATAATATAAGCCAACATGACTGTCTGTCTGTCCGTCTGTTGTTGCATGCATGTGCTTTTTGTATTGTTGCTGTTACCGTTGCACTTGTAGCAGTTGTTGTTGCTGCTGTGTTTGTTGTCAGTACACTCGCACGCCCTCTGCCGTACAGTATTGGCGGATTTAATTAATTGCCAGCAGCGCGTACTTTTGTCATTTGAATTATGTTGCTGCGTCTGTTCTGGCTGTTGGTTCAACAGCAGTATTTGTTTAAAACATGAGTTTTTCAGTCTGTCCGACCACTGTCTGTCTGTGAGTACATATCTATTTGACTTTATCCTCGTTTCCGGCGCATCTGCTATGTGTTTTCATTTTTTGCAAGTTAATTATGACAAATTATTAACACAACCAATTAATATTATGTATTCTTTGGCAACATTATAATTATTTTGAACATATACAAAAATGAAAATATGTACCACGAGATTTATCAATAATGAAGGGTTCATAGAAAAAAAAATTATCAATTATTCAAATATATTATGTATTTTTTCACCAACTACCTGATTCATCATATTGATACCAAAGTTCATTAAATGACATATTAATGAATGCAGTCATTATATATATGAACAAAATATTCAATACAATGAATTTAATGAATTGTCATATTCATGAATTTGTTCATAATATTTTTTCAAAAAAAAAAAAAATTATAAAATATATAATTCGAAAAAAAAGTGTTGTAAAAATTTTATTTAAAAAATAACAGTAAAAAAATTTAAAAAAAAATATCCGAAAAAAAAATTCGGACAAAATAATAAATTGTTGCGGAAAAAAAAGTGTCCGAAAAAATTAAAAAGAAAAATTCAATATTTTAAAATTTTTTTTTTTTGTTATTTTTAAATAAAATATTAACAACACTTTAAATTTTTATACCCTACACCTATGAGGTACAGGGTATATTAACTTTGTTCATATATTGTAACGCCCATTAGGAGGCTTGTCCGGTATGAAAAAGTATATATATTCATGATCAGCATCACTACCCGAGTCCGTTTAGCCATATCCGTTTGTCTGTCTGTCTGTCTGTCTGTCTGTCTGTCTGTCTGTCTGTCTGTCTGTCTGTCTGTCTGTCTGTCTGTCTGTCCGTCTTGCTGTCTTGCTGTTGAAATGCGATGAAATCTCGTCTCAATATATTTTAGCCAAAAGTAGGAACTGAGTTTGAGAATGAGCAAAATCGGTCAACGGACACGCCCACCTCCCATACAAGTCACTTTTATATAACTCTTTCGAAACTAATAACTCGAAAAGTATTCAAGGTATAGTTATAAAATTTAAAAAGTTTTGTTAGAATTCACCTAAAAATATGTGGTCCAAAAATGGGCGTGATCCGACCGACTATAAAAATCCGCCCCATGTGACCTAACTTTCCCAACTCGTTTTTTTTTTTTTGAAATATTCGTAAAAAAATATTATATTCATAAATATTATGAATAAATTCATCAATATGACGATTCAAGTTCATTGTATTGAATATTTCGTTCTTTACTATGATGTTCTATAGTACGAATAATCTTTAGAATAAAAAAAATGTACTCAAAAAAAAAATCACCAATCATTCATCATATTGATGATTTCATTCATTGAACTAAAATCGTATATTTTCAATGTTTTTCATTTTTAATATTTGTTATATCATCAATTTTCATACAAAAATTGGTCTCCATTTACACATTTTTGTAAAATTTGTTGTAAATCAAGGATGGCATGGTGAAATAGTAATATGAATGAGACCCATGAAGCCTAATCATAATATATAATCATGAAGGAAACTGACATGGTATCATGAAAAAAATCATGATATAATAATAATCTATATATATAAAACTCTTGGTCCGTCTGTCATTCTGCTGAACCGATTTAACTGAAAATTTGCACCAGGATACTATGGAGTCCGGAGGGTGTCATAGGATATATATGGGTGGGATTGAACAAAGGGCCGTGGCACCTCCCATACAACCTAAACTTTCAAAACGTCATATCTCGGCACATACACAAGCTAAGAAGATGAAACAAAAAACTCAAATACAAAAAAAAAAAAATACAAAAGCACAAAAACAAAAGCAAAAATCAAATACAAAAACAAAAGTAGAAGCACAAAACTTAAGCAATAACTAAAAAACAACAAAAAAAATTAAAAAAGGATAGAAAACAAAAACAAAATCAACCATACTAAAATTAACCACACTTAAACTTACCACACTAAAATTCACCACACTAAAACTCACCACACTCAAATTCACCACACTAAAATTCACCACACTCAAATTCACCACACTCAAATTCACCACACTAAAACTCAACACAATAAAATTCACCACATTCAAATTCACCACACTAAAACTCACCACACTAAAACTCACCACACTAAAACTCACCACACTAAAATTCACCACACTCAAATTCACCACACTAAAACTCAACACAATAAAATTCACCACACTAAAACTCACCACACTAAAACTCACCACACTAAAACTCACCACACTAAAACTCACCACATTGAAACTCACCACACTAAAACTCACTCCACTCAAATCCAACACACTGGAACACACCAAAATAAAATTCACAACATTAAAACTTACCACACCGAATTCACCACACCTAAACTCACCGAATCTCACCACACTAAAACTTCTACTGGGAAGAACTATACGGGGAAGCACAGTCTGAGTAAAGTTGTTTTAGCGGAGAATTAGTTTGGTTTTGCTTACTACATTTATAAAACCAATAAAAAAAAGTCCACAGCGAAGCACTGGTCCCTGATATAAATAATAAAAATGTTCTTTATGTTAATAAAATTACTCCATATCCTTGCATTCAGAAAATCTTTGCACGAGTCGTGTACGGGTCCAGCTAGTCATGATATAAAATTCTTAAGAATCAATCAATTTTGATTTTGAATTATAATAAAATAGAATAATAGAGTAAAATCGTGATTTAGAATTATTGATTCGAGTCATTAAGTATGAACTGTTGTATACAACATGATTTGGTATACCAAATTTTAAATTTTAATAATTTAGTTTACTTCTACAACGCCGATATTAAAATCATAAGATTGAAACATGAATTTTAACACAGTGTAACAAATGATTATCTGTCATCCCATTTGGTAATAATTTTAAGAAAAATATTTGAAAGTAGATAATAAAGGATTCAAATAAGTAAATATAATTTGTATTTAAAAGGCATGAGAAGACTTTTTTATTAATTTCAGCTACCATCCGTCTATATATTAATCCCATAATTTGACAACAAATTACGAGTAATCCAGACGTGAAATAGGATATCATGCTACATATTTGAGATATGCGACCCCAAAACCATTGCTATATCAAAATGTAATTTTTCCTGTATAAACTTTAGCCGAGAAATTTTCAATTACTTAAAATTCCCTAACACCGAGACGCATATTGAAAGTGCTCACCATATTAAAAAAAAAACACTTAATCAGAATACATTTCGATAGCAGTAAATATCGCCACAGCCGGTCGGCACATAATTAATTGCAAATACAGCAATTTTCTAGACTATGCCATCCTAAGCTTTGTCTAACCTCCATTCTAATATGGTACCAATTTGTATTTGCGTGCACATTACGACCAGCAAAACTACCATAAGTCTATGAAATTATTTACCAAAAATAGTTTTCATTTCCAGCTGCGTTTTATTCATCGGTTTGTGGTCATCGTCATGCAACGCAGTAGGTAACGTAAATACAACACGAAGGCATCCATACAACATGGGTTCCCTTATTACCACAGTACATAGTGTGCCAATATTACATCCTGATGCCATTTTCACATGGTGGCATTTTCCGACTACGTACTTATGGAAGAAGGATTTTGCTTGTGCCGAACTTGGTCATAATTATGCGCCTTGCTGTGTCCGTGGATTTTTATTTGTATTCCCAGTAATAGTTTAGTGGTCTTTCGTTGAAATTTCTCTATGCTGGACATCACCGCAGGTCATAGAAAACTGCGTGCGTTTAATTTTTTTTTTGTTTTAAGTACCAAAAAAAGTAGAAAATAAATCACATTTGTTAGCACAATCGTAAAAGGCGTTTGTGGACTACCTTAGGTTGTCATTTTGCACAAATTATTATTTTTTTATTTGAAGTACCTACAAATTAGAATATACGTATGGGCATACCCAGAAAAACTTCAACCACGACCGAAAAATTCAAAATGCTTAAATCTTTGAAATAACGATGGATTTGGAATCTTAAATATGAGTATCTAAATATCATTTTTTTACAAATTAACCAACGCTCAGGGGATGCCCCCTTATACATGCAAAGCACAATGTTGATCGTAAGAATGGATGATAGGTTACAAAGAGGGGTAAAAGATAGAGTAGTGTCGGTGAATGTTTGTTTTGAACTTGTCAATATCAAAAATGTCGGGAAAAATGGACGCAGGGAGATTGTTCCACAAACGTATCGTGCGACTGAAGAACGAATTCTCTCTATAATGCGTGGTTCTATTGAGAGCCGAGTGGACTACGAAGGGGTGGGCTTGGTTTGACGCCGGAGTAGAACGAGAAAACACACGACCTGGTGGAATCAGGCCATGTATTTCCCTCGAACACTTGCCGTTGTAATACCTATAAAACAGGCTTACACACCCAACGGTCCTTCGGTGCTCCTCATCACCTATTAAATATATCGCACGTTGTTGGATTCGGTTCAAGAACTCCAAGGAGGATTTTGAGGCCCCTGCCCAAATGTGCGAATTGAATTCCATCTGAGGACGTATGTAAGTAGTGTAGACAGTAAAGTATGTCTTACACCGTTTCAGAAAACCGAGGCACTTGGCAGCTTCTTTCGCCACACCGAATATGTGATCATTCCAACGGAGGTCACATTTCATTTCTATGCCCAGAACGTCAAGAGCAGATGACTGTGCAATATCCACATAGCCCATATTTTAGGGGAGGGAGGGGTGAATCCATTCTTCTGTGAGATAACAGACAACATTGGGTCTTGCTTGCATTAAAATCAACTCTATTTGCAAGACCCAGCTCGGAAATTGTGTTAAGGTCATTATTGAGTGTATCATTCATTGTGCGACTTTTACTCTCAATCTCCAAAGAGTTTGGGCGCTTGTTTAACGAATATGAATGACAAATGTTACTGTCATCTGCAAAGGTATGGATTGAGTTCTGGGTCGATGACAGAAGGTCAATGATAAAAACCAGAAATAGGGACGGGGATAGGACGGAACCCTGCGGGACTCCAGAATTGATGGAATGTTGTTCTGAAAAAACACCATCCATCGTAACTCGTATTAAACGACCCTGCAGAAAACTCGATATCCATCGAGTAAAAAAAATTACCGACACTATATGCAATTAGTTTTGAAACGAGGGATTCATGCCACACTCGATCAAAGGCCTTGGAAATATCAAGAGCAACAGCTTTACTCTCCCCGAAAAAGTGTACACAATTATTCCACTTTTCGGAGAGGAACGCCATCAAGTCACCTGTGGATCTGGCCCTACGGAAACCATATTGGCGGTCACTGAGCAATTCGTATTGCTCAAGATAGTTCACAAGGTGGAAGTTAATTACGCTCTCCATTATCTTGGAGAGTGCAGAGCATATTGCAATGGGTCAGTAATTGGCAGGATTCTTAGCCTCGCCCTTTCGCGGAACTGGCTAGACATTGGCAACCTTCCAACAAGATGGAAAAACTCCTGTCGTGTAGGAGATGTTGAAAAGGTTACGCAACGGACAATGAAAATGAATCTCCTTTTCCTTTGAGATATTGAAGTATTAAGCATTAAAATTGAACATGATTGCAAAATTATTTTTTGTGTGATTTCCATAAAATAGTTAAAATTTGCTACCTCAAAACTTTAACAAACTGAATTTTCTTTTTATGTAGAAATTTGTCTATTATTAACAATATTTTCCATTAGACATTTTTTAGTTAATTTAATTTAAAAACGTTTTAAATTTCATTCAATATAATTCATGTAATAATTGCAATTTATCAGTATTCACTAACACAAATCTCCAGCAAACTACATTAATTTTTTGTATTTTTACTTTATCCAGATCAAGTTTATGATCTATAACATAACTTCGGGCGTTAAATACTACACCAACGTAAACAACAGGTGGCGCCATCGTGTACTAACTACGAATAAGGAATTTTTGGTCAAATGTGTGCTATTATATTTCTTGATTCACTTTTAAAGCTGTATATTTAAATTTACATAACAGAAACAAAAAAAATATCGTAATGCATGTTTTTCCACCAAGATATTTTTTTGTATACAAGTGAATCTTTCCAAAGAAAATGCTATCTACGTTTGGAAACTTTTCTACAAAAATGTGTAGCCAAAATGTCAAAATTGTGTATTAAAGTATTCAAATTGTCTTTATTGCAGAAGAAATCGTTATAATACATATAGTTATCACACAATTTACAGCGATTCAGTAGAAGCTACTTAAATCTAAACAATATTATTTAAATTTCCATTCGTCTTATTATTTATATAACTAATTACAATTTACAAAAGAAAACTACATACAAAAACCTTCGATAATTTTGTTCTAATAGTTTGGAAACAGAGTTTTATTTTTAATTCTGGTTTTACAATTATTTATTTTGATAGTCGTATCAAAAATGAAAATATTTACGTTAGAATTATCATACCATGTCTTTTCCACATATCATTTTTTTATAAAAGTGAAATGTTTCAAAGAGAATACTTTCTAAACATCGTTTAACACGAAATATTTGATCAATGCGAGAAGAATGGGTATTCAAAAACTATAGGATATATCGAGGCGATGGACCTACATGGTAAGTATACCGAAAAAATTCATCTATGTGATGAATTTATTCATAAATATTATGAATTTTCCTACCAACTACTAGATTTATCATATTGATACCACCCTTCATTAAATGAAATATGTATTAATGAATGTATTCATTATATATGAACCAAATATTTAATAAAATGAATTTGAATTGTCATATTGATCTATATAATCATAATTTTTATGAATAATTAAAATATTTTTTTTTTAGAAAATAATTTGAAAAAAATGCACTTCAAAAAAATGTTTGGAAAAAAATGCTATTGAAAAAAATTAAAAAAACAAAAAAAAATTCAAACAAATTATAATTTTTTTTTTCAAAAAAATTATAGTTTTTTTTTTTCAAAAAAATTATAGTTTTTTTTTTCAAAAAAAATTATAGTTTTTTTTTTCAAAAAAAATTATAATTTTTTTTTTTCAAAAAATAATTGCGTATCTGGTCAAAGAATATGAATGTACGAGAAATTTTAAAAATTAGAATTGATAAATCAACGAGATCCACCATTTTATCAAAGGTACTTGTCTATTTTATTAAGTACTAGCTGGACCAGTGCACGACTCGTGCCAAAATTTTGTGAATGCAAGGATATGGAGTGATTTTATTAATATAAAGAACATTTTTATTATTTATATCTTCTCCGTAAAACGCTTTCCCGTAGAATTCTTTCCGGTAGAATTCTTTCCCGATAGAATTCTTTCGCGTAGAATTCTTTCCCGTAGAGTTTTTCCCAGTAGAATTTTTAGTGTGGTGAATTTTATTGTGGTGAGTTTTAGTGTTGTGAGTTTTAATGTGGTGAGTTTTAGTGTGGTGAGTTTTAGTGTGGGGAGTTTAAGTGTGGTGAGTTTCATTGTGGTGAGTTTTAATGTGGTGTGGTTGCTTTTGTATTTTTTTTTTGTATTTGAGTTTTTTTGTTTCATCCTCTTAGCTTGTGTATGTGCCGAATTATGTCGTTTTGAAAGTTTAGGTTGTATGGGAGGTGTCACGCCCCTTTGTCCAATCCCGCCCCTATATAGCCTATGGCACCCTCCGGACTTCATAGTATCCTGGTGAAAATTTTCAGTTAAATCGGTTTAGCGGTTTAGACGTGATGCTGGAACAAACAGACAAACAGACAAACAGACAAACAGACAAACAGACAAACAGACAAACAGACAAACAGACAAACAGACAAACAGACAAACAGACCAACAGACTGCAAACGGACCAAGAGTTTTATATATATAGATGTTCTGGATAATCGGTTAATAAATAGTTCTTACTAAGTTCATCACACCAACTATTACAATTTACCTACTTCAAAATTTCCCATGTGACCTAATCTTCATTACTGGTTAGTTTTGAGTCCATCAATATTTTAAATATCTGAATGTTTTAACACCTTCCGTAGAGAGCACCATCTCGTGTACACTATATAGGATAACCGACAACAACACTAACAACGCTTCGGACTAACTGTCCACACCGTTCGTTCGCCACTCACTCGTCTGCGGTTTCCACGGTAACCAACATAGCAAACTGGAACGTGGCTTCATGGCGCGCAAGTTCTGCTTTAGAGACACTAATTATGCGCGCTTTAAAGCTGATTTAAGATTAGGCGCCACATTTTTTTCAGTTACTTAGTGTCTGCCATATTGCTACGGTTCATTTGTGTGGCGGGAAATTTAAAAGAGTGCAAAACAACGGCGCAATAAAAATGATTTGTAATCATTTTGGCTGCAAGCTATCAATAGGTTGAAGGAGTGAGCGACTTAAAATTAGAAGACAACAAAAAAAAAATGTTGGGGTCTGTGTGCTAAGTCTGCGATGCAGGTGAGTCGGACACAATTGATGGTCCATAAAGCATGCATATAATTTAGCATATTTAATGCATGGTTATTAAATCCATGCAATTTAACACTCTGACGAATGGCTATTAGCAAAATTTAATTAGATGTGGTGGTTAACATTGTTGTGGGGCCGGTATTTCGTATTTTGATTGCAGTTTTATTGCACGAGTTTTCATTTTTAAAATATTTTCTTTTTTGCTTTGAGATTTGCGTTACGAGATTATATTAGATTTGAGAAAATGATGATGTTTTCGATATAATTGAGTTATTTGTGTAGTTTTTTTATACTTTTTTTTTTACTCTTCAATAGGAGATCTTAATAACATGTATGATAGATATACGAAAATAAATTTAAATGGCCATATTAATTTCTTGTATTTCCCAATAATCAATTTTAAATCTATTTCTTATGTCCGTTCTAATAATATACCATAACATAAGAGAAACCTTTATATTTTTTTCTATTTATCATTTACCGGAAATCATGCATCATTATGAATGATTATTGTACCAATAAAAATCTCCACAGTTCCACCCATAACCAGTCAATGCAAACCCTTTATCATTTCTAACACAAGCACCAAAAAAAAAAAAAAAAAGGAATCGCGCTACAAATATCTAAACCATTTTCAAGTCAAAGTGAACAAAAAAAGATTTATTCCCAATGTTTTTATTTCTTTTTTCTTCTATTCCTACAAATCTTCAGCGGCTCCATATTTGCAAGTTGCCTAGAAAAAACACCAACACTTAGCAACAAAGTAGAAAATATAGCCTAATGATGCCCAACTCTTTTGTATTTTTGAGTCCATGATGTCTTCTATGCTTGACCTAAAATCACAAAATTGGAGCAACTACTGGTTTTTCGAACGAACGACCGACCATTTGCGTCTTTAATATTGTCCAAAGATGCCGACAACAATTTTGCCGCCAAATAATTTATGTTTTGTATAAAAATCGAAAAAATGAAATCAGAAACACAGCTCATGGCGTTTTCCATGATGATTAATGTGCGCGCGATCATTTGGATTTTCGCATGCGCGAAGTGTTGGTGGTGGTGGTGGTGGTGGCGGCTAAAGATCGTTGGAAATGTGATTAATGATCTGGACTTGAAGTGGAAGCAAATAGAAGGAACAAAGAAAAAAATCACGATAACAAAGTAAACGAAAAGGAAGCAGTATTATTTTTAGTTTATTTTCTGTATAATTCAAGTTCGATATACAGAAAATATTTTGAGGGGCGGATACGCGATCGGTATCTTGTTCTTTAAAAAAACGGTTTCGCAGAAGTAACAAGTTCCGAACTCGGGTCAGTTTCTAAGAGACTGACATTGAAATTAAGTTGTCGCTTTGGTAACCCTTTAAAATTTAGTGAACTATTTAAAATTTTGTAAACCCTTTGAATTCAGAAAATCAACGACATACAATTTGATCTCATATATATTTAGAGCTCAATTTATTATTACACTGAACATTGAAATTTTAAATATAAATTCAAATTCTCATTAAATTTAAGAAATTATATGTTTTGATATTTGAAAATCTAATTCCACTTTCCAATAACACTTTTCCGTAGTCATGTCGAGCGTCAAACTGGAACTACACACACAAAAAATTGTACCAAAAATTTCACCAACTACCAGGATTCATCATATTGATGAATGCATTCATTGAATTAAAATCGTATTTTTGAAATGTTTTTCATTTTCATTATTTTTTTTAACATCAAATTTCAAACACAAATTTGTCTCCATATACACATTTATGTATTTATAATTCTAAAATGATTTATAATATATAATTGCTGATTATTCGAAGCCTCCATTTCATCATATTAATGAAAAAGTGAACATCATATTGATGAATTTTTGTCATCAAACCATATTCATTCAAATATCATAAATCTTATAAGAATTAAAAATACGTAAATGGATGTGTAAATGGAGACTAATTTTTGTTTGAAATTTGATGATATAAAAAATATTAAAAATGAAAAACACTGAAAAATACGATGTTAGTCTAATGAATGAAATCATCAATATGATGAATACTGGTAGTTGGTGAATTTTTTTTTTGTGTGCATGGTAGATATCGACGATATCGAAAAGAAAAATAATGAAAGTTCAAAATTGCTTCGAAACATACAAATTATAATATGGAATACACAGATAAAAATGTACATCATATTGATGAATTCCGATCTTCACACCATGATTCATTGTATTGAAGAACTGTTCATAATATTAATGACTAACGCCATCAATGTTATGAACGAGATCATAAATATGATGAACGCTTGATAACTGTTGAAAAGTGTTCTTCAATATGATGAATTGTATGTGAAGAATACGTTTCATCATATTAATGAACAGGAACATAAAATATAACATATTTTACTTCATATTGAAGAATGCTGTTCATCAAACCATATTTCAATCAAAATATTTATTTTTCGTTCATTTTTTGACGTAGTTCTAAAGTACACAGAAAAAAAAATTCTTCAATATGATGAATTTATTCATAAATATTATGAATTTTTTCACCAACTACCAGATATTGATACCACCGTTCATTAAATGACATATTAAAGAATGACAATATATATATAAACAATATATTCAATACAATGAATTTGAATTGTCGTATTGATGAATAATATTTTTTCAAAAAAACATTTTTTTTTTTATAAAATATTTCGAAAAAAGTTTTCTAAAATTTTATTTAAAAAATAACAGTAAAAAAATTATATATATTATCTGAAAAAATATTTTCGGGCAAAAAAAAATTTTTCCGAAAAAAAAAATCGGACAACAAAAAACTTTCCGAAAAAAAAAATTGTCCAAAACAAATTTTTTTCGAAAAAAAAAATTTCGAAAAAAAAATAAAAAAAAAATGTTTTTTTAAATATGTTTTTTATAAATATAACTTTTTATTAATAAAAAGTTGTAATTAACAAAAATTCTTTAAATTGGTCAACATTAAAATACACACGCTCATTTTCCTTGTTCATCTTAATAATTTTAGAAAGAGCTGCTAGAAAAGTGAAAATCAATGCCTTTTCATTCATTGAAATTTCAGCAATGAGTTCAGATGAATTTTCAAAAATGTCAACTGCAACTGCAACCCATCGATCAATCAATTATCGCTGGCCATCATTAAATGAACTGACTGGCACTGTCTTTACACAGAAAACCTTCCTCAACATTTGTCATTCACAACTCTAAGCAGCCACCAGCAGCAACCAACACGGATGAACAACATCTTCATTAGAGTCCGTTGTAGAATCGCATCAAGGTCATCAGTATCGAGTTATCATTAGCAATTCTTTAACCATCTTCACACTTGTTACCATGCTGGTTGCTCAATCAGCACAATTTCACAGTAGCCAACAGAATTTCACAGTAGCCAGCCACCATGTTGGCCAACAACAAAAACAACAAAGACAACTACTGGGTTGGCACAACATGCGATGGTTCGATTGGTGGTCACTGGATGCCGCATTTTTGCCCACAGTTGTTGACACTTGAAGCAATCGTTAGACAGACATTACAGACGCAGGCAGTCAACGTTGTCGTCTGTCCACTGTCGTCTGCTGGATGCGCTTCCACTCAGCCAGACAGTCTCCCTCTCTTTGCTCTGTCCAGTGTTCCTTGCAACCTCATCATCTTCTTCGTCATTGGCGTGGTCGTCGTCATCGTAGTCGCTTTGCTGCCAACGACAAATGTCACCGGTTGCGACAATTTCAATCCATCACCACGTTGTTGGTGAATGCGTCGATGTGTGTGCGTTGAGAAACAATGGTTTGCTGATTAAATTGTTACCGAAGTTAGCGATAGAACAAAAGGAAGCAAGGAAGAAGATGTCCAAAGACATAGGAAGACGCAAAGGTAAAATATAAAAAAAATATATAAAATATATGAAAGAGTTATAGAAATATACTGAAGTTGGACTACACCAAAAGGTATACGTCACGAATGAAACATCCGCAGGCATAGACACAAGAATGATCAAAAGAACATTGGTTTTATTGTTATTTTTGAATTCATAAAGGATTTATATATATATAGTAGATAAAATATATTTTTTTATTTTCAAAACAAACTCAAAGTAAATTTTTCTTAGTCACTGTTTAAAGATAAAGCAATGTAGATGTGGAATTTAGTTTAGTACCAGAAGTACCACTTTTATATCAACCGAATCGAATAAGATATTGGTTTTTGAAAACACCATAATTATCTATTTTTAATGTCTGGTCAGTATTATTAAAGATTCATAATTTCGTCGAATTACGAAAAAGTGTAATTTTACTGACTCCAATGACTAGAAGTTTTCTCGTAAACTAAGATATAAATGTTCTATCGAAATTAGTGATGATGAAAATACATCGATGTTTTAAAAACACTCGAAATATTGCTTCGATACATCGATGTTTTCCGATGCAATATAAACCTCAGAATCTATTCGATACATCGATGTATTTTTTCGATATATCGAATCACAGTTAAATTCATATTTGCTTATCGAAACTATCTAAATTTAATTATTTATATGAAATTATTCTATTTGAAATTAAACACTTTATATTCGTATTTTTCTCAAAATGACATAACATGAACTTAGATATGTTTGATTCCCAAGGCCTTATATATTTTTGTATAATAAGTTATTTGGTTATTTGACATATAAAATGTTATCAAATCTTAATCAAAATTTAAATTGTTTAACTAATAATAGTTCATTCGATACATTGAAAACATCGATGTTTTTGTTCGATACATCGGAAGATATCGCTGTAACGAGTCGATGTATTCGACCAAAACATCGATATTTTTTTCAGATGGACAGCCCTAATCGAAATGCTTTATCGAATATGACTTTCTCGAAAATTGAATTTCTTTTACAAGATACGTTATTTAAATATCGAAATCGTAATATTTTTCGAAGTAATCTCGAAGTCTCATTAGATTTATTTCGATATCGTTCCGTACCTCGAATATTCGATAGAACCCATTGATATCTATCAAACACATAGGTCAAATTTGACGCTTGTTATCGCTACTATAAAGTAGCGTACATAATATATGAATATCCTTAAATACTTCTAAAAAGGATACTTCAAAGCAGGAATCGGCCGCGAAAGTATGCCATTCGATTCGATAACATTACTAGATCAATGCGAGTAGAAGGAGAAAACGCACGATATCGGACCCATTATCATTACTATATCGAGCGTCGAATTGAACATATGTAAATATCAATGCGTTCTGCCGGAGTTTTCTCAGTACGAACATTTTTTTTTAAATCGGAACGAAGTAAAGAAATAATCAAATTTCGAGGTAGCTTCGAAAAATATTGCGATCCTGATGCGATAAATGTCTATATATCCTATCTTGTCAAAGAATTTGATTGTACGAGGAATTAGAATCGATAGAACAACAAGATCGAACTTTTTTTTATCAAAGTTATTCGATAAAACTTCGAGACATCGGAGGCCTCCGAGACATGGGTTCAGTGTTCTCATTCTACTCCGATCGGAGTAGATCTACTCCATTTCATTTGGATTTGTAAAACCTACTCCTCTACTCCGGTAGTAGCATTTTCTACTCCTTTCTCATAATTTTCTACTTCCTTTTACTGAAATGGGTTCATTTATGACTGCAGTTTCAGAATGTTTCTAAATTAAGAAATGGGGGATATATGTTTTTGAGTTCAGAGTAGTAAAATATCATAATAATTATTCTTGAAGAACATTTGAACGCTTTACAACTCTTATTCGTCGGACTTCTTTATCCATAACATTTACTGTATGAAAAATAAATAGTACATAATTGAATGTATTTAGGAAATTAATATCACGAGACAAAATTTCTAGCATTTCGGAATATGTTCAGAAAGCACACAAGCAAATAAAAATTTGTGGAAAGTGTGTTTGGAATTTTAGAGGCAAAGTCCTGGCATATTTATTGAACACTTTTGATACAAACTTCGCCTTTGTCTGCTTGAAATCTTTCGAAAAATGTTTTTCAACTGCCTTGACTCTACCAAAAATTGTGTCTATGGATGTTTTTCAAAATACTTACATCAAGTGTAAATTATTCTAGAACCATGATCAAGAACTGATTATAGAATTTGTCTACTTATTATAAGAAGATAAATTACAAGACCAACATGATCAGATCATGATTATAAGTAAAGGATTTTTCAATAGGAGCGCTACAAAAGTTTTTTTCAAGGGTTTTTCAACAGGGACGCTACAAAAGTAGAGCGACAGGGACATCAAACGACGCCATATTTCTTGCCGCTCTTCTGACATTTCTCTTTAGTTAGGTTTGCCATTTCATGATGGAAAGATATATGAGTCGACAACAAGTCGAAATTATTAAAATTTACTACCGAAATTCGAATTCGTATATCTTTCCATCATGAAATGGAAAACCTAACTGAAGAGAAATGTCAAAAGAGTTAGCTGTCCCTGTCGCTCTACTTCTGTAGCGTCCCTGTTGAAAAACCCTCTACCTACCCTAAAATGGTAAATTTCTACTAGGAGTATATATGACTGAATATAATTCGTCAACAACGGCCGTTCTGTTTTTCTGTTATGGTCACTTGGAAGAAAACAAATTTGAATATTAGCAAAGCATTTGCTAAAACTATTAAAACAATTAATAGTTTTGAGCTACAGCTCTGAATAACCTAGGCCGGGCTCTCTCAATATTTGAGCTGTGCTTATTACTCAAATGACAATCAAAAGGGCATTTTTTTAAACTCTTGTAACGTCGATGGCTCGATTGGATAGTACGTTGGACTACGAGCCAAAATGTCGCTGGTGCATTCGACTACGAACAGAAAGGTCTCGGGTTCGATCCCAGCGAAGGTCAACATCTTTTTCATTTGATAGTCCAACACACCCGTGACTTTTTGGCACGCCTTTCAACGCCCTAACCAGTCGAGCCACAGACGCTAGAAAATACTAGTCTTAAATTAACCAGATCGGTTCAGTAGATCATATATAAAGTTAGATTTTAGTTGTAATATGAAGCAATTCTTCACATATATTGATGTATATAACTCTTCGTTGAAAATGCTATAACTCCAAACATGCAGCATTCAACATTTGAACACATCAGAGAGAGAATGCTCGTTGAGAAATATCGTCATTGACACCATTCTTGATGGATGACAACAATTTTGTGATTATGATTGATTACCCGCTACAATGCATATGGGCGCGTCGAGACCAATTTTTTTTTTTGTCTTTTCTGGTGTGTTTCTGTAGTTGTTATGTTTAACTGGTGAATGCTATACAGAGCAAAACAGCAAATGGCAAACAACAAACATGTCACCCGCACATATCGAACGCCAATTTTTTGCAGACAGTTGTAAACAACAAATTTTCTGAATGTTTTCGGAGGCGGTCAGTGACGCCAGTTTAAAATTTTAAATTGTTGAATTTAATCAGCAATTTAGCAATTGCAAGTGAATGCAGTTGAAATGGAATTTTTGACAGCACATAAAATCACGTTCATACTATTGATGAAATTATTTAATTTGACATTCCGTTGAATGCGTGACAGTGAAATCAATTAATTTAATTGCGGCTTCATATTGGCAACGATTACTTGTAATTGCAATCGTTTTGCATTTTGATTAATTGCTTGTGTACTTAACTCCTGCCCCCTACCTCTATGTGAAGCGCGTGTTTGTTTGAACGCCACAAAGTATGCAGCATTAATTTAAGCATTGATGGTTTAATATTTTAATTAGTTTCGTTATTTGTAAATTTAACGCCTACGGTGCAGTGAAAATACGCGTCCTTCAATTACTCATAAAGAGTATAACTCGATGCAATGATCACTTCTTATATGACCGACGATCGCTACCCTGCAGGAAATGACATCATTGAATCGAGGACATTATAGATTTGCGTTATTGATGACTATGTCTACAACTATTTCACAAAGGATATTTCAGTGAATATGTCAAAGATGCCATAAAATTTTTTTTTTCGAAAATTATTTTTTCAAAATTTTATTTCTCAAAAAAAACATTTTTTTCTGAACAAATGAACAAATTCATCAATATGACAATTCAAATTCATTGTAATGATTATTTTGTTCATATATATAATGAACGCATTCATTAATATGTCATTTAATAAACGGAGGTATCAATATGATGAAACTGGTAGTTGGTGAAAAAATTCATAATATATATGAATAAATTCATCGCATTGAATAATTTTTTTTTGTGCATTAAGTGGTGGACATTTGTATGAAAATGTCATCAATACTTTGTAGGGCGAAAATGCTATTATTCATCGATGGTCCTGATCTAACGTAGGTGAATCATTGAGAAATCATCGCTCACATGCCCCAGCAGCAATTGGCATTGATGACGACAAATGAATTTCATCATTGTGGAATTATATCATTGAAGACGATGTTTAAATGATTTCATTAAATCGATGACATTATAAAGTATATAATTGATGATTTGTAAAAATAACCATCATAAATAACCCATGCTAGCAGGGATTTATATCGTTGACGACTAGAGCATCACACAGAAAAAAAAAATGTACATCATATTAATGAATTCCGTTCTTCAAACCATGATTCATTGTATTGAAGAATCATTCATAATATTAATGACTAACGCCATCAATGTTATGAATGCTATCATTATTATGAAGAACGCTTGGTAACGGTCTAAAAAGTGTTCTTCAATATGATGAACTGTATGTGAGGAATACGTTTCATCATATTAATGAACCAAAATATAAAATAAAACATATATGTTTATCATATTGAAGAACGATGTTCAATAAACCAAATTTCTATCAACATATTTATTTTTCGTTCATTTTTGCCGTACTTCTCAGTTCTCAAGTAGTTCTTGTGCATTATTTCTTATACATTGCTTGCTCGACATGTTTTTTTTTTTAATTTTTTTGTCCGAAAAAATTTGTTCAGATAATTTTTTTTAAATTTTGTACTGTTATTTTTTAAATAAAATTTTTACAATGCTTTTTTTGTTCGAATTATTTATAAAAAAAATATTTTTTATGATATTATGAACAAATTCTTCAATATGACAATTCATGTTCATTGAATTAAATATTTTGTTCATATATATAATTCATTAATATGTCATTTAATGAACGGAGGTATATTGATACCTGATGAATCTGGTAGTTGGCGAAAATATTCATAATATTTATGAATAAATTCATCATTTTGAAAACATTTTGAACAATTGAACAATAAGGTATGAAATCAGTTCTGATTCTTTAAGGAAATGTTTTTGTTATGTATGACCATTTTAAAGACATTCAACGATGAAGTCGTCTGATATCGTTAAATGTCGTTAAGTTTTGGATGTTTGTATAAAAATAGTTAACAATTTTACAGTCAAAATGCTATGGTTCCCTTTTGACTTTGGAAAATCATTGTGTGTGTGTGATCTGTCCACTGCGATAACATTCTGAAAGTTTTCAATAGACAATCATTTATGAATATTTTTAGTAGAAAAGTTAATGATATCCTTGATGAAATGTCTTTGCTATGTATAATAGTTTTTAAGACATTCATCGATGTGGTGAAAATTTGAAATGACAAGTTCATCAATACATTCTATACGTTCATCGATTGTACTGACCTGACATAAGAAAAACATTTGGCAATGACTGATGTCAATTCCCACTGGGTAGTCTTTAATCTATTGCCGTCTCTTTTCACCTTTTTCTTATAATGCCTACATTGCCTTTGTTTCACTCTCTCTTTCTTTTTCTATATATTTGTCTCACATATTAAGTACGCTGTTAATAAAGTTCATTGTGTCGCGATCACAGGGTGTGTTCCGCATGTCGCTCAGTATGTTTTTATCAAGATTTGCCGATCTTTGCGCATTCATTGAACAAACGTTTAACAGCTGTATTTGTTGGTATCGTGTTGGCATTTTGTTGTTTATAAATTTTGCTGTTTCAGCCTCTGTTTGACGTGCACTATGTGTGTTCATTATTATTATTTTAGTTTTATGTTGGTAGTCAAACACATTACGTTTTGATCGGATAAGATCATGTCGCTTGGTGTGCTTTGGAATGCCTTAAAATGGATTTTTTCTGAATTGAGATAGATATGCAAATTATTTTGATATATTTGAACATAGTACATAAATTATTTTCAAGCTTTGATCGCTTTATTAACCACAGAAGCACAATAACTGTCGGGATTTATCAGTTCATTTTTTTAAGTTTTATTTTTATTATTAAAATTTTTATAAAAGATGAAGTTGAGAACATTAGATCTAATTTTTTCGGATAAGAATATAACAAATTTTAGATTTTTTTTTAGTCTATTGAAAAGAATTTTTTTCTCAGCATTATTTATGTGATGATTTCGATTTATATATTCAAACAAATTTTTGCGGGTTATGACAAGGATTAGTTCATGACCTTAGCACATTGACTACTTGGGTTGAAAGGTATCGCGATTTTCTTTTCATGAACATGTGGATTGAATTGAATGGATTGAATTGTTCAAAGATAATTTCAAGTTCATAAATAAGAAAATAAACAAAGTCAGAAAAATTACATGTATTGGCTACACTCAAATATTTCGTAAAATACATGACAGAACTTACGTAAATTTATGATAAAAATACGAATATTAATTGTTTATTTTACAAAACTATTCGTAAATTTTATCTACGAAAGCCATTTGTACATAATACGAAAGATTCGTAATTAATTGAATATTTTTATACCTTTTTACGAATATGTTCGTAAATTTTACGAAAGTTTTCGTACTTTTGACGATAGCATTCGTACATTTATGAAACATATAATACGTTGATAAAAAAAACTGACGATTCATAAAAATATGAACAATATGAAATATGATACTTTTGAACTTTTGACATAAACAGAACTAACACAGAAAACATTTGAAACCTTTTGGTATATATAACTAACTATTTGCTCCCGTGATACCAATAATATAAAATGTTTAGTTTAAAAAACTCTCGATGAAAATGACGACTCATTCATAAAAATATGAAACATTATGTACTGATTTTATACTTTTGCAGTTTTAGCACATACAGAACTCACACAGAACACATTTTAAAACTGTTTGTATTTTTTAACTATCTGCATGCGATCGTGATACCAATTAAAATGCTGCTCCATATTGCTATTTGACGCAACTGATTTCTATGTTTACGAATGATTCGTAAAAAACACTAATGTTTCGTAAAATTCTACATATAGCCTCAAAATTTACGAAATTTTAGTAATTTATTCGTAAAATGTGAAGATCATTTGTAAACTATGTTATTCCTTCGTAAAAAACAATTGTAATACAAAATATATGTAACGAAAGTTTCGTAATTTAAAGGAAATATTCGTAATTTTGTTGTTGTTTTAATTTTAAGAATATTGATTCGTAATATATACGAATCATTTGTAAAAAATAATTTAGGTAAATAATAGAAATTACATATGTTTCGTGTATTCTACGAATCATTCGTGTATTTAACGAAATTAAAAATTACGAAAAAATATTTCGTAAAATGTCCTAGTGTAGTAAATCGGATATCCCGGATATAATAGTCTTTGTCCTATATTTTGCAAAAAATATATAACTCTGTGAGATCTGGTCTATAGGAATGATTTAATGGCATGGTATGAATGGGTTCCAAGGAGTTTTATGTAGAAATTCGGTATTTTTTGTGATAAATCATGAAATAAAACAATTTTATTCCTCCATTAGTATAGTAAAAATAGTTTTTAAGATTAAAAGAAAAATAAAGTCAACCTTTTTCGAAAACTGTTTTTTCAATTGTATTATATATTTTTTTAATTCTAAATAATGAATGAAAATGGAATAAAATTACCATTGCTATTTTCTTAAAAATGATATGTACTAAAAAAAAAAGAAGTCAAAATCAACACAACGGAGTATTAGCTGTTAATATATTTAATGATCGTTACAATATTGATAGCTAAAGGACCATCATCTTTGATGAGGGAAAATATTTTATTTTTTATATATTTTATTTATACTCAGTTAGTTTAAGTTTTACATACTTTTTTTGTTAGTTATTTTGAAACATTTTTCATTATGGACATACATATGGACACACATCGCTGAACACAACAATGTTTTTTTGTATCATATTATGCTGTTCAAATTAAACCATTATAAAAATAATTTGATCGACCATAAAGATACCCCATGTTCTTGTCAATATTGACAATCTAAACATTTAACGGTCAGTGACTGCTATAGAAAATGACAAAAACGAAGAATTTTTAAAGGCAGCACAACAAATATAAGGGTGAAAAGGGTAAAGAAGGGTTTAAAATGGTATGAAAAGAATTTGTAATGAGATGCTTTAAAGTAGAGCAAAAAGTTAAGGATTATAAGAAAAGTCAATGAGTTGAAATGAAATTTTTTAGAAAAAAAGGGTAAAAGAAGTGCAATGACTTGCATTTTATAGTTATATGAAATTCAACATTTTCAAAGTATTTTTGTTATTATAAGATAAGTTAGTTTTTATTTTTCGATAGTGTTTTAAAATGGTCGCTGAAATATAATATATATTTTTTTTTCTGTTGCAATTTTTTATTACCAAATTTGCAAAATTTTATTAAATACTACCGAAAAAAACATATTTTCTAATTTCAGGCAGTACAAAGTTTAGCTTCGACTTTGAAAATGACGATTCTTTAGGTTCTTACAACTTTTTCCAAATATACACAGAAAAAAAATGTACATCATATTGATGAATTCCGTTCTTCAAACCATGATACATTGTATTGAAGAACCATTAATATTAATGACTAACGCCATTATTGTAATGTATGCTATCATAAATATGAAGAACGCTTGGTAACTGTCGAAAAAGTGTTCTTCAATATGATGAACTGTATGTGAAGAATACGTTTCATCATATTAATGAACCAAAATATAAAATACAACATATATGTTCATCATATTGAAGAACGCTGTTCATTAAACCAAATTTCTATCAAAATATAATTTTTTTTCGTTCATTTTTTGCCGTACTTCTCAGTTCTCAAGTAGTTCTTGTGTGTTCTTTCTTATATAATGCTGGCACGACATGCATAAATTAGTAAAATGTTTTATAATATATTTTTTTATACCCTACACTAAGAGTGAAAGGGTATATTCAGTTTGGTACGCCGTTTGTAACACCCAGAAGGAAGCATCTCCGGTATGGAAAAGTATATATATTCTTGATCAGCATGACCTCCTGAGTCGATTTAGCGATGTCCGTCTGTCTGTCTGTTGAAATCCCTACTACTTTTAAAATTGAAGAGCTAGATAAATGAAACTTATAACTTAGATTACTAATATACCTACGCTGTATGTGCGAAAAAATTGGCGATATCGGTCCATTGTGACCTATGATCCGACCACTTATGTTCAAATACCTCATATAAAATGTACATATAAAGATTAATTTTTATGTATACGTGCTTGTAAACTTTTTTGGTCAAATATATATTGATATCATGCTCAAATACATGATAATAATGTTTTCCAGCGAAAAGACTTGTGGTTCACAAAAAAAAAATCGAAATTCGGTACACCTACCCATTTGTAAATATGGGTATCAAATGAATGGAAATTCTTCAGCGATTGAATGTTTGTAGTTATTTTCAGGATTCGTATACCCTGGTGACCTATATATCACTTTGAATGGTAACCACACATATGTGTAGGGTATTTATAGTCGGCTTAGACCGACTATAATTTTGATAATCCGAACTATCATAATTACACCTACTTTAAAATTTCCCATGTGATCTAACCTTCCCAACTGGTTTATAATTACAACTTTTTATTAATAAAAAGTTATAAATTTTCGAAAAAAAAAAATTTCGTACACATTTTTTTTAAGACAATTTTTTTTTACGAACAATTTTTTTTTTGGGACATTTTTTTGTCCGAAATTTTTTTTTTTGAAAAAAAATTTTTTTTCCAAAAAAATTTTTTTTTTCGAATAATTTTTTTTTCGAATAAATTTTTTTTTCGAACAATTTTTTTTTTGGAAGTTTTTTGTCTGAAAAGTTTTTTTCGGATATTTTTTTTAATTTTTTTACTGTTATTATTTAAATACAATTTTTACAACACTTATTTCTTATTACTTATTTCATAAAAAAAAAAATTGAAAAAATATTATGAACAAATTCATCAATATGACAATTCAAATTCATTGTATTGAATATTTTGTTCATATATATATTGAATGCATTTATTAATACGTCATTTAATGAACTGTGGTATCAATATGATGAATCTGGTAGTTTGTGAAAAAATTCATAATATTTATGAATAAATTCATCATATTGAAAATTTTTTTCTGTGTACTGTTTTATTATCCAACACAGTACTTTCCACTACCCATATTAACTCATTTACTGACAGTTTTGCGCATTTTTTACTCTAACTATAAAATCTATTCAGTCCATCAACTTTTTTTCACCCTATTCTCTATTTAACATTTCAAAAAACTCTATTTTATTTGCGGTTTATTTTTCCCATTGCTGAAGTAATTTTTTTTTGTACCGTCACATGTCATAATTTCATGCTTCAACTCTGCAGAGCTTTATCTCACAAGCGCTTACAAAAGCACCACCCTCCTCTCTGTCTCAAATTCTTTCACCCAAATGACTTTTTGTTGCTGCTGATTTGAAAATTTTTATTTTGATTAATAGTTTTGCGCAGTTTTGACAGTTGCGCTTGTCATGAGTATGACGTTTCAAGGGGGGAGGGCAGCTCCATTCAATGGAATTTGTAAAAAATAAACTTTTCAAAAAAAAAAACTCATTACATATGCCAGCAGTCTGCTACCCATGATACCGCAAAATCAAAATCCAAACCCGTACTATGAAAATATTCCAAAACAAGCAGCTGTTTTGTTTCATATTCGCTGGGTTTTGCATAAAATTTCATTTCCGTTGCGTAATTTATTAATTTCTGTTTTTTTTTGCATCGTTCATAGTTTTTATATACATTATTTGTATTACAGGCTCTACGGGCCACGCATTATTATTATTATTAATCGTAGTCATTGAAGCAAATTATTCGCTGTTGTACCACAAACGGAAATTCATTACAAATGTTTCTGTTGTTTTACACCCGCTGTGCAACCGATGTTGGTGATATTGCGGAGAATAATGACAATGATGACAACTACGTATTGTAGTCGAGAAAGTCTTTCAATCAGTGAGTTGCTCCTGCTAATCGTTGACAGGAACTGTTTTGTGGTTGGGCTATGAATTGCAATTTCATCTAGTTCCCATGTCATTCCCATGGTATAGTTGACCTATTTTGTGTTTCAACTTCATTTTCGACTATCTATCTGTATGACATCATATTCGTGGCGCAGCAACCACCAACGTCTGTTTGGTATCAAGATCTAAATTCATTAATCATATATTTTAGTAATCCCATAACATAAATCTCTCAATGTTGCTCTTAAGTAATTACATATGGATGATAATGATATAGTGTATTTGAATAAATCATTATTGTATACACAGAAAAAAAAAATTGTTCAATATGATGAATTTATTCATAAATATTATGAATTTTTTCACCAACTACCAGATTCATCATATTGATATAACAGTTCATTAAATGAAATGTATTCATTATATATATGAACAGAATATTCAATACAATGAATTTGAATTGTCATATTGATGAATTTGTTCATAATATTTTTTCAAAAAAAAAAAAATGTTTTTTATACAATAATTTGAAAAAAAGTGTAAAAATTTTATTTAAAAAATAACAGTAAAAAAAGTTACAAAAGAATTATCCAAAAAAAAATTTTTTGGACAAAAAAAATTGTTCCAAAAAAAAAATTGTAAAGAAAAATAATTTTTCGAAAAAAATATTTTCGAAAAAAAAAATGTTTGAAAAAAAAAATATTTTGGAAAAAAAAATTTTTCGAAAAAAAAAATTTTCGAAAAAAAAATTTGTTCGAAAAAAAAATGTTTCGAAAAAAAAAAAAACAAAAACCAAAAAAAGCACGATATAGAGACTGATCATAGAGTATAAATTAAAAAAATTAAAAAAAAAATTGTGAAAAACCTGCTAAAATATATTAAAAATATGTTAAAAATTAGTACAACAAAATCCACGACAATTATAATATATTTATGATTATTGAAAGCAATCGACGATCGCGAAGAAAATCGATCGTGCGTTAAAGATAAGATGCATCAGCGCCAGTCGATGGAACCAGCATCAACAGCTTTTCTTGTGTAAACTACTTCTCCCGAACTAACTCTTCGGCATCAGCAAGTATTGAAAAATCACCATCTCCTGTATTTAGTTCCAGAGGCGAACTGACTTAAGTAGGGTACTTAATAAATATAAAATTTGTCAAATACTAAATAGCTATACAAATAGATAAATGCAACAAAAATTCAAGAATTTTACAAAAATTACAATGGTGAATTCACTTCTAGACGTAGGAAAGACCTATTTGATGTGTTCATATATAAAATAGCCTTTTCTTACTAAAAAGAAACATATACAGGGATATCTACGACTAAGGAGCGGACATTTTCTGGAAAATTCCCAAAAATCGTAAACTTACTACAAAATACTGTAATTAAACAGGAAAAGTAAAGAGGAAAGTTGGGTTTGTTATGTCACACACGGTGTATATAATAGGTAATCTAAGTCCGAAGTTTCATTTATCTAACACTTCTTGTTTGCCTGAAATCGTGACATCTCTATCGTACCGGCCACGTGTCCTCATGGATGATCATATTGAATATATCCTTTCACATATAATGTAGGGAGTCTTTCAAAGAAAATGCAAGATAAGACCTTCTATTTTAGTCCGCCCCTGTCTAAACTATACTATATACTATACTAAAAAAAAAGAAAGACCTTACTAGAACCACCGCATTTGATCCAGTCTGCGATGCTGTTGCCTCGGGCTTTATGCGCTCTGTGCGCACTGAGCGACGAGCGGCAATTAATATGTTAATCGATGAGGCAGGAGGCAGCCCGATATTGCCCGCTGTAGCCACCAAAGTCTGGCTGCTCAATGAAGCCACCAACCAGCAACCAGCAACACATCAAACGGTGCAACTTAATTTTGTGCAGCAACGTAATATGAGCCAAACTTCCCAATTGAATGAAGCAAGAGCCCAGGTGAATTGGAATATGGCAGCAGTAGGCAAACGCAGTAGGTATGCGGTAGTGACAGAGGTTGCTACGCTAGTACAGGTCGAACGTTCGATGGGCCTCCTGGCGGTCATAAATTCACTTGAAGACCTCAACTTGTTGCTGCGATTGACATAATGAATGGCTGCGTTCAGAGGAGCGATGAGTCTTCTTTTTTTCTTCATCTTCTCCTCCTTCTAATACTGCTTCTTCTGGCATGCAGCAGCGCCATAATTATTGCGCAGTGCGTAGGTTTTTCTACAGCCAACTTCATGCAAATACTTTTTAATCGCATGCAAATTTTCCAGCTTCGAGGCTGCACATGCGCGCAATTAGTCGTTGGACTATTTATGGCAATTCGGTTGGTTTCTATTTTTTTTTAGTTGTTGGCGTGCTGAATTCTTTCATATGTTGTTGCTATTGTAATTTGTTTGTTTTTCTATTAAAATAGATTTCCCGGTTTTTATGAGTTTTTTTTAACGGTTTTTAAGATTTTCTGCGCATGTTTTCTCACTAATTTGTTGCAATTCTTTTGTGAGCCTTCATCAGATTTGTATTTTGTTGTTGTTGTACAGTTATTGCAGGTTGTGCTCTACAACAAAAAAAAACTTCAAGTGAGCAACAATTGTCTGTTATTTTATTATTATTTATAATTTATAGCTTTAAGCTTTTCTCTATTGACTTTGGACTTTTTGCATTATGTTGCTCTTGTGGTGGTCTTAATTTGTTGTTGTTTTTTTAATAACCTACAGCGTTGCCACTAGGTTTTTGCCATGTTGTTGAAATTTTATAACTAAATATTGATTTTCTTTCGAAAGACTGCCTTAAACATATTATAACCTGAAGTATAAAAAGACTAGTTTCATGTGGTGAACTCTAACTGTTTCTCTATGATATCAAAAAAGTTACAACTATATTTTTCGTTCTTCCAACCACGCATAATTCTGTGTGTAAACAGAAAAAAATTCATCAATATGATGAATTTATTCATAAATATTATGAATTTTTCTACGAACTACCAGATTCATCATACTGATACCAACGTTCAATAATTAAACTACTGATAAATGCATTCATTATATATATGAACAAAATATTCAACACAATGAATTTACATTGTCATATTGATGAATTTGTTCATAATATTTCAAAAAAAAAAATAATTCGAAAAAAAGTATTGCAAAAATTTCATATAAAAAATAACAGTAAAAAAATTAAAATAAAATTATCTGAAAAAAAAAAAATCGGACAAAAAAATTGTTCTAAAAAAATCTTTTTCAAAAAAAAAATTCTGCAAAAATTTAAAAAAAAAAATGTTTTCAAAAAAAAAATTTTTTTTCGGAAAAAAAATGTTTTCCAAATTTTTTTTTTTTATAAATGTAACTTTTTATTAATTAAATAATAATAGTTTGGCACTACAGTCCTATAAGAACTTCGGTCGAGCTCTCTCACCATTTTGAGCTGTGCGTGATATATTTGTACTCAAAGTGGTGGGACCTACAGTTTATTGCCGAATCCGAACGGCGGGTGAGATCTTTTCATAGGCAATGTTTTACTCTCGTAGGTTTGCCATTTACTGCCGAGAGGTGGCGCGGTACAGAAAAATGTTTCTATGAAAAGATGTTGCTAGCCCCAGTCCAGGCTTGAACCGGGGACCTTTCAGCTCGCAGTCCAACGCACTAACCACTGAGCTACCGCGGCCACAATTTTTAATTAAAAGTTGGAATTATAATAAATATATCGCAGTTGTAGAACGAAAAGTCACCAAATACATTTTAAAAATGCCAAATATTCATTTACAAAAATCTTTATATGGCCCAAAACGCAGCCTATAACCTGCCATTATTACGCATTTTTCAACATATATTGCTCCGAAAACATATGAAATCAAATAGTTTTAATATTTTTTATAAATGTATCTAAAAGTACACTTTTGTGGTAAGATTTTCTATGTATATAAAAATTTGTGTATGCCTTGTTATTTAGGAGTTATGAACGTTTAAATTGTTTGCTACGTTTCATCGTACGATGTAAAAAGTATTAAAAGTATTTGATTTCATATGTTTTCGGAGCAATATATGTTGAAAAATGCGTAAAAATAGCAGGTGATAGGCTGCGTACTGGGCCATATATCTGTTAATTTTTAATCAATGATCTCAATTTTTTTACCACATGATAAGAAAATGTAAATCTAACAATTGGTATTTCAACTTTAAAGTTGCATCAATTACTTTTTATAATATTAATCAACAAACTCGAAATTTAACTTTTTCATAAAAATGTATTTGGTTACTTTTCGTTCTACGACGAAGATATTATAAAACATTTTACTAATTTATTCATGTCGAGCAAGCATTATATAAGAAATAACACACAAGAACTACTTGAGAACTGAGAGTACGGCAAATTATGAACGAACAAAATATTTTAATTGAAATTTGATTTAATAAACAACATTCTTCAATATGAAGTACGTATATGTTGTATTTTATGTTTTTGTTCATTAATATGAGAAAACGTATACTTCGTACAAAGTTCATCATATTGAAGAACATTTTTTCGACAGTTACCAAGCGTTCATCATATTTATGATAACATTCATTACATTGATGTCGTTAGTCATTAATATTATGAACGGTTCTTCAATACAATGAAACATGGTTTGAACAACGGAATTAATCAATATGATGTACAATTTTTTCTGTGTAGGAAAAGTATTTTGGAAAGATTTGGGTCGGACACACACAACAAAACTACGGATACCATATACAATTATTGGCGGTCTCAAGGCAGTTTATAAATAGTTTCCGTAATATCAAATGCTGCCTATTTCTTGGCCTTACAAATGCCGGGATCTGCCTTTAAAATTTAAAAAATTTGATAACATGCTAAACATTTTCCGCACACTTACTTTTCGGTTATTTTAGCTCGGGAGTCATTCAAATAATTTGGTATTTCAAGACAGATTCTCGGAATATTTAAAGTGGCAGGCGGAACCAGAGCAGCATTCTTCGTTGGAGTCTTTCGAAAACTTTGTCTATTGTAGAATGAAATCTTAAGATTTTGTCTAGAACTTCACATGAATTAAGAATAAAAAAATTCTCTATTCTATATCCAAATCATATGTTACGCATCTGATATACTACTCAAATAACTGTCAAATAAAGATGACGACGAACCGCGTGTCCAGAGGCGTTTGAACGTCTAGTCGTTTGGCCTCCGCGATTTAATGCAACATTCAAATGATTGATTACCATGTCTTTAAACATTTTTCTTGGCCACTTGTGGGAGCTGCATCAATGCGTTCTTTTTTATACTTTTTTTCCATTTTCACCTGTCATTTATAAACAATTCTATTATAGCCAAAACCGTGAACGCGAATGCCGAAATTTGCATACAAAGCGTTTGCAACGGCAAAGCGACAAAATGTTGTTCTTTCAAATAGCGCAATGCGCTGTTGTCGTGTGAAGACGACTAGACATAGCAGCAGCAGCAACATCATCATGCACAGCAACAGCAACATTATTCATTGCTAATAATTCAATTTTATCGCTGTGCGGATCGTCATTTGCATGGTGCTTGACAAGCATGGCTTAAACGTGCTTTTAAATTCGTCGTCTAGTGGGTTATTGTTTTTGTTGTTGTTGCAAGTCACCTGTCAGTTGCCAGTTATTGTTTTTTTTTTTTGTATATGGTTGTTTGTTGTTGCTGTCATCATTGTACGTCATGTGCCAGACGACAGGTTCAGCTGTCAATGCAACGCAATGCATTTCACTGCACGTCTTCATCTTCATTGGGTGTTTTTATTTTTCCAAAGATATGCGAGAAAATGCAAATAAAATCACAGACAGAGGATCGGCAATCATTGATCGCATGGAGAAAGTTTTACCCAAGCACGGAAAGTTAGGATAAAATATGAAGAATACAATTTTTTTTATATATATGTACATATAAGACTGACAATGACTTTGTATGAAAAAAAATCATCGAGTTTGATTTTGAAGGTCATCCCCTAGTAATGCTCTATTGGATGAGAAAATCATTGTGAAGAATTTTCAGCGAAATCCGAATATGCGTAATGGACCCGCCGGGACCTTAAAGTAGGTGTTTTCATACCTAAATCGACAATTTCAAAATTGTATTGAAATGATGTCTCTCAAACGCATTAAACTAAAAATGTTATCTGCTGGAACATTTTATAGCTTTTGAACAAACTATAAATGAAACCAGTTGGGAAGGTTAGAACACATGGGAAATTTTAAAGTAGGTGTAATTATGATAGTTAGGATTATCAAAATTATAGTCGGTCTAGGCCGACTACAAATACCCTACACATATGTGTGGTTACCATTCAAAGTGGTATACAGGTCACCAGAGCATACGAATCCTGAAAATAACTACAAACTTTCCTTCCCTGAAGAATGTTCTTTCATTTGATAAGCACGTATACAGTAAAATTGATCTGTAGATGTAAATTTTATATGAGGTATTTGAACATAAGTGGTCGGTTCTCAGGTCACAATAGACCGATCTTGTTCAGACTGCTTAGATATATAAGTAATCTAAATCTAAAGTTTCATTGCTCTAGCTCTTCAACTTTTTCCGTAATCGTGATTTCAACAGACATACAGAAGGACAGACGGACAGACGGACAGACGGACAGACGGACAGACGGACAGACAGACAGACAGACGGACATCGCTAAATCGACTCAGGAGGTCATGCTAATCAAGAATATATATACTTTTCCATACCGGAGATGCTTTTTCAGGGTGTTACAAACGGCGTACCAAACTGAATATACCCTTTCACTCTTAGTGTAGGGTATAAAAATCGGATCAAAAATAAAGAAGCAGTGATTATTTAAATAGGCATCCTTCGTTTTTTATTTTCATCAGTTACTCCTCTCGAATCGAAATCATGATTTTCCATTGTCAGTATAGTGCACTTATTAGACTGACAATGGATTTTCATGATATCAAATCGAGAAAAACTGCTTTATTGAATAAGAAAATCGATTTTCATCGAAATCCGAATATGGGAAATGGACCCGTGGGATCTCAAAGTTCACGATTTTGAAAAAAAAAAAAAAAAAATACTAAGTTGATAGTTTGTGCTGAGTAATTAAATTCCATAACAGATAACATATCCTTTTTTTAGTTTATAGATTTTGGAAGACGGCATTTGAATTCAATTGACTCAACTGACTCTTCTCAAACCCAAAATCAATATACCAAGTAACATGATTTTGTACATTCCACTCATAATATAATATTGTTACGAAAAGAGGTAATTTGCTCCACTGTGCAAAAGTAAATGAAACGCAAGACAATTCAGCGCACTAAGCAATGTGTTAGAAAGAGACGGAAGACAGGGCATTAACAACACATAAGTGCAAATGAGATGCCAATATCATGCGTCATTCACGAGACGAGTAGAAAGTTCTGGAAACATGTCGAAGCTTGTCGAAATCAGTCGAACTAATGCATGCAGTATACAAGGGCGCCGCATTTGAGGCACAGCACTTCAGTAGTGATTGGAAAGTGGTCGAGTGCATCTCGTGTAAGAACTATGTTAAGTTAAATAGTGGATATTCAGCAATTGCTAGAATTTGTTATAAGTAAAGTTGTTTATTATAGTGAATTAATAAAGTTAATTGTTATAATTTAAACCAAACATAAGAGTGTTTTTATTTTGTACACAATCCAGTGATACGAACTTGTAGAACAGTTTTCCGTAGACTGAATTTTCGTAACAATATTAATTTGGCGCTATAATCATATAAGAACTTAGGCCAAACTCTCTCATGACTTGAGCTGTGCGTGGTATATTTGTACTCAAAGTGGTGGGACCTACAGTTTAAAGCCGAATATGAATGGCGGGTGAGAGCTTTCCATACTGCCGAGAGGTAGCGCGGTATAGAAAAATGTTTTCTATGAAGAGATGTTGTTAGCCCCAGTTGATGCATGAACATGAGACCTTTTGGATCACAGTCCAAAGCACTAACCTTTTGAGGCGTGGCAAAACTAACTCAAAACTTATATTTACCTAAGATGTCATATTTAAGGCATTTTTATAGATTTTTATTAATACATACAACGGTATTAATAAAATTCTATAAATTGTATAAATTCCAAATTCAGGTTGTTATGATCATGATTAGACCTTCTGGTTCATGTTACTGGTCGGATAATGACAAGGAATATATTCAATGATCCATGAATTATTAATAGTGATGATCACAAAAGAGATTACCAAGTCTCGATCTCGAAAATTATCGAAATATTAAATATCATCTCTTCTCCAATTTAGTTTTGGTGTTTATTCATTTAAAATAGGCACATTTAATTAAAAAATAAAATAATTCCGCAAGGAAATAGATGATGTATGTAATTATGTAATTGATTATTTTGTTTTACAAAAAAATTTGGATTTCTAATTAACCGTTCGTGAGCTGGACCATTAAAATATTTGTGATCAGCATTTAAATGTTTGTTTTATTCCTGTAACTAAATTTAAACTGATCTAGTTAGGAGTTTTGATTTTATTTTGGAGTGTCATTTTTATGACTTTATAACATAACATTGAAACCGTTTTTTAAATCCGAAGTGGTTTTCAATTTTAGACCAGTTTTCACAGAATTTTAATTTTAGCGAAAGATAAAATAATTGATTTTTATTTTCAAAATATCAAAGTTATAGCCACGAAATAAAATGAATACAAAAACTGAAGTCGGATCCGCACACAGAAAAATCATCTTTTGAAATGAGGTTGAAGAATGAAAAAGATAGTTGTACCAACATACAAACTTAAAATATTAGTCTAAACACATTTCTAATGGTTCTAAATCTGTACTAAATCTGTACTAAAACGGTTCGATATTGGTTTCAGTACAAACTACAACCATTTTCATTATGACAATAACAACCGACTAAGCAGTTCAGAGAACCGAATAAGTTGGTTGGGCAAAGTGTTGGTTTTCGCATTAAATCTCTATTCTGTGCGCACAACTTAGAATTGAAAACCATTTCATTGCAACATTTTATACCGAAACTGTAACGGGTTTCAATCTTTGGTTCAATACAATTTGGTTAATTATACACACAGACATCTCATCAAAGATCAGTGATCGCTTTTAATGTTTTATTTTTAATTATATTATCGAACATGTTCAAGCATTTAAATTTCCCATCCAAAGTTTTTAATTCATTTTCTCAATACAAAAACTTGTTTTCAAATAAATTCAAATTTTTTATATTTTTTATTTTTTGAAAATTGTGCACAACTTGCTGCCGAATGCAGCATGTTAAGCCAGTTGATAGCGCCACCTATGAGCACCAACAGTAACAACGATTACAGCAATAACAAGCACAAAATACACCAGCAATATTTGCATCGACAGCAACAACTGTGAGCAAATAGACGACTTGATAAGTGGAATTTATTTGACAATTTAATGATGTGAGTTTTTCCAATGAATTTCCTTCGCCTTCCTACTTGTTGGAATTACCATAGTCCGACAGTTTAACAGGCAGAAAAAAATACAACAAACATATAAATTTATTGGACAATTTGCATTTTTATAGCAATTTGATAGAAAACCGAATGTATGTAGCTGTAGTTGTGCGGAGTCAAAACGGTCTGGCAGTCAAGTCGTACTTTGATTCGTTGCAGTTAATTTGACCAATCGTAGAAATGCAAATTTTATGCAATACTTGCAATGAATAAATTTCAGAAAACACAAAAAACAACTTGTTTTAAAGCCATTTTTGTGTCTTTTTATTTTTGTTGGCCACTCTGGTCTACGCAGTCTGAGTCACACGGCAGTAATACAAGTGCTTTTTGTTTGTCTCATAATTTGAAGCACTTCAGTTGATCGCATATCTTAATTGTGTCATAATTCATACTTTTCATAACGCACACAGTGGTGCGTATTCTGCATGTAGTTCTGACTGTTTTAGTAGCTGTATTGTTAACATCAGTGACAACTTATTGACAGACAACATTTGTGCGACATGCATGTCAGACATTAATGGCTTTATAAATAACAACAATATAAAAAAATATATTAAATCTTAACCAGCAAAAACGAAAACAAGTGGCTATTACGCGTAATAAATCGTTTTTCGAAATCTAGACACGAGTTTTGTGAATTTTACCTGAAAGTCAATGGGACAAAATGTGCCTATTAATGGCATATTAAATTGAATTATGGTAAAACACTTGAATAGATTTAGATGGCCATATAAATTAATGGATTAGTTATAGTTGTTAAAAGATAAAATGCAAAGATTTATCTAGTTTTTAGATTTGACGGCTTTTTTGCTCGATAGTTTTAAATGCAAATAAAATGAATTTATCGTAATATATTTGAACGATTTCTCTAGCTCTATTCTACCAAATGAGACACCAAAAATTATGAGTTTTGATTATTCGCTGAAATACATCCTATTTTACATAATATCGCAGATTCTAAAAATTATGAAAAATTAGGCTAAATATCGTTAAACATATTTTGTCTAGTTAAGATCTCAATATTTTGAATATTGGAATTTTGGTATTCTTCGTAAACTAAAATTTAGGTAAAACTGCCCTAGTATCCAATTCCGCTCTATTTTTTTTTTGTTAAAGCATAAGAAAATAGCGGGAGTTTTTAAATGAAAATACACAGAAAAAAATTCATCAATATGTTGAATATATTCATAAATATTATGAATTTGTCTACTAACTAGCAGATTCATCATATTGATGAATATGATTATATACATATATTATATACTTATTATTATTTACATTATATACATCCATTATATTATTATATACAACCATTATATACATATATTAACTTATTCATACTATTGAACATCATAGTGAAGATCGAAATATTCAATACAATGAATTTAAATCGTCATGTTGCTGAATATAATTATTATATATATGAATAATTTAAAATTGTATTTTTTTACGTATTTTTCAAAATATTTTTTTTTTAGAAAATAATTGGAAAAAAAATCCTTAAAAAACATTGTTTGAAAAAAATTATATTAAAAAAAATGTTTTTCTCGAAAAAAAAAATTCAAAAAAAAAATGTTTGTCCGAAAAATAAATTCAAACAAATTTTTTTTTTCAAAAAAAAAATGATAACAAGTTTTTTTCTAAACAATTTTTTCAAATATAATTTTTTATTAAAAAAATTATAAATAAATATATTAGACATTTTTTTACTAAATTATGCATGTCAAGCAAGCACTATATATACAAGAACTACTTGAGTACTGAGAAGTACGGCAAAAAAAGAACGAAAAAAAATATTATGATTGAAATTTGGTTTAATTAACAGCATTCTTCAATTATGTTTTTGTTCAATTAATGAATTTACTTGATTTTTTTGTGGAAGTCGTATTTAAACATTTGCAAAAAAGATAATTCTATACGGCAGTTCAAAAAATATACATAATATAGTGGTCAATCCGGACGGGACAAAATCGGAGTGATTGTCTAGGTTCATATAGAAATTCTAAAAAGTTAGCGTACAAATTATTTTTTTGACTTATATTAAAAAATTGCTGATATCATGCACTTTCTTTTTGTATTTACACCCCAAGACAAAATTAGGAAGCAGGAAAGCAGGAAAATGGTTAGAAACATGCAGGCAAACACGCTACCTATACGCATTGAAATCACATTTTATATGAAGCTTTGAGGCAGGCAAAGGTGGGAATGTGGACAAAAGCTGCTAGTTCCCTGCTATAGCATGAAAATAAAATTGGTAGGGAAATGGCAGGCATAGGTAGGGAATGGTAGCCAAACAGGGTAAGGTGGGCAATAATCTGAAAGCAAAATGGTAGAGAATGGTAAGGAAAGGTAGGGATCATTAACATATGATTTAGATCATGGGTGACCAACCATCCCGCCCTCAACCAAAACTTCTTGTTGTACAACAACACCGACAAATTTAGTTTGTTGTATTTTCGCAAAAATCAATCGCTTCAATGATGTGTTGTTGGTTACGCATATTTCTGCTGCTTCACATTGTTATTGTGTCGCCTTGTTATTGTTATCGAAGTAAGCAATAACAAAACACGTTTTTTACAACAAGAAGATTATGTTTTGGGCGAAAATGGCAAAAAGAGCCAGTCGCTGGTCACCTCCTGATGTCAGCATAGATCACAGTGATAGGGAAAATATTCACTTAACAAACCGACTTAATAAACCGACGAAATGAAAACCGATTAAATAAAAAAACAAACGCACAAAAGACGCGGCGTGGCATATTAATTTGAAGCGTTACAAATAACTGCCTACAAATTTTAATACTGAAAATTTTTGAAGGCAAATTTTGATATTGTAAACATCATTTTCTATCGACAACTTGTTGATCAGGCTTTTAAAACTTCAAAACAGAAATAATGTAAACAAAATTTTCTGTCGACAACTTGTTGATCAAACTTATAAAATTTCAAAACAGAAATTCTATACCTTTTCCTTCCATATTCTAGCTATAAAGATACCTTTCATAACTTCAAAACCAAAACTTACAGAAAATGCTTTTACCTGTTAGGGGTAGGCTTGAACATACTAGTTTGCGGCGAAAATGCTGCTATATTCAATGCTTATTTTCAAAAATTCAAAATGCCTGCTATGTAATGTGTATTTCCTACCATATTCCTGTGAGTTTTCCTCAAAACTATTACTATAATACCAGTTTCCTTGCATATTTTTTTTCTCATAATAAATCACAGAAATGTTCCGGACGTAACAAAAAGTATCGTATAGAAATTATCACTACAATTTTTTTTTTTTCTAGAAATACTTTTTGCGTATTTTTGTTTTATAAATTATATAACAATATAACCAAGACAATTTACATGCTTATTTCAATTATAGTTATTTCGTAATAAATCACAGTATAATTCGGGACGTTCCGTATGGAAATATTCACTACGATTTTTGCATAAGTTTATTTTGTATCTGACAATATTAATATAAACATAATTACGAAATGAAAAGTAATGTACGATTCGATTACTAGATGTTTTTTATCACACGATTGAATAAACAATCAAGCTTTGAATCAGTTTCCAAAACAATTTAAATATCAATCATGTGATTATCTAATTTTCCATACAAAAATTGGGCAATCAAACGATTGATATTAAAATTAATTTAAAATTCTTTCAAAAGAAGATTGCTTATTCAATCGTGTGATTCGGGCTTTAAGTTTCTTTAATTTTTTTTTATTTTTTTTTTGTTATTTTTTATACTTTTGGTGCTCAAAGTAACATATGGGATTAGCTGTCAAAGTTTTTTCTAGAATTACTAGGAAATCGATGTTTACATTTTGGAAAATGCCTAGGAACTTCAGATTTAGGAATAGAAATTTAAATTTTAAAAAAATTGTTAGTTTAATATTATAATAAATGTATCTTTTTGGTTCCGGACGGGAAAATGGGACACCCATATACAAAAATCCAAATTTTGTCCGAAATTTTAATTTTAATGATTAATTTTCTGATTTAGAATTATGTATTAATGTTGTCGGAAAAAACAGAAACAAATTATTTGTATCTTTATGTTTTTTAAGTTATATAATATATAATATACACCAAGATAAAAATACTATATAAGTGCTATTTTTTTACCATTAAAAAATTGCAATAGAATAAATTATTATTTTAATCGAAAAATACCATTAAATGCTAGAAAATACCATGAGACTGCCATTGAGTTTATATGAAAAGGTTTATTTTGTGTATACTATTAAATCAATAATTGTCCTATTGACCAATTTTAATGGGATTTGAGGGATTTTTTTTTTTGGGTGTAGTTACATAAAGTACCGTTAAGGAATTGAATTTTCTTTTCCGATTTTTAGATGCACATATTTCAAATTCCAAGTCCACCGTTAGTTCAAAGATCGCGTTATTTCAAAGATTCGTGTATTTTGAATTTTTCGGTCGTAGTTGACATTTTTTGAAAATGCCCATATATCCTAGTATTTTCAGCATCAACAAAATAGTGTGAAATTGGGTACTAGAATATCGTCGACTCTTTATGTATTCGATACCATTGTACGATATTAGTTTCAATAAGAAAGTGTACTAATCATTGTTTTGACAATGCCCAAAAAAAGTTAAAATTTATAAAAATCTAGATTGAGTAATTTATTTTCTTATTGAAACTTGTGTCTGAAGCTAGATATGTATACAGAATAAAATGGGGTAATCGATAACGAAATTTTGAGATAATCAATGACAAAGTATAAATTTGAATTTTTATTCTTGTAAATTTCAAGTTTACGTACATGTTGAAAGAGGATGCAATCATGGAATTCAAAAGTGTGATATATCATTGGAAAGGTAATTTCATTTTCTAAATATGAGTTAAAAATTGTTATTTATTTATCAACATATTAACTTTATAACCAATTTTCTAGACTAGGTTATGTCAGTAATATGCATTTACTAAACACCCTGTATCTCAAACAGGGTTCAAAATAGGACATCATTTTATTTCAAATTTTCTTATTTTTTTGAGTCGTAGAATGATCCCTGAATTATTTACATCGATGAACCAAACACCCTGTATAATAATTGTTTTTTCAAATCACTCGTACAGTCCTGACATTAGAAACAAATTCACCAATACTGTTTTTTAGAAAACGTTACGTGATTGGAAAAAAAACTCAAAAGAAAAATTGTTTCCCGACATCCTTCCCTAAAAAACGACACGACTTAATTCTTTCCCAGGCAATTTGAAAATATATAAAATTCTTAGATAGAATTTCGACGGTTGCATTTTCTGCAGAAAGAAGTCTCAATCAATGAAGTTTTCTAGTAAGAATTTTTGAGAAAAAATTGAGTGGATCCCATAAATTTTAAATCAATATAGAATGCGTCTCATATTAGATATTTTTGAAGCAAAACTATTTGCTAAATCTTATTTTATAAGTTGAAATATAATTTTTTCAACTTATAAACAAATTTGCTAAGTTGTTAAATTTGCTAAATGAACATAAATATATATTTTAAATGTATATTTTAAAACGTAAACAAAAAAGTCTTCTAATTAAAAAAATATTACAAAGTAACGTACAATCAAAAACAGTTCACATCATTCCAAGTTATATTTTCACTATAACTTTATATTGTTTTCTGCTATCAAATACTTATTAGTTTTACTATAAAATTTCTGAATTCTGTACAACTTAATCCATTCCCAAATTCGCACAAATTATCTATTTGTTCTCTGCTTCATACAAATATTGTTGCTCAAGCTAAACTCAACAAACTTTTATGATAAGTTTTTCTTTTTTGTGGTCTTTAGCAAATATTTCTTAACAAATATTTAGCTGCTAGTACCAAAATCCTGTTGCATTAATCAGCTAAAAGTTATTGCTAAACCAAACGCAGACATTGAACTATAAACCGCCGCCGTCAATACGTCACTTCCAAGAGAAAGCACAAAAATATCAAGCGAACTATTTTAACTGCTTTAAGCCATGTTCACGAAGTTGCCGGCAATGATTTCAACCGACCAATACAATAATGACGTTGATCATAATGATGAAACGATTATGATTATGATGAAACTAGAACTATGCTATGAAATGCCAAAGCAATGAAACTTAAGTCAGAGCAACCAGACAATCCGAGCAATAATAAGTAAAGAAAATACTAAAGAATACCACAATGTAGTTGGTTGGGGGGCAACATAAAACGATTAATAATCCTTTGCCACATGTTGACAGCAACGGTTGCTGCCGCTGATGCTGTTGCTACATCTTCGACAGCAACTGATTCTATTTCGATAGTTAGATAGATGTTGGTTATTTTTCGAGGAATTCTTTTGCAAATTTATGTTTTCTTTTTTATCATGAAATATTACCTCCTCACCCAGGACCTCTTTTTCTGCTATGAAGTCAACCATTTATGTTTGTCTTACTCGCCTTCATCGTCTATCTAGTTAACATGATTTTCTCCTACTCAAATTCTTGCGCATTTATTTTCAATTTGACCATAGATTTTACTACATTTACTGTGTTTCGCCTTTTTGTTCTTGTCTTCTCTACTTCCGTTACTACTCTGGTCTCGGCTACACTTTTCCTTACTAAAGTTTCGTTATTTCCGCATTTTTTCACTTCACATAACTTACTTTCCAAGACTTCTACCACAAATACGTCTTGTTCAGTACCCACTTTCCCATTCTTTCCTCTACTGCTTGTACAAATTCTTGTATAGATTCTATCACTACCAAAGAGCTTATGCTTTGGGTCAATATTTAGCGTAGCTTCTGTGCGTCAAACATTTATTTTGTTCCGTATGCTCTGAGTAACCTAAACCCAAACTCAAACGAAGTCTCTACGAAAAAGACGACCCACTGTTGTAGTCGGATCCTCGGTATTCCGTATAACGAACTTCTCTAAATACAAATATTAACTTTAGCTTGCTATGTAATGCCGCAAAGTTCTTGGATAGAAAAGGATACAATTTGGTCTGTGCCTCAATAGGGATTTTACAGTTAACATGAACGTGCTTCCGGTTGGCGAGTACAAAAGAGAATAATGCACTAAGAACGATACCACTGCCAACGTAAATATAGAAAATTTCTGCCACTTGATGTTCGAGGCTCAAATTTTTGGGACGCATTGTGATGGACATGTTTATGCATTGTAAACAAAATTCTCAAGCAACATACATCCAGTAGACATGAAGAAGCGCCGTCAGCTGGAGCCAACAGAATATCAGAAAACGGAAAGTAGGAAGGAAACAAGTAGGTAAGGCGGCCAATGATATGAAAACTAGCCAGTTATTTCACTTTAGCTCCCCGTTTAGTGTCCTTGCGAATGTTGTAATCACGCTCTTGAGTTAATCGATGCCAATATAAACAGAGTATAATGTTGCATGTTTACACAATACTGTTGTTTGTTTATTTGTCTGCCTGTTTGTTTGCCAACATGTTGTTTGGTTGATGTACATACGGTTTTTTGTATTTTATAAAATATGACGTGTGCACCATTTAATAGTAGGGAATCAAATTTTTATAAAAAACTGTAAAATAAACTATTTTATAACGTATTAAATTGTGCGATTTTTAGGGGCGGTGCTTTTATTCTTATTGGTATCCTAATAAGAAGAATGCTTAACATATTTATAAAATTTTAACTTTGATAAGATCCCATTAAAGACTTAACAATATTAGGGATTCGTACTCTGACTTCTGATTTCACGTTTTAAAAATTGAGAGGGGTTTCGAACCAGCGTCATTCCACTAGTAGACTAATGTAATAACCATCTGAGCTACCGACACTACTTTTTGCAGTTCTTTTTATTTTGAGCATTTTTAATTGTGGGTCGATTTCTTAATTAATTCAATATATCTATTTTAATCTTTGCTTTATAACATCTAATAATAATATAATAGTTTGGCGCTACAGTCCTGTATAGAACTTCGGCCGAGCTCTCTCACCATTTTGAGCTGTGCGTGTTATATTTGTACTCAAAGTGGTGGGACCTACAGTTTATTGCCGAATCCGAACGGCGGGTGAGAGCTTTTTCATAGGCAATAGTTTTACTCTCGTAGGTTTGCCATTTACTGACGAGAGGTAGCGCGGTATAGAAAAATGTTTCTATGAAAAGATGTTGTTAGCCCCAGTCCAGGCTTGCACCGGGGACCTTTCGGCTCGCAGTCCAACGCACTAACCACTGACCTACCGCGGCTTTATAACATCTACTGTTCTTTTATTGGTTTATCTTTTATTATTACTTTTCATATATTTATATTTCATATTTGAGTTTTCAAAGGTATCAAAGTGCCATAATATCACACAAATATCACACATTCTATCATACAAACCGCCATTTTGCATAGAAATTTTTTTTTTTTTTGTAAGCCTAATAAACCTGTCAACCCTGGCATTGGACACGTATATATATCCTGATAGAGCAGCATACTCTGCAAATTTTTCTTTACAGCTTCATTCGACTTTTTGCGTATCTTTTCAGTTCTACTGCAACGCGCACCATCATATCCAATAAAAATGTTCACATCTCACTTACAGTGTTGCCAACAACAGAAGAAAAGGAGAAAAGCAAAAAAAAACATATAAAACAATAAAAAAAAGTGTGCAAGCGAAAGGACCCAAAATTATGTGCATAAAACGCGCATAAATAATCGCTTTAAGTGCATTAGAAGGATGTGTGCCGAGCCGAGGACGTTGCGTTGCGATGCAATGTGATGTGATGCCTTGCGTTGTAATGATGATGACGTTGCACAAGTCCTGGACACACACACATACACATATATACACTAGAGGTTACAATCAAAATGTGCGATATTCAAGACGCAATCTCTAGTAGACTTTGTAAGTTTTATACTCAAAAATAATGTTGTTTTTTAATATATGCAGTTTTAAAACAAAATTAGAGTCAGCTCGTCTTTAAAGTATACACAGAAAAAAAAATAATCGACGTAAATATAGCAACCGATATTAATTGCATTCATTAATCAATGCAGCAATGAAATTTACTAATTTAATGAAAACATTTGCTATTCTTCGTTATATAAGCAACTGCTTTCGGTAATATGAATATTTGTACTTCAATGCAGCAAATAATTTAGTTGCTGAAATTGCGCAGACTAATTATTTTGCTGCATTGACGTACAAATAGTCATATTAGCAAACGTATGTAATTGCTGATTTAAGGGCAGACGAACAGACAGACAGACAGACGGACATCGCTAAATCGACTCAGGAGGTCATGCTGATCAAGAATATATATACTTTTCCATACCGGAGATCCTTTTTCAGGGTGTTACAAACAGCGTACCAAACTGAATATACCCTTTCACTCTTAGTGTAGGGTATAAAAAGAGGTACCTCTCGGCAGACAAACGCTAACCTCCAAGAAGAAACAAGGGTAATGTGGACTGATCATTAAATTCTATCCTTGTCATAACCCGACCAGTTACATGATCAATATGATTTTACCATGATCTTGTCCCTAATATGGTAAAGTACTTTGGAGACAAGTGTTTGAAATCATCCTTTGTTTTTGTGGTATATCAACATAATTTTGAATATATAGTTTTTTTTTATATAGATTAAGATAGAGTACTAGATATATATATATATATATATATATATATATATATATATATATATATATATATATTAGATTATTCTAGGCTAAATTACAAACCATATATTTTTCAAATTTAATTTCGACATGGGAATGGAACCCTATTTACGGATTTGTTGGAAACTATTAAAATCGCATCACATACGAGAGTGCGTTGTCGTCGTCGCGCATATCGCATACACTTTAAAAAGCAGCCAAGTCACCCAGCAGGCGACAAACAATGGCGTCCTGCTGCACGCGCGCCATGACACCATGACGTGATACCGTAACCGGAGGTCGGCTTCGGTTCGTAGCGCCTTTCGTTCAGTAGTGTCAACAGTCGTGAATATATGTGTGTGTGTGTGTGTGTGTGTGCATGTTTATGTGTACGGCGCTATGAGTGTAAAAGAAAAATAAAACTTTAAAGACGGCAACAAAGCAAACTAGAAGGCAAGCATCAAATATGACCGAAGCGGAAGTGCTGCCAAATCAGGAAAATGAATTTTCAAGCGGCACCGAACAAAAGCAACGTAGTGGCAAAAATATCTATATGTACTATATAAAACGAAAGGATTCTTCTACAGCGCAGTTCACTTATCGTTCGTTGTCGGGAAAATTTATGCTTCTAATAAAGCCATGAAAATGCCGAGGCAGCAGCGGCACATAATGGTTAAGAGATGATAAAAAAAAAGAAGATGCTGGCGGTTGGTCTAAAGCGGTAAGTTATGCTGCTTTCGTTTTAACGAGTTAAATGAAAAATTGAATTTAATTAACGTTAAACGTTCGGTAACGTCAGAGATGACAAAGCATCATCGTAGTCGTCGTCATCGTCATCAACAGCAGCACCAGCAGACACACTTACATTGGAGACAAGTTCTTGAAAGGATCCTTTGTTTTTGTGGTATAGCAACATAATTTTGTATTGTTTTGAAAAATAATTAAGTATATTTTATGGAATTTTAAAGAAAATGCAATAATAAATTTTATAAGTTAAAAATAATTAATAATAAAAAAAATTCTTAATTAACGATCATACTAAATAATTAATAAAGAACATGTTATAACTCAATAGCTTTTGAATCATTTTAGAAGTTGAAGTTGTGATATTTTGATAGTTAATGTCATGAAGTTATAATTTTGAAAGTCTAAGCCGTCCGATAATGTGTGAAGCAATGAAAATGCTAAAATTAAGATAGTTTTTCCCAACATTAAGAAAACATTGTGTTTATGAAAGTCTTGATGCGACTATCTGTTTAAATTTACCACAACACCAATGAAAATTGAGATATTTACAGTTGACTGAATTGCGGGACAAATGCAGCATTTGGATAATATAACCATTTGGTGAGGTTATATCACATGGAAAATTTTAAAGTAGGTGTTATTATGCTATTTAGGATTACCAATATTATAGTCGGTCTAAGCCGACTATAAATACCCTACCCATATGTGTGGGTATTTAAAGTCATTCAAAGTGGTACATAGGTCACAAGGGTATACGAATCCTAAAAATAACTACAAAATTTCAATCGCTAAAGAATTTCTATTCATTTGATACCCATATTTGCAAATGGGTAGGTGTACCGAATTTCGTGTTTTTTTTTTGGAACCACAAGTCGTTTCGCCGGAAAACATTATTTTCATGTATTTGAGCATGATGCCAATATATATTTGAAAAAAGTTTACCTAAGCACGTATACAGTAAAATTGATCTGTAGATGTAAATTTTATGAGAGGTATTTGAACATAAGTGGTCGGTTCTCAGGTCACAATAGACCGATCATTCCAATTTTCTTGTTCAGATAGCTTAGATATATAAGTAATCTAAATCTAAAGCTGCATTGCACTAGCTCTTCTACTTTTTCTGTAATCGTATTTTCAACAGACAGACAGAGGGACAGGCAGACCGCCAGACGGACATCGCCAAATCGACTCAGGAGGTCATGCTGATCAAGAATATATATACTTTTCCATACCGGAGATGCTTTCTTTAGGGTGATACAAACGGCGTACCGAACTGAATATACCCTTTCACTCTTATGCCCGTAACTTCAACGAGTAGATATCTATTGGTGTTCGTACCGAACAGATATCTCTTACCTATCCGGTGTTTTTACTCCTTAACTATGCGTTGAAGTTACGAAATTTTGCTTACACGATAGATAACTAAGCACCAGTAGATATCTATTCGTTGAAGTTACGGGCATTAGTGTGTGGTATAAAAAAGGTAGACTTTTACTTTACGCTCGAATTGTCTACAACAGTTATTAAATAAATGCAATTGTGTATAAAAGATTTTAACTTCAATTTCTCATTTTTATGATAAAAGTGAAAATAGAAATAACTGGGATTGAAATTTTCAACACGTGAAGGAAAATGGTTTCTCTTCAGAGTACACCATGCTGAAAAACAACGGCACCAGACCTGATACATGTTTCAAATCGATTACAATTTTACAATCGAAGGCTTTATAAAAGCGATGTCGATGTACAACAACGATACTTCGTTAATTCTAAAATAAATAAAAATACTTTAGTTTTAATTTATTTCAATAAAAATTATATAAAAGCATAAATATTTAATTTTCCAAATCGAAAATTCATTAAATTATGTCCTATAATCATGAGATAACGATATAGGACATTCTAATTTCGGGGCGACCAGTTGTCAAAGGAAAATACAAAAAAAAAATTAAAAAATGGGAAAATATTAGTAATTTTTAATTGTAAAAACTTGTATTTGGAATCCAAGTGAGAACCAAAAAAGTTTTGAACTTCTATATTTCTTTTTTTTTTTGAAGGGAAATGTTAAATTTTCTCTGAATTTATCGGTAGGCCTAAAAAAAATAAAATACCATGCCTTTCAAATAGCTAGAAAGTAATGAAAATACAAAAAGAAATCGAAAACCAAAGTGAGCGTGGAAAAAATTGTAAAGTGAGGTGATATATTATACAAATATTACAAAAATAATGTGATTTCAAGGTCACTTATTGCTCTATAAAACTTAAATGATTTTTATAAACATATTTTATATTTAATTAGAAGGCGTAGAAAAAACGAAAAATCTACCTATTAGCTTTATTCTTGAAGTAGACTGATTTATTAATATAAAAAGTATAATACAATGTTACTGATTTATACAGATTTAATCAACGAGAACACAACGAACTGACAGCAACTCGAATTATATGTTAATTAACTGTAAACATAATATTTGTACTTACCGACATGATATTTTTGATAAACATTTTCATTATTTTTATTTTGTTTCAGTCATCATGAAATCATACAGATGAAGTAAGCATTGACGAAATCATATTTATAAAAATAAAATCAAAATGTTTTAATCAGTCACTTTTTAATGTTAAATGTAAGCAGGCATGTTTTTCTATATTTTGAGATAAATATATTTAGGCTGTCTGCGAATTCGATTAAATTCCTGGCTCTTGATAAATTTTTAGAAGTTACCGATAATTCAGCGTTTACCATCATCGTACAATTGACACACCACCACCTTAATTTTATTTCAATATTTATATTAAAATTTAAGATTTACACCTGAATGATTTTATCATGGTTTCTGTAGATTAAATTTTTATTGTCAAATATAAATGTTTCCGTTTTTTTAATACTACATGAAGACATTTCAACTTTTAACACTTTAGTTTGCAGTTAGAATTAAATTATTTTTACTAATCTCACGAATATTCAATAAAATTTCATTAAATAAAATTATTATAATAAACAAATGCAATTTACTGTATTTCTTTTGATTTTTTAACACTTAAATCACCGGTCTCATGTTTTCTTTTTATATATACGCATATATTTCACATTTAAATGTCACGTTGACACTATTATTTTTCTGCTTAATTAAAGCATATATCATTTTATTCATCATATTGTGCACAAATTTTTAATGAAATTAGAATAAAAACATATATTAAATAAACAAACGCGTTTACTTTCTGTGCGCACATTTTAATTTTTTTACATAAAAAAACGCAGATCCACACGCGACGAGATCAAAAACATACTGAATTTTACACTTGTCTCAATTGATTTGCAGCAATCTGCATTCTCACTCTCCAACCCACCGCTCTATTGCAATTCAAATATGGTAAACAGAAGACAAGAAGTGAGAGTATGTGTGAAATGAGTTGCAAATTGCAATGAGAGATCTATCGCTATTACACTAATTCCTTTGTTCTATTTGCCTAATTTGATGTAATGCAATGGAGGGCAATGGAAGGGGAACGTCATAAATGCTCAAATGCAAAATTTAGTAATTTATTTTTCTAGTCGCGTGCGGTTCTTTGCTTCTGTATGTGAAATATTTCTTAATGTGGACTATTTGTTAATGTGAATAATTAAAACACGTATTATTTAAATCAGAATATAAATAAGTTAGGTGTTAAGTAATTCCCCTCAAAACTGTATCTAAATGAAAAGTGAAAAAAATGTGCAAAGAGATTTTTGAGCGAATAAAAAGAAAACAGAATAGCAACAAGCGAAAAAAAAATGCTCGCAAATAGAAAAAATAAAAAACTGTATGAGAGAAATACTTTCCATTGATTAATGTAATGGTAAGTCAATTTTATATTTTAATTATTACAAATTTTAATATTTAAAAGGAACAAATTTATCAATTTTAATATAAAAACACACATTTTTAATGATGAATGTTCGATGTTAATCACAAAAATACTTTAAGTATTAAACAATTGAAATAAATATTTAATTTTTACTTTAAAATTCATGTTATTTCAATTATATCAAGATTTATAATTTATACTTAAATAAATAAAATAAAACTAAAAGTCATCAACTACATCTTCGAAATGCCAATTATTCATTTACAAAAAAATCGTTATATATCTGTCAATTTCTGAACTATGAGCTCAATATTTGTACCAAATGTTAATAAAATGTGAATCTATGAATTAACATTTCAAATTTAAAAATATATCAATAACTTTTTATAATAAAAATCAACAAACTTGAAATTTCAGATTTACACAAAAATGTATTTGGTGACTTTTAGTTCTACAACGACGATATGTACGTAAATATATTTATAGTTCAAAACTTTGTGGTTTTAAAATCGATTTTTCAAATAATACTTAAGAAAAAGAATACTGTCTAAATGTTTTAACTTAAGCCGATTTTTGGTTTAACTTTTAATTAAACTTGAAACGGAAAAACATTTTTACATATTTTCGCATGTAGATATAATCAGTTAATTTATTGAAATAATTTGTCAATGCTCATTTTTTTTTCGGTATAAAATTGATGAATACATTTCGAAATAGTAGCAAAACTGGACGGTATTTGAAATCATCTTGATTGAAGATAATACTTTGCCACTGAGCCAGATGGCATATCTGCACATGTGTTGAAGAAGCGCGCGTCAACGCTGGCTTGTCCGTTGCGTAACCGAAAAAGGGCGAGGCTACGAACCCTGCCAATTACCGACCCATTGCAATATGCTCTGCACTCTCCAAGGTAATGGAGACCTTGTGAACTATCTTGAGCACAACGAATTGCTCAGTGACCGCCAATATGGTTTCCGTAGGGCCAGATCCACAGGTGACTTGATGGCGGTCCACCCCGAAAAGTGGAATATTTGTATTCACCTTTTCGGGGAGAGTAAAGCTGTTGCTCTCGATATTTCCAAGGATTTTGATCGAGTGTGGCATAAAGCCTTTGTTTCAAAACTAATTGCATTTGGTGTTGGTGAATCTTTTACTCGATGGATATCGAGTTTTCTCCACGATCGTTCTATACGAGTTGCGATGGATGGTGTTTTTTCAGAACAACATTCCATCAATTCTGAAGTTCCGCAGGGTTCCGTCCTATCCACGTCCCTATTTCTGGTATTTATCAATGACCTTCTGTCCTCGACCCAGAACTCAATCCATTCCTTTGCAGATGACAGTAACATTTGTCATTCATATTCGTTCAACAAGCGCCCAAACTCTTTGGAGATTGAGAGTAAAAGACGCACTATGAATGACACGCTCAATAATGACCTTAAATCAATCTCCGAGTGGGGTGTTGCAAATAGAGTAGATTTTAATGCCAGCAAGACCCAATTTTGTCTGTTATCCCACAAAAGAATGGATTCACCTCTCCCACCCCTCAATATGGTGCTGTAGATATTGCGCAGTCAGCTGATCTTGACGTTCTGGGCATATCAATTCAATGTGATCTCCGTTGGAATGATCACATTTTTAATGTGTCGAAAGAAGCGGCCAAGTGCCTCGGTTTTTTAAAACGGTGTAAAACATACTTCACTTCTGCTGACTTACGCACTGTCTACACTACCTATATTCGGCCTAAAATGAAATTCAATTCGCACATTTGGGCAGGAGCTCCTTGGAGTTCCTGGACCGAATTCAACAATGTGCGATATATTTAATAGGGGATGAAAATATCTCATCGTCTATTGGTTCTATTGTGCACCGAAGGACCGTTGGGTGTGTAAGCCTGTTTTATAGGTATTACAACGGTAAGTGTTCGAGTGAAATCCATGGCCAGGTCGTGTGTTTTCTCGTTCTACTCGGGCGTCAAACCAAGCCCACCCCTTCGTAGTCCACTCGAATCTCAGTAGAACCACGCATTATAGAGAGAATTCGTTCTTCAGTCGCACGACACGTTTGTGGAACAATCTCCCTGCGTCCGTTTTTCCCGTCATTTTTGATATTGGCAAGTTCAAAACTAACATTCACCGACAATACTCCATCTTTCCCCCTCCATTTAACCTATCATCCCTTCTTACGATCAACACTGTACATTGCATGAATAGGGGGCATCCCCTGAGCGTTGGTTAATTTGTTAAAAAAAAAAAAATTTAAACTCTTCTATTCGGTGTCGGTCTAATAACATTTAAATGGTGGATGAAAGAAGAGCCATATATGCTCTACAATTGCTTGCTAAATTTTTCTTCCATTTTTTATTTCATTTTTTGATTTCCTTATTTCAGATTTTTGTTTATTCATACATTTTTCATTCGATGTGTTCCATACATTTTTTTTTTTTTTTTGAATTATTTGACAAACCACAGATCAATATGTTTCTCCAAATTTACAAATTTTGATGTAGATTGCTCCAAATCCTCATATTACTGTATCCCTTTTTGAAGAACGGGTTTCCAAAATTATTTGGTTTTCTAAAACTTGCATCATCGTCGATTTATCAGACATAATTCTTTTTGATGAATCTGTTGTCTCCAATCAGATTGGGACTCAGACGAATTAACCAAAAATAGTATTTTCCCTCACTCACGAAATTTCAATAAACACAAATTCAAAGCCAGCCAATTTTAAAATAAAAATTAAATAAAACAAAAAAAATTCAAAGCCTACTTTACATACTGAAGCAAAAACTTGATTTGAAAATCAGCAATGCTTAAATTTTTTGTGTTTAACATTTGTCTATTTTTAACATCTAAATTTTGCGTTTGATATCGAAAGGTGGTACACATATTATTAATTTTTATTTTTTTTTATATAGTGATATTTTTATATATAAATTTTCAGAAATCATGGAATATTAAAAACTAAAAAATAACTTTTTATGGCATTGACCTGCACTAAATGCAGTAAAATCTTACCCTAAATTTTCTCATAATATAGTTAACCCTATTTTAAAACTTGAATTCTACTCTACACCATGAATCTTAAAGAACATAAATTCCGTCAGTACATATTCTGCGCTATCCTTAAATGCTCTGCACATAAATCAACGAATGAAGTGTAAAAAATGTTTTATGACTGCTGCTCATCACAAAAAAGGAAATTGCTCAAATTATCCTTATACACGTATATAAAGCAGGATACAGGACAGGAAACACTCTCAGCCACTTTAAGGTGTCCTCCAAATGGGGAGCATGTGTGGGTGTTGTGTGTGTCTGTCAGTTGATGTTGCATTTTTCACGTAGAACAAACGATACTCTGTTCATTTAACGTTTTTTTTTTACAGGACATTGGCTGAAGCTGATGCTGATGGTGCTACTGCTGCTATTGGCCACTTTAGTGTCAATGTGGGAATTTCATGGCATTGACCATTTGTTCTCAGTTACTACCAGCGTGAGTGTATCGTTTTTTTTTGGAAGCTCCTCTTATTTTGTCGTTGGGCGGCCAACGTAAGTTCGTTAGTTGTTGCTTGACGGGAGTGTTTTTTGGTTAGTTTTTTTAATATAGATATTCTATATATTTTTTGTAGTTGTTCTTTTTTGTAGTTTTGGCAACGTCTTTGACCCTGGGGTGCAATAAAATGGCAAATAAAGTGCATTGTTAACCTTATGAACGCATTGTCTACATTTTCATATGCAGTATGTGTTGTGTTGGTGTAATTTTCTCGGTATGTGTGTTTTTAGCACTACTCTGACGTCACTTTTTAGATGCCTAACTTAGTTTTGGTTGTCGAAAGTTTTTTTACAACACTTACGTCATAGTTGTTTTGACAACTTTGTGCACAATATGTTGTTGAAATTTAAAAATTTATATATATTCTTATCAGCATCACTACCCGAGTCCGTTTAGCCATGTCTGTATGTCTGTCCGTCTTGCTGTCTTGCTGTCCGAATACAGAATAACTTGAGAAATACTGATCAGAATGCGATGAAATTTCGTCTGAATATATTTTAGCCAAATGTTGGAACTGAGTTTGAAAATGAGCCAAATCGGTCAACGGACACGCCCACCTCCCATACAAGTCACTTTTATATAACTATTTCGGAACTAATAATTCGAAAAGTATTTAAGGTATAGTTATAAAATTTAAAAGGTATTGTTAAAATTCACCTATAAATATGTGGTCCAAAAATGGGCGTGATCCATTATTTCCCTGGTTTTCATAGTGGAAATTTAATCCGTAAATTATTAAAATCAAAACTATGAAATATTAGCCTTTCAAAATTTTAAATATAGCGTGGTTTATATTTATTATATTTTTCAAATTTTTATTTTTTTAATTTATGGGGATATAAGACGTAAATTTCTGATATATGAATAATATTCTGAGGGAGGGTAGGTTCAGCATAATTAAAAACTTTAAAATTAAGGTATGCAATTAAATATCTCACATTAATATCCCCACCAAAGGTGTAGGGTATTCCATAGTCGGGCCCGACCGACTATAAAAATCCGCCCCATGTGACCGAACTTATCCATGTGACTTAACTTTCCCAACTTGGCTAGACTGGGACTAACAACATCTTTTCATAGAAACATTTTTCTATACCGCGCTACCTCTCGGAAAACCTACGAGAGTAAAACATTTCCTATGAAAAACTCTCACCAACCACTTTGAGTACAAATATAACACGGTCAGCTCAAATTGTTGAGAGATCTCGACCTAAGTTCTTATAGCACTGGAGCGCCAATTATTATTACCATATTAGGCACGATGGTTCCTTAATATTTCTCAATAAATGATATTCTTCAAGATTTAATTTCAAGGCATGGCAGTCTTGTTCTTGCATTGGTAGGTCGATTCTGTACTCTTTTTTTTGCTTTTTTTCTCATTCTCTCTGAAATAGGCTTGTATTTCTTGCCAATGTTACAAGTCTACATTGTAAAATCTAATTTCTGTGACATGTTTAAAGGTCTGCAGGATGTATCAATTTACTACTTCCTAGGACAATGCCGTGTCAAAGTGGCCGAATCGGCTCATATAAAAGTTTGACAAATATGATAGTTAATAGAACAATTTTAACGTAGAACTATTAAGTTCACTTTGTTCTATAGTTTTTCTGATAATCAAAAACGTTCATATTAGTGAGTGAAAAAATCTTTATTCACGCTGAATTTGAAATAAAAAAAAAATTGGAACACTCTATTTCTTGTGCATCTCTTGGGATTTTAATTAAACATTAGCACAAATGCATTTGAAACACATTTCAAGATATTCATTTTATTTTAAAGCATTCTAATGAATATGTTGCTCACAACAACAAAGCACCAAGTACTACCAAAACACAAACAAAACATAACTGCAGTGAAGTACAGTGAAGTGCATTGGTGATGTGCGATAAAAATACAAATACTGAAATAAACTTTTATATTTTTTGTTATCATTCTTCTTAGTCTACCATGTCTCGGAGACCTCCGATGCCTCGAATTTTTATCGAATATCTTCGAGAAAAATGTTCTATCTCGTTGTTTTATAGATTCTTATTTTTATAATTTCTCGTACATTCAAATTTATTGAAAAGATACGATATATAAACAAGAAATATCGAACTTTGATCATTTTTTTTACTCAATATTCTTTCTATTTCAAAAATTTCTCATACCGAGAAAACTCCGATAAAAGTCATCGATATCTACGTATAATGATATTAATAGTTTCGCACTTCAGTCCTATAATAACTTAGGTCGAGCTCTCTCATCATTTTGAGCTGTGCGTGTTATATTTGTACTCAAAGTGGTGGGACCTACAGTTTATTGCCGAATCCGAACGGCCGGTGAGAGCTTTTCATAGCCAATATTTTACTCTCATCGGTTTGCCATTTACTGCCGAGAGGTAGCGCGGTATAGAAAAATGTTTGTATGAAAAGATGTTGTTAGCCCAGGTAGTTCCAGGTTTGAACCGGGGACCTTTCGGCTCAAAGTCCAACGCACTAGTCACTGAGCTACCGCGGCTACGGATATCTACTTATCATGTATGTCAAATTTGACGCTCGATATCGGTACGAGTAAGTGTCCGATATCGTGTGATTTCTCCTTTTACTCGCATTGAGCTCACAACGATTTCGAAGCGGATGGCATACTGGGTTACTGTTAAGAATTTCCATTAATATGGAAATATAGAAACATTCAAAGGTATAAGAAAATCATATAATATTTTATATTAAGTTTTTTTTATCGAACAAATTTATTTTGTTTCATTTTTTAATTTTTCAAATAAAAAAATATATATTTTTTTGGATTATATATTGCTTTTCGACCAATGCGTTGTGTTGTCATAATTTTTTTTTAACAATATTTTTTTTTTTGAAAAAATAATGTATTTTTTTTTTAACACATAAATACGGAGAACAACATTACTTCCTTCGAACACAGAGCGGCATATTTGTTGTTGTTTTCTATGTTCGTCTTCTCACTCGTTGCACTCACTGCATTCGTTGCATGTTCAACGACAGTTGTATGATTTGGTTTTACAAAACATTGAATGTTTTCAAAAAAAAAATGTCTTGACACTACTTGACACTAATGAAACAAATACTGCAGTGAAGTGTAGTCGCTGGAGAAACTTCACTATAACACAAACGACTGTCATTGCAAAATAAACCAAGTACTGTAGAGTGCAGTAGTACAGAGAGGAAACTTCAAATACATGTGTGAGGATGACTAAAATTAGTCTTGTTTATGCAGGGTCGTTCATATTTTTGCATCGGAATGTCAAACTTGTTCTTGTTCTTCCAAAATTGCAAAAACAAGAACGAGAATAAGAGTTTTGCATTTTTTGCATTTTGAGTTTATTTCAAAATATCAACTTAAATATTCTTAATGGAATACAAAACAAATTATGGTAGTCTTACCATAAATCAGAAATCTATTACAAAATCTAATCTATAAATTTAGAAATTATGTTTAATAAAATTTATTTCTTCCAATATTTTATAAAAATCCATCGCATTAATTGTTTGCTGTTTCAAATTTGTTTTTTTTTTCAGTACAAAACGAACGTATTTCATTTATATTCAATATGTTCTATTTCAGTAGAACAAATCGAATATAAAGGCCAATTATTTAAATACTGGTCGAAAGCTAATTTCAAAACATGCCCGTACAAATAAAGAGCATTCGTATTTAATTAATAATTAAATAATTATATTGTTTAAAATTACTTTTGAACAGAATTTCATAAATAAAAATTCAATTAATTAACAACATAATTTCTTTCATTAAAACCCCATGGTAAACGATCTGAACTTCCCGTCGCGGTACATCTAAGTCAACAACAATGACAACAAACTACTTTCAACAGCCTATAGGAACCAATCTCTGTCTGTGAGTTCGACCGACCGGCCGGCTGTCCAAACGGACCGGACGACAGATCGGCCGAACAGAACGTATAGAACTTAATTTGCATTTTAATGTCGGCTTTTAGGTTTTTTTTCACTCTCGCACGTTTCATGTTCAGTTAATGACAGTTAACGGTGAGTATGGTTTGAAAAGGTAGTAGAGCTGCTGGTAAATGGAGGTGTTCAGTGAGTGGTCTCGGCGCATATGAGGAATTAAAAAATCCATGTTGCTGGCTATGTTGGAAATTTGTTTATGCAAATGTCAACAACAGCCAGTGTTGAGGACAGCATAGACAACAAATTAAAATGGACAACATGTTGGTGACTAATTGAAATTAATTCGATGCGGATATAGTACAAAATATCATGAATGAAGTGAACACAAAAATACAAAAAAAAACACACAACACAGTGGAAAATAATCAAAATTTTTAATAAGCTGTTTTAATAACTAGAAACGTGTGTCTGACATTTACGAGCTAACATTTTCCAACAATTTGTTGCAATTACATGATTTTATGGGGCAGCAACAAAACACACACAAATTGTTGCTAAAATTGTTAAATTTTATGACATATTTACTTTAATAAGCTCTAATAAATGAATAAAACCTAAATGTACACGAAATATAGGTATTTTTTTATATTTTTATAGCAAGTTTACTGCTTGCAATTACCACAACAAACATATTAAATTAGGAAAAAAAATACAACAAAAAAAAAAAAGAATTTTTCTTTATTGACCATCATAAAATATGTCCCTGCGCCAGAGTCATTAAAAATCATAGGCCATTCCTATGTTTTGGCCACGAACAAAATTATTATGATGCCCTATTAAAGTAGCTTGGCAATTAAACAACATCAGTAGCTCCAGAAAAAAGTATCTACAACAGTTTTGCTACTTCCTTCACATCTTCCTGCAGCAATATTGTTGTACTTTATGACTACGTCTTCTGTTCTATTTTAGCACAGTCAGTAGTAGTTATTTCTGCTGCCCTCGCAGTTCTTGTGTAAAAATCACGCGTATCGCGTTACATTTTCTGCGTTCATAAATTAAGCTCTATTTTTACTACTGTTTTGCCGGATGTTGCACGAAGTGCATGAAAAGCAGGTGAAATAAAATACTCGACTTGATTGCCTCAAGTAATTCGGCAGTTGTTCGTGATACTCTTAAAATAAGCTTTGAAAAAGTTTTGTTTTATTGCGGTTAAAAATTATGATTTAGAATAAAAAATAGATTCTCAGAGAACTCGTTATAATTATAAGAACTAAGGTACATTTTAAGGTAAAGTTGAAGAAATTTCATTGAATATATTATTTAAAAGTATAATTTATCAGAATTTTCTACCTGCAAGAAATTAATCAACAGGGATAGACATAATTATCTGATGGAATAATCAGTCCACGAGGTTTGAGTCAATCATATCAACCAAAAATATATAATAATGACACGCCTGTTTAAACTAAAAATATAAATCCAAAAGTTGATTTCTTCAAAACACAACTTTTCAACAACAACAAAAAGTTATGTTTAAAAATAATGTGTATACCACGCTCTTCTATAGATGGATGCAGCTCTGCAAAAAAGTATGTCCTTCAAAGCCCATGACTACACAAACATCTAAAATGAAGCAAAATCATAAAATAAGAGAACGAGAATACCCGTGGTGGCTAATCGTCCCAATTCCATTCAGAAGGGAGTTATAAGGGGACATGTCGTTACCGAAGTTTTTATTTTTTGCATGAGAACTTCTGTCATTTTTGGAGAAGTGTGTATCTAGTACACACTTCTCCGAAAATGACAGAAGTAGTCATGCAAAAAATAAAACCTTCGCTAAACACATATCCCCTTTTCTACATGATGTCTACATCTGCAAAAATGCATTGGAAACCCACTGCAAGACATTCACTTCATATCAAAACATTTCCTGTTGCCGTCTCTATGCTTGAAAATCAAATGAATGTGTTGCTCACAACAACAAATCACAAGTAGTGTCAAAACAAATTACATCAAGACGTAGTTGTAGTGAAGAGAACTATACTGATGAGCAGGGCAAGTTTATTTTGGCACAAAATATAGTTAAAAATGACACAAAAAAACAGTAAAAATGGCAAAAATGGCATTTTTTGGCAAAAGCCAAAAAACTTACCCTGCTGATGAGCAATCAAAATTCCAATACTGAAATTAACTGTTTATGACACTGAGGTGCATTTTACATCTTCTTTATCATTTTTATTAATATTGAATATAGAGAAAATTCAAAAGGTATAAGAAAATCATATAATATTTTTTATTCTATTTTTTTATATATCGAACAATATTTGTTCATTATAGAATATTTATGAATAAATAAAAAAAATTGTTGGATATATTGCTTTTCGATCAATGCATTGTTTTTGTCGTACAAAAATGTATTTATTTTTATAAAAAATAATGTTTGTTGTGTTTAAAAACACATAAATAATAATAATACAATACATTAATAGTAGGGCGCTACAATCCTATAAAAACTTAGGCCGACCTCTCTCACCATTTTGAGCTGTGCGTGTTATATTTGTACTCAAAGTGGTGGGACCTACAGTTTAATGCCGAATCCGAATGGCGGGTGAGAGTTTTTCATTGGCAATATTTTACTCTCGTAGGTTTGCCATTTACTGCCGAGAGGTAGCGCGGTATAGAAAAATGTTTCTATGAAAAGTTGTTGTTAGCCCCAGTCCAGACTTGAACCTGGAACCTTTCGGCTCATAGTCCAACGCACTAACTGTGAGCTACCGACGGTACCAAAAACACATAAATACCGACAAAAAAATACTGTCGTCGTACGCCGAGCGGCAGATTTGTTATTTTTTTACTCGTTGCAGTTGCGCTCACTTGCTGCACTCACTGCATTCGTTGCATGTTCAGCGACAAACATGTTCAGTGTTTACTGAATGTTTTGAAAAAAAAAAATGTCTTGACACTCTTGACACCAACGTAACAAATACTGCAGTGAAGTGTAGTCGCTGGAGAGACTTCACTATAACACAGTCGACTATCATTGCAAAATGAACTAAATACTGTAGTGTGCAATAGAGCATATTTTGCAGAGTGAACTTCAAATACGTGTGTACAGATGTTCAGTGTGTAACCTGCCCTATTTTGATTCTTGTAAATAGGGTTTTTGTTGTAAATAGAGCTAAACAAAACATGTTCGGTGGTTGGGGGGTGGTTTTAACGTTTTTTTTTGTCAGTACCAATTTTAATTGGCGCCTCAATTGAAAATTTTATTTTTTTTTGTATTTTAAACTTTCAAATATACCTGAAACCCCTGTTAATGCCCCGTTCATTTTTTTTATCTTGTTGGACAGAAAGGGGAGAATTTTTTGAATTTATATATTTTATTTAAAATTTAAAGAAGCTTTCGTATGTACTACTCTAACTTTTTGAAAAACAAATAACATGTTCGTTAATATTTCTTTCTTTTTAGTTCAGTAATTTGTATTAACTGCCTCTTATATGAAGGGGTGAATTAAGAATTCTTAGATACCTTTAGACATATCACTGAACTGGTCTTAAATAAAATAATTGTCAACAGATCCAAAATATCCAGTTGATCTAAAGTTATATTTTAAGTTATCTACACAGAAAAAAATGTGCATACATTTTATGTCTAGAGAACATAAAAATTTTGTTCTTAATATTTATGTATAAATTCTAATATTTATGAATTGTACATAATAATGATGAATCCAAATATCTTAAGGACATTGATTTAACAACCAGATGCATATAATTTATGTATTATTTACATACAAATTTCTGATTTGGGGTTCTGAAGGGCTTGTAGAGTTGGTTTGTGTATAAGACATATTTTGTTTGGGAACAAACTATATAATCGAATATTCGAACATCGATATTCGAAATATAATCGAAAATATTTGAAATCGAATATTTTCAGTCGAATATACAAGTGTATACAATTCGTTGGTTTTATTTCGTAAACATTTGTATTCAAATAAGCATTTTATTGAATATATGTTAAGAAAACGAATGCGTAACAACAGAAATTAATTTATAGAAGCAGAGCCGAAATCGATGGAGTCGGAGGAGAAGAACTTGGTGTTGGGAAAATATATGGTATAGTGTAAAGGTAAAAGTGTAAGATAAATAATATAATTGAAATAAATAAAATATATAAATCACAGCTCGGTACAGAATATTTTTTTTTTAAATAATATTAAATAATGTAAAATATTAAATATGTAAAATTACATAAATGTTGAGATTGTGTGCATAAAATGTATGAACATGTGTACATAAAATAAAGGGTTTTTCAAAAAGAGCGCTACAAAAGTTTTTTCCAAGGGTTCTTCTACAGGGACGCTACAAAAGTAGAGCTCTTTTGATATTTCTCTTCAGTAAGGTTTGCCATTTCATGATGGAAAGATATACGAGCCAACAACGAGTCAAAATTATTAAAATTTACTACCGAAATTCGAATTCGTATATCTTTCCATCATGAAATGGCAAACCTTACTGAAGAGAAATGTCAAAAGAGCGGCAAGAAGTAAGGCGTCGTTTGCTGTCCCTGTCGATCTACTTTTGTAGCGTCTCTGTTGAAAAACCCTTTATATGGAATTAATACATTAATACGATGAAATTGGTCCTTGGTTGAGGTACTCGACAAAATACATAAAATAAATGTACAAATACATAAATGTTAAGACTTTCTTTTTTCTGTGTATGAGATGTCCATTCAACCCTTCGGTAACTTTAGATAGGTCTAAATGTATCTCGTGTTTTCTCTGCGTGTTTAAATTGACAGTTTTTGTCATATAAAGGGGACAGAACAGGATCGATTTAAATTGTTTCCCGTAGATGAAAAATGGGAGAGCAGAGGCAAAAATGGACGAGGTCTACGCTCCCTGAACTGGGTGATGAAGACGTATTTTATTTTACACCAGCTTGTTGGTAGCCTAATTGGTTAATACAACCGCTGCCTATGATATTGAAATATTTACGATGGTGGGTAAATAAGTAGCTGAAAGTAAAAAGATATATTTTTGTCACACCCAAATCAAACATTTTGTTTGTCAAGAGGTATCTGTCAAAGAGTAAAACGATCACAACATAAAGAAATGAAACGCTGGTAAGACTTTTGGTCGAATTAAGAAGATGAAACAAACGTATATTTGAGGGCCACAAAAATCGTATTATTTGTAGGGCATCAAAAAATTAAAGAATTGTTGAACGTAGTGTATCGATCTAAAAGGAGACTGTATTGAAAAATAAAATTCAAACTTTCAGGGACTTATGGACCCACCCTCGTATGTGGTGCTTTGTGGCAAAGTTGAGATTCTTTGAAGTTGTGACATTTATCAACGTTCGTGTCAGCGTATTTGTTGATCGTTTTTCCACATAATTTTAAATTCTGTTTCGTTTCTGACTAAATAACTTCAATAATTTAAAAAAAATATATATTTCATTCAATATATTATACTTCATTACGATTATATTCATCATTGAACTTAAAAATCAAAAAAAAATGTAAATATCGCACACATGGTGTTTTTTTTTTTTTTTTTTTTTTTTTTTTTGCTAAAGTGGTAAAGTACTTTGGCACCGTAAAAACCTACATAATTCCTTAATCATTGTAAAAGTGGGTAAACTATTCCAGCTGACAACAACGTACCAAAACAAGGCGTTTTGATTACAACCTTTGAAATTTTTATATTTTTTAATATGAAAACTACGCAAAACACACCTTGTTTGGAGCACCACGTGTCAGAGTGCGTGTGAGTATGCCTCACAATATACGATACATACGCATCCTACTATAAAATATACGAGGTATTTTTATTTTTTGTGCCTAGCGCATCCCACCAGCAACGACCACGAACATTTTATCCTTGCGCGCTAAGTTTTCTGTTAAATTTCTTTTTTTATATTTTTCATATGCTTTCTTTGTTTTAACTAAAAACTATGCAAAGCGGCGTAAAATTGCTAAACCAACGACGACGACAACGATGACGATGACGACAATAACAACAAGAACAAGTAGAACCATAACAACACATAGTAGTTGTATCCATTGGATACCCGCTGGCACACACACAGTAGAAAGATACTTGTTGTATGTGTGGCAAAACCGCCAACAGTTACAAACAATTTGCATTAACGACATAAATTTATATATGTCAGCCGCAGACAGACGGACATATACACTGCAAAAGACAGACTGGCAGGCAGGCAGATAGTTGGGCAGACGGACGAACGTATGGACGGAGCGCAGACAGACACGCATGGCCGGAAAAAAGGCGTTTTAAAGGCAGCGCTGGAAAAAGTGTCATCTATCTCTATATCTTCCCCCGGTTATTCGTAACATATTCCAGCGCGTTCTTCCTTTTTTAGCACAATTCTCTGTTAGGTTTTTTTATTTTAATTTTTTTTTTCATATAAAGTTTAAAATGCATTCAACTTGTTTTGTGAACATTGTCAATCGCACACTTTTTTTTAATTTTATATTTTTTATTTTTTTAGTTTTTGTTAGTTTTATGTTGAAGTTCACATAAGCGCACATATAAATGGTTATTTATTTAATATGCTAATAATTTATGCATGGGCCACGCGTATCCACGGTAAGTCTCACGAGTTAGACGTTGAGTGGTTTGTTGTTTGGAAATATTCTTCTAATTATGTAAACTTTATGAGGTAATGAACATTAAATGCGCTTACTGCATTTGAAATAAATGGGGTAACATTGAAGGGTAAATTTTTCGGAAATTGGAAAATTTCTGTTAATAGATCAAGCGCTATTGATTTTGTCTACTACTTCACAGAAAAAAAATGTACATCATATTGATGAATTCCGTTCTGGAAACCATGATTCATTGTATTGAAGAAACATGCATAATATTAATGAGTAACGACATCAATGCTATGAATGCGATCATAAATATGATGAACGCTTGGTAACAGTCGAAAAAGTCTTCTTCAATATGATGAACTGTATGTGATGAATACGTTTCATCATATTAATGAACATCATAAAATTCAACACATATATATAATATTAAAGAATGGTATTTATTGTTCGTTCATTTTTTGCCATACTTCTCAGTTCTCAAGTACACACAAAAAATTTTACCAACTACCAGGATTCATTATATTGATAAATTCATTCATTGAATTAAAATCGTATTTTTTAAATGTTTCTCATTTTCAATATTTCTTTAAAATTTCAAACACAAATTTGTCTTCATTTACACATTTATGTATTTATAATTCTTAAAGTATTTATAATATTGAATTACTAATTATGCGAAGACTCCATTTCATCATATTAATTAATCAGTGTACATCATATTGATGAAATTTGATCAACAAACAATATTAATTTAAAAATCATAAATCTTATTATTATAATTACATAAATGTTTAAATGGAGACCAATTTTTGTTTGAAATTTTTTGATGTAAAAAATATTAAAAATGAAAAACACTGAAAAAATACGATTTTAGTTCAATGAATGAAATCTTCAATATGATGAATACTGGTAAAGGATTTTTCAACAAGGACGCTACAAAAGTAGAGCGACAGGGACAGCAAACGACGCCATATTTCTTGACGCTCTTTTGACATTTCTCTTCAGTATGGTTTGCCATTTCATGATGGAAAGATATACGAATTCGAATGTAAGTAGTAAATTTTAATAATTTCGACTCGTTGTTGGCTCGTATATCTTTCTATCATGCAATGGCAAACCTTACTAAAGAGAAATGTTAAAAGAGCGGCAAGAAATATGGCGTCGTTTGCTGTCCCTGTCGCTCTACTTTTGTAGCGCTCTTATTGAAAAACCCGGTAGTTGGTGAAATTGTTTTTTTGTGTGTAGTATTGTATGTGATTTCTTATATAATGCTTGCTCGACATGCATTGGTTAGAAAAATGTTTTGTAATATATTTATTTATAAATACAACTTGTTATTAATAAAAAGTTGTAATTATAAAAATATATAGTTATTAAAAAATTTTGTTTTTTTGTGTATACATTTTTTTTTTTTTTAAATTATCGATTTTTTTTTTAACTTTTTCTAACTTTTTTTAAGGACATAAAAAAAAATAAAAAAAAAATGTATAATATATATATATTTTTTTTTTGTAACATTAAAAAATATATTTATCAATATGACGATTCAAATTCATTGTATTGAATATTTCGTTCATCAATAAATTGAATACGTTCTTATATATACCTATAATGAATGCATGATGATGATTATGTTAGTTGGAGAAAAATTCATAATATTTATGAATAAATTCATCATTTTGATGAATTTTTTCTTTGTTATGAATGCAAACCAATCTGCATGAAAATGAAATACTGGCCGTTTGTTTCTACATACTGGCATATATATATATATATATTGAAAACAATATAAAGTCCTTCTAAGAAACCTTTATTTTTGCGAGCCGATATCTCGTACTTTAATTTAAAACTAGTTTTAAGCGTCGGTAGCTCGCCTGGTTAGTGCGATGGACTACGAGCGAAAAAGTTGCTGGTGCGTTCGACTACGAACCGAAAGGTCCGCGGTTCGATCCCCAGCGACTGCCAACATCTTTTTCATAGAAAACATTTTTCTATGCGACGCTACCTCTCGGCAGTAAATGGGCAAATCTACGAGAGTAAAACATTGCCTATGAAAAGCTCTCACCCGCCGTTCGGATTCGGCAATAAACTGTAGGTCCCACCAATTTGAGTACGAATATAACACGCACAGCTCAAATTGTGAGAGAGCTCGGCCGAAGTTCTATACAGGACTGTAGCGCCAAACTATTATTATTATTAGTTTCAAGCAGATCCGTTTGATAGATTTTAAGAAAATCCATCCAGTGCTGGTCGTATATTACTACATATAGTGCATACTATATTGGCCCATATCTTGATAACTACACCTTGAAAATGTAGATCTTACATAAAATGTAAAGAAATCTCGGAGTGTTTTCCAAATTTTTGAATAAATATCTTCAAACTCTTTTGGCAATAAAGTGACGTATAAAATAAAATTGTTAAGAAATTATAACCCTGTAAAGAGTTGATTCATATTAAGTATATTTATATTTTGATTTTGGAAGAATATCTTGGAAAATTTTTGTAACAATTTTAAGGCCAATGACATTGAATATTTACAATTTTGAATTCATCAATTAAAAAGTCGGAGAACCAAACAATTGAGTAAAAAAAATAATACATCAATTAAATATATTTCTTTTTTTTCAATCACAAATAACAATCCCTTTAATATTTCTAAAAAATCTATAAACATTTCTTTATTAAATATCGAATAGAGCAGTGTCTACACTAATTTAGAGTTACGAACAATTCTACCCCGATATTTTATCATATCTTCCCGTGCAATTATTGCCGAAACAATTCTTCCTTGGAGTATTCATTCCCGACACAATTTTTCCCCGGGCAACAATTGTATCTCTGACAATTTATTTCGGGAAAATTCTTTTCCGGACAGTTCATCCGAGTACAATTCGTCCTCGAACATTTCTTCCCCGGATAATTCTTCTTCGGTCAATTCTTTTCCAGACTATTCTTCGCCGCGAAAATTCTAATAGATAACGAGAATATTAATCTTCTAAAACTAAACATTAGTTTATAATAATATAATAGTTTGTCACTACAGTCCCGAGCTCTCTCATCATTTGAGCTGTGCGTGTTATATTTGTACTCAACCAACAGTTTATAGCCGAATCCGAACGGCGGGTGAGAGCTTTTGATAGACAATTTGACGTAGGTTTTCCATTTACTGCCGAGAGGTAGCGTCGCATTAATGTTTTCTATGAAACAGATGTCGCAGTCGCTGGGGATCGAGCCGTGGACCATTCGGCTCGTAGTCGATCGCACCAGCGACTTTTCGCTCGTTGTCCAACGCAATAACAAAACGAGCAACCGACGCTTTATTATAAATATAAAATTATTAAAAATTAAAATTGAGCGTTATTCATTGAAGGTTTGTTAAGTTATCAACATCTTTCTAATTTTTTGATAACATTTGCCATCGGATTCATGATATTTTTAATTTTTTGTTTTTTTTTTTTGTAGTGGTTGGATTTTTTCCAAATATTAGTTCATACATCAACATCTCATTTCGTAACTGCTCTTTGTCCAATACAGTGATGAACTTTCATATAAAACTACGATTCCAATATTGTTATTGGTTTTCAACATTGTCATTGTAAAACCTATATATAACAATCTTGTCTATCTGGTTTTATACCATATCTGCCGAATGAAAATAATACCCAAAATAATTCAAAAGTTCCGTTGCTTCACAAAGGATTATAATGTAATCCATCCAAACGTGAATATATTTGTGACACTGATTCCAAAAATTGAAATAGTTTTATCAAATAGGCTCCAATTTTTGAAGTAAATAGCATTTTTCCTTTTCACAAAAGATTGCCCTTTTTAAACCCTACACTAAGGGTGAAAGGGTATATTCAGTTTGGTACGCCATTTGTAACACCCAGAATGAAGCATCACCGGTATGGAAAAGTATATTTATTCTCAATCAGTATGACCTCCTGAGTCGATTTAGCGATGTCCGTTGGCTAGATCGATCCATTGTGACCTGTGATCTGACCATTTGTATTCAAATACCTAATATAAAATTTACATCTACAGATCGATTTTACTGTGTACGTGTTTAGATAAACTTTTTGGTCAAATATATATTGATTTCATGCTGAAATACATGAAAATAATGTAAAGTTGTTGGTTTTTATTCGACCTTAAAATGGAGTAATGCAAAAACTAATTTGTCGGGCTCTAGGTCTACCAAATGCAATATGCATTTTGCACTGGTTCAAAAAACCACAACAGTAATTGACAAAAAACCAAAATCTGGTTGGCCGACCGTAAAGCTGTTTCGGAAGCAGCCAAGCTTCCTCATCAGCGGTCTTGTGAGCAGTTTGTGCTTAGCTAAACCTAAACTTCACTTTGTATAATGAACATAATGCGAATTCAGTTCTGCACAAAGTGACGAATAGGCAAGCAGCAAAAACTGCACCAAGTTTAATTGTTGTCAATTACTGTAGTTGTATTGCATTATGCATTTGGTAACCCTAGAGCCCGACAAATTAGTTTTTGCATTACATGAAAATAATGTTTTCTCGCGAAACGACTTGTGGTTCTCAAAAAAAAAAAATCGAAATTCGGTACACCTACCCAAAGCAAATTTCTTTCGCTAGATTAATAAATACCACAATAAATTCATAATTTTCTTGGAAGATTTTAAAGAACTACATAGACAATTTATATAACATTTTTCCCACAAAGTTTTTCAATGACGCCATTTTCGAACTCAGCGATATTTTGACTTTTGCATTGTAATATCGGATTTAAAAAATAAGAGCTTTTATAATGAAAACTTTTAAATATACATAAATTTAAAAACTTAAATAAATTATAAAAAAAAAACGATATAAATTGAGCTATAATCCGAGTTTTTGAATAAACGTAAAATTTGTTTATTCAAAAACTCGGAAATAACGCATTACGCTACGCTATAAATCCGACATTTAACTTTGACTCCGCTGTCAAACATAACAAAATGTTGACTTATACCACAATAAATTAAATCAACACCCTGGCAACAGTACCACTTAAACTTTTATCTAATCGGCTTAAATTAAGTTAAAACTGTCCAAATGTCCCATAAAATCAAAAAAAAAAACACCAACCTGACGAAAATTTTCTACTTACTTATTTAATATGCAAATCGTATGATTACCTTTTTACCTTTTTTTTAACAAGAGAACATAAAAGTCATATACGTTATGATTACATGACAAATAGTGGGAATTTTATTTGCAAAACTACACAAAATAATTTTAGATTAAATTTACAACTACCAGGACATGCCCAACTATGGCAAACAACCAGAAAGTTACAACGTACTACACAAGGGACCAACATGTTCAAGGGAAAAAAGAGACCTACGTACCGGACACGCACACAGGAAACGTCAAAACCACACAAAAATGTAAAAATACATCAGAAATAATGTAATAGTACGTGGTAATCAGCTTATCATAATTACGACGAGATTAACTTAAGTAAAAGCAACTAAAAATGACGCTGATTAGCAAAGCACAAGGAAACTAGTAGGCGCTATAGGACCAAATGGAAAAAATTATAATTGTTGGTCTCGTGTTGACGGATGAAATGCCCAAAATGACTAATGAATGCGCTAAAATTAAATACAAAAGAATGAATGAATATGGGGTGGAGTGGTGGTGTATGAAGAGAATAGGAAAAAAGTTGCTACGTGAAAATAAATAATTGAGAGAACTTGATTAACTTCATTAGCAAATGGTACTGGATTTGCGAAAGATGAAAAAGTGCCTTAACGATGTGGAGGTGACAAAATACCGAGACAGACAGTCTAATGACAAAAATTTTAATGATCTGTGATATATTTTGTGCTGGATTTTAAGATAATATGAAATTGTGGAATACCAAAAAAAGTTAAATATTTAAAGAAAAGTTTAATTTTGAAATTGTGAATTAGATGAACAATTTAAGACACTCATTTACATAAGTTTGTAAATCTAGGTTTAATTGTAAAAACCTATTACATCAGATATTAAAAATCATTTATTATTGCATTATTCATTTCGTTTTCCATGGATACCATTCAATAGGCAAAATAAAATAAAGTAAATTAAAGAAAAAATATTGAACGTAAATATAGCAACTAAGATTAATTGATACAAAATAAATAATTTTATAATTATAATCAAATCAAATCATAACTGAGTTGCTATATATGCTAAAATATATACATATATACCATATACACCATATACACCAACCGACAGTTTTACAGGCAATACACAGTTTTACAGTCATTACACAGTTTTAAATTCACTACACAGTATTGCAGGTCTTTATTAACATTGGTTAATCGCAATTCACGCTTGTCTGTTCGGTTCGTCGGGTCGTTTTTCAGTACATCCTGCGTATATCATGACTTTGAAATTCTTCTCCGTATTTCTGTTTAATATTTCCTTTTCTACATATAGATTTATTGACAACGTGAAAGTGGTTCAAACTTCGAACAACAAATAGTAAGAAAAGTAGTAAAATAAATAAAAAAAATATTAAATAATATAATAAATAAAATAAATAAAAATAGCAAATAACAAATAATAAAAAACAGTTTATTCAGCGGGTGTATTATATTTCCTTTATTTGTTGTTCAATTAATTAATTAATATTATTAAATATTTAATCAATACAATTAGATCATATTGATTGATATTAATTGTGTTGATAATTTTTTTTTTTTTTTGTTATTTTTACAAATATATTTTTCTGTGTAGCCAATTTAAATAAGTGTCCTCGTGGACCGGTTTCAATAAAATAAAAGGCACTTTTAAGTTAGAAACTTGATTTTCTTATGTTAGGGTCTTATGTTAGAAATGATATGGTGCCTGTGGAATTCAATAAACTGGAAACCCTTTTTTTGTTAGAAACTTGTTTTATATAGGCCTCGTGGACCGATTTTAACAAATTAAAAATCATTTTTTCTACGATGTATACCGATAACTATGTTGAGTCCTCTACGACATATAAAAGGTTTTTCAATAAGCGCTACAAAAGTTTTAGATAACAATGAAATTCTTTATTCCTGTAAAAGTACGTTCGATACCATTATGTATGGAACTCGATTTCTTTTGCATGGCCACCACGGGCACGCTTGCAGAAGTCCAGACGCTGAACCCAATTTTCGAGGGTTTTCAAGCATAAATCGGCCGTTACTGCTGCAATTTCACGTTCGATATTCGTACGAAGTTCATCAATCGTCGCTGGCTTGTTGGCATGGACCATAGACTTGACGTATCCCCACATGAAATAGTCTAACGGCGTCAAATCGCACGACCGAGGCGGCCAATCGACTGGACCATTTCGTAAGATAACACCTTCTCCAAACTTGGTTTCCAATAAATTGATTGTGGCATTCGCTGTGTGGCTTGTGGTGCCGTCCTGTTGGAACCACATGTCCTCCAAGTCCATGTCATCCAATTGGGGCCAAAAATATTCGGTTATCATTTAACGGTATCGATTCCCATTCACAATAACGTGCCGGTCTTGATCATCACGGAAGAAGTACGGCCCAATGACGCCGCCGGCCCATAAACCGCACCAAACCGTAATTTTTTCGGGATGCAATGATGACTCATGGAGTACGTGTGGATTACTGTCTGACCAATAACGCATATTTTGTTTATTGACGAAGCCATTCAGCCAGAAATGAGCCTCATCGCTGAAGATGATTTTTCGATGAAAATCCGAATCATTTTCAAGTTGTTGCTCAGCCCAATTCACGAACATACGTCGCTTCTGGTGGTCAAGCGGCTTCAGTTCTTGCGTCAATTAGATTTTGTAAGGATGTAGGCCAAGATTTTTTCGCAAAATTCGCCACAAGGACTTCACAGAGATGCCCAACGCTTGAGAGCGACGTGTGAGAGACACATTTGGGCTTTCTTCAACTGAAGCCTTTGCGGTAGCAATATTCTCGACACTACGGGCACTTCTTTGTCTCACTGGCACGGGAACATTTTGTACTGTGCCTGTGGATTCAAATTTTTGCACTAGACGCTCAATTGTTGATCTGCTAGGACGATTATGACGACCATAAATTGGACGTAGCGCTCTTAACGTTGAGCCCACTGACTCCGAATTTCGGTAGTAAATTTTAATAATTTCGACTCATTGTTGGCTCGTATATCTTTCCACCATGAAATGGCAAACCTTACTGAAGAGAAATGTCAAAAGAGCAGCTAGAAATATGGCGTCGTTTGCTGTCCCTGTCGCTCTACTTTTGTAGCGTCCCATTTGAAAAACACTGTATTAGCGAAACTATAGCCGTTTTAATTAAAAAATACTCTGCCGTGAACCGATTTCAATAAACCAGCAAACCTCTTTTAAGTTTGAAACTTGATTTCTCTGAGCGTAAGTTAGAAATTCAATGGTGTCCGTGAACCGATTTCAATAAACTAGAAACAATAAACCATTTTGAAAACCATTCAACCATTCTAAAATTTGTAACGTTTGGGACCTATACGATGCGCGAATAGCGAAGATAGATTCCTTCTAAGTTAGAAACTAATCCCAGTGATCGATTTCCATATTTTATAAACCTTTTTGAACCTTTTATTTATCTTTAATTTGCAAAGTTAGAGAGTTCTAAGATACGTATTAATGAAGCTAATTTAAAATTTCCTTTTAGTGTATTTAAAAAGCTCTTATGAAATTTTAAAATAAACTAAATTATAAAAGTTTTGCTTGCCTTTTTTCTACTTAAGATTATTTACTACCATAAATTTAGTGACATTTCAGTTAAAGTGCCATTTTCCTGAATCAACTCTTAACTTTTGAACATAAAAACGAATGTTTACCAACTTATTGAGGTGTGTGCCATACCGTGGACGATCGTGAAACCCGTTACCTTTACACAGTCATGGACTGTTACATTGAAATATGTTTCCCCCGAGGACTAAGAAAGTGGAGGGTGACCCATTTAAAGTTTTGTTACCACTGACTACCTGCCTGCTTTCTCGCATGTCCTGTGGCTGCATGTTGCATTTTCTGCATATTTTTCTGTGTGGCATTAAAAAGTACCAAGTCGAGCGTATAACAAAATAAAAAAAAAATAATAATAAAGTTCGATGGAAAAATATTTCCGTGTAGTAAGCTGAGTTTGACACATGCATGAATAATGCATTTCACGTATACTCAAAGGATGTTGCCAAGGATAACGTTTTAATATATTTTTTTTATATATTTTTTCACGAAAAACTGCAAATGATGCAATTAACTTGTACCGACAAACGCAGTCAAATCTATAAAAATATTTAAAAAAAAGTTTATTTTTAATATATATTTTTTATATTGAGAATATTATATTATTTTAATATTTTCCTGTTTCCTTTCTGAGTGACGGAAATGTACTATTGTAAAATGGCAGCAAAAAAAAAAAAGAAATTGTCAGCATGCAAACATGTAAAAAGTCAAGCTGCACGACACAAACTATAGCTTAACTAGGGGCACGACCAGGGGTGGACTTATCGAGCTTTATGTTTTTAGACGGGCCATAAAATTTAATCGGATTATTAAATAGAATTTCGATTTTCGAATATGTATTTCAAAAGATTATATTTTAGAATCAATTTTTCACTTCCAAATTTGTTTAAAATCCATTTAATCCATATATCGGTCATTCTTAAACTAAATAGGCCCTTAATATTCCACCAGAGGTCTTTTTTGTATTTCTATCGTGCTTTTAGTTTGACCAAATGATTGTTTCTCAGTCGTAGTCGTCTCTAGAAACTGGCACGTAGACTGTCGCCCCGGAATTTGTAATAATGTCTAGAGTATATACTATATTAGGGTAGACATGATCATGACTTTATTATGCTTGTCATGTAACTGGTCAGGTTATGACAAGGGAAAAATACAATGATCAGTTCGCGGGAATGACCCTAGTACAATTTATATTTTTGAGGTTTATAGGATTTCTTAAGGATGTACGACATTCAAATTCGAGGCGACTATATGAATATTTCTACATGATTATATTAGATATTTAAATTAATAGGTTTTTTATACGCCAAGACTGGATTAGAGAAATTCATTAGGAATTAAAATGTTTAGAAATGCCTATTATAAGTTTACCATTTTAGGGTAGACATGATCATGACCTCTTTATTTTTGTCATGTAAAAGGTCGGGTTTATGACAATTGCAAAATGCAATGATCAGGTTTCGAACAAGACACTAGTACAATATCTGCTTGGGTTCATAGGATTTCTTAAAAATGTACGACATTTCAACTTCGAGGAGACGATATGCACACACAGAAAAATCGTCTTTAATTGAACCAACGTTTCAGTGTTGCAACCGCAATACATTCGTCATTAAAATAAATGTGCCTTAACTACATTAAAATGAAGTGCGCGACATATTTACGCATATATAATACATATAGAACACTTTACAAACAAAAATAATTTTTTAAAAATAAAATTTTAATTGGAGGTATAGAAAACATCCTGCTCACAGACTAGGAGGCTGCGACAACCTCATGCTGACCGATTAGGATGTTGTCGCAACCACATGCTCACCGATTAGGATGTTGTCGCAACCTCATGATCACTGACTTGGATGTTACCACAACCTCATGGTTGTCCCAACTGAATTAAGAGGTTTTTGTAACTACTATATAAGTTGTTGCCACAATCGAATGATTCGGTAGGGCAATTTAGTTGGTTGCCGCAACAAATCAGTTGTCTGTGTGCATTTGTACTACATGGTCCTATTAGATATTTATCTACCTCAAGACGGCACTTTTCATATATTCTAATACTTCTTTTTAAGATTATATCGGTAAATTTTATATTTAATAATCGACGCATCGAGAAAAAAGCTTGAGTCCACCCCTGTCTACTTCGAAAGTACAACCCGGTGCACTAGATGCATTGCAAATACTGCTGATATTGTAAAAATGTGCCCTTTTTATTTTAAAACTATTTTCCGCTGCTTTGTGTGTCGAGTTTGCAACAGGATATTTGCAAATATGTGTACGTTGTTAGTGAATATTCTTCAATTCGCCTGATTGTATGCAATGAAAAGTTATCGACGACTCGGTAGAAGGCTGCCTAAAGGTGGTAAAACTTTTTTAACCGAAATGGCTAAAAAAAATAAGTTGTCTTTTGAATATAGAAAAAAAAAACATGTCAGCGCACATGACATTTTATGCACTGTATGTAAAAGTCTGAATTCAGTTGGTTATGTTGGTTTGGGAATAAAATGGCTATAATATTTGTGATATTTGTGTTTTTATCGTGCACGCAAAATATGCAACATGTGTCAAAGTTTATAAAAGGAAATTGCATAAAATAACATTTATGTCAATTGAATTTCTATAAGTAAATTTAAAAACTTCATATCGGAAACAAAATTATACAAAGTTTATAGAATTTTCAACAATTTATGCTAGTTCACAAAAGCTTTTTGAAACAAAATGTAAATATTTAAAAATACTGTCAATAATATTTTGTATTTTTTAAATTCGAATTATTTCAAAATTGAATTAATAATTTAATGTTACAAATATTTCCCCATTTTACAAATTATATAATTTAGAAAATAAGTAAAATTAAGAAATTTACAAAGTAAAACTAATTTTACAATTTAAAAAGTTAGTATTGCATTCACGTAATTTATGAAATCACGAAATTTTTAAATATATTCCATTATAAAATTTCTTCTATATAGGAAATTTTGTTAAAAAGACCAAATTTATGAAATTTACGAAATTTACTAAATGTACAAAATTTATTAAATTTACAAAGTTTTGTAAATTTACAAAATTTATTAAATTCACGAAATTTAAGTAATTTCATAAATTGAAGAAATTTATTAAATTTACAAAATTTATTACATTACGAAATTTATTTTGCGAAATTTATTAAATTTACGATATTTATTAAATTATCAAACTTATTTAATTTACGAAATTTATTAAATTTACATAATTTATTAAATTTACGAAATTTATTAAATTTACAAAATTTATTAAATTTACGAAATTTATTAAATTTACGAAATTTATTAAATTTACGAAATTTATAAAATTTACGAAATTTGTACAATTTACGAAATTTGTTCAATTTACGAAATTTATTTAATTTACGAAATTTATTAAATTTATTTAATTTACGAAATTTATTAAATTTGCGAAATTTATTAAATTTACATAATTTATTAAATTTACGAAATTTATTATATTTACGAAATTTATTAAATTTATTAAATTTACAAAATTTATTAAATTTATTAAATTTATTAAATTTACGAAATTTATTAAATTTACGAAATTTATTAAATTTACGAAATTTATTATATTAACGAAATTTATTAAATTTACAAAAGTTATTAAATTTATTAAATTTACGAAATTTATTAAATTTACGAAATTTATTAAATTTACGAAATTAATTAAATTTACGAAATCAATTAAATTTACGAAATTTATTAAATTTACGAAATATATTAAATTTACGAAATTTATTAAATTTACGAAATTTATTAAATTTACGAAATTTATTAAATTTACAAAAATTATTAAATTTATTTTATTTACGAAATTATTAAATTTGTTAAATTAATATAATTTACGAAATTTATTAAATATACAAAATTAATGAAAGTTACGAAATTTATAAATATACGAAATTATTTAAATTCACGAAATTAATGAAAGTTACGAAATTCACGAAATTAATGAAAGTTACGAAATTTATTAAATTACGAAATTTATTAAATTTACGGTATTTATTAAATTTACGAAATTTATTAAATTTACGATATTTATTAAATTTACGAAATTTATTAAATTTACGAAATTTATAAAATTTACGAAATTTATAAAATTTACGAAATCTATTAAATTTACGAAATTTATTAAATTTACGAAATTTACGAAATTTATTCCATTTACGAAATTTACTTAATTTACGAAATTTATTAAATTTGTTAAATTAATTCAATTTACGAAATTTATTAAATATACGAAATTAATTAAATTCACGAAATTAATTAAAGTTACGAAATTTATTAAATTACGAAATTTATTAAATTTACAGTATTTATTAAATTTACGAAATTTACGACATTTATTAAATTTACGAAATTTATAAAATTTATGAAAATTATTAAATTTACGATATTTAGTATATTTACGAAATTTATGAAATTTACGAAATTTATTAAATTACGAAATTTATTAAATTTACAGTATTTATTAAATTTACGAAATTTACGATATTTATTAAATTTACGAAATTTATTAAATTTACGAAATTTATTAAATTTACGAAATTTATTATATTTACGAAATTTATTAAATTTATTAAATTTACGAAATTTATTATATTTACGAAATTTATTAAATTTATTAAATTTACAAAATTTATTAAATTTACGAAATTTATTTATTTTACCAAAATTATTAAATTTATTTTATTTACGAAATTATTAAATTAGTTAAATTAATATAATTTACGAAATTTATTAAATATACGAAATTATTTAAATTCACGAAATTAATGAAAGTTAAGAAATTTATAAATATACGAAATTATTTAAATTCACGAAATTAATGAAAGTTACGAAATTTATTAAATTACGAAATTTATTATATTACGAAATTTATTAAATTTACGGTATTTATAAAATTTACGAAATTTATTAAATTTACATAATTTATTAAATTTACGAAATTTATTAAATTTACGAAATTTATAAAATTTACGAAATTTATACAATTTACGAAATTTATTTAATTTACGTAATTTGTTAAATTAATTAAATTTACGAAATTTATTAAATATACGAAATTAATTAAATTCACGAAATTAATTAATGTTACAAAATTTATTAAATTACGAAATTTATTAAATTTTTTAAATTTAAAAATTAATTAAATTTACAAAATTTATTAAATTTACGATATTTATTAAATTTACGAAATTTATGAAATTTACGATATTTATTAAATTTACGAAATTTATAAAATTTACGAAATTTATTAAATTTACGAAATTTAGTAAATTTATGAAATTTATTAAATTTACGAAATTTATTTAACTTATGATTTTAATTTATTAAACATTCAAAATGTATAAATGTTATTAAATTTACGAAAATTATTAAATCTTCGAAATTTATAAAATCTACAATTTTTTTTTAAATTTACGAAATTATTAAAATATAGGAAATTTAGTTAATTTACGAAATATTTTTCATAATTCATAGTAATTTTCAAAATTGACAATTTTTTTAATTTACGAAATATTTTAAATAAAACTTTTTCAAAAAATTTTTAAAATTTACGAGAATTTTAAAATTTACAATTTACAAAGTTTACAATTTTTTTTTAATTTACGAAATTTTTAAATTTACGAAATTTATTATATTATGATTTTTTTTTTTAAATTAGTAAATTTAAGAATTTTAGTATATTTAGTAAATTTATGAAATTTACGAAAATGTTTATATTAATAAAACTTGTTTACGAACATTTACAATTTTTTTTTTACATTTACGAAATTTTATTTTTTTTATTTTATTTTTTTTTTTTCGAACATCTTCGATAACATATTTTCGAAATATTGTATTTAACGAAACTTAGGCATTTTATTGTATGAAAATTTGATATTAAGTGAAACAAGGTAGTTGAAACTGTTTATTAACGTAAGTTCAATAAATTGTTTAAATTTATAAAAATATAAAAAAAATTCAACACAGCCCTCTTGTTTTGCATAAATTATGAGCAACGCCCAATCAAATATTTTCTTATCATTGCATTTATTGCTCATTCATCACACTGACAAATCGCACCACTGATAAATGCGCAAAAAATACGAATCACTATAAAATAAGCAACTCATAAAAGTGTGAAATATACGTAAAATACGAAAAAGCACTCCCTTCGCTGGCAGGCTTTGGTGAATTTTCAACAAATTGGCACATTTTCCGGGACGCCTACATGGTGATCGCAACAACATCATCACAAACACCGAATACAACGCGACACAACAACATCAGCGTCAAATGTTGCACAAATAAACAGTTTTATTATTTGCTTTAAGCTTGTTTAATAAGCCAGCCAAACGTTTGGGGCCCCAATTTACGCCTGTTGGGTTCGAACGAACGACCGACCGACCGATCACTCATGATCAATTTTCGGGCTCGTCGAATCGCATAGAATTTTGAATCATCATTGGCAGCGCTAAATAATCATGAGAAAATCACAGCACATCGGCACTTATCGCAACGTGGCAGCAATTGTTGCCACTTTGCATGTGGGTCGCGATCGATCGAACGATTGAACGATGGAACGTTGTACGGTGATCGTGCGTTTGAATGAGTTGCAATTTTAACAGGTTGCGAAGGTATTTTTTTATATTTTTGGAAAATTACTTGTGCTGCGGCATTTTCGCAATATTTATTTGTTGGTACTACCTTTAAGCAAATACATTAAGTATTAAAAAAAAATATATTTTTTCTGATTATGCAAAAATGGGCGTAAGACGTACAAGTATCGCTAATTATTTTTTTTGTAACGTGTAGGTAAAATAGTTATTTTAAAATTTTTGTTTTTTTTTTTGTTGCCGCCACATTGGCGCGCATGATCGCCCAGTGCACAAAAATGCAGCCCAACCAACGATCGATCGATAGATCGCAGCATGCAAATTGTTTGTCGTGTGGCAGTCAGCCAGCGACAACAACAAGTGGGTTTCAAATTATTTTATTTTATTTTTGTTTCTATTCGAAAGGAGAGCGAACTCAAAACATTATAATCACCAAAGTTTTCGGGGCGCCTGCGATCGCGTCAAAACAAGTTCACCCAATGATTGTCGTGGTCGTCAACATCGATCGCATGGATCGTCGTGAGATCGCGCGTTCCTTGAAGTTTGTTGCTGGCAAAAGTTGCTGTTTGTTACTGCTGCTGCTGCTTATGTTGTTGCCTGCCTGCCAGGTTGGTGGGTTGCAGTTGCTCTCGGTTGCCTGTCAAATTTATAGTTTTCAGCAGGGAATCATGTTCCCCACACACATTCGTCGCAGCACTGGTGACTGGTGCCATGCAGTCGCCTGGACTTTGTCCGTATTCAGACCGCAAATGCTCGGAGGCTGGGTGTCCAGTTTGTGCTGGAAATTTTAATTATCACAGCGTCATATTTCAGCATCAAAATTGACAAGTTATTCTGTGGTTGAATAGTTGAGAGGCAATTTGAATAGTTTGGCTGCTTGGTTGGATGGTTCGTATGTCATAAAATGATCGATTGAATGGTTGGTTCGTTTGTTGGATGGATGGCTGGTTGGTCGTAGAATTTTAGATCATCGGCTTATACTACAATTTAAGAATTAATGTCCTAAGAATGCCTCGAGATATCTATGTAATATTTAAATATTTGACTTTAAGTAAAAGGTGTCGTTAGTTTTAAACAGAATGTCCGTTATAGTAAAATCTGAAATAACTCGATTTTTTTTTTTTTGTGAGTTTCAAAACTAAAGTTCTAAAATTCGATATTCCCAATCTCGTTGTCATAATTAGCTCTCATTCTCGAATCTCGTTTCGACTTCCAACATTAATCTTTTTAGAGGTATTAAAGCACGAGATTGAGTTGAATTTTATCATCTCGTCCGCATCACTAAATTGTCAAAAGTATTATGAGAAAACATTTTTCACCATCGATCCACCATTATCCACCACTAGTTTACTCAGTTTCGGTGCGGTCGTCCCAGCACAGGTGACGCCGAATGTTCTGGCCGCCTAATTGAGGTCCCCATACCAGAATTCGTCGGTTCCAGGTTATGATATTGGACGATAGACGAGTGAAGGCACTTAATTGGATTAATGGATTAATGATTAAAGTTTTATATGATATCGATGCCTTTGATATGTCTCAAACAAGGTAATGGCGACCGTTTTTAAGATACGCGCGGTGTCCTTCACATCTATTGTCTTCAAAAAAATGAAACGGTTCGAGGTCAATTTAAAGCCAAAGCATTTGTCGAAGAAAAAACTTTTCTTTCACCAGGACCATGCACCGGCGAACAAAACCGCACATCACAATGACAAAAATGGCATGATTTAGATTACGAAATGCTCCTGTAGCGGTGGTAGGGAAAGGTCCCATGTGTTGTAAAGTCAAAGCTTTTCCATCATATATCATTGGATATATGATGGATCCGGATGAAGTTAGTTTTATTAACTTTATAAAAATAATTTATTAAATTTAAACAATTTATTTTATTTAACCTCCACTTGAGTGTTCGTGGTACCTCCTATTTAACAAAAATGTTTAAAAGTCTTATTTTGGAAATTAATAGAGATACAATTTACTTGTCCACACTTCATCTTGATTGGACAAATGGGCGTGGTACCTCCCATACAACCAAAAATTGTTGAAATTCTTAATATTGGTATAAACGGTCGGTCACTGAAATGTGGATAACTCCGAAAATGCAAAAAAAGTCAACATTTTCATTAGTGTTTTGATAAATTTATTATGTGTACTAAGTAAAAATATAATCATTAATGCCGGTGCCTGCACTTAACGTTTTTATTTTCATTTTTGTAAATGAAAAATAATTAAAAAAAAAAAATAAAAAAGTGAATTTACTCCAGCATTTCTTCTTTCTGAAGTATGAAAGTTTTCTAAAACATTAATATTGCAAAAGCTTTATAGATACCATATGTAGATGGCTGCATTACAAAAAAAGTAAGTTTTTATGGTTTTTAAAATAAACGTAGCAATTGTTGTGAAACATTTTCTGTGTTTGAAAGAGTGTAGGGAAAAGTTGAAAAGATACATATGATACAAATTGAGTGATGCAACATTGTAGGCAATTTAATTTACTTTACAATGAAAAAAAAAATAGTGTCTGAGATCGATTTGACTTTTGAGGTTTTCGCCAACTTTAGGTACTCGCTGCCCCACTGTGCGCCGTTCGGATTTTGCATAAATCTGTAGGTACTACTTGGAGTACACATATTACTCTCATAGCTCAAATGATGAGAGAGCTCAGACTAAGTTCTTCAGGACTGTAGCGTCAAACTACTATTATTAACTACTAATGCTTCCTCATTCAGCATATTCTTCAGATTTCATCCACTGCCTATCTTCTGAAATGCCTCGGTGGTGAGACATATGGGTCGAATTTCTTTTTTTTTTACAAATTAACCAACGCTCAGGGGCAATGCATTCGTGCAATGCACAGTGTTGATCGTAAGAAAGGATTATAGGTTAAAGGGAGGAGGAAAGATGGAGTAGTGTCGGTGAATGTTTGTTTTGAACTTGCCAATATCAAAAATGTCGGGAAAAACGGACGCAGGGAGATTGTTCCACAAACGTATCGTGCGACTGAAGAACGAATTCTCTCTATAATGCGTGGTTCTATTGAGAGCCGAGTGGACTACGACGGGGTGGGCTTGGTTTGACGCCCGAGTAGAACGATAAAACACACGACCTGGTGGAATCAGGCCATGTATTTCCTTCGAACACTTGCCGTTGTAATACCTATAAAACAGGCTTACACCCCCAACGGTCCTTCGGTGCTCAAGAGAACCAATAGACGATGAAATATTTTCATCCCCTATTAAATATATCGCACGTTGTTGGATTCGGTACAAGAACTCCAAGGAGGATTTTGAGTCCCCTGCCCAAATGTGCGAATTGAATTACATCTTAGGCCGAATATAGGTGTAGACAATGCGCAAGTCAGCGGTTTCAAAAAACCGAGGCACTTGGCCGCTTCTTTCGACACATCAAATATGTGATTATTCCAACGGAGGTCACATTGAATTGATATACCCAGAACGTCAAGAGCAGCTGACTGCGCAATATCCACAGAGTCCATATGGAGGGGAGGGAGGGGTGAATCCATTCTTTTGTGAGATAACAGACAACATTAGGTCTTGCTAGCATTAAAATCAACTCTATTTGCAAGACCCCACTCGGAGATTGTTTTAAGGTCATTATTGAGTGTATCATTCATTGTGCGTCTTTTTCTCTCAATATCCAAAGAGTTTGGGCGCTTGTTGAACGAATATGAGTGACAAATTTTACTGTCATCTGCAAAGGAATGGATTGGGTTCTGGATCGATGACAGAAGGTCATTGATAAAAACCAGAAATAGGGACGGGGATAGGACAGAAACCTGCGGGACTCCAGAATTGATGGAATGTTGTTCTGAGAAAACACCATCCATCGCAACTCGTATTGAACGACCCTCCATCGAGTAAAAGAATTACCGACACCATATGCAATAAGTTTTGATACCAGGGCTTCATGCCACACTCGATGAAAAGCCTTGGAAATATGAAGAGCAACCACCTTACTCTCCCCGAAAAGATGAATACAATTATTCCACTTTTCGGAGAGGACCGCAATCAAATCACCGGTGGACCTGGTCCTACGGAAACCATATCGCCGGTCACTAAGTAATTCTTTTCGCTCCAGATAGTTCACAAGGTGGAAGTTTATTACGCTTTCCATTACCTTGGATAGCGCAGAGCATATTGCAATGGGTCGGTAATTAGCAGGGTTTGTAGCCTTACCCTTTTTCGGAACTGGCTGGACATTGGCAACCTTCCAACAAGATGGAAAAACTCCTGTCGTGTAGGAGATGTTGAAAAGGTTACGCAATGGACAAGCCAGCGTTGACGCACACTTCTTCAACACATGGGTAAATATGCCATCATGCCCGGAGGCTTTGTTAATATTGAGATTTGCTAAAACCTTTTTAACTGCCCGAGTTCGAAAATGAATCTCCGGCATTGCAGAAGTAACAAATTCGACGACGGGCAGTGGTTCATTGCTAACTGGGAGCGTTGAATTATTTGCAAATAATTCTGCCAAGAGATTAGCTTTATCAACCGGGTCAGTGAAGGTCTGGCCATTCATAACAAGGGTTGGAGTAGAGATGTCGTCTGATTCTTCACCTTTTAAAACATGACCAGACATTTTTACTACCTCAGTGGTAGAGAAGGACCTTTTTGAGCGCGTTTTGTTCGTGTAGAAACTTTTCACGTGCGATCACGGCATTACAGCGATTCCTAGCCTGTATGCGAAGTCTTTCAGTATCAGCATTCTTATTAGAACGCCAATTCTGAAAGGCTTCCTCTTTCAACCTGACTGCAATCCTGCAAGTCTCATTAAACCAAGAGTGGTCCTTGGGTTTAATGCGTATTATTTAGAGAGTATTTAAATAAAATTGATAAATGTTGATCAAAGTATATCGAGCAAAAATGAGTCTTTGTTGATAAAGAAAAGGTTTCCTGTCGATAAAAATTGTTTCAAAGTATAGATTAAATGGTAAATTCTATTCATGCAGATGTAAGTTTACCAAAAGTGTCTCGGAATTATCCATAATGTCAATGTATCGTTTCTAAATAAAAAATGTATCGATTCTAAATTAAAAAAACTAATCTCTAAAATGGACTAATTCAAACATGGAAGAAGTATTGTTCGAACTAAAATCTAGGTTAGTCATTACCCTCTTAGAAAATAACTTTATTAGAAAAGACATGACCATGAACAGTTTCCTAATAAATTAATATACACATTAAAAAAATGTCATTGCCTTTTGGAAAAGTTTTTCATAGTCAAAAAGTAACCTTAACACTAAATCTGAAATTAAAACCGAACTTGGAACTGGGACTGACGACTAACCGAACTAAAAAGAGGGTGACAAACAAAATCGGAGCATTATTCGTTTAAGTTTCCATCCTTGTTATAGTATTTGAAAAGATGTTTGGTAGGTTCAACGAAAATGAACATTTTTCTGTCCGTTTTCAAAATATGTCGGATACATGAATTTAAAATAGAATAATATTTTATAACCTTTTCTTTTCTCGAGAACATATTTACTAACTAACTAAATAACATAAATACATATTATTATTGTAGACACAAAATATTAATTAAAATTACCCACTTTTTTTTTTTTTTTTTGGTTTATTAATAAATCATAAATAAATTAAATTTTAATAAGTATGTATTTGGTCTGAACTGCAGTTTTGTTCTTCCTCAGTAATGACTGTGCGTATAAATCGCATTTTTACACAAATCATTGTTAGGCTTAAACAACGTAACCCGCAACAGCTGTTGCTGCTGCCACAGACAACGTCTATTGCTGACCAACGTGGCAACAATGGATTGGTGCAGCTGCTGCTACAGCAAATAAATCCAAACTATTCGCAATTACGCGCGCTCCCGAAATGCGAAGGTGTTGCTGCCATCAACAATAGCAACAACAAGAACAATATTCAACAACACCAGCAGCAGGGCAGCAATGCAAATATTCAATAGGCGACGACAACCGACTGCACTTCGTCCTGCAACTGCTGTTGTTGCTGTGGCGGTTGTCTCGACAATGCGTGGGTTGCATTGAATCTCAACAGCGCGGCGCCGATACAAAAGCATTCCGTGCAGTGCGTTCCGTGCCGCAAAAACTTTGATCGACGCGTCAGCAGTCATAAAACGCCCCAACGTTCGGATGTCTGTTCATCAGACTGACTGACTGTCTGTCTTTCAGTTTGTCCGTTCGTCAATCAATTGTGTGCGCTGCAAAATGAAGCGGTTTAAACCGCTAAAATGCAACAACACAAAGTGTTGGGTGCCAACAGCAGCAGCAACAACAACAAAAACAACATCACAAGCAGCAGCAATGCAACGACTAGAACGTTCGTTCATCCGCCAACAAAGTGAAAATCAATAATTGCGATAAAAGTTAATCATCGAACAATCGAATTTGTTTTTGTGGTGTAATTATTACGCGAGCCAACATTTTGTGTTGCCGATGCGCCGCAGGCAACAGCACTGAAAAATTTTTGCAGCAACATTCATCGAACTCAATGAACACCCACCACCTGCTACAACAAATTTAAATACCCAATATCAGTTGTTTCTAGGGGCCAATGCACAGTGGTTGATTTTATGAGATGACCAACGAAAATCAAATAATATGAAATGGATTAGCGACGACTTTTTTCCGGACAATTTTCTCAGAATTTCTTCACCGGAATTTTTCCTGGAAATTTGTCTCCGATAATATATTCTATGAGTACTCTTCTCCAAATCAATTTTTCCCGAGGCATTCCTTCTCTACACAATTTTACCTCGATATAATTCCTCCCTGATAATTCTCACTGCATTTCTTGACTGACAATTATTTGCTGAAATTCTTGCCTTCAAAGTTTTCTCTGAGATATTTCTTTCTGAATTCAGTTTTTCCCCCAGACAAAGTCTTCCCCACAGATAAAAAAAAATGTACATCTTATTGATGAATTCCGTTCTTCAAACCACGATTCATTGTATTGAATAAGCATTCATAATATTAATGACTAACAACATCGATGTTATGAATGCGATCATAAATATGATGAACGTCAACAAAGGGTTCTTCAATACGATGAACAAAATTGTTTGTCGAACAAAAAATTTTTTCGAAAAGTTTTTTTCCGAAAAATTTTGTTTTTTCGAAAAGTTTCTTTGCGAAATTTTTTTTTGGAAATTTTTCTTTTTTCGAACAATTTTTTTTTTTCGAACAATTTTTGTTATCCAATTTTTTATACATCGATGTTATGAATGCGATCATAAATATGATGAACGCTTGGTAACTGTCAAAAAAGTGTTCTGCAATACGATGAACAAAATTGTCTGACGAACAAAAATTTTTTTCGAAAAGTTTTTTTTCGAAAAATTTGTTTTTTCGAAAAGTTTTTTTTTCGAATTTTTTTTTTCGAAAATATTTTTTCGATCAATTTTTTTTATCCATTTTTTTTTCGGAAATTTTTTTTATTCCAAAAATTTTTTTCCGAAATTTTTTAAAATTTTTTATTCTGTTTATTTGTAAATAAAATTTTTACAACAACACTTTTTTCGAATTATTTTCTAAAAAATATGTTTTTTTATTGAAATATTCGTAAAAAATATTTTATTCATAAATTTTATGAATAAATTCATCAATATGACGATTCAAATATTGTATTGAATATTTCGTTCTTCACTATGATGTTCGATAGTACGAATAATTTCATATATATAATGAATGTATTCATCAATATGTCATTTAATGAACGGTGGTAGCAATATGATGAATCTGGTAGTAGGTGAAAAATTCATAATATTTATGAATAAATTCATCATATTGAAGATATATTTTTTTTCTGTGCCAGAAATAATTCTTCTCCAAATCTACTTTCTCTAAGACAGTTCTTTATCTGGACAATTCTTCTCCAATGCAACTTCTCCCAGGATTTTTCATAGACTTTTTTCCGGGCATAGTATATTCTAAGATAATACTTATCTAAATAAATATTTCCTCGAGACAGTTCTTTCTTTTAATCATTCTTGACTATTCTTCTCCAAAATATCATCTCCCTGCATTCTTTACAGACATTTTTTTTCGGCATAGTCTTTTCAGCGATACTACTTTACTAAATGATTGTTTTTTCGAGACTGTTCTTTCTTTTGAGCATTCTACATTCCTACATAAATCTTTACTTCATTTCTTTGTCGACAATTCTTGATGTAAATTCATTTTTTCATTTTCTTTACATATTAACCAACGCTCAGGGGCTGCCTCCTTTTCATGCAAAGCACAGTGTTGATCGTAAGAAGGGATGATAGGTTAAAAGGAGGGGGGAAAGATAGAGTAGTGTCGGTGAATGTTTGTTTTGAACTTGCCAATATCAAAAATGTCGGGAAAAACGGACGCAGGGAGATTGTTCCACAAACGTGTCGTGCGACTGAAGAACGATTTCTCTCTATAATGCGTGGTTCTGTTGAGAACCGACTGGACTACGAAGGGGTGGGCTTGGTTTGATGCCCGAGTAGAACGAGAAAACACACGACCTGGTGGAATCAGGCCATGTAGTTCCCTCGAACACTTACCGTTGTAATACCTATATAACAGGCTTACACACCCAACGGTCCTTCGATGCTCAAGAGAACCAATAGACGATGAAATATTTTCATCCCCTATTAAATATATCGCACATTGTTGGATTCGGTCCAGGAACTCCAAGGAGGATTTTGAGGCCCCTGCCCAAATATGCGAATTGAATACCATTTTAGGCTGTATATAGGTAGAGTAGACAGTGCGTAGGTCAGCTGGAGTGAAGTCTGTTTTACACCGTTTTAAAAAACTGAGACACTTGGCCGCTTCTTTTGACACATTAAATATGGGATCATTCCAACGTAGATCACATATAGGTTTAGGTTTTCCTAAGATAATTCTTCCCCAAATCAAATTTTCTCTGAGACTGTTTTTTACCTTCACAATTCTTCTAAGATTATGAGTTTCCCTGCATTTATTCACAGAAAATGGATCCCCGGCAAAAAAAATTCTGAGATATTTCTTCTACAAATCAAAATTATCTCGAGACAGTTATTTCTTTTTATAATACATTTCATATTTTTCACAAATTTTTCTTCCTGAAAATTCATCCTCGTCAATATATTCCCTATGCTAGCCCAAATCTAATGTTCCCAGAGCTAGTTCTTTCTCAAGAGAACTCTTTCCCGATTATGTTTCCACAGACAATCTATTTTCGGAAAATGAATGCATTCCAAGAACATTCTTTCTAAGTACTACCTCCCATATACTCAGTTAATCCATATAACATCTCTTGTTTCTTTCACTCGGCTTTTATTATCATAGTCACAAATTGAAGATAAAAGCTTTAACTATTTAACAACAAAAAAATCTGATTAGAATATTTCAGCATCTTCAAAAGTTTTAGATTTTTTTGACTGCCTTCTCAGAATATCAACCACTGTGCGCCGGTCATCATTATACTGAGGTTATTGGTTTTTTTTGTTGTATTGCAAATATTAACATTGTTGGCAACATCTTTTATTATACTTTTTGTTTTATATTTAAATTTATTTACAATAAAATTCGCCGCTCCAATTAGGCAATATGTTTAATGTGAAAGTTAAGTAAAGCATGAATTTTGTTTGTGTGAAATTCTAAATATTTGAAATTATTACCAATGCAATAAATCAGCAATAAGCAGCAGCAACAACTACAGGAAATCAGCAAAGTCTTTCCGGCTGTTGCTATTGCTGCCGCCTTCGTAATGAGTTCTGACTTGCAAGAGCAGCAACAGCAGCAACAACTTATATTCGACTTCCTGCAAATACAAATACAAACATACCAACAAACACACTCAAACATATATAACAAACACTTACACAGACAAATACTTTAACACACAAACAGCTCTGACTGTACGTCTGATGTATTAAAAGATTTATAACTCTTGGAGCAACATATAAACTAGAAGTATTTATGTAAAGCACATACATTAAGGGTTCCAACAATAAACTAAACTAAAAAAATATTTGATTACCACCTAATGCCTCCTTAAACTGTTGGTATATTAGACAGCTCAAAGTGTTTAGCAAATATTTTTCAGTGTAGTTTAAATAAACAATTCCCCTTCCCAAAATATTCCGGAAAACTGCTTTTAAAATTTGATAATCTTCCACGATAATCTATTAAGCCTGTGATAGATTACCCGGTTCTGGGTCCACACAAAATTTTTGTCAAGGTCCAGACAGTTTAAAAGATAAATGTTCGGCATATTTCAAACAGACAAAGCCGGAATTTGTATCATAATCTGTCTGTTGTCTGCATATTCTCAAAATATGCCGTGAATCTGTCATTAAAATTCCACAATATTTAACTGTCTGCTATACAGTATGAAAATATTCCATTTGCCGGAAATATGCCCTAAGTATTCCTGAAAATGCCAGAAATTTTTTATCGGTATTTTAAAGGCAGATTCCCGCCACATTTTGAGAACGGGAAGAAAACAGACAGCTAGTGAGACAAACTCCGCCTTTGTGTGAAATATGTCGAAAACAAATTTTCGCAACTGCCTCGATCCTGCCACAAATTTTGTATGGGGCACCCCAGATAAAATTTCTAACTGTTTTCATGAATATTTCCGGTATTTTTCCGGCATAAACACAGATAAATGGAATATTTTGGGAACTGTATAGCGGTTGTAAAATTTTGTGGAATTTGAATGGCAGATTCATGGCATATTTTGGGAACGGACAGAAAATAATAAAAATTGATACAAACTCCGCATTTAACTGGTTGAAATATATCGAAAAATTGTTTCTAAACTGGCTCGAACCTGCCAAAAATTTTGTCTGGGGGCTGCTATACATTTTCTAAAATTGATATTCAATTTTGATGGGTGGTTCCGTCATGCGCAGAATTTAAAAATACAAATCGAAATCGTGCCAACTAAAAATCTACTTGTTGACTTTTTCTCTAACTCAAAATTTGTAAATAAAGTATAAAATTCAATACTTTGTAAAGACATAACCCTGTATTTCAACATTTACATATGTACATCCAACTCATATACAAATTAATCCTTGCCTAGGATGGATTATTATTAAAACAGCAAATGAGTGCGAAGATAAATAACTCTAGCAACTGCTTCACTTGTTGAAAATACTTCATTTTGTTTGCGAAGAAACAAAACAATAATTAAAAAATATATATATAAAACTCATATGTGATGCACAAGAAATTAACAGTTGAAATGAAATGGAAAAGTACATATTTAATAACAAATAAAAATACAAATAATGATGCACACATAGCAAACAGAATTCGTAGCTGTTAATAAGTCAGCGTCATGCAGTTGAAGAATAGATGAAGAATTTGACAGTTGACAGTTATGTTATAAAAGAACTATAATAAATTGTTACAGTTTTATTTCTGTTTAACTGAAGGAAAATATGAAAACAAATAGGCATTGTCTTGCAAGAAGTTGTTGAACTTTCACACTGTTTAACGTTTCGTGAACTGATGAACTCGTGAAACATATTTCAAAATTTGATTTCTTATTCATTTATGATAATGATAAGGATTTAATTAAATTAAATTACTGAACAGCTCCAATGACAAAATTGTGTATGATTTCAGTACTTTTCAAATCAGAATTTGAAAAATCACATTCCAAATAAAAATAACAGTTTTCAACTTAATAAGGACACACATAGAAAGTCTCTATTGAAAATTGATAATCAACTTCATTCGGTTTAAACTAAATTTCTACAAATAAGTTGAGAATACCGAAGCTACGACATTCAAAGAAAATTATTGGGACCTATAAGCTTAAAATATGCAAAGAATGCATTAAGTTAACAAACAACGGTTTGTACTTGAGAGCATTAGGGCTGAATAAGATTCCAGAATATGCTGTGTGTTTTCGTGCTCAATTCTGAAATTTCGGTTAACCGAATCGGAAATTGCAGACTTGAAGAACACTTAACAATAATGGGAATACAATCCAACATCACATGTATATTATATCTGGAGGAGAACGAAAACCCAAAGCATGTTCTAGAATCTTATCCAACCCTAATGCGTACAAGTGAAAACCTTTTTGGATTTACTCAACTAAATCAAATCGTACAAGTGAAAACATTTTTGGATTTACTCAACTAAATCAAATCGATATAAGGAAAATGGAACCAAACGATATAATCAGATTCCTTTTACGATAGATTTGGATCTATAAAAGAGGTTAGCACAATTAACACCATACCTATCACCTTTGTATTCAGCAAATCATATTCGACAAATTACGATATTTGTAAATGTGTGGTACCAAACGAGGTAGATCTTATTATAGGATCGCAGTGCAATAACCCATAAATTTATTTTAATTTTCGAATTTGAAGTGGCTCCAATATACAAACCATAAAGGATATTTAACCTACCTTACAAGGAAATAAGTAGCTCTGATCATCAAAATGTCACGCAACGTTTAAACTGTACCCACTCCAATTTTTTTTTACAGATTAAGCAACGCAGAGTATGCCTCCTACACTTGCATAGCACAGTGTTGATCGTATGAAAGGTTTAGGGTTATAGGAAAGAATGAAAGATGAAGTAGTGTCGGTGTATGTTTCTCTTGATTTTTTTAATACCAAAAAAAAGTCGGGAAAACAGCCACAGCGTGATAGTTCCACAAACGTACCGTGCGACCGCAGAACGAATAATCTCTGTAATGCGTGGTTCCATTGCGAACCTAGTGAACTGCGAAGGTTGGGCTTTGTTCGATGTAAGAGAGAACACAAGACCTGGTGGAATCAGCCCATATATTTAGTTCGTACACTTACCATTGTAATACCCATAAAACATGCCCTAAATAATATTTTAAAAATACAGCTGTATAGAACCTTGGCCGTGCTGCCTAACCATATGAGTTATATTTGAAAGTGGTGGGACCGACAGTTTAATATCGAATTTGTACTGCGGGGTGTGCGCTTTTTTTCTCGTAAGTTTGCCATTGAATGTCGAGAGGTAGCGACATATAGAAAGACACTTTATATATTTTTTTCTGCTGTTTTTATACCCTACACATCCTGGGTCGTTTTAGCGATATCTATCTGTCTTTATCTTGAAATCAGTATTACAGGAAAACTAGAACTTATATTACTTATATACCTGCGCTATCTGGCATTGATAATGGGCATGATCGCTCAATTGTGACCTCTGATTCCACCATTTATGTTGAAATACCTCATGTACCACCATCATCCAATGGCGACTTTTACTTTAAACCGGCTTTTCTCAAGAACCGACTGGAAGTTCGCTAAAGAAACCGAAATTCGGTGCACATACCGATTCATGCATACACAGAAAAAAGAAGCATTCATAATATTAATGATTAACGCAATCAAAATTATGAATGCTATCATAAATATGATGAACGCTTGGTAACTGTCGAAAAAGTGTTCTTCAATATGATGAACTGTATGTGAAGAATACGTTGCATCATATTAATGAACCAAAATATAAAACACAACATATATGTTCTTTATATTGAAGAACGCTGTTCATTAAACCAAATTTCTATCAAAATATTTTTTTTTTCGTTCATTTTTTGCCGTACTGCTCAGTTCACAAGTAGTTCTTGTAAAGGGTTTTTCAAATGGGACGCTACAAAAGTAGAGCGACAGGGACGCCATATTTCTTGCCGCTCTTTTGACATTTCTCTTCAATAAGGTTTGCCAGAAAAACCCTCAAAAAAACGTTTGTAGCGCTCTTATTGAAAAACCCTTCCCAAGTAGGAATTAACGACCGGCACAAGGCTGAAAGAGGCTTGTGCCAATGCTACTCAGGCCTGTGCCAACGCTGTTATGCACGCTCGTTCCAGGACTGTGTCAAGACTGGAATGATAACTATGTTACAAGCCTGTATTCCAGGCTTGTACCCAGGCTCGTTGACAAATTTTGTGCCAAACTGAATTCTCAGTCTAGTGCCAACACTGTGTTTTGGCCTGTGCCAAGACTGTGTCAAGGCTGGAATGATAACTATGTTACAAGCCTGTAATTCAGGATTGTACCAAGGCTTGTGTCCCAGGCTTGTACCAAGGCTTGTGCCTCATTCTTGAAACAAGACCTAGGCCCCAGACTTGCGACAATCCTTGCAATACTCCTGAAGATTCAGGCTATTGGGCATAATTTGTGATGGGCATTGCATTCATTATTCTTATTGAAAAACCCTTCCCAAGTAGGAATTAACGACCGGCACAAGCCTGAAAGAGGCTTGTGCCAATGCTACTCAGGCCTGTGCCAACGCTGTTATGCACGCTCGTTCCAAGACTGTGTCAAGACTGGAATGATAACTATGTTACAAGCCTGTATTCCAGGCTTGTACCCAGGCTCGTTGACAAATTTTGTGCCAAACTGAATTCTCAGTCTAGTGCCAACACTGTGTTTTGGCCTGTGCCAAGATTGTGTCAAGGCTGGAATGATAACTATGTTACAAGCCTGTAATTCAGGATTGTACCAAGGCTTGTGTCCCAGGCTTGTACCAAGGCTTGTACCAAGGCTTGTGCCTCATTCTTGAAACAAGACCTAGGCCCCAGACTTGCGACAATCCTTGTAATACGCCTGAAGATTCAGGCTATTGGGCATAATTTGTGATGGGCATTGCCTTCATTATTTATGTCATTACACTTGAGAGTTGTGTCTGTAGATGTAAGAGGTTCAACCAATTTAACAGTAATACTTTCGTTAATTTGCAGACTTATTGTTCACACAACTGCAAAGAGTTGAGTTTCTCGAATATATTTTTTGACGTTTAAAAAATCGTCAACAAACATTATTTTTTTCATCAGATAAGTGTTTTTTAACATGGAAACAACACAAAAATGTCACCATAGTAAACTTTAATTTACTCAAGTCAAAGTCGGTATACACGCATAACTAGGCATGCGACGAAAAGTTGTCGAGACGGAATTTTGAATTTCCGTCAGCATATGGCGGTTTGGATAATTTGACAATTTTCATATGTGGCTCAATATAGTGTCAGCCTTGTGTCCATATTGGTATACCGAGGCCTGTGTGGAGTCCGAGAATGAAAATTGTATCAGGCTTCTGTCCAACATAAACTAACAAGGCATGTTTGAATCTGGAAATGACAAATGTGCCAGTCCTGTGTATAGCTTGGTATATCAAGGCCTGTGTGGAGTATGTGAGTGACGATTGTGCCAGGCTTGTGTCTAACCTAAACTAACAAGGCCTGTGTAAAGCCTGGGAGTGACGATTGTCCCATACTTGTGTCTAATCTAAACTAACGAGTATGTGAGTGACACTTGTGCCATGCTTGTGTCTGGCCCGATATAACAAGTCTTGGTAGTCAAGCCTGTAACAAGCCTGGCGCTATTGTAGCAGCCTGGAAATTCCCACCTGGGTTTATGTTATTCAGATAACACGAACATCTACTCTTGAATTTTAATATATACCGGCCAAAGTGTTACATGCACCAAAAAATATATAACATTAAAAACTTTTCGAATTAATATCCCGAATTGCCCAAATTCACAAATGAACTGAGCGACATTTTTAGGTGATTATTAGGCGGAGAATTTGATAAAACAAAAACACGACAATAACTCAGAGACTTGCGCTCATCTTTTCTCACTGCTTAAACTTGTCTAATGATAAGCAAACAGCTTAATGAGTGCGAGTGTCTCTCTGTCTGTCTGTCCCTCCGCCTGTCAGTCAGACAGCTTGGCACAGCAGGATAAAAACCATTTTCACAACAGCTACCACACAACAGTGACTGTTTTATCGGCGGAAATGTTAGATTAGAAGTGGCGCAGTAGGGCGCATCGGGTGGCAACGCTTTGTTATCATTTATTTGATTTTATTTTCGTTTTTTTTTTTGTAGCAGTAGCAGCACAAGTCATTACAGCGACTGTGCTTTGAGTGCCAACTAATCTAAAGGTTCCCACTTACTCCAATGCGCGCCTCACACAGCGCGCGTAGGTGCTGCGTCACCACACAGGATAATCGCAGTGCTGCCACATAGTCGACATACCTCTGCGCGACTCCTTAAGTCCTTCGTAAATCCTGCGTCGTTTGTAGAAATTCTTCGTTCATCATTCGTCGTGTGAATTGCGGATATGGTTTTGGCGGAAATTGCTAACTGCTTGTCATAGACTCACACAAACAGACAGACCGACACACCAAAATATAGGGTGTGCGACACCCTGCTGTGGGTCGCTGCGACTCGCCTACTGCGCTGCATCATTATCTGCGTCTTTTGCTTTGCGTAATTTATGTGAGTTTAGAACTTGGTACATTCGTCATTTGTGTAGAAATAAAAAATAACAAAAAAAATGAAACAAATAAACTCTACTTCAATTGCGCCGCATGGCTTTGCCGCTGCTGTTGCTGGTTGCAAATGTCTTCTGGCTGCTGCTGGATGGCTGGCTTAAATAATGTTGCCAGCGCTTGAAGTTTGAGCTCAGCAAATAATGGCGGATAATTATTTCGGGATTTTTTCTGTCATTCTTTTTTTTCATTTTTTTTTTTTTTTGTTATTTTAATTTTTTGCTAAAAAATTTTCATTTTAATTGCCTGTGTGGCTATGCATTTGCAATGGTATTTTTTAGCCTCATTATATCTTTTTATGGTTTGTTTGTTAATTTAGATTTCTTTGTGTCGTTACAGATTAACTTTTGTTATTAATGAGATTGACATTTATTTTTACAAAAGTCTATTACTTTCAATTAAGACCATATTTCTTTAAATGTAATAAATTAATTCCTTGAAATATAACAACAAACTAAAATTAAATAATATTCAGCATTATGATCAAAATACATCATAGCCGACAAAGCCGTCTACAAATACCTTACACAAATATGATAATGTTTGCGGTTGCCATTATAAGTGGTCCAGAGCTCATCATGGATTACGAATCTTGACACGAACTACAAACTTGCATTCTAGAAAGAATTTCCTTTCATTTGAGTACTCATATGTACGATGAGTAGATGCACCGAATGTCGTTATTATTTCACGGGAAAACATTACTAATATACACAGAAAAAAATCATAAATATGATGAATTTATTCATAAATATTATGAATTTTTCCACCAACTACCAAATTCATCATATTGATACCACCGTGCATTAAATGACATATGAAATTATTCGTACTATCATCATAGTGAAGAACGAAATATACAAAACAATGAATTTAAAACGTAACATTGTTGAATTTGTTCATAATACTTATGAATATAATATCTTTTACGAATTTTTCAAAAACAATTTTTTTTTTAGAAAATAATTTGAAAAAAAGTGAACACATTTTATTTAAAAATAACAGATACAAAATTTGAAAAAAAAAATTAAAAAAGAAAAAAAATAATTTGCATAAAAAAAAAATCGAAAAAAAATTCAAAAAAAAAAATGTTTTTTCGCGAAAACTAAAATTTTTCGCAAAACAAAATTTTTCTGATAAACATTTTTTTTTCTCAAACAATTTTTTTAATATATTTTGTATAAATATTATTTTTAAAAAAAAGTTGTCGTTATAATTAAATATATTATAAAACATTTTACTAATTTATGCGTGCATTATATAAGAAATAACATACAAGAACTGTATGAGAACTCAGATGTACGACAAAAAATGAACGAACAAAAAAATATGTTGACTGAAATTTGGTTTAATGTACAGCATACTTCAATATGAAGTAAAGTTGCATTGAAGTATGTTGCATTTATTGGGTTTGTTCATTAATATAATGAAACATATACTCCACATACAATTCATCATATTGAAAAACACTTTTTCGACAATTATCAAGCTTTCTTCATATTTATGCTCGCATTCATAACATTGATGTCGTTAGTCATTAATATTATGAATGATTCTTCAATACAATGAATCATGGTTTGATGCACGGAATTCATCAATATAATGTACATTTTTTTCTGTGCATATTTGAGCATAAAGTCAATTTAAATTTGACTAAAAAGGTGTACTTAAGCCAGTATAATGTAAAATTCACCTGTAAATGTAAGTTTTATATGAGATATTTGAACAAATGTAGTCGGTTCACAGGTCTCTAGTTTTTCTGTAATCATGATTTCAACAGACAGACGGGCATCACTAAATGCTGATCAAGAATATATGAACTTTTCCATACCGGGTATGCTTCCTTCTGGGTGTTACAAACGGCGTACCAAACTGAATATATCCTTTCACTCTTAGTGTAGGCTATAAAAAAAAACAACTACATTAAATTATCGAATAATTTGTTTCTCCCCTACGGGAAAATGAACCGGTACGTGACTGACAAAATAGTGATAGAAATTTGTACTCAATCATATGATGCGTACCGGTAACTTTTATATGGCTTTGTCATAGAAGGTGGCGATTTCACACCTCATAGATGTCTAATATGTCCTTGAACTGTTTTCAGGGTATCAGACGCCGAACTCTTCTTAGAGGACCAGTCTCCATACTGTATGTATTTGGTTGATTTGCCATATTTCTAAAGTCAAGTATTTTATATTTAAAATTGAATTTTAATATATTTACGGAGATTATAAAATTATTACTTTCAAATTATTTTTCATTGAAAAAATATAAGTTTTTAATTATTTTTAATGAGACCCGCAAATATTTCTGATTTTTATGCTATAACTTTTTATTAGCGCAAGATAAAATAGTAATTTAAAGGCATTAATTGTTTGTTTTTTAAAGCTCCTATCGATTGGTATTATTTTTATGAAGTATTTAAAAATATTTTTCCAAACATTAATTTGCCATTTGTTATTTGCAGAAATAACGGTTGTCAAAATATTTTTAAATAATGATGCCAATCGATAGATCCTTTAAAAACAAACAATTAATACCTTTACACAACTATCTTGCACCAATAAATAGTTAGAGCTGAAAAAACGTACAAATTGGAAAAATTTAAAATCTTGTCATGCCAAAAGGGCGAATCTTTTTGTTTTTTTGCTATAATGCCTGTAAACCACTATTTTATCTTATATCAATAAAAAGTTATGGCAAAAAAACGAAAAGATTCGCCCTTTTTAAAAATATCCAACAAAATCACATACTATTTTGGTACAGTATACTTGAGGAAAACTATATTCAAAAATGTAAAAAAATGCAAATTTCAAAAATTACACATTCGCCCCTTTGGCATGATAGTTACGATACATTATGTACATCTATAAATTTCTATGTATCCCTACACCCAGAAAAAAATACTATATAAATAATAGTTTTTTACTATTAAAAATAGTCAATAGTATAAAATATTATTTTAGTCGGAAAATACCATTAAATACTAGCAAATACTATAACATTGCCATTGAGTTTATATGAAAAGATTTATTTTTTGTATACTATAATTCAATAATTGTCCTATTGACCAATTTTAATTGGATATGAGGGAATTTTTTTCTGGGTGTAGTAAACATTGTTCCAATAAGATATACCATCGGTAAAACATGAAAATTGCCTTCTCATCCCCCTATCATTTCTTCCATAGTATACCAGAAAATTAAACATTCTTTATTTTTATTATGAAGTTAGCTAAAACTCTCTCCGAGCAAAAATTGCACACGGGCCTGCTTGACGGCAATGTCAAGTTAACAATTCAATGCTTATTTCCCGATCATGACCATAGTATATATATATTATATATATATTAATATATATATATATATTAATATCGTCGTTGTAGAAGGAAAAGTCACCAAATACTTTTTTTCGAAAAACTTAAATTTCAAGTTTGTTGATTAATATTTTAAGAAGTAGTTGATGCTTTTTTTAAGTTGAAATATCAATTGATAGATTTACATTTTCTTATCATGTGGTAAAAAATGAGATCATCGATTAAAAATTGTAAGATATATAAAGATTTTTGTAAATGAATATTTGGAATTTAGAAAAGGTATTTGGTGACTTTTCGTTCTACAACGACGATATCATAATCAGTTTATTAGCATGGCCCTACTAAAGTTTATTCGGATAATATAGCCGTACTAATGGTAATCGTATAGAAACTGAAATCAGAACTGATATCAAATTTGAAATAAGTTCTTCCTTATTACCTTACACTTTTTTTTTCGATTAGTATACTAAAATAATCGAAATAGTAGTTACAAGAACTATGTCTTATGTATTAACTCGAAAAATACCATTTCAAAAACACCTTACTCAAAATTAATCGCATCGAAAACATGCACGATGCACTTCGAACAGAAAGCCTGTTAGACAAACTTCACATTTCGTGATGCTCTGTTCCGAACACCGTTAAGAGCAATCCGCTCTTGCAGCCCATGTTAACATGCGACAAGGATTTACAAGGCACGTATATCCTTTGCTCAATTCAAATAATGCTGAAAACATGTAAAAGTAATCGAAGAAGATTCGATTGCAATGAGATAGTAGGTAAGTACAATAAAAACTGCAACAACTGACAAAAACTGAACACGAAAATGTCGACAAATAACCAGACAAAACAGTAACTATGAACAGAAGGAGCAGAAGGAAGAAAAAAGCCGAAGAACAGGACGCCAAGGAATACAACAAAAAAACACGATTACAACAAAAAGGACGAATGGAACAATAACAACAACAACAACAAGGACAAGATTTAAATACAATATGACAAGAAAGTGTATCCCTCTGAATCTGACTCTGACGACGATGAACAAGTTGGCCAAAGAAAATATTGCACAAAACTACAAGATGACTTATGCGCCATGTACCAACAACAGTTCCATCATTCCGGCAGCAAACACAGTCACAGAACAGAACAGAACAGAACCACCCACCCAGTGATAGTAGGTGTTCCGGGTACGGTCTGCGTCCTACTGAGTAACAAAATGATAGTAGTAGTAGTAGAAAAAGAAAACGAAAACGAATGAAAAACGAATAAATGTGCATAGACAATGTTTAAATTGGAAAATGTTCTCGAAAAGAACATGTTGTGACATGTTCTGGGAGGTGGCAATTTAGTCAACGATGCCTGCAAGCCTGCCAGACAAAACATGCCGAATTATTTGGCAGTCACCTAATACAGCTTTGGGGAAAACCCTCAAATCCGAAGTGAGCCACATAGGTCGTTAGGCAATAGAACAAAGCTTTACGAGGCTACTTTAATTAAATATGCTACAACTGATATTACTAGTGAAACTACCAAAAATAAAAGAAAACTATTTAAAATCTTCTAATTTGCACTATTTTCATAGACCGCAAAGTTTCTGCCAAGTAAAGCCGCCCGTCGCCGCAAAATAGTTTAATTTGTGGCCACTCAACACACTTTTCTGTGGCAGTGCGGGCGGGTTCAACAGAAGCCATTATAATAATAAGCACTTAAAAAGCCACTTTTGCCAAAGTACTTTTGCACCTTTTGTGTGCCTTCTGCTCTCGCACAACATCCTCCCGAAAAAAAAAAAATAGGCACCAAAGTTCAGTACTTTATTTGTGCGTTATTTTTTTTGCAGAAGAAGATACCAACCAACGTAAGAAAAACTTTACGGATTTAATCTAATTTGTGGAGTATTCTAATTAAATCTTATAAATAATTTGCACCATGCGATTTTGCAAACTAAGGTAGCAAGCAGCAAACTATTCTGAAAATATTAAAGTAGAAAATAATTGTAATAAATGTAGAATTGCAAGAAGTTTTGGCATATCGTTTTGCAGAATATAGTTTTGAGCATAAATTAGGCATTTAAGCCGATTTGCGCATAAACGTAAAATAATAACTTTTCGTAAGCTTAGGAAGTTCATATTTTTATGTGCAGTAGTTTTTGGAGGGAACTTAATATACAGGGTGGTCCGCTTGGGAGTGCAAATATTTTAGGGACTGATTCCTTGGTTAATTTAATGAAAAAAATTGTTCTAGAGTTAGGGTCTATTTAGAACACCCAATGATATACAGGGTGTTTTCAAAATTTACTTTACAAAAATTGATACAACCATATACCTTATTATAACTTATAAAATGTATATCCCAGAGCAAAAATATTACATTTATTTTAAAGATAATCGATCGTATTTTCTAGTAAAATTTTAATATTGGCATTTTATGTATTGCGCTAGGAGATTTTTCTCTTCAAAGAAAAAAAAAAATATTTTATTAAAACTTTTTTTTTATAAAACTCCGTTTTTCTCGAAATTTTTATCTAATATTTTATTCATCTTCTTTTAATATTTAAATGTATCATAGTGTAATAAACAATTTCTTCATACTCTATTTTTATCTCGGACTTACAATTTTCCTTGTTTTTCTTCAAATTCTCAAATTCCTCAAAATTCCATTTTTTTTTTTAATTTGATGAAAAAAATCTCCTAGCACACCACATAAAATGCCAATATTAAAATTTTACTACAAACTATAATCGATTATCTTTAAAATGAATGTAATATGTTTGCACTGGGATATACATTTTAGAAGTTATAATTAAGTATATCAATTATTGTTAAGTAAATTTTGTAACCGCGGTAGCTCTGTGGTTAGTGCATTGGACTGCGAGCCGAAAGGTCCCCGGTTCAAGCCTGGACTGGGGCTAACAACATCTTTTCATAGAAACATTTTTCTATAACGCGCTACCTCTCGTCAGTAAATGGCAAACCTACGCGAGTAAAACATTGCCTACGAAAAAGCTCTCACCCGCCGTTCGGATTTGGCAATAAACTGTAGGTCCCACCACTTTGAGTACAAATATAACATGCACAGCTCAAAATGGTGAGAGAGCTCGGCCGAAGTTCTATACAGGACTGTAGCGCCAAACTATTATTATTCTAAATTTTGAAAACACATTGTATATCATTGGGTGTTCCAAATGGATCCTAACTCTAGAACAATTTTTTCATGAAATGAACCAAGGAATCAGTCCCTAAAATATTTGCACCCAAAAGCGGACCACCCTGTATATTCAGATTTATAATCCAACATAGTTGGTGGCGTTTCAATTATATAAACGTACAGATGATATTCTTGATCAACGTATCCCGTCTGTCTGTCTGCTGTAAACATGATTACAGAAAATCTAGAAGAGCTAGATCAATGAAACTTTGTAGTTAGTTTACTTATATACTTATCTTATCTGGTATGTGGACATGATCGGTTGATTGTGACTTGTGACCTGAACCATTATGTTCAAATACTTCAGATAACACCAGTGAATTTTACGTTATACGTTTTGGAAACATCCCCATACCGTTTGATCAAATATATAAAAATAAACTAAATCCGACTTGTGGTACACGATAAAAAAAATCGAAATTTGGTACACCTACCCATTCCTACATATACCCATATATTGGTACTTAAATGAATGGAAATACTTTAGCGATTACAAATTTGTAGTTCTTTTCAAAATACATGCAATCTGGAGACCTTTGGGCCACTTTAAATGATAACCGCCAACATTAACACCTCCATATGGGAAAACGAACCGGTCCTAGCACATCCTGCAGACCTTTAGACCTATCACAGGACTGGTATTCAAATTCATGTTGCATTATAATTACTTGGAAGTAGAGATGGGCGCGTGCCTGTTTTTAATGGCACGGACACGCACGGGCACGCCGATGGGTGACACGCACGAGCATGAGCCCGACAACTAAATTTAAAGGCACGCACGAGAAGCACGATAAAACACGGGATATACAAAGACATGAAGAAGCACGACAAAACACGAAAAAAGCACGGAATAACATGAAAAACAAGGCTAAACGTGAAAAATAATATTATCAACAGGGACGAAAACCCTTTAGAATATCGGTTTCGATTCTGGTTCCAAGATTTTTAAAATAGTGGTTCCGATTCCGGTTTTAACCGAAAAAATTGTATGTATTCCGATTCAAGTTCCACACATTTTTAATGACGGTTCCGATTCTGGTTCCGGTGTCAAAAATCGCAACGTTTCCGGTTACAATTCCGGTTCTTCGCGATCACAGAGTGGAACTAAAACCCTTGGAATATCGGTGCCGATTCTCGTTCCAAGATTTAAAATAGCGGTTCCGATTCCGAACAAAAAAAATATATGGGTTCCAATTCCGATTCCACACATATTTTAAATCGGTTCAAGTTCTTTATGGTCCCTTATTATAAATAATCTAAAAATTAACTTTGATACTGTTTTATTCTCTGAATCGGAACCCCGCCGGAATCGGAACCTGTCGCAAAGAACCGAAATCGGAACCGTTATTAAAAAATGTGTGGAACCGTCAACGATATTCCAAAGTGTGTTTGTCCCGGTTAAAATACCACGAAATTTTATTTTCAGATGCTGAAAGTAAAGGGTATTTTAAATTGAAGTAGAAACTAAAAAAAAAATCTTTAGTGGGAGCGTTCCTGATTTTAGAGGCACGGGCACGCACGCTACGCAACAACTGGCACGCACGCAGATTTGCACGCACGAACTCAGATTTTCGGGCGTGACACGAAAAAAGCACGACACGCGCCCATCCCTACTTGGCAGTCAATTCAGTATCGAAGTCTAGATTTCTCGGGTCGAAATAAATAATAAAATAAGCGCTAGGTATATTTGCATTAAGAATTTTTATTGATATATTGAAGTAAATTTAAGAGGCTAGTGGTTACATAGAATTCAAACGGATTAAAAATACCATAAAGCATATAAACTAAATGGATTGTAATTGGATAGACTGATAATCTAGTTTTTATTCACAACACTATCGTTAAAGATAATAACGACATCAGTTTTCATCATGTTGGAAAAGCTAGATGTTAGAGCATTCAAGTTATTTCCTGGAAGACGTCTATCGAACGGATAACCCATGGTACGCTTGTCGGGATAGAGTTTATCCTTGAGCCCACAGAAGGACGCAGCATCACCGCAAATATCGGGACTGAAATAAGCAGACACATATGAATTGATCTCAATTCAGTTGAAAAGAAAAATAGAACTAACCTATTGTTAGTTTGCTGCACTGCATCGCCATTATAGTCTGAGATCATGACAAACAAATCAAAGACCATGCCCTCTGCTTTGCCCTTACTTACTTACTTAAATGGCCCTTACAACCGTGGGTCGGTTTTGGCCGCTGAGATGAAGCCGCGCCAGTCGGATCTGCTTTGCGCGCGCTGACGCCAGTTAGAAATACCAAGCGTTGCCAGGTTGTCCTCAACTTGGTCTTTCCAACGCAGATTTGGACGCCCTCTTCTACGCTGTCCACCTTCGAGTTTCGATTCAAGCACCTTCTTGGCTGGAGTGTTTTCATCCATTCGTTCGACATGACCTAGCCAGCGAAGCCGCTGGATCTTGATGCGCTTGACTATGTCAATGTCGTCGAATAACTCATATAGCTCGTGGTTCATCCTGATTCGATACTCGTTAGCAAAGCAGATAGGGCCAAAGATTTTACGGAGAATCTTTCTCTCGAACGCTCCCAGTACTCTCTCATCGGTGGTGGCCAGCGTCCATGTTTCTGCACCATAAAGTAGGACGGGCATGATGAGTGACTTGTAGAGCGTTATTTTTGTCCGGCGAGAGAGGGCTCTGCTTCTCAATTGCCTACTGAGCCCAAAGTAGCACCTGTTGGCAAGAGTTATTCTCCGTTTGATCTCCAGGCTGACGTCGTTGTTGCTGTTTACGCTGGATCCCAGATAGACGAAGTCCTTCACAATGTCGAACTTGTGGGTGTCAAAATCAGCTTTTTGTCCAAGACGCACGGACTCTTTTTTGCTTGTTGACACAAGGAACTTCGTCTTGTCCTCGTTCACCGCTAGACCCATTCGACGCGACTCTTTCTCCAATCTGGAGAATGCTGCGCTGACTGCTCGTGTGCTCCTGCCAATGATATCAATATCGTCGGCATATGCGAGCAGCATGACACTTTTGTTGAGGATAGTGCCGCTTTGACGGAGTTCGGCAGCTCGAACTATTTTCTCCATCAATAAGTTAAAAAAGTCGCACGATAGGGAGTCACCCTGTCTGAAACCTCGTTCGGTATGAAATGGCTCGGAGAGGTCTTTTCCTATTCTCACTGAGCAACGTGTGTTGCTCAGGGTCATCCTGCAAAGTCTTATAAGTTTCGCAGGTATACCGAACTCAGACATTGCGGCGTATAATCGTTCCCTTATCGGAGTGTCGAAGGCGGCTTTATAGTCGACTAATAGGTGGTAGGTGTCGATCTGTTTTTCTAGGGTCTTTTCCTGGATTAGGCGCAATGTGAAAATCTGGTCTATGGTGGACTTTCCAGGTCTGAAGCCGCACTGATAAGGTCCAATCAGTCTGTTGACGATGGGCTTCAGTCTTTCACATAATACGCTCGATAGAACCTTGTATGCGATATTGAGTAGGCTGATCCCACGGTAGTTGGCGCAGATAGTGGGATCCCCTTTCTTAAGGATTGGGCAGAGTACACTGAGGTTCCAGTCACTTGGCATGCTTTCATCCGACCATATTCTGCTTACGAGCTCGTGCATGCTCTCTATTAGCTCTTCGCCTCCGGTCTTAAACAATTCAGCAGGCAGGCCATCAGCACCTGCGGCTTTGTTGTTTTTCAGCCGAGCAATGGCTGTTCTGACCTCGTCATGGTCGGGTGGCGGAATCTCAACGTCGTCATCAAGTACTGGGGTTGCCGGGTTTGCTTCTCTATCGGTGGAATTGAGGTCATCATCACCGGTCAGCAGTTTAGAGAAGTGATCCCTCCATATTTTCAGTGTGCTCTGGATATCTGTCACTAGATTTCCGTTCTCATCTTTACAGGAAGAGGCTCCGGATTTCGAACCTCCGGCTAGGCGTCTTATTTTCCCGAAGAATTTTCGAGCCTCATTCCTGTCCCCATGCATCTCAATCTCCTCACACTCACGTCTTTCTGCCTCGCTTTTTTTTCGCCTGAAAAGACGTCTCTCTTCCCTCCTCTTCTCTTTGTATCGCTCCTTCGCAGCTCGCGTAGCTACTGACTGCAGGGTGGATTTGTACGCAGCGTCTTTCTCTGCAGTGGCCGCGCGACACTCTTGGTCATACCACTGATTCCTCAGGGGGCGTTGGAATCCAAGCACCTCTTCGGCAGCCGTACGCATAGAGCAGGAGATATGATTCCACTGCGCGCTTATATCATCGAGAGGAGGAGTGCTTTGTCTAAGCAGGTGTGAGAGTCGAGTGGAAAAGGCTTGCGTTGTCTGTTGTGATTGCAGCTTTCCGACGTCTAGCTTTCTCTGCGTTTGGTTCCGTACGTTCTTCGCAGCGCTTAAGCGTGTGCGGACCTTGGCTGCTACAAGGTAATGATCCGAGTCCATATTGGCACCTCGGATAGTGCGTACGTCCATCACGCTTGAAGAGTGCCTTCCGTCAATCACAACGTGATCAATTTGATTTCGAGTTTTTTGATCGGGCGACAACCATGTGGCCTTGTGGATATCGAAATGTTCGAATCTAGTGCTACTAACTACCATGTTTCGTGCTGCGGCGAAGTCGATTAGTCTCGTTCCGTTATCGGAAGTGTTGGCATGGAGGCTAAATTTTCCGATTGTGGGACAATAGATGGCTTCTCTGCCCACCTTGGCGTTAAAATCGCCTAGCACGATTTTGATATCGTGGCGGGGGCAGCGCTCGTATGCGTTGTCTAGGCGCTCGTAGAAGCGCTCTTTTGTCTCGTCATCTTTCTCGTTCGTCGGAGCGTGTGCACAAATTAGGCTGATATGGAAATATTTAGCCTTGATGCGGATTGTTGCCAGCCTTTCGTCCACGGGCGTGAACCTAGAGACAAGGTGGCGGAGTCTCTTGCCGACCACAAATCCACATCCAAATTCGTGTCTCTCCGCATGGCAGCTGTAGTAGATATCACAGGACGCTTGTTTCGAACAGCCCTGTCCCGTCCATCGCATCTCCTGGATAGCGGTGATGTCAGCCTTATATTTTTCGAGGACATCTGCCAGCTGGATAGAGGCACCTTCCCTATAAAGGGTCCGGACATTCCAGGTGCATATCCGTAAATCATGGTCCTTAAAACGTTTGCGTGGGTCGTCATCGTTGTAATCGGTCGTTATCCGAGGCTTCTTTTTTGTTTTCATTGGGCGCATAGGTTTTTTCCGTGGTGGGACCCAAACCCAACGCACGAACCCTCACTCTGAGGGAGATGCTCGCCACTCACTTTAGCCGACTTCTACACCGGGTGGTGTAGAGCGCCGTTTCCAGGGACTTCCACGAGGAGGACTTCCACCGAAGTGGAGGTGTCACCATTTGACAATTTGTCAATTCTGGTGACCAGTGAGTTGACTTGAGACGACACCTACAAGGATTGCGCTGGCTTCGCCATGTTGAAGCACTCAGACACGTTGCCTTGTGATAATCGCCCCCATAGTCCCCTTTGGCAGCAGTAAATGCGCTGGCCAGCCACAACCGCAAAAACGGAAACTAGCCAACTCATCGGCTGTCTGGGGTTGGGCACTTGGGCCGATTCGGCGGAAAGAGCGCTCATAAGGAATGGTAACGCTTGACTCATCAGAACGACGATTTATAATATTCTGACCAGGACGCACTGCAATTAAAATGTAATTAATTGTGCAAGAGTTGTGCAAGCTTTAGACCTACAGTTCACGGTGAATTTGTCCATTTCAATGGCCATTACACGCTGTTGCTCCAGAGTCAGTGCGGTGCCACGCTCATCAGCCTTGGGCGCCAGGAAGATGCGACAGGTTCCCTTCTTCATGCCGCCTGTACTATTCGTAACATTGAAGTTGTACTCGAACGGTGCATGTTGAAGATGAGTGAATGTGGCAAAAACATTGCCATTGGGACCGAAATCGAGACCGGCTGCAAGATCCACATCCGATTTGGCCCAGTATGTCAACAGTGTATTGGGACGTGCATTGCGAGAGTTAATTTTCGCCTCGATGTTGTTGATTTGTATACCACCGAAACCCAAATGTGACTCATTATAAGGAGCCAACAGCGTCTTGTGCTTGTTGAAAAGATTGTCGAGGAAGCCGTGCCATTTGTAGAAAATTGGATCACGCATGGCGGTGGTTACATCGCCCATGACACCGAAGTCCTCTAGATGATGATTTTCCGGATCGTGCACATATGAGATCAAATCGTGGCCAGTGTTGTGCAGACTGCCGTAGAATTGACCGTTGACCGAGAGTGATGATGCCTCGACCATGTCACCGAGAATATCGATACCGCGTACTTCGTCCAGTGGCACACGATTGCCTGCAGTCTGTTAAAAGCAGAACAAAAGGTATTAGTAATAAAAAGTGATTCAAATTTGACTGTAATTCTTTGACTCACATCCATCGCGAAGCCCTGATCAATGGCAGCAAAGATGCGATCGCGCCAACGATCAACCTCGGCAATTTCAAAGTTGTTGGCCTCACGTTTGACATCGCGCAGCACCGTATGGGAGATGCGTCCAGCATAGGTGCGATTGTTAACGCTGCTAAGGATCTTCGGGAAGTAGCCTTCAGCTATGGGTTCTCGCAAATTGCTCAGTGGCACGGTGCGCGACAAATTGTTGCACAGACGTTCCGTGTCGTAACGCGCGATCAGCTGATGATGCATGTAGTAGAACAATTCACCACGACGATCCTTGGCAACCACTTCACGTGGTCCCTGCGTTGGGTAGACCAAATGCCAGTGCCAGTGATGCATGTTGACGCCGATGTCCTCACGGAAATAGGCGAGACGCTGTTCGTTCGAAGCATCCGAGGCGGTGTAATTACGCGGAATATCAATATGGGTCTGTGGATGTTGGAACAAATATGAGAACACTGATGAGAAAAATCTCCGACTCTCTATATTTTTTTTGAATCTCTATAATGATTACTTACACGATCACCAGCATTGGTAATGAGAGAGGCTTCTGCGCGTGCCTCTTGTAAAACAGAGGGCTCCACGAAATTAGCTGGGAAGACTTCGGCTACGGGTGGAACCTGTACGTGACGAGTGTCCGTACGATGTTGAATGGCCACGGCGTAACAATATTGGAACAGCACAGGATTAAGACGATCCCTGAAAGAAAATAAGGATTTTGAGAAAATCCTACAGAGTACCGTGGATTCAGGCATACTTGACATAAGCACAGAGTGCAACAAAATTGTCCAATCCACGTGCATCAAGGAACATTTGAATCAGTTGAGCAGCGATTTGCTGGTGCTGATTGTTAAACAGAGAGAATTGCTGCTTTTTGCCTAATTTTTGGGCGAACGACAAATTGGGTTTGGTACCCAGTTCACGCAATGGTATCTGCAAAAAATCGTTAATTTGTATTTAAAGGAATACGTAGGAAGCATTGATATTACCTTCACTTCTACATTGTCGCCATAGCGACTCTGCAACTCGACCTTAGAGCTACTATAACTCTCCGTAAAGTAGCTATCGGGCAAATCGAAGGCAGCCTTTCCGTTGTCCCTGGATGTGAAGACGGGCTCCAATGGGCGTTGGAAGAGTAGCTCAAGTGCTTTGGTATTATTTGCATTTGCCATTATTGAGACAAAATTAAATTTTTAATACAAAGTTAAAATTTAAAGAATAATGAAGAACAGTGACGATGTTACGCAAACAACTACGTGATTCGGAATGATTAACCAGTGAGTTTTGGGCGCTATATATACGATTAAATGGTGCTGGTCATGGAAAAACTATCAAAACCGCAAAATTTAATTAGAAATGTGACAATTCTACGCACTTTACACACATGTTTGGCGATACTGATAACAAAAAATAAAAAAAAAATAAAGCGCAACCGCAAATTGTGGTTTTCATCACTGTTATAAGTCAATTCTTACATACTTAAATGGGTGTGATAACGAATGATATAGGTTTAAGCTATATCTGCTATATCCCAAATAGTTTTTGATTTCTCAATACGGTTGTTTTATCGCATATTTGGTCTTTCTTGCTCGAATTAATTGCATAAATTAGTAAAATGTTTAAAAATATATTTATTTATAATTACAACTTTTTATTAATAAAAAGTTATAAGTATTTATAAAAAATATATTATAAAAAAAAATGTCGGGTTTTTTTTTTGTTTGAATATTTTTTTTGAATATTTTTTTTTGAATATTTTTTTTTTGAAAATTATTTTTTTTTTTTAAAGAGTTTTCTTCTGTTATTTTTTAAATACAATTTATACAACACTTTTTTTCAATTTATGTGCAAAAAAAACTTTTTTTTTTTAAAATTCATTAAAAAAAATATTATATTCATAAATATTATGAACAAATTCATCAATTTGACGATTCAAATTCATTGTATTGAATATTTCGATCTTCACTTTGATGTTCGATAGTACGAATAATTTGATATATATAATGAATGTATTCATCAATTTGTCATTTAATGAACGGTGAACATTAAATTCATCAATATGAATTCATATTATTTTTATGAATAAATTCATCATATTGATGATTTTTTTTGTAACATTAATAAAAAACAGAAACCGTAACTGGAAACGGTATAATGAAATTATTTCGATATAAAACTAAAAACGATAAAAAACTAAAAACGCATTAGAAACCGAAGAAACCTAAATCGAAACATATATTCGTTTAGGTTTCAATCCTGTAATATTTCAAATAAATTCTTTACACATTAATGACAAAGGCTATTAAAAATGTCTGCCAGACTGTTATTTTTTTTTATTTGGCCCTGCCAGCCTCTCTGTCTACCAGCAAAACGCATTCTACCGGAAACGGAAGGCAAAAAATTAAGATAATACGCGAACAAACGCTAAATTGAGTGAAATGCAGTCGATTACCTGTATTTTTTGTTGCATATTTTATGATCGCAGACTAATGAGGTCTTACGTAGTAGTTTTTATGAAATGTAGCGAACACTTTTCGTCTTTTTTTTAATCTACCTTTTTTTAATTCTATCTTGTTTTATATATTATATTGTCGTTGTAGAACGAAAAGTCACCAAATACATTTTCAAAATGCCAAATATTCATTTACAAAAATCTTTATAAATCTGTCAATTTTTAATCGATGATCTCAATTGTTTTGACCACATGATAAGAAAATGTAAATCTATTAACTAATTTTTCAATTTTAAAAATGCATCATCTACTTTTAATAATATTAATCAACAAACTTGAAAATTAAGTTTTTCATAAAAATGATTTTGGTGACTTTTCGTTCTACAACGACGATATGTATATTAATGCAAATTATTTAAATCGAAATATTTAAATATTTTAACAACGTATTCTCGAAGGATTCAAACAAATATTTTATCGCATTATCATTTAATGGTAGGTTTGTATTTTAATACCGCGCGAATTCTTTAATATTTCATTGTAATGCGAAATGCATAAAAATATTTATGTAATATTTCACTCTAGGGCAAAGCACATTTAAAAATTGTGTAGAGATAAATATAATTTCATTGATAATTTTTTACTAATTAACCTAATTAACCAAAGTTCAGGGGATGCACCCTATTCGTGTAATGTAGAGTCTTTATCGTAGGAAATGATTAAAGGGAGGTATAAAAAATTTAGTAGTATCGGTGAATGTTTGCCTGAATACGCCAATATAAAAAAGTCGGAAAAAGCAGACAACGGGAGATTGTTCTACAAACGTATCATTGTAAATACTAAAGCTAGAATCACACGATTGATACAATGGATTCGCAATCAATCCAATTTTGACAAATATCAATAATTGAGGGGAAATTTCATGTTGACTCAATTTTGTATCAATTTAAAATTTTTATTTTTGTGTCAGTTTCAATACTAAATTTGAAAAAGTATCAACCAAATTGAGTCAATTTTTGTTGACGACTCGAGCATCAACAACATATATCAATTTTTGAATTGATGCAAACTGAAATTGATGTTATTTAGTCAATCGTATGATTCGAGCTTAAGAACCAATTCGTGATTCTGTTGAGAGCAAAGTTATCTACGAAGATGTACACAGAAAAAAAAATGTACATCATATTGATGAATTCCGTTCTTGAAACCATGATTCATTCTATTGAAGAGCCATTCATAATATTAATGACTAATGCTATCATAAATATGAAGAACGCTTGGTAACTGTCGAAAAAGTGTTCTTCAATATGATGATTGTATGTGAAGAATACGTTTCATCATATTAATGAACCAAAACATAAAATACAACATATATGTTCATCATATTGAAGAACGCTGTTCATTAAACCAAATTTCTACCAAAATCTTTTTTTTTCGTTCATTTTTTGCCGTACTTATTAGTTCTCACGTAGTTCTTGTATGTTATTTCTTATATAATGCTTGCTCGACATGCATAAATTAGTAAAAGGTTTTAAAATATATTTATTATAATTACTACTTTTTATTAATAAAAAGTTATATTTATAAAAAATATATTTAGGAAAAAAATATTTTTGAAAAAAAATATTTTTTTGGAACAATTTTTTTTTTCGGAAATTTTTTTTTTTCGAATCAATGCTTTTTTCGAACAACATTTTTTTTTCGAACAAAATTTTTTTTTTCGAACAAATTTTTTTTTCGGACAAAATTTTTTTTTCGAACCAATTTTTTTTTCGAACAATTTTTTTTCGAACAAAATATTTTTTTTTGGAAAAATGTTTTTTCGGAACTATTTTTCTTCCCTAAATTTTTTTTTCTGATAATTTTTATAATTTTTTTTTTTTGTTTTTTTTTAAATAAAATTTTTACAACATTTTTTTTTTTGATTTATTTTATAAAAAAAAAAATTTTTTTTGAAAAAATATTATGAACAAATTCATCAATATGACAATTCAAGTTCATTGTATTGAATATTTTGTTCATATATATAATGAATGCATTCATTAATATGTCATTTAATGAACGGTGGTATCAATATGATGAAACTGGTAGTTGGTGAAAAAATTCATAATATTTATGAATAAATTCATCATATTGAAGAATTTTTTTTTTCTGTGATGTAGACTGAATGAAAGTCAAAGGGACTTGGCCGCTTCTTAAGACACATCAAATCGATCTAACGAAGGAATATGGAGTAGTATCATGTCTGTCTTGAATATGCCTACATCAAAAATGTCGGGAATTGCAGACGCCGGGAGATTGTTCCACAAACTAAACTAAAACGAATATGCCCTGTAATTCGTGGTTCTATTGAGAGCGGAGCAATCTACGAAGGTGTCAGTTTGATTGCAAGTAGAGTGAGAAAAGACAAGACCTGTTGGAATCAGGCCATGAGCTTGACTCGAACACTTTCCATTGTAATACATTACACACCATAAGATTCTTCGGTCCTCAAGAGAACAACGAAAAAATTAAATGTTTACGTTCCCTACTTATTATAATTATTAAACGTTGCTCAATTCGTTTCAGGAACTTCAAATAGAATTTGGAGGCCCACACCCAAACTTGCGAATTGTATACTATCTTTCTTACGTTACACATTACGTTATACACACAAAAAAAATCATCAATGTGATGAATTTTTTCATAAATATTATCAGTTTTTCACCAACTACCAGATTCATCATATTGATACCACCGTTCATTAAATGACAATTTGATGAATACATTCATCAAATGTTTTTTCAAAAAAAACATTTTTTAGAAAAAAAAAATTAAAAAAAAAAAAAAAATTCCAAAAAAAAAATTTTTTTTTCGAAAGAACATTTTTTTCCAAAAAAAAAAAATTATTTTTTCAAAAATATATTTTTTATAAATATTACTTTTTATTAATAAAAAGTTGTAATTATAATAAATATATTATAAAACATTTTACTAATTTATGCATGTCGAGCAAACATTTTATAAGAAATAACACACAAGAACTACTTGAGAACCTCAAACAATGAACGAAAAAAAAACCATTCTGATAGAAATTTGGTTTAATGAACAGAGTTCTTCAATATGAAGAACTAATATGTTGCATTTTATATTTTGGTTCATTAATATGATGAAACGTATTCTTCACATACAGTTCATCATATTGAAGAACACTTTTTCGACAGTTACCAAACGTTCTTCATATTTATGATAGCATTCATAACATTGATGGCGTTAGTCATTAATATTATGAATGGCTCTTCAATACAATGAATCATGGTTTGAAGAACGGAATTCATCAATATGATGTAATTTTTTTTCTGTGTACTTGAGAACTGAGGAGTACGGCAAAAAATGAACGAACCAATATTTTGATTGAAATTTGTTTTAATGAATAGCATTCTTCAATATGAAGTAAAATATATTGCATTTTATGTTCTTGTTTATTAATATGATGAAGCGTATTCAGCACATGCAGTTCATCATATTGAAGAACATTTTTCGGCAGTTACCAAGCGTTCATCATATTTATGATCGAATTCATAACATTGATGTCCTTAGTCATTAATATTATGAATGGTTCTTCAATACAATGAATTATGGTTTGAAGAACGGAATTCATCAACAAGATGTACATTTTTCTGTGCACCATCTATATTCGATAGGTGTTGTAGACAGAGCGTAAGTCAGAGGAACTTGAAACATCAAATATTTGTTCGTTCCAAAAAAATGTCATGAGGTGTGGGATGTATGAATCCATTCGTTTATCAACTCAATTTTAAATGTGTCGTTCATAGTGTGCCCTTTACGTCTAATGTCCAAAGAGTTTGGGCGCTTGTTAAACGAATATGAATGAAAAATACAGAATATGATTGATGGAAACCAGAAAAATGAACAAAGGTAGGATGGAAGCGTGTCCATCTCCTGAATTGATGAAATGCTATTCCGAGAGAACACCCTGGAGATAATTTGATATCCATCGAGTAGAAGAATTATCGTAATTAGTTCTGATACGAAGGCTTCATGCCACACTCGATGACAGGCATTTTTAATATTTCAAGCTACAACAATACACTCCTCGAAATGTCACGGACACAATATACAGTTTCATGTAACAATTCTTTTAATGTATTATTTCCATAGTCTATACAATTTTTCTTTGCATTACTTTACAAAATGTTTTTAAATTTTGGTACACCTTTACAATATGTTTTGTAAAAACTGTATTAAAACAGTTAAAAACTATTGTTTGTTGTTTTAAGTACAACTATTTATTCTGGTTGTTCCTCTGGCATTTGATCATCCATGGGTAACTCTTGTTCCGGTTCCAACTCTGGTTGAGGATCAGGCTGAGCATCAGGTTGAGCTTCTACTTCAGGTTCTGGCTGAGGTTCTACCTCAGGTTCTGGCTGAGGATCAGGTTGAGTTTCTACTTCAGGTTCTGGCTGTGGTTCTGGTTGAGGATCAGGTTGCGGTTCTACTTCAGGTTCAGGCTGAGGTTCAGGTTGAGGTTCCACTTCCGGTTCTGGTTGTGGATCAGGTTGCGGTTCTACTTCAGGTTCTGGTTGAGGATCTACTTCAGTTTCTGGCTGAGGATCAGGTTGAGGTTCTACTTCAGGTTCTGGTTGAGGATCTACTTCAGGTTCTGGTTGAGGATCAGGTTGTGGATCTACTTCAGGTTCTGGTTGAGGTTCTACTTCAGGTTCTGGTTGAGGATCTGGTTGAGGATCAGGTTGTGGATCAGGCTGAGGATCAGGTTGGGGATCAGGTTGTGGATCAGGTTGAGGATCAGGTTGTGGGTCAGGTTGTGGATCAGGTTGAGGTTCTGGCTGAGGATCATCAAATCCATTTATCAAACAACGTTGTAGCGCCTGGAACAGCTCATCGGTATCCTTCTTCGATTTGTCAATCACATTGCCAATACAACTATTTTCCGAATTCTCAATTGTTTCGTATGCAGTATTCAGTTTCTCAGACAAATCGGTCGATACGCTAGAAATGGAACCAATTGCCACTTGATTTGCCATAGCCTAACACAAAAATATCACTTTAAAACTCTCACAAAATATATCTATTATTTTTAAAAACCTACATCAGCTTTCAGACAGTTGAGATATTCGATAACATCTTCCTTTGCCGAACACGCCGTCAGTGAGTTTTGTATGATGAGCACACGACTATCCAAGGATTCACGTTGATCCTGCACTTTGTGCAATTCATCATCCTTGCGTGAATTGGCACGATCGATGCATGCCTGTGAATCAGCTTTGCTAGTCTCACCGAGTTCCGTGATTTTGGGAATGTACTTGTCGTAACATTGTGCATTAAAACCACCACGCATCATCAGTAGACCGGCGGTACGCTGACGACTATAGGCTTCAATCTTAGCCTGCACCTGCTCTGGTGCGACGGGTGCCGAATGTGCAACCTATAATTTAGAATATCGTAGTACAGAATGTCCCTCCAAAAAATTTTGTAACTTACTGCGCACAGCAGCACCACAATAGATAGTGCTAAAATGGATTTCATTCTAGTAACTAAAACTTATTTTCACAAAATCTTTCTTCAATTTTACACTATAGTTATGGCAAAAACTATATGTCTACTAATTGCACTATTTGTTAGAACACCCTTTTATATAAAATAGTTGCCAATTCACTGTTATGAAATTGGTTCATATCGGAAAATTATTTTCATACAAGTATCCAATTTTGTTAAGAATACTATCGCATAGTCAAGCCATAATAGTAAACACTTGAGACATCGTTGTTGATGACGCGTTCTCGAAAACTACAAATTGTTTTTGAATATTTCGTACTTTTCTTCTAATCAGGCCTTAGAATAGTTTATTTGCACATCACTCACTGATAAAAAAGTATAACAAGTATGTTGTTAACCTTTAATTATAGAGAGCTGTACAATTATAGGAACTATGTATGACCTACGCAAATAAAACATCTGGTTCTACGAACTACTGTTTGCCACTGCAGGTACGGACTCGGTTTAGCAAGCCTTTTGTTCGCTGATTTAATTAAGTTTTCAAATCGTTTTTGTCACTTTCTACACAGAAAAAAATGTACATAATATTGATGAATTCCGTTCTTCAAACCATGATTCATTGTATTGAAAACCGTTCATAATATTAATGAATAACGACATAAATATGATGATCGCTTGGTAACTGTCGAAAAAGTGTTCTTCAATATGATGAATTGTATGTGAAGAATATGTTCATTAATTTATGAAAAATAAAACATAAAATACAACATATTTTACATCATATTGAAGAATGCTTTTCATCAAAACAGATTTCAATCAAAATATTTATTTTTCGTTCATTTTTTGCCGTACTTCTCAGTTCTCAAGTAGTTCTTGGATGTTATTTCTCATACAAAGCTTGCTCGATATGCCTAAATTAGTAAAATATTTATTTATAATTACAACATTTATTAATAAAAAATTATATTTATAAAAAATATATTTAAACAAAAAAAAATGTTTGAAACATTTTTTTTTTCGAAAAAAACTTTTTTGGATACTTTTTTTCGGACAATTTTTTTTCTCTGAGAATTTTTTCCGATTTTTTTTTTCTATTATTTTTTAATTTTTTTTCGAATTGTTTTTTTTTTTGTTATTTTTTTCGGACATTTCTTTTTTCGGATTTTTTTTCTATTATTACAACAACACTTTTTTCGAATTATTTTCTAAAAGATTCATTGTATTGAATATTTCGTTTTTCACTATGATGTTCGATAGTACGAATAATTTTATATATAGAATGAATGTATTCATCAATATGTCATTTAATGAACGGTGGTATCAATATGATGAATCTAGTAGAATGTGAAATAATTCATAATATTTATGAATAAATTCATCATATTGAAGATTTTTTTTTTCTGTGTACAGTCTAAATAAATTCACATCCATATATTGGTAATTCTAAATCTAATTCAAACCTTTATATACAGATGGTTTGTATTGATTTAGATTTTGAACTTTTTATAACCTACACTAAAAGTGAAAAGGAAAATTGAACTTGGTTCTGGTGAATACTACTTCTGAATAAGTAGAACTAAGTTTAACGAAACAAAATGTGTGAATTATATGTCTTAATATCTTTTTTTATAACTGTTCCCCCTTATATATTTAACGAGACCATTTTTCCCAGTGCAATGTTAGGAGTTCCTGGAGAGAATTTAATAACATGCTTAATATACTTAATATGATACACAAATATGTCATACTTTTTTTGGTTATCTTGATCATCGAAGAATCGTTGGGTGTGAAAACCTTAAAGATGCAATTTGAAGTTAAAGATGTGATATCTTGACTCCTACTAAGTCGATCCCTATTATTTACCACATAATCAGATTTAATATGAGATAAAAACTGCACAGTTCGACCCCTCTTCGACGCTCCATTTAGATTCTACAGGTATTTTAAGTTAGGATAAAATGTGCAAAGTTTGACCCCTCTACGACGCTCCTATATAAATCCTAAAATGGTAATCATAATAAGGACGTGGCAAGTCTATGTTCATTTTATTATAATAGGGTTAATCCGGAGAAAACCACATAAATTCTGAAGTACTCTTCGCATCATTATTATAAAAATTAATCGTTTGTATCAATAAAAATAATGTTTGCAGCAAGTACAGTCAGAATACTGTTTAGAGAAACAAATGTTATATGTAATAACCAAATGAAATGTTATTGAAACTCTTTTCTGTATTAATGGATTGATGGAACATGATATATTTCGTTGGCGACACACACCAACTGTTTCTATATTTGTCTATTGGTTAGTTATGCCAAAATAATAAATAACATTTTACGATAACCGAATTATTAAGCAATAATAGTTGATATTTATTATTTTCTGAAATATTTTAAATTGAAACCAACTATACAAAAAAACTGCAATTTATTAATACTAGCAAAAACATCAATTAGCTTATCACAAACATTTAAAGTGCTTCCAGTAAACACTTCATTAGACACTAAACACTTTCTTTATTAGTTGTAGGTAATGCTTGTTTTAATCTTAATAAATAAATAACTAAGTGTTTCGAAATTTTGATAGAAAACACTTAACGATTATCGCAAATAAAAAATATTTAAAGTGTTGACAGAAGCACTTTTATGAGAAACTCACGTAGTATCTGTACTATGTAAATATATTTAGCCTTATATTTTTAGTTTCGAGTGGTGTATGAATATTATGATATTTAAAGAAAGAAGTATTTTATACATTTATTGAAAATATATATTTTGTTTCGAAGAATTTTAAAATAAAACTTTAAACTACCATTTAATGCTTTAACATTAGCTAAAGACAGATTTTCATAGAATTATTTTACAAAATAAATTGTGCACGAGACAACAAAGCCAAACAGATTCAACTACCCATAACAAGTGTTTCCTGGGAATGTTGGCAGTGCTTTCAATGCGATTCCGATGCGATTTCTGTCTGATTTCGTTGCGATTGGTCATAAGAACGCGCCACAAACCATCGCATTACCATGGCTTTTACCATGACTTCTCATGCAATGGTCGGCTGCACCAAATACGCCGCTGGACACACAAATGGCCAACCATGATACCTCATTGTTCAACGTTTCATTTCGTTTCATTTGGCAGTGCTTTGTTACGGATTTGTTTGTAACTTGAAGGTTTAGTTTTCGAAATTTTTTGATAAGCATCATCATCCTCATCAAAATCGTCGGTGTTCGTAGCATTCTTTTGCAACTCTGGAGGCTGCGGAAAAGAATAGCAAAAGTTTAGTTTTTCTCGTGTGCATGCAAAGATTTGTGGAAATTTACATGAAAGTTATATATATATTTTTTTTGTAGTTTAGTTGTTGATACTAAATTGACTTAGACATGCTTAAGCAGTTTGGAAAGACAGTCGAAATCTTTGAACTGTTAAAATGTACGATGAATATCAATTTTATGCATTGTTTAGTTATGCAAAGAGGAATTTTAAAGATTTTTAAATTTAAGTCAAGGAAATCATTTGATTTTAAGAAGATACTGACATTTTTTGAATAGCTCATCGAATAGTTTTTATAATCACTAATGTGTTGCAACATAAACTTGCATAATAAACAAAATCTAGTTGTTTTTTGCAATCAATGGGTACTATTATTACCAAAATTATATATAATAGCAGTTAATATATGTTTGTACCAATAATGTTAGAAATATCATTAATTTGTCCCATATTCAAGTCAGTTCAAAGGCATTTTATTGAAACAGGCAGCATATCGAAAAAGGGACAAAATATTGTGGTTGAAGAAAATACTGAAAATAATGAACTTTATTTGAAGTTGTTAATACTAAACTAGTAAGGTCCAATAATGATCCATTAAGGATCTAGTAAAGATCCAGTATCCAATCGCTTCGATATCATTACGTGATCAATGCGAGCTGAATGAAAATTCACACGACATTGGACATTTTATCGTAGCGATATAGAGTGTCAAGTTGGTCCTACAGAACTTATTTTTTTTTTTGAGTTATGGATAATTTTCATCCCAGAATAATTCTTCATCGAATAAATTCTTTCCCAAAGAATTCGTCTTTGAGATAATTCATTGCCGAGAATATTGTGTGGGGAAGAATTGTTTTGGAGAATTGATTGAAGAGAAATTGATTCGGGTGAGAGTTATGCATAATTCATTCCGATACAATTCATCCCAAACAAATTCTTCTCCGATCAAATTGTTTCTCGGACCATTCTTCTTCTCGGACCATTCTTTCCCGCGAAAATTGTACGGCTAAGATTTGTTTCGGGGAAGAATTGTCTGTGGTAAAATTGTTCGGAGTTGAATTGTTTCGAGGAATAATGGTCGGGGTAGAATTGTCGGGTAATAAAATGGGGACATACTGACAAAATAACTAAAATTTATTATTTTTTTACTATTAAAATTAGGCAATAGTATAAATTATTATTTTAATCGGTGTATTATTCTCTGGTGCATCGAAGAACCGTTAACAGCGGAAAGTGTTCGAGTAAAATATACTAAGGTATCGAAATAAGCCCACACCTTTATTCGGCGCCCAATACAACCTCTTATTAAAAAGAAAATTCGTTTTTCGATCGTGAAATAATCTCCATGCGTCACTTTTTCTAGACATTTTTTTAAATTGACGAATTCAAGGCAAGCATCCACCATATTAGCATACACTCTTAGCTTTGGTTAATGTTTAAAAAAATAAATAATTTTTTTCTAATGTGATAAATATGAATACCCCTATTTGGGTAGACATTATTATGACCAGCTCATTTTGATCTTGTTAATCGTTGGGTCACGACAAGGAAAATATTCAATTACTAGTTCCCGTGGCTCTAGGATTTTCGATAATACAAATTGTGTATAAATGGAATAAAATGTTATAGCAAAGAATGCCAATTGTGGAAGAAATTACGTACTAGAAAACTAAAAAAAATCGGTTCCGTTTCCAATATTTTTTATGGTTAAGGTTCTGGATTTAAATTTTTAAGAACTCCAATATGTGGTGCATAAAAATGTTCGAAATAAAAAAAAATTGTACATGTTACTAAGTCACTAAATAAGTTAAACTACTAATATTTTAAAATTTTAATTAAATAAAATTAAATCATTAAGGTGTTCAGAGTGATTTTAAATGTTTTTCTTTATAAAAAAAAAGAAGAAACAGTTGACTTTAAAAATAACTAAAACTGGAATCAGAACCGTCAAAAATATTGTCATCAAATCCGAAATTCATTCATATTCCCGTCTATAATTTCTTCCACTATTGACAATCTTCGATATAAAATTGTATTCCATTCTTATACAATTTGTGTAATCGTTAATCCAATGTTTTTTGTTTCATTATGGATTATCGAAAACAATATTTTATATTGTATCGTTATCGTTAAAATATTGTTTAAAGTATTACAACGCGTGTCGACCAAACATGTGTCGACCAAACGTATTATCGACCAAACTTATTGTAGACTAAATCAGCTGTCGAGTAAACGTATTGTCGACCAAATATATCTGTCGACCAAATGTATCTGTCATCCAAACATATTGTCGACCAAGCGGAGTGTCGACTAAATGAGCGATCGACCAAACATTTTGCCGATCAAACGTATTGTCAACCAATCGTATTGTCGACCAAACGTGTCGAACAAACGTGTGTCGACCAAACATGTGTCGACCAAACGTATCCGTCGACCAAACGAATTGTCAACTAAATGCGCTGTAGACCAAACGTATCTTGATCAAGCCTATTGCCGAACAAACGTATTTTCGACCACACGTATTGTCAACCAAACGTATTACAGACCAAACGTATTGTCGAGTAAACGTATTGTCGAGTAAACTTATTGTCGACCAAACGTATTTGTCTACCAAACAAATTGTAGACTAAACGAGCTGTCAACCAAACGTATTGTCGAGTTAACGATATGTCCACTAAACGTACTGTCGACCAAATATATCTATATGTCGATCAAATATTCCTTTTTATTATCTTATTGTACTGTTTTTTATCCTTAATATATTTGACGCTATTATGAAAATACCAAAACATGAAAAAGAAAGACTAAAATAGCATTTTGGTAAAAATTTTGAAGTTTCCCACTTTACCACAACATTTTTCAACAAGTTCGAAATTGAGTGTTTTTGAAAAATCGCTCAAAAATCAATTAAAAGGCATAAAAATAATATTCTGTTAATGAAAAACGTTAGATCATGAACCAGACTCTTCAGAAGAATTTAATAAATTAGTCAAATGTATTTTTTTGTGAGGAAAATCAAAACGTGTCCCACTTTACCACAGGGTCCCTTATATATATACAGGGTGTTTGGTTCATCGATGTCAATAATTCAGGTGATCATTTTATGACTCAAAAAAATAATAAAATGTAAAATAAAATTATGGCCTATTATCCATCCTGTTTAAGATACAGGGTGTTTAGTAAATTCATATTACTGACATAACATAGTCAAGAAAATTGGTTATAAAGTATAATATGGTGATAAATGAAGTACAATTTTTAAATCATGTTTTATAAAATTAAATTACATTTCCAATGGTATATCACATCTTCGAACTCCATGATTTCTTCCTTTTTTTAAAACGTACGTAAAGTTGAAATTTACAAAAAAATAAAAATTCAAATTTTTACTTTGCCATTGAATTTCTCAAAATTTCGCTATCGATCACTCCATTTTTTTCTGAACTAAACACCCTGTTTCTTCAACAGGATGCACAATAGGACATAATATTATTTTACATTTTATTATTTTTTAGTCATATAATGATTCCCTGAATTATTGACATCGATGAACGATAAATTTTTTTTTTTTCAATTACTTTAAGAAAACATTTCCTTTAAAAGAAGAGTAATTTTTTGAAACTGTAACATTGATATTTTTTTTTCTGTTGAGAGTCCTTACATGCACCCAGAAAAAAAAATACTATATAAATAATAGTTTTTTACTAAAGGGTTTTTCTTGTCGCTCTTTTGACATTTCTCTTCAGGTTTGCCATTTCATGATGGAAAGATATACGAATTCGAATTTCGGTAGTAAATTTTAATAATTTCGACTCATTGTTCGCTCGTATATCTTACCATTAAGAAATGGCAAATCTTACTGAAGAGAAATGTCAAAAGAGCGGCAAGAAATATTGCGTCGTTTGCTGTCCTTGTCGCTCTACTTTTGTAGTGTTCCTGTTGAAAAACACTTGAAAAAAACTTTTGTAGCGCTCTCATTGAAAAACCCTTTATTAAAAATAGTCAATAGGATAAATTATTATTTTAATCGAAAAATACCATTAAATACTAGAAAATACCATGACTTTTATATGACAGTTTATATGAAAGGATTTATTTTTTGTATACTATTAAATCAATAATTGTCCTATTGACCAATTTTAATGGGATTTGAGGGATTTTTTTTTCTGGGTGTGGTATTGTTGCAGTTCTTAAATACTAAAGTAGCGCCTCACACAGATTTCAGATAATCAACATTTCCAAAGTTTTTGTATACATTTTTTTCATTTTTCACAAATTTCTTCTGATAATGTCAAAACACTTTATTGTCGCCTGACAACTGCTTTTGTCTTTATTATTTTTTTTTTGTACTTTTACTTTTTTGTACTTTTGTTTTACTGTTTGTTTTTTTTTTGTTGCATTGTGGCAATTAATCATTTGCGATAAATTGCGACTGAACTTAAGTTGACGTTTGTTGCATTGATAAAAAAAGAGCCACCTAAAAAATTTAGCTAGAAATTTTCTAACAAATGCTAATTAAAATTTGTCATGGCAACCTTTATGGCAAGATTTAGAGGAATTTGCACAAAAATTTACTAATAAGGCAACCGATTTTTTTTTGTAAAGTCAAATGAGTTAAGAGTTATGTTAAACGCAGCCTTTCAATTGATATAGCAACTCTTTGTAGTTAAGCATGCCCAGCGAGCACCTCCCCAGGGTTGCCAAATTTACAAGATTTTTCTTGTCACAATTTAGTTGAACAATTCCCCAAAAAGCACAGAAGCAGCAGCATGCCATATGTCATTCGCCGTGAATTCCCCAATTCCCAGCAGCTGGCAAACGAATTTAGCGCAATCCTAAAAGTATGCCACGAAAAGTAAGAGGGAACCAGCAGACAATCGAAAATATATATTCGAAAAAATAAAAATCAAAATAGACAAACAGTTGCACAGACAGTCGCACATGTTCGACAACATTGCAAGAAGACTTAATAGATCCATGGTTTAAGGTTTCTACTAGTTGAACCGACAATTGTGATTTCGTTTTAAGAAAATTTACGAGTATCCAAACAAATTCTATCATATAAAAGCACAAAAATTGTATCTTAATATAAAGCAGTTGAGTTACACAGCAAATTGTTGAGAAAAGTGCAAAAAATGTAAATTCAAAAAATGAAAACACTTTAAATGTTGCTGAGCAAGACCATGCAAATCACAAAAGTGCTCGCTGAATATAGCCAGTGAGTTACATTGCCATGACAAAAATAGACCAAGAATTCCAAGAAAATGAACAATTTGAAAAAAATATATTTAAATCTACCAAAGAGTTGAATAGAAATGACCAAGTAGTTGAAAAATAACAAAAAGTAAAAAGAGGAAAAACCCAAAAACGAGACGAGTAACGAAAGAGTTGCATAGAATAACAAAAAAAAAAAAGCGAATAAGTATAAAAAAAATCAACGATAGATGCGAGGATAGAGCCAGTGATAGAGTAAAATTGAAATCCATTAGAGTAAATTGAATGAATTTGGCGGAAACGGCTGCATTTGCGTCAATTTTGTGGATATTTTTGTGCATGTATTTTCAATGCGGTTCTTAAGTAAGTGGAAATGTTATTGCTGCATACAAAAAGGCAAATATATTTATTTGAAAAAGGATTGCAGGCAAAATATAAAATTTGTTTTTTGACTAAAAAAAAAAAATCTTAATATAGCGAAAAAATATTTAAACAATTTTTATAATAAATCCTAACTAAATTTCCAAAAAAAAAAGATTTTTCTATATAATTTTCATTTCTTATTATTTTTTACTAGGAAAATTTATTGATAACTAGCTGGACCCGTACACGACTCGTGCAAATATTATGTGAATGCAAGGTTATTGAGCAATTTTATTAATATAAATAACATTTTGATTATTTATATCAGCGACCCGTGCTCTGGACGTTTTTTTTTTATTGGTTTTATAAATGTAGTAACCAAAACAAAACTAGTTATCCGATAAAACAACTTTTCTCATAGACAATTTTTTCTCAGACTGTGCTTCACCCTAGAATGTTTCGTCGTACAATTCTTCCCAGTAGAAATCTTCCCTTAAAATTCTTTCCCATAGAACGCTTTCTCGTAGAATTCTTCCCGGTAGAATTCTTCCAGTGGATAGAATTTTTCGCGTAGAATTCATTCCCGTAGAATTCTTCCCCGTAGAGTTTTTCCCAATAGAAGATTTAGTGTGGTTAGTTTTAGTGTGGTGAGTTTTAGTGTGGTGAATTTTAGTGTGGTGAGTTTAAGTGTAGTTAATTTTATTGTTGTGTGTTTTAGTGTGTTGAATTTAAGTGTGGTGAATTTTAGTGTGGTCAATTTAACTTTGTCAATTTCAATGTGGTGAGTTTTAGTGTGGTGAGTTTAAGTGTGGTAAATTTTAGTGTGGTGAGTTTTAGTGTGGTGAATTTTAGTGTGGTGAGTTTTAGTGTGGTAAATTTTAGTGTGGTGAGTTTTAGTGTGATGTAGCCGCGGTAGCTCAGTGGTTAGTGCGTTGGACTGCGAGCCGAAAGGTCCCCGGTTCAAACCTGGACTGGGGCTAACAACATCTTTTCATAGAATCATTTTTCTATACCGCGCTACCTCTCGTCAGTAAATGGCAAACCTACGAGAGTAAAACATTGCCTATGAAAAAGCTCTCACCCGCCGTTCGGATTCGGCAATAAACTGTAGGTCCCACCACTTTGAGTACAAATATAACACGCACAGCTCAAAATGGTGAGAGAGCTCGGCCTAAGTTCTTATAGGACTGAAGTGCCAAACTATAATTATTATTATTAATTTTAGTGTGGTGAATTTTAGAGTGATTGATTTTGTTTTCTATCCTTTTTTATTTTTCTGTTGTTTTTGAGTTATTGGTTAAGTTTAGTGCCTTTACTTTTACTTTTTTTTTTGTATTTGATTTTTGCTTTTGTTTTTGTGTTTTTGCTTTTGTTTTTTTTTTGTATTTGAGTTCTTTGTTTCATCTTCGTGCCAAGTTATGTCGTTTTGAAAGTTTACGTTGTATGGGAGGTGACACGCCACTTTGTCTAATCCCGCCCATATATAGCCTATGACACCCTCCGGACTCCATAGTATCCTGGTGCAAAATTTCAGTTAAATCGGTTGAGCGGTTTAGACGTGATGATGGAACAAACAGACAGACAGACAGACAGACAGACAGACAGACAGACAGACAGACAGACTGACTGACAGACTGACAGACGGACCAAGAGTTTTATATATAGATATAGTAATTTTTCTATTGTTTTAATAGTTTATTTTATAGTGCAATACTATTGATTATTAATAGTTTGCTTCACATTAATTAAACTATTATAGTAATGTGATAAAACCATTAAAAACAATGAAAATAACTTTTTCAATGTTGATTTAAATAAAAAATATTGTATAGAGAAAAAAAGTATTTAAAAAAGTATTAAACAAAGCCGTAAAGTTTTTGTTTCATTGGTATTAAAAAAGACTTTATAAATTTATTAAAAATATAATGTTAACCACCTATTAACTACTTCACAAAAATTGCCAAAAAGATTTATATTCAAATAGTACTAAGTTACTAAAATTTGTACGTTCACAAATTAGAAGGTAATTAAATAAATACATAAAAATGCAATCGTGACGTTGGAGAATGACGATTGCAAAATTCATAACTATATTCTGTTTGGTCGTGAGGCATAGGTGATGAATTAAAAAGTAAAGAAGTGTTTAAGAATTACTAAAACAAAATAAATTAAACTTAAACATAAAATAAAGAAAAGTCAAAGAGCCCACACTTCGAAGACGGACACAAATCAAGACCATACTTGAAAAGCCTTTTGGGACACAGACACTTCAATTTTGCATTATTATTTATTACTTAAAATTTCGTGTATTTTCAATATTAAATTTTAGAAATAACATATTCATACGTTCTTTTAGTTGTACTATTGGTTTTATAGATATTTATTATTAAAATTTGGAATATAAATATAAAGAGCTATAAAATTCCCCATTGTTTCCTGAAATAAATTCTGTTCGAAAAGAATGATTTGACAATTATATCCTTGACAAACTTTATCCCAAAATGTTTAGTCCTGATATCGTAAATTTTTAGAAAGAAAATTTACGAGACTCGAATAAATGATTTCACCAAAGTTCATACACGAACCAAAAGCTTATAAGATTGGTTAATAATATCGTAAATGCTAGAGATCTAATTGGACGTATATTCTATATCATTCTGGAAAATTCGGTCAGAATATAGGGTAATGAAGATACTAAAACTAATTGGAGGTATAGAAGTATATTTTGTATAAAAGCAAGATTGAAGTCCAACAATATGTAATAGTAAATGACATATATCAAAAGTGCTACAAGATCGAAATGTTTAAGTATATAAAAAGTGAATAGCATTTATTTTATTATTTATAAAATAATCTACACAGAAAAAATAATCGACGTAAACATCGCAACCGATATTAATTGAATTCATTAATCAATCCAGCAATTCAATGAAAACATTTAACATTCTTCGTTAAATCAGCAATTCCGTTTGCTAATATGAATATTTGTACATCAAAGCAGCAAATTAATTAGTCGTTTCAGTTTCAGCAATTTTATTTTTAAAACTGCGCCGCTATTTCCTATTGCTTTCATAGGATCAATATATTAAATACGAACTTCATATGATGAATAACATTAACGTTATAATTTGTCATTTTACTATTATTTTTGTTTGTATAGTACTATTTTTTTTTTCTATAGGATGAAAATATTAAAAATAATGTTCATAGGATGAAAAATTTTGCAGTTATAGTTTTGTCATCTTGTTTTAATAGGATATACTGTAGCAACATTATATTTAATGAAGTAAACTATTAATTTTATAGGTATTTCCTATCGGTTCTATATGATGATAAAATTAAATTTTAACTTAATAGGATGACAGTAATTGTCGCTATAGTTTTGTCATTTTGTTTTAATAGGATATATTATATTATCAATATGTTATATGAAACAAACTATTGATTTTGTATTTATATCTTAAAGCGTCAATAGGATTTGTTATGAGAATTAATTAAACGAAGATCGGAACCAAGTTCTAATAGCTTTTATTGTTGCAGTTCAAATACAAATTTATGCAAATGTAGTAAGCTTTAAAAATCTAAATTTACAAAATTGTTATTTTGCTAAATTACTTTTAATACATTAATATACCTTGATATTTCGCAAATCAAATTATTAAATTTAATATAAAAAGTTGCAAATTTGACGTTTAACAACGCAGACAGAAAACAGCAACGAATTGCATGTAAAAGAGAATTCGCAAAAAGTCAAATACTTGTAGGGATGCCAGATGTCGGTAACAGGATTCATGATTTTAATACTTCAACATAATTTTATGAAATACTAATAAATATTTTTAAATTTATTTATTTTTCAGATTCACTTCGTTGTAACCATGTTGTTATCGCAGTCTTTAAATAAGCGCAAGAAGGCAGCACAAAATTGAAATGATTTCGTGAACGTTTGCAAGTAAAGGGTTTTTCAATAAGAGCGCTACAAAAGTTTTTTTCATGGGTTTTTCAACAGGGACTCTACAAATGAAGAGCGACAGCGACAGCAAACGACGCCATATTTCTTGTCGCTGTTTTGACATTTCTCTTCAGTAACGTTTGCCATTTTATGATAGAAAGATATACAAGACAAGAAAGAGTCGAAGTTATTAAAATTGACTACCGAAATTCGAATTCGAATATCTTTCCATCATGAAATGGCAAACCTTACTGAAGAGTAATGTCAAAAGAGCGGCAAGAAATATGGCGTCGTTTGCTATCCCTGTCGCTCTACTTTTGTAGCGTCCCTGTTAAAAAACCCTTTATATGTTTGGAAAAAAATTAGATGTCGATGATACTATACATACTATTTTATTATTTTATTGATAAAGTGTGTCAAAAAAAGATCTAAATAATACTATGCTTTGTATAAATTATTTCATTAAAAAATTTACTCAAAATATATTTGACTCGTTTACATTTATTTAGCTTTTCAATAATCATTTAGAATTAATAGGTTCTATCATTTTTAATTTATGTGAAAAACTATAATTTGAATAGTACGGTACCATAGATTTTATAGTTATTTCATTTAAAAATAATGTGATTTATAATTATTTTTAAATGATTTAAACTATTGCATTTATATTGCAATATTATTAAAACAATAGTCTAAATTATCAAATTAATAATTTTATCATATTGATATAATATTATAAGTCAGTTTATCTCAATGTGATAAACTATTGTTTTAATGTGACATTTCAATTTTATTAGGACATCACATTAATTTTCAATAGAAAAAACTGGACGCCACTATATTATTAATACTTCCTACACGATGTTATTAAGAGGAAAAACCCCATTGACTAATTTTAATAGTAAAAAATCGTTGAATCAATAGGAATTCCTATGGATTTTATATATTTTTTTCTGAGTCTAGCATAAAGTCAATTTTGCATTTAATACTATTTCTTTTTACTATAAACAATTTTTGTAACTTCTGAATAAAATTAGGAATATCTCAATTCCAATTAATTAAATTATAATAAGTCACATATCTCCTTCCTTTTGCACTATACACATTTCCATTCGTCAATAAACTCGTTTCAAAATAAAATTTAATTAAAATATTATTTTTGCACAATTTTTAATAACTGTAAGTTTGTAATTTTCGCTGTATGTTGCAACGTTTGGGGGCGCACTTAATAGAGGCTTCAACAATTTTTTTAAAGTTTTATTTTATTTATTTTATATCGTTGTTAATAATGCAAAAGGCAAATTTACTGCTATAAGCTTAAATACACTTTACGCGCACACAGCCACACGCAAACACCACACACCAACGAACAGCTATATTCAAAACACCTACTACGCCCACATCCGCATCCGGTCCTCACGCTTTCACTTGCACCCCAGACACTTGTACACATTATCACACTCACACCCGCAGCACAGTGTGTGTGTACCCGCAACAATACATAATTCAATTAAAATGAAACACAAACAACAAATTGATCCCAATACGTTGGCTCGTATTTTGCATTGAAATGCAAACGAAACACCCAGTAGACAGTTGTAATTTATTTAACCAGAGGTTATGTTTAAATATTTTTGCCTAATACCATAAATTGTGTTATTAATATTTATTGACCCTTTAAAAGTAATAAATGCATTTTATTGTTACGAATAGATATAAGTTGCACCACTGTTTATTGCTTGCACAGTGTAAATGAGACGCAAGATAAATTAGCAATGTGTAAGAAAGGCAGGAAAGATCATTCCGCGCTCTGAGGCAATGAGTGAGCAAGATATAGAATAACCGTTCTATAAAAAAACAGTGCCAAAGTGGTGAATATCGTGGATTATGGACACTTGTAGAAGTTTGTGGAAACTTCTAAAATCCGCCTCAGCATATAACAGCATTGAAGCGCAACACGTCGAGACGAAATATCTGGCATTGATTGGCCGTTGTTATTTGATTGTAATATTTTTGAAATTATGTTTTTTTTAAATACTTTCAAAAAGGAGTGTTATAGTTGTCATATTATATAAGCAAATAATTAAAACTAAAAAAAAAATAATCGTTGCAAAGAATTCTTAGAATTCAAGTTTTAATCAGTGAATTCAATAAAATAACATTGTCGATTTCAGGTTTATTTAAGCTATTATAACTTCTATACGTTCTGTTATACAGCAATTATTCAATACAACTATATTTAGCGATATTATCAAGACATCTTATAATATCTTTCCATAATGAAATGGTAAACCTTACTAAAGAGAAATGTCAAAAGAACGTCAAGAAATATGTCGTCGTTGCTGTCCCTGTCGCTCTACTTTTGTAGCGTCCCTGTTGAAAAACCCTTGAAAAAACTTTTGTAGCGCTCTTATTGAAAAACCCTTTATATTTATTATTTATCGCATAACTCAAAAACTTGAGGCAATTTGAAAAAACTGAGTAAGAGGTTGTGATTGAAATTTTGAAGTCCATCGAAAAATAATACTAATATCGCGGATATTTTTTTTTTTGTTGTGTTGTGTTATTAATCGAAAATTCTTATTAATTAAAATAGATTAGTTATAAAACTTTACTTTTGATAATAGATCTTGACAAAAAAAAAATGTTGATATTTGCCGTTTGCATTTGACTAATGGCAAATAAATCATGGCAAATTACTCTTGGGCATTTCTTCTTGAAAATGAACATTTAATATTTGACTGAATTATTTAATTATTTTTAAAATTGACTGCGAGAATTTACACTTGACAAATGTTAACCATTACTGAAAACTGACTCTTCTTAATTATTCACGAAGAGTCAGTCAAGTAAATTCTAAATTGTCTTTTGACAATTGGCTCATGAAAACTGACTCGTGACACTAACTAACTCTTGACATTTAATTTTTGACAATTGAATCTTGACAATAAAATTTATTGCAAAAATGGTCATGCAGTAAACATGGTCAGATTTGCCTGAATCGGGGGGGTTAAGACCAGTGGTATATGTCTAGAATGGTATACAATATCTAGAATCAGTCGACTGCATTACAGTTTTATTTTGTTTTGTGTAAATTATGTTATTGAAAATGAATTCACAATTTTATGAACCTGATCAGAACCTATCCCTAGTATGGACTAAATTGATGAACTGCCAACACGTAACAATTTAGCCTTTGACCCGACAAGTAGCACTCAAAAGTTTCTACTGGGTGCTTGCTGCGCGCATTTCGTTTGCGAGTGGGATGGTGTATGTGTGTGTGAGTTTTTCAGTGTGCGTGTTCAAAGCTTTCGCATACATTGCCAATTGGGAGAATGTCGTTTCAATACAACAATTGGCGTATTTAACAATTGTGCGTTGCCATGTGTATGTGTCCCACAGCTGGGTGTGTTTATTTGGCTGTGTACCACACGGATACGTGTAGTTGCTACAGCGTCAGTGTGTGTGTGTATGTGTGGCAATAATTTACAACATTGTGATAAATTTTACTTAATTAACCGCACAACCAGAAATAAACTCATTTGGTTCAATTTAACAGCAACGACACACGAACGCGAATGGCGACAGCTTAAAATTGTAAAAGTTGAATATGGAAAAAAAGTAATGCATGCTTTTAGGCGCTCAAGATATTAGTATAAATATGTACAATTAAATATTGAAAAATAAAAATGGAAATAAAATATAAAAAAATAGAATTTCAATAAATAATAAAAAGAAATTGAAATTGAAATAAAACAATGTAAACTAAATAGAAATAAATAAAAAATAATTAATATAATAAATAAAAATGTAAAGCATTAAAAAAATATATATATAAAAAAATATTTATATAAAAATAAAATATAAAAACAATAAATTAATTATGTTTAATACCAGCTTATCTATGGAGTTCTTTCTCTTCAAGCGATTCTCAGTCATTTTAGCAAATTAAGTATATTTCAATGAAGCTTATTTTTCACCACATCAACGACTCCTTGTTAAGGGCAAATGAAAAATCGCATTACGAATTGAGAATTAATGATGTTGGCGATAAGGCAGCAGCCGACGCATCTTCCCAAAAAAAAAAAAGTCGTCTGCATAATATCATCATTTATCAGCTGTGATAAGAAAAGAGCATAAAACAAAACAAAAAAAAAAAACTATTTTTAAAATAATAAATGTGAAAAAATCCAACCAATGAATCAGTGGAAAAAATCACGCCAAAAACAATGATTTTTTCACCACAATTCGCTTATAACATGAAAAATAGGCCGCGCCTAAAAACTAGCTGTTGTTTCTCTCGCATTTCGCAGTGCCTGAAAAGCTGCAACGTATTTTGTAAGCAAATATAACCGTTAAAATTCCCGCAGGATGTTTAAGTCCAAAAACAAAAAGTAGACATGTGGGGCATTTGGGAGTAAATAAAAATAGTCGGCACAAAAAAAGATAATAAAAAGTAATCAATGTTATAAATTTCATTCCATTTGTCAACATTTGCCGATAAAACAAATATACATATAAATGAAAGCAAACCACAGCGTCCTATAGAAAAAAATTAAACGCATACAAAAATTTTTCAAAATATTATTCTTATTTATGGCTGCCTCGAGGATCTATAAAGTAAAACAAAAAACAATGTTTCGCACGTGCGTTAACAGTTTGTGGCATTTATTGTAAAGCACAACAGATTAATATATTTTTATCATAAAATTTATTTTCAATTTTTATTAACTCCGGCAAAAGTTTTCCTTAACACAGGGGTAGAAACAGAGCTGTAAATGTTGGATTACGATTACTTTTGATTACGATTAGAAATAATCAAAAATTAATTTGAATCTTAGTGCATTTTTTTGATTATTTTCACGACTACTTTAAAATAATCTTTACTTTAAAAGAATAAAAATACAAAAAAAATGTAATCCGACTTCTTTTATGGATTATTTCTATTTTTCTTAGATTACACTACTCAACAGCCATTCTGCGCAGCAGTCAAAGTTATTTTTGTATTATGTAAAATGACGCCATTATTCGGAAAATATGTTTAATAATGTTACTTTGGATAGGTTTACAAAATATGGGCCAATAACTTTTGGACCGAGCTTTCATAAAGGTGGTCGCATATATTTGCAAATATCACGCGTTCTAAATAACACATATGATCAAATGGTATATCGAATGAAAATGGTAGTCGAAGAAATTGAGCTATAAATGACAAAAATATATGGGTAACATTTGAGGATAAAAAAAGTTATGTGAAAGCAATATAATTGAGTGCTATACAAATATGCATAAAAATAAAAAATGTGAGTGGATCACGATTATTTTTTGAGCACCTATTGATGGATGATTGCTTGTAATTAATTTTAAATTTTATAACTTTATCTTTAATACTTAACGAGATATGTGATCCTAAAAAGTAAACCCATATTTCGTAGTGGATGTGGTAGATTACGTTGACTAAATCGAATCATTTTCGAACTTCGAATTACTATTCTACTAAAATATATTGAAAATAAATTTCACATCATTTATCGTGTATAGGTGGATAGACAGACGGCCATCTCTAAATCAACTCGGAAAGTGATGTTGACCAAGAAAATATATACTTTTTCATACCAGTCACGTCTACTAAGATGTGCTATAATATTTATTTTTAGTTAATACCCAATTGTAATGCTTTCACATGATTTTTTCTGTTCTTAAAACTTATCCACAGATTTCCTTTATTTTTATATCATTTTCTTTAAAAATGTACAAGCTAATTTTGCAATATTACAAACTGTACGTCATCTTCCGTTTTCAATATTTCGCCATTTTTTAAATGCATTTTTTAATAAAATTTTGGTCGACAAAATTTACATTTTTCGAGTTCTTCTATAAAGTTTTCTTAAACCAGTAAACCAATTCCAAACTATTGTAACAAATGTTTATTGAATATTTAATTATCTTTCATTCGATATAACAACTGAATTTATGGGTTTTATTAAACGCTAGATATTTACAAATATATGTGACCACCTTTTTGAAAGCTCAGTACAAAAGATATTGCCCGAAATCTCGTAATCCTATCAGTAGAAAATTTTTTAATTCATATATTCAAATTATGCGAGTCATTTCCAATAATAGAAAAATAATGTATTTTACTGCGCAAACTTTTTTTATCATTTTGTTATGTAGTGTTATTTTTTGATTATTTGGTAATCGTAATCAAAATTTTTTATTTCGATTCTTTAGTAATCGTAATCAAAAGTAATCGCTACACAGAAAAAAAATATACATCATATTGATGAATTCCGTTCTTCAAACCATGATTCATTGTATTGAAGAACCATTCATAATATTAATGACTAACGACATCAATGTTATGAATGCGATCATAAATATAATGAACACTTGGTACCTGTCGAAAAAGTGTTCTTCAATATGATGAATTATATGTGAAGAATACGTTCCATCATATTAATGAACAAAAACATAAAATACAACATATTTTACATCATATTAAAGAATGTTGTTCATCAAACCAAATTTCAATCAAAATAATGATTTTTCATTCATTTTTTTTCGTTCATTTTGAAGTTCTTGTATGCTATTTCTTATACAATGCTTGCTCGACATGCAAACATTTTTTTTTCGATTTTTTTTGTTGTTATTCTTCTGATAATTTTTTTTTGTTATTTTTTTTTTTTTTTTGTTATTTTTTTTTTTTTTTGTTATTTTTTAAATAAAATTTTTACAATCTTTTTTTCGAATTATTTTCTAAAAATTTTATTTTTTTTTTGAAGAATTCGTAAAAAATATTATATTCCTAAATATTATGAACAAATTCATCAATATGACGAAATTCATTGTATTGAATATTTCGTTATTCACTATGATATTCTATAGTATGAATAAATTCATATTTATAATGAATGCATTGATCAATATGTCATTTAATTAACGGTGGTATCAATATGATGAATCTGGAAGTTGGTGAAAAAATTCATCATATTTATGAATAAATTTATCATATTGAAGAATGGTTTTTTCTGTGTGCTATAATTCCGAAAACAAAGTCGACTTTAAATTGTTTATGGATTTGCGACATTCCTGTTTTTCACTTTCTATATAAAAATTCTACACAGAAAAAAAAATCATCAATATGATGAATTTAATCATATATATATATATGCATTCATTATATATATGAACTTCTTCATAATATCGAACATTATATTGAAGTACGAAAAATTCAATACAATGAATTTGAATCATCATATTGATGAATATAATCATAATATCTATGAATAATTTAATTATTTTTTTTTTTTGTAAATTGTTCATAATATTTATGAAAATAATATTCATAATGATGAATATTGTTAAATTAATATTATTTTTTACGAATTTATCAAAAAAAAAAAAGCAAAAATACAATAAAAATAAAATTCAAAAAAAAAAATATTCGATTAAAAAAATTTTGTCCGAAAGAAAAATAATTGTACCGAATAATTGTCCAGGGAATAATTTTAACGGAATGAATTGTTTTTATTATAAATTGTTTTCGGTACGCATTTTTCTGGTTAAGAGATTTTTCGGGGAAGAATGATTTTCAAGCATAATTTTCCAGGCATTAATTAATCGAGGGGAAGAATTGCTCACGAAAATTCATACTAAGAAGAATTGCCTCTGGATAAGTTTTTTCGGTGCAGAATTTCTTTAGTAAAAAATTGTTCGTTGATGAATACTATCAGTGAAGAATTATCTCGAAAATATGTGCATGGGGAAAATTGCCGGGAAGAATTAATTCGGGCACGAATTGCCATTGGAAAAATTATCCCGGGTCTCAGTGAATAGTCTCGGTAAATAGCCCGTGTATACATTATTTCGGTTATCAATTATTAGCTCTTGGTGAAGAAAATTGTTTCTGAGATGCGATATATCGATTCCCGAGACAATAGATAATAGTAATATCGTACCGGGAAAAATTTTGTCGACTCCTAAAATTTATAGGAACAGATAGTTTATCAAATAAAATACAAAAAATAATAAATATTCGAAAATGTTGTCTATTGTTCTTGATTTCAAAATTAAATTGAATCAATTATCAATTCTCTCGATATTTCTATTCTCTCGATTTTCGAAAAGAACAAGTGTTTTATCCATAATTTTTTTATGATAAATATATAAAATGTAAAAGAATACAAATTTTTATCCATAATTTTTTATGATAAATATATAAAATGTAAATGAATACAAAGTATTTTTAGAAAAGTACCAAAGGTTATTTTTTTTATAAAACTGCATTTGTAATTAAAAATCAGATTTTAAAAAAGCGTTCATTAATAAAAGTAAAGCCAAAAGTTTAAAAACAGATTTTCAAACATTAATTCAATATTCAAATATTAATATTTATCATTTTGTTATCTACTATAAAAAGCACAAAGTCATAAATTTTACTTAAATACATATTACCTACATAGTTACCTTCCACCTAAATTCAATTTCATAATCTTTGTTTTATTAACATATTCATAAATTTTATTTATTTTCCCCAATATTCAAAGTAGACCTAAAATAGATTGTTATGCCTAACAATAAAAAAAAACCCCAAATAATTGCCACATAATCGAGGCAATGCATCATCGACTAACTTTGACCCAACCCTTATAAAATTTAGCAAATATTACGCATCATGCTCTGATTTATCAGGCGTATATTTCCTTTTTTTCATTCAACAATTAATGCGGCATTTATATTGTCTGGCCAATATACCGACTGCCTATATATAGTAAGGACTACACAGAGCCAACCATTAGTTTAAGCTCATTAAATTGAGCATGTGACCATGCGGCATTCGCACAGACCACCTCACATACTAGGACACACACAAGGTTTTAAGTTCTGCACTATATAGCTTCACATAATAGACAATCCATCACATCGTCATGTAGCACAACACATACAATACCTCAAATTGTGTTCAATTTCCTCAAATTCAAATACAACACATATAGAAACTTACCTTAGCAAGGCAGGCAACCAGGAAAACGCCTTCCGGAAGCCCAAACTAAGCAATGTCAACGGTTATCCTTCGATAAGGCCTTCATTCACCGCCAACGTAACGCCACGCCACGTCACAAGACTAACGCAAATATCTCAAAGGATTTCATTCTATGAATTTTGAATAAACGTAGGTTTGGGCACAATTATAGGAGCGTCTGTCTGTTTGTTTTAGTTTAAACAGTGCTAGACAAATTAATGAATTGAGAGAAGTTAAAAAAAAAACAACATAAATCTATAGTAAGCATTATTTGAAATTCTCTAATTAGTCACTACCTGGGTAATGCCTGTTACGCCACCTATCCTATCACTACCTGGTACGCCACACATTCTGATATCGTTACGATATCAATGCGAAATGCAGGACAACTTACACGATATCGGAAAGTTTCCCACACCGATCTCGAGCGCTAAATTAATTCTGTATGTCGGAGTTTTCTAGGTACGAGACATATTTTGAAATCGAATCAAAATCGAATTCCTTCGAAAAATATTGTGATATCGATTTCGAAACAAAAAATTGTCCGAAAAATCTTTTATTCGAATACATTTTTTTTCAAAAATAAATTTATTAATAAAAAGTTGTAATTATAAATAATAAATTAATATACAATATACCCTAGTAGAAATTTTGGTAGGGCCATGGTCATGAAGTGATCATGTCATTATTTGAGATGATCGGGATATGACGAGGCCCATAATGTCCTTGTAACGCAGTGTTCTGATCATGTATTGACCTCAGGTCATGATCATGTACTGATCGGGCAATTCCCCATTTTAATATTTACCCGACAATTGCCTTGTCTGAGACCGAGCATAATAGGGTTTCTCTCATTAATCTCGATCATTGCCTGATGCTAATTTAGTTATGAGGAACAAATAATGTAGCTACGATCGGGAACATTGACTGTTTAGATAATGTAAACCCTGCTATGGTAAGCATGATAAGGGCATGCAAAGGCAATGATCATATTTTCTCTAATAGGGCTTACCCAACCCTATCATTTCCCGATGGCGCATCGGGCAAATTTCTACTAGGGTAATATATCACATACAACTCCTACTTGATAACTGCGAAGTACGGCAAAAAATGAACGAAAAATAAATATTTTGAATGAAATTTGAACAATATGCTTAAATATGAAGTAAAATATGTTGTATTTTATGTTCTTGTTCATTTATACGTATGAAACGTATTCTTCACATACAGTTCATCACATTGAAGAACACTTTTTCGAGAGATATCAAGCGTTCCTCATATAGATGACCGCATTCATAACATTGATGTCGTTAGTCATTAATATTATGAATGTTTCTTATATATAATGAATCATGGTTTGAAGAACGGAATTCATCAATATGACGTACATTTTTTTCTGTCTAAATATTAGTGATACTCATGCTGAACCCAAATTTTGATTATGAATTTTGCATATTAAAAATAAACTTATATATATTGATCAATTTCAAATAAAACAGTATTAAATATAATATTTAATCAACATTTGATTATTGTTCTTCGACAATTTGTCGCAAAATGTTTGTTCAACACTGTCAATAAACGATTAGGTATATCTACAAATATGCCGTAAGGATTTATGTTCCATATGTGTTAGTGCAATATACAAATTGTCGGTGCAATTCTATTATCAAATCAATTTTGCCACATATATGACAAAGGAAATACTGCACAAATATGAACATTGAATTAATGGTATCTTTAATATTTGTTGATGAGTTCGGAAATATGACAATAAATACAATTTGTCAAAAATATCACATCATCTGAGTGATGCAATATGATATTTTCATGAAATAATTGAATTTTATTACATTGAGTTTAATCAATTCAATATTTTGACAAAAATACAAAAAAGTCATTTAGTAATTTTTATATATATTTATGTTTACTAAAAAAAAACGAATTTTATTAAAATAATTGTAAGTTAGATTAATGCATTTATAATTTTTTTTTTTTAACTTATACAATATGTAATTTTTACTTTATCAAATTTATTTCAAAAAAATAATTGACAATAAATGTAATACCCACAGAAAAAACAAATCACAGAGTAAAAAAAAAATATGATTATGGCATGATTGAGCCAAGATATCATGAAAGGAATAGTGACTTTTTCGAGGCGGAATTGTTTTGGTGTAGAAATGTCTTTGTGATGAATTTTTATGAGTATAATTGTTTTGGGGAATAATTTTCTTTGTATGTATTGATTGGCCGAAGTATTTTACACGGACAAAAATTGATATAATCCATGATATAGTCTATGGAAAATTTGTCTCGACGAAGAAGTTTTTAAGGGAAAGGATGGGATGTAATTCTGGCAGAATCGTTCTGGAATGTATTGTCTTGTTGAAGAATTGCCTAGAGTTTAATTAATTCGGGGAAGAATTGTGCGGAATTTTTTTTGCGACAGAACTGTCTCGGGAAGTAATCGGATTTAAATGTTCGCTGTTGAAATTTGTCTTTGACGCAGATTTAAAATGTGACTATGGCATGATTGAAGCAAAGAAAAGATGACTGTCGAAATAAAATCTATTTCAAAATTCATAAAAAAATATCCAATAATTATTGTTACTGAATTTAATAATTGAAATGGTATGGTTACACTACTCAACCAAACGAAAATGTTTATTGCCATGGACATTCCATACATCAATTCTATATAACTTGCGATTGATGATTTTCACTGCATACTCAGTTTTCTTTCTTTTACTTAACGTTTATTAAGAAAATTGCTTTCGAAATATTAAGTCATACTTCAGCCACTTTTTAGAATATGCACAGAAAAAAAAGTACATCACATTGATGAATTTCGTTCTTCAAACAATGATTCATTGTACTGAAGAACGGGATCCGTACGAAATGTCGAAAAAAATGTCGAATCCTAAAAATGTAAAATATTAAAAACCTTAAAATGCCGAAACAATTTTTGGCCGAAACAATAAATGTCGAAAAAATATTTTAAAGCTGGAAAATGTCGAAAAAAAAACTTTGAAAATAAATATGTACTCATTTTTATTATAGGAGCAAAAAATGTCGAAAGTTAAAATGTCGAAATATCAAAATGTTCAAATACAAATTTCAAATCTTTTTTGAGTCATTTTTTTACTATGCATTTTGTTACTATGCATTCATACCGACATTTTCTATTTTTGTTTTTTCGGTTAAAGATGATTTCGCCATTTTAAATTTCGACATTTTTATTTTTCGTCATCTTATTTTACAACATTTTAGTTTTCAACATTTTTGTTATCGACATTTTTAGGTTTCGGCATTTTTATTTTCAACATATTTGTCTTCGGTATTTTTAGTTTCGATATTTTAAATTTCGACGTATCGTACCAAACCCCTGAAGAACCATTCATAATATTAATGGCTAACGAAATCCATATAATAGAATGCAATGCGAAAAAGTGTTCTTCAATATGATGAAGTGTACACTCAGAAGAAAATGTTCCATTAAGTACTTAATGGTACCATCAATTTTATGGTTCAGGAATTAATAGTTTTTTCTTTTTCAATTAAAAGTATTCTAATTAATTTGATAGTATTCGAAAAATTCAGTACCATAATTCTAAATAATTCAATATTATTATTTTTAATATAATAAATACTATAATAATAAACGTGGCATAAAAAACATAAACACGAATATAAACTTGTTCGTTTTGTACGTCATTCTGCGTGTTTGTGTTTGCTCAAAATGGTCGCATGCATTTTTTTGTAATAATCCATATTATTAATAGCGACATTGGTAAGGAATTAATGTACTTAATGTAAATTCATTATATATAACCGTTTTCTATTTATTACAGATAATAAATAATAAATCGAACTTCTGTTATGGCGACGGACTCTAAATGCAGACTCAAGTATTGGAAACTGAAGCGAACATTGAATGTGCTATAACCTTTTGCAACGAGAAGTGTCCATTTATGTGTGTGAATTTTTAAAAGTGAATTTCAGTTTCGACCTTTAATTAAAATAAATTATACAGTAAATTAACTAAAATCCATTTTTGTTTTAATAAATTATTAGGAAAATGTAATACGACTATACTATAAAATTAATAAAACGTATCATAAAATATTTATAGGTTTTGGTTATTGTATTTAATGGAGCACATTATAAAATTTATGGTACAACAAAATATTGTATTAACAGTTCCAATATTACTGAATTAATGGGACGCATACTATTGACCAATTTTAATAGTATAAATTATTGTTTTTCTATTAAAATACTATTAATTTTCCATGTTTTTTTTCTGGGTGTATGTCAAGTATACGTTTCATCATATTAATGAACCAAAATATAAAATACAACATATATGTCATCATATTGAAGAACACTGTTCATTAAACCAAATTTCAATCAAAAAATTTTTTTTTCAATAATTTTTCATCGTACTTCTCAAGTAGTTCTTGTATGTTATTTCTTATATAATGCTTGCTCGACATGCATAAATTAGTAAAATGTTTTATTATTAATTTATTTATAATTACAACTTTTTATTAATAAAAAGTTATGTTTATAAAAAATACATTTAAAAAAATATTTTTTTTTCGAAAAAATTTTTTTTTGGTACATTTTTTTCGAAATAATTTTTTTTTTTTCGAAAAAAACATTTTTTTCAGACAATTTTTTTTCCGAAAAAAAAACATTTTTTTCCGAATTTATTTTTCCGAATAAATTTTTCGGATTTTTTTTTTATTTTTTGTTCTGTTATTTTTAATAAAAATTTTAACAACAGTGAAAATTAATATTTTTTGAGAAATACCATATTTCTAGATCATGTGATAACGACCTTTCACCTTTGGATATGCATACCTTTCAAATTATACCTCAATTGATCTTGTACGTAAACTACTTTTTAAGATAAATGCAATTAAGTTAACCCACCTTTGAGAGTTTTTCACTATTTTTTCACTTTTTAAGCCGCCATATTTTGGGAACCATATTAGCTAGGGGTCCAAAATTTATAAATTGTCTTAGATTAATAAGGTACAGCATTTGTATAAAATTTAAATAATTTCTAACGGGGTAGGAAAAATTCATTCATTGATTTAAAATGGAATATCCAATATGCCTTCTCAACGCAGTTTCCGAAAAAATTACTGTAATAAATTATACTACATTTATGTCTTCGTTTTGAAAAAATGCAGTTCTTCTACATTTTGATCGTTTTTTTAATACATTTGTATTAATTTGTCTGGATTTTACTACACAATGTATTAAAAATTCGTTTTCTACATATTGCAGAATATGTAGTATGTATTTGTTTTATGTACTTTTTATATTTGAAATACGTCTAGTACATAATACATAAAATGTATTATGCAATTATTTTGTGTATTATAGTTTAATATTAAATTATAAATTATTTACATATTATTATAAATTCTTCTATAAATTATATTCTATAAATTTACTATAAATTCCGCTGTATACAAAAATATGTATCAATTAAATTTAATTGTTTTTATAAAAATTTGATTAAAATTGAATTTATTATATAAAATCTTAAAATTAACAGCCCTATCAAAATGTCTCTAAATATTAAAACATAATTTACTTTCGAAAATTGCTAAGTTACATCAGTTTAGGAAAAATTAATACATATGCTTTTGGACGTAAATCAAATACATATGTACTTATTTTAAAGACATTATTAGTTATTTTTAATACAGTACTTTTTTGTGTACAAATTACTGAAAATATCTGTTTTACACGTATTTTTCTCAAAAACCTAGGAAAAAACAGAGTATGCAATAACAATAAACTTTTTCAGATTTTTTTTTTGAAAATTGATTATATAAATAAATACAAAATACTGTTTCGGTTTTTTCCGCGTTTCGGTTTCGGTTACGATTTCGGTTTTAAGTTTTTATAACGAAACGGTTTCGGTATACCGGTTCCAAGTTACGGTTTCGGTTTTGATTTCGGTTTTTGTATAAAATTTCTTTTCTACCATAATTTAACATTGTTTATATGGTGCTAAGTTATGTTCAAATTGTGATATTGGGGTAAAGATATTGGGGCAATGTTTGTTATTATTTTAGTAAAAATATTGTGTTATATGAATTAATTAATTGATTTCGCCAAGAAAAAATTTCAATTCAAAATTTTGTGACCACAAACCAATGAATAGCAACATTTTGACTTCACCTGAACAATAATACATCGGTAAATATTCTTAAACTTCATAAGAAGAAGAAGAATATTGTACGATTTCCATCCATAAAAGCCAAAGAAATTAATTTTCAGCAATTCAATGAACTGCAATATCTGCAAACAAATATCTGCCTGTATACTAGAAATATTAGTGTTTTTATTTTTTTTTTCACAAATCCGCTGATTCGTTTGAAAGTGCAACAACAACAAAAATGCGAATAAAGCAGCATCCAAGTTTAAGGAGGAATTTTTGGTGGGAAATTTTTTGTACCACAAAGAAAATTCGTTGTTGTTGCAAACTAGATAGCTGTACTAGATACACTCAGATGAAAATGTACCATTAGGTACTTTATGGTACGACCATTGATCTTATGGTTCATGTATTAATAGTTTTTTCTTTTTAAATCAAAAGTTTTCTAATTAATTCAATAGTATTTAAAAAATTCAGTACCATAAATTTAAATATTTCAATATTATTATTTTAAATAGAATAAATACTGTTGTTTTAAAGGTTTCCTCATATAATAATAAACGTGGTGTAAAAAAACATAAAACGAATACAAACATGTTCGTTTTGTACGTCATTCTGCGTCTTTGCTCAAAATGGTCGCATGTATTTTTTTGGAATAATCCACATTATTAAACCCGACATTGGTAAGGACTCAATGTATTTAATGTAAATAAATTATATTTATATATTTATTTATATTTTTATTTATTACAGAACTTAAATAATACATCGAACTTCTATTATGGCAACGGACTCAAAAATAACCACAGACTCAAGTACTACAATCAATTATTGGAAACCACAGCAAACATTAAATGTGTTATAACCTTTTGCAGCAAGAAGTGTCTTTTTATGTGTATGTTGTAAAAGTGAATATCAATTTCGACATTTAAATAAAATAATATATACAATAAATTAACTGAAATACATTTTTGTTTTAATAAATTGTTAGGAAAATGTAATTCGACCATAAAATTAATAATACGTATCATTAAATTTCTTATTGTAATTAAAATATCACATTATAAAATATATGGTATAACCACACATTGTATTAACAGTTTCAATATTACTGAACAAATGGGACGCATCCTATTGACCAATTTTATTGGTATAAATTATTGTTTTTCTATTGAAATACTATCAATTTACCATGATTTTTTCTGGGTGTACATATGATGCCATGCGACTGTCTGTTGCCATTCGTCTGTCCGTTGTCATGCGTCTGTCTGTTCTCAAGCGACTGTTTGTTTCCATGCGATGATACAGGATAGCAACGAAGAGTTGTCGTTGTGAAAGTGTGTGTATACGCATCGTAATTCGTTATTGTTGTTTCTCTTCTTTCTGTTAGTGTTCGCTTTATAGCGTTTGAGATTGTGTTCGGAAAGATAAATGTTACCCTGCTACCTTGGTACGTGTAGAAACGGATTTTTTAAAACCGTATAATAAATTATTTTTTGTTGAAGAAATTGAAAATATGAAAAATAAGTAACTTATTCGTTTTCATAACTAATATGCAGTTTAAGATATTTGTCTTCGATCTTTAATTTAAAATTTAAGAAGTAAAATTTTGCAAGATTCTTGCAAGCAAGAACAAGATCATATGTACCTATGCAAGACCAAGACATAGTGTGCAAGAACAAGAGCAAGAAGAAGATTACCATTTCTTGTTTTGTTTTTGCAAATGATCATCACTAACCGCTGCAAAAATTAATGAAACAAAAAACATATGTTAGACCAAAGACCGTTGTTTTGGGAATATTGTTTCTCAAAAAACCACAACAAACATTTTTATTTTGGAAACTCAAAATTTTATTAAATGACATTTAAACATGCCTTATTCTTAAGATCTTCTATATAAAATAAAATATGTTTTACTGTTTCTTTATATATATTTCTTTTAAAAACCAGTTTAAACCGGTAAAAAACCGAAATCGTTTATTTCGGTTTTGGATATCGGTTTATTTCTGATTTTCAAATAACGGTTTCGGTAACGGTTTCGGGTTTAAAAATGAAACGGTTTTAAACGGATATCGGTTTCGGTTTCGGTTTCAATCCTTGCTTTTAGCTAAATTATATTGTAAAATCTTTTGATTATTATCTCTTTAAAAATTCAATTAATAATTGACTGCAACAAATTATATACATTTTCCACAAGTTAAATTATTTAATTTGCGTAGTCTTCATTTCAGTCGAGATGTATGATGCACTTGTGCAAACAAATGCTTCGGTGCACTATTTTAATAATGTGTATAGATATTTATTTACTTAATACGAAATTTATTACAACGTTGCAAATACAAAACAAGCACACGTATTATTAATTGAAGTCCAAGGCAAAGACTAAATTAAGTAGTTGCGCTCAAGCGTGCCTCAATTTCACAGAACTCATATTCAAAATGTACATAATGAATAGCTTTAGGTAATGATGCAAAATAGAGTTATGCCAACAAATTATTTCGAATAATTTTGGACATATTACAAAATATCGTTTAGATAGAAAAATAATTGTAAAATTTAATTTTATTTTGTTAAATTTTGCATTTAAATATGTTGTCGATAACATGGTTTGCAATTTATTATATGTGGTCATTATAGGGTCTACAATATTTTTGTTTAATTGTTGACGTTGTGTTTGCTGATAACAAAAAATTGCAATGAAAAATAACAAAATTATTGCCGAACAACATGTCGCTGTTGATGATCGTTTTGGCAATGCTTATATTTTGACAGCTTGCCAAGAACCCTTTTGGGGGACTATACAACCCCCATTTTAGTTGAAATTCCTCCCAGCCGCTTTAGTTTTTAAGTGATACGTAAAATGTATTTTGTATTTAACGTTGCTTGTTGTCGCGCCTTGCAGTGTCATTTTGTATGTGGCTGTTTGTGCGTCAGATTTTTGACAAATGGTTTTCATGATTTGACATGAATATTCAATGTATGAAGAGGCTGCCATTGCAGTCCTTGTTCTACACCCCATGTTGTTGTAGTATTTGCGCATATTGATATTGTTGTTGTTGTAGTGGTGGTGATGCCGTTTTTGAAATTGATTTGTTGCCGGGAAATTCAATTTTGGCGCCGCTCGTCATCGTATACATCGTCCGCACCTTTTGTCCTCATCGTTCTCGTCATCGTCCCCCATCGTTCACATTGTGTTTAAAACAAATTGATAATTTATTCAATAAATCATTTTAAAATTTATGACATTTGATGTAATTTATTTAAAATGTTTGCACGAAATTGATTTGTTATTCGCGCAGATCCGGCGCGGATTTGAAATCTGGCCACAACAGCGCCTGGGTGCGCTTTAGAGTGACAAAATGAATTCAATTGAATTGTTGATGGTTAAAGTGTGCTTAATTTAAATGTAATGATTTTCAATTTAATCAAGGTTTAAATGGAAAAAAATATACACTATAAATTGATTGTATTGATAAAATTTTTGTTTATTTTTATTTATTTGCCTTAGAATGAATTTTTGCTGTTGATAAATTTAAGAAATATCATTTCAAAAATAACGTTTTTTTTCTATAAACATTCGTACACAGAAAAAATTGTACATCATATTGATGAATTCCATTCTTCAAACCATGATTCATTGTATTGAAGAACCATTCATAATATTAATGACTAACGACATCAATGTTATGAACGCGATCATTAATATGAAGAACGCTTGGTAACTGTAGAAAAAGTGTTCTTCAATATGATGAATTGTATGTGAAGAATGCGTTTCATCATATTAATGAACAAGAACATAAAATACAACATATTGAAGAATGCTGTTCTCAAACTAAGTTTCAATCAAAATATTTAGTTTTCGTTCATTTTTAGCCGTACTTCCCAGTTCACGAAAAAGAAAAAAAAATTTAAAAAAAAAATATTTTTATTGGAACATTTTTTTCTTCAAAATTTTTTTTTCACAAAATATTTTTTCTTCAAAAATTTTTTTTTCACAAAATATTTTTTCTTCAAAATTTTTTTTGACAAAATATTTTTTCTTCAAAATTTTTTTCTTCACAATTTTTTTTTCACAAAATATTTTTTCTCGATTTTTTTTTTCACAAAAAAATTTTTTTTTGCAAAATTTTACTTCAAAAAAAAATTTTTTTTTCACAAAATATTTTTTTCGAAAAATTTTTTTTTTTTTGAAAAAACAATTTTTTGATCACTACCAATTAACAATTCTGGTGATTTTCGGCAACATCGGTTTGCCCTGCGCTAGTCGCTTCGAACGAACTGCATTCGTGAATATGGCCTCCGTATATGGTGTGGTCATCGGACGTACGCACGGCTTAACCCACGATCTCAGACTGCCACGAGCACTCTGACACTTAGGTTTCTGTGCCAAATCCATGGGCTTTACACGATCCACACGCATGCTTTGCGGACGTTTCGACAGATAATCGTTAATATGTATATTAGAGCCACTAGCTAAATTCATATTGGCCAAATGCTCTTGCAGCTCCTTTTTGAGACGCTCATTTTGTCCTTGCAAATTGATTTTTTCCTGCTTCAAACACATTACATCAATGGTGACATTATTGACCTTCTTCCAGAAATTCTCCATTTGTTTCCAGGTGCCTAAATTGAGCTGTTATGTTAAAAATTAAAATTTATTTTTTTTTTACATTTTTATTCATTGACATAAAAATTAACCTCTTTCATCTCTTGCGGTGGCTGCGACATCTCCTCCTCGGTGTGTTCAAACATTTGTATGGGTGGAAATCCAAATGCCATCACCTTCTCTCGTTCTGTCTCATATTTCCGACACACCATAGACAGCTGTAACATTCTTTCGCCCATTGTCACATATTTTTCAAGATGCTAAATTAAAAAAAAAGGAAAACTATTGAAGAAGCTCTATTGAATTGTCACTCACTTAAACAAACCTTCTTCGCCTTATAACTCTCTACACTGGCCATTTTGATTTTCTGCTCCTGCTCACGTATTTCCTGTTCCACCTCACGTTTTCGCACTGACAACTTATCGGCCAATTCATCGCGTACCGCCTTCAATTGTCCTACCTTTGATTCGTTTTTCTCCGTTGCATCGGCATCAACCATTTTCAGTTGTCCCAACTGTTCCGTTAAATGCTCTATTTCACGACAATTATCACGCATAATTGTTGTGCTCTCGTCGTCACGTTCCTTGAGATCCATGTATTCGGCATGAAAACCTTCGGTGCGTTGCATATAACCGTTGAGCACATCCTGAAACTGTTGCCAGAGTAACTCAAGATTGGCCTCGCGACTTTTGGTGATTTGTTCGAGCTCCAGTTGCATCTGGGGAAAGACAACGAGAGATTTTTATTAGGCACAGCTAATGCTCTTTTCACATGAGGTGAAACAAGTAAAAAATTATATGTAACAACCAAATTTATAAGGTAAAAATAATATTTCCATAAATTGGTTAATTGGTTAACTACCATATTCGGTTGGCACAGCAAATAATACTATATGTTTAAACAAAATTACTCTAAAACTCTTCTAAATTATATATAGTTGAAACTAAAACATTTAAGTTTTGATTCTGAGAAACGACTTAACATTTGAGAGCGCCCCGATTAAATTGTTTGGGCAATAGTTTGGTTGTCGTAACTAAATTCTATTCTGTGTCTAGTAGGTCAACCCAATTACTTCATAATTACACTTAAAACAACCTAATAAAGCTGTCAAAAAGCATTGTCAACTCTTTGGAACCTTTTAGGAATCTCGACAATTTAACGATCATTTGACATGATCGCATGTTCTTTGATTGATATCGCTAAATACTTAGTGAGCTCACTAAGCTTTTATATAAAGTACAACTGAAAAAGAAGCAACACAGTCTAGTTTTATAAACGACATGCAAAAGGTACGAAATCGGTTGATCTTACTCTATTTAGTGCTAATCTGCTCACCCATATATTCACTGAAATGTCGCTCGGATGATGGACCTACAGATGGAGAATTAAAACGCGTTGCACGCACCTGCATGCGCAAGATCAGCGATAATTCCTACCCTAAATATGGTAGTAACATGGGTACAGGCACAAATTCTGGTTCCAATTCAAATAATTACTATGGTCAACAAGAACAACGAAATTATGCACAAAATTCGAATAACAGAAACAAATATGGCTACGATCGACATGATAATGAGGAGGACGAAGACAATGGTGATAATGCCAACAAATACTATAATCGAGATCGAAACTATGAGCGTGATAATACGCAGAACATATGGAATCAACGTAGTCATCAAGTGAATCAACGCGATCGTTCGACAACATCTAAAAGTAATGAACGTGGTGGTAATACTGGTAGTAATGATGCTGGACGTTATGATCACTTTTTAAATAATGCTAAAAATTCAAATGGCAACAGTATGGGTGGTAGTGGCAGTGGAACTGGTGCTGGAAATAATCAGCGCTCGTCAAACTCTAATAAATCTAATAATAATAGTAACCACAATAACAATGGTAATAATAATAATAATGCTTACAATACATCATCTAGTGATCGTGAACGCCAGTCGGATAACGCATGTGTTGTACACTGTTTTTTCGAGGAAATGAATATGGTATGCATATTTTTGAATTCTTTTTAAATCATTAAGAAAAAAACACTTTGTTTAGCTCAATAATGACGATTATCCGGACAAACATAAAGTTATTTATATGCTGACTAAGGATATGCGTGATCGTGAGTTACGTGCTTTCTATACGGAGACAATACAGGAATGTTATCAAACACAAAGGAAACGTGATAAATGTCATTTTTCGAGGGAGCTCATCAGTTGTATGACCGAGTATGCAAAGGCCAACTGTGATGATTGGGAGGATTATAATATAATGTTTAATCGAAAATAATCGCACATATAGTATAATCAATCACTTAACATTATGAAGTGAGTGGATTTTAAGTTATGGCACCACAAAAGCTTTATAATAAAAAAGCAAATTTAAAAATGTTTGTTGTACCTATTATTCAAGAAATGCTGATGAATAGGTTTTTTTTGTAGACTTTTTCCGCTGCAAAGATTTTGTAAATGCAAAACTATGGCTTTTTTATACCCAATATTAAAATTAAAGTCATATATTTAATTTGGTCAAACATTTTAACACACGTTGTCGTGTCTTCATCAGCCTTACTTCTTGAGTCGGTTTAGCGATGTCCATCTGTCTGTTGAAGTCACGATTACAGAAAAATAAAAAGAGCTAGATCTATAAAATGTTGTTGTTTAATTGCTATTATATATACGATGTCGGGTATTGAAAACATACGTATTGGACTTAGAATTTTGTAAGTATACCTCATATAACATTAGAACCTACGAGAACATTTCACTTTACCTACCTGTTATAGTCGGATTAAGCCGAGTTTAGTCGACTATAATTTTCGAGAAAACTTTTTTTTTTTGCATATTTGATGACATAGTTAGGAAGATTTAACCGAAAAAAATGTCCCCGCCCGGTATAAAGTAAAAATCTTCTGTATACGTTAATGATGAGATATTTCAAAATTGGTGGTCTGGTTACAGTTCAAAAATGACCGATAATGCCGATCATACTAACCGTGTTCAATAGCAATTAGCGTAAATATACTCTGTATTCTAACTTCGAAGTTTCATTGGTTTAACTCTTCTAATTTTCCTGTAATCATGACTTCAACAGACAGACGGACATCAGTTATAACAAATATATACTGTTTCATACCGGATATGCCTCCTTCTAGGCCAATCATAGTATAGTGTATAAAAATAATGGGATAAAATTGCCTTAGAAAAAGTTCTCGATAAGAATAGTTTCTCGGTAATGAAATATCTCTGGGAAAAAATCTATCGGAATGAATGGTCCGGAGAATATCTGTCGTTGGACAAACTAGTTTTACGAGAGATTTGTTTTATGCCGTTTATGAATTGTGTTTGAAAAAAAAATGTTTTGGGAGATAATTATCATACCAAACCCGTGTTTTTACACAAGTTAAAAAGAAAACAAAAACTAGGTACAAAACCAAATTCAAATAGGGTTTTCTTTTGGATTTTCCTACCGTGCTCTTCAAATCATCCACACGATCCAAATGCTTCTCTTCGCCCTCCTTCAGCTGCTCTTCTCTGCGTTGCTCCAGTTGATAGGCCACACATTCCAACTGTTCATGCGACTGATCACGTAACTCCTGGAAGTACTTTATGTCTTCTTCGGACTCTTGCAATAGTTCGTTTTTCTGGCTTTCATAAGCCTGTGCAAAAAAGTCCGAACGTTGTGAGTGCGTTGCTGCATAGAGGTATTTAAATAAATATAATATATATTAAAAAATATTTTATACATTAAATTTAAATAGAATCATTGTAAAGATAAAACGAGTTACGGACAATTCTGCTCTTACAATCCATACCACTTCAATTCCTTCTTCTCGGTCAATTCATCCCAGAGTTAATTCTCTCCCGAGATATTTCTCGAAGAAGAATTGTCTCGAGGAATAGTTGTCTAGAGGAAGAGTTGTCTGGGTAAGAATTGTCCGGGAAAGAATAATCTCGGAGAAGAATTGTCCGGGACAATTATTCCCTTACAATCCATACCACTACAATTCCTTCTTTTCGGACAATTCATCCCAGAGTTAATTCTCTCCCGGGATATTTCTCGAGGAAGAATTGTCTCGTGGAAAAATGGTCTGGGTATGAATAGTCCGGGAAAGAATAATCTCGGAGAAGAATTGTCCGGGACAATTATTCCTTTACAGTCCATACCACTACAATTCCTTCTTCTCGGATAATTCATCCCAGAGTTCTCTCCCGGGACATTTCTCGATGAAGAATTACCCTGAGGAATATTTGTCTGGGTAAAAATTGCCCGAGAAAGAATAATCTCGGAGAAGAATTGTCCGGCTCACATGTAAAATTAACCAACTAAGTAACTACCTTACTTTGAAATTTCAATACTTAGTCTACAAAATGAACGATGTATCGAATAATTTCGAATCAATAAGGTCATTATCGTTGTCAATTGACGTTATATGTTAGTTTTTTGTACGAAAATTTTAATATTTAAAATTCAGCAAATACTTTTGATAACAATTACAAATGAAAAACTTTCAAAACCAATATTTAAAAATATTTAGTTGGCCAGTGTTACTTTTTAAGGTAACTAAGTAACATATAATTATAATCAATAAAAAATATATTTTTGCACACTAACTCAACATTTTGCGCATTATCTCCATGTTCGATTGCTGCAAAGTTGCATAGATATTGTCCTCCTCTTCCATGGCGTTAAGCAGACGACTTATCGTGCGATCCTTACGCGCCAAACACTGCTTGGAATAGGTCTCCAGTGCGCTGATCTCCTTTCGCAACTCATCGCACTTTATCTGTCGCAATATGGAGCGCCACTCCTGATTAATTTTGGCCATATTGAGGCGACAGAAGGCATCTTCGCATTTCAGTTTATTCTAAGGAATTTATATAAATGTTTTTCATTTTTGTTATTATTTTTTATTTTTTAAATTACTATGCATTCTGTGGTACCTTCATAAACATAGAAATAAGCTGTATTTTGCGTCGTCGAGCCTCCTCCTCAATGTCCGCGCGTAGCTGCAGATAACGTGCGCGCTCATCCTCGGACATTTTGGCCAATTTGTTTGCTTTGCTTTTTTTACCCATTTTCAGTTAAGTTTTATTTACTTTATTTAATATTATTTTATTTAATATTATTTAATTTAATTGTGTAACTTTAACTATTTAAAAGAGATGTTTAATCAAATCAACAAAACTGTTTTAAAAATATGTTGTTATTTTTCTAAAACAAGTTGAATAACTGTTTGTAGTTAGTTACCACGATTAATGTCTAGGTGATGGTTACTATGGGGTATTTTGCAAGGTTTAAGTGCAATGAAAATCACTACTCTAAGCATATATGTAGTTTTACAATATATATGTAGTTTTACAATTTGAACCAATAAAATGCATACATAGTACACAGAAAATATGATGAATTTATACATAAATATTATGAATTGTTCTACCAAATAACAGATTCATCTTTTGATACCACCATTCATTAAATAACATTTTGATGAATTCATTCATTATGTTTATGAACTTATTAATACTATCGAACATCATAGTGAAGAACGAAATATTTAATAGAATGTATTTGAATCGGCATTATACAGGGTGTTTGTTCATCGATGTCAATAATTCAGAAGGTCATTCTATGACTCAAAAAAATAGGAAATTGTTAAATAAAAATATAACTAATTTTGCACCCATTTTAAGATACAGGATGTTTAAGAGAGTTGTAGCCGCGGTAGCTCAGTGGTTAGTGCGTTGGACTGCGAGCCGAAAGGTCCCCGGTTTAAGCCTGGACTGGGGCTAACAACATCTTTTCATAGAAAACATTTTTCTATACCGCGCTACCTCTCGGCAGTAAATGGCAAACCTACGAGAGTAAAACCATTGTCTATGAAAAAGCTCTCACCCGCCGTTCGGATTCGGCAATAAACTGTAGGTCCCACCACTTTGAGTACAAATATAACACGCACAGCTCAAAATGGTGAGAGAGCTCGGCCGAAGTCCTATACAGGACTGTAGCGCCAAACTATTATTATTATGAGATGCAAATTACTGACATAAGCTAGGTAAGAAAATTTGTTATAAAGTATAATCTGTTAAAAAATGAATAACAAATTTTAAGCCATGTTTTAGAAAATTAAATTACCTTTCCAATGGTATATGAAATCTTCGAACCCCATAATTTCGTCCTATTTTAAAAGGTACGAAATGTTGTAATTTACAAAAATAAAAATACAAATTTTTACTTTGTCATTGATATTCTCAAAATTTCACTTTTTTTCTAATTTATAATGATTTTACATTTTCTTATTTTTTGAGTCATAGAATGACCCCCTAAATTATTGACATCGAAGAACCAAACAACCTGTATAAGAAATAACATACAAGAACTACTTGAGAACTGAGAAGTATGACAAAAATTAACGATAAAAAATATTTTGATTGAAATTTGGATTATTCAATATGAAGAGCATATATCGTCCCTGTCATGCCAAAGGGGCGAATGTGCATTTTTAAAAATGTTGGAAAATCAAATTTTAAAATTTGAAGTGCTTTAAAAATTAGGAAAATTTATATTTCTTTAATTTTTCTGTTATTTTAGTTTATTCGTCAATTATTATAACGTATATAAAATATATTTAGATTTGGACAACCTACTGAATTATAAATACGGATTTTGTGAGGCTATATCATGATCAAAACGCAAATATTTTTGTTTTTTATGATATAACTTTTTATTAGCGCAAGATAAAATAGTAATGTAGAGGCATTAATTGTTTTTTTTTTAAAGCACCTATCGATCTGCATCATTAATTAAAAATATTTTGCCAAACATTAATTTGCCATTTGTAATATGCAGGAAAAAATCTTTGGCAAAATATTTTTCAATAATGATGCAGTTTGATAGGTGCTTTAAAAACAAACAATTAATACCTCAACACCACTATTATATCTTGCACCAATAAAAAATTATAGCAAAAAAACGAAGAAATTGGAAAAATTGAAAATCTTGTCATGCCAAAAGGACGAATCTTTTCATTTTTTGCTATAACTCTTTAATGGTATAAGATAAAATAGTGATGTAAAGGCATTTATTGTTTTTTTTTTTAAAGCACCTATCGATCTGCATCATTAATTAAAAATATTTTGTCAAACATTAATTTGCCATTTGTTATTTGCAGGAAAAAATGTTTGGCAAAATATTTTTAAATAATGATGCAGTTCGATAGGTGCTTTGAAAACAAAAAATAAATACCATTACACCACTATTTTATCGTATACCAATAAAAAGTTATGGCGAAAAACGAAAAGATTCGGCATGACAAGATTTTAATTTTTTCAAATTCGCCCTTTTGGTTTTGTCTTTTGTGGCTAGAAATACCCAACAAAATGACACGCGATTTTGGAACAGCATACTTGAGGATAAACTACATTCAAAAATGTAAAAAAACGCAAATGTCAAAAATTGCACATTCGCCCCTTTAGCATGATAGTGACGATATGTTGTATTTTCTATTTTGGTTCATTAATATGATGAAATATATTCTTTTGAAGAACACTTTTTCGACAGTTACCAAGCGTTCATCACATTTATGATCGCATTCATAACATTGATGTCGCTAGTCATTAAAATTATGAATGGTTCTTCAATACAATGATTCATGGTTTGAAGCACGGAATTCATCAATATGATACACATTTGTTTTCGGTGTATTCATTCTATTGATCAATTGAAACAATTGTTTTACTATTAAAATTCCATTCATGTACATGTTTTTTTCTTGATATAGTCAACTAATGTTTCAATAATATTCAAACCATTAATATAATAGTTTGTTTGTAGCATTAATTTTATAATGAGCCCTGTTTAATATAATGCAAAACCCATTAGTATTAATTGATACGTATTTCTATGTTTATAGACTAGTCGGATTAAATTTTATTTTCCAATATTTTCCTGATTAAAACGAACACAATATTAGTTCCTTTAATGCATTATTGAATTTTATTAAATTGATATAGAAAATTACACATTTTGAACACCTCCTTACAGCAGATAATACCACATTACTTGCTTAATAATAATAATAGTTTGGCACTACAACCCTATAAGAACTTAGGCCGAGCTCTCTCACCATTTTGAGCTGTGCGTGTTATATTTGTACTCAAAGTGGTGGGACCTACAGTTTATTGCCGAATCCGAACGGCGGGTGAGAGTTTTTCATAGGCAATGGTTTTACTCTCGTAGGTTTGCCATTTACTGCCGAAAGGTAGCGCGGTATAGAAAAATGTTTCTGTGAAAAGATGTTGTTAGCCCCAGTCCAGGCTTGAACCGGGGACCTTTCGGCTCGCAATCCAACGCACTAACCATTGAGCTACCGCGGCTACTCATTTCTTGCTTTAGCTTCCACTAAATTAACATTTCTGTATTTTTCTTGAGTTCATTGACATATTAGGAATTTGACTGAAGTACAATTTTTTGCTTTAATCAATAAAAAATGTTAAATATAACAATTTTTACTTTAAATAAATTGAGTCCTTAACAATTAAGCGTATAATTATGATAATAATGTGGATATTCGAAAAAAAAGCATTCCACGTCCCGAAGCTTTCTCGAATTACTTCGATAAAAAAGTTCGATCTCGTTGCTTTATCGATTCTATTCTTTTTGTTTTAATTTCTAGTACATTACATTTTTTAACAAAATACGATATTTAAACAATAACGCATCAAAATCGCAATATGTTTCGCCTCAATCTCGAACTTATATGTGTTTTTTGTTCGATAACGTTTCGATATCAAAATATTTATTGTACCGAGAAAACTCCGTCAGAACGCATCGACAACTACCTAGCATGTAGGTCCGATTGGACGTTCGATATCGCTACCAGAAAAGGTCCGATATCGTGTAAATTCCCCTTTGTCCCATATTGAACTAGTAAGGATATCGAAACGAATGGCATACTGGGATGCAACCATTTTGTACAAACTTACAGAACATGTTTCTATTTGCGTTTAAGTCTGTATAGGTCACAAAGTGAGTTGTTTATTATAATAAGAGAAAACACATCAAAACAATAGTATTTATACCTTTAAATTCAATAATATTGAAATTATTAAATTAATAGTACGGCATTATTAAACACTATCAAATTGATTAAAAAACTTGTCAATGAATATTAAAAAACTTAAAACATCAACCATAAATACTATGATCGTACTATTAAATACTTAATAGAACTTATTGTTCTGAGTGTATGTTATGTATGTTATGTGCATTTTTGAAATACTCTGTATCTTAAACTTGGTATAAAATTAGACAGATTTTTTTGTTCGTATTTTCTGTGAATTTTATCACATTAGGACAAGTATTTTTTGAGTTATCGTGCACCCAGAAAAAAATACTATATAAATAATAGTTTTTTACTATTGAAAATAGTCAATAGGATAAATTATTATTTTAATCGGAAAATACCATTAAATACTAAAAAATACCATGACATTTCCATTGAGTTTATATGAAAAGATTTATTTTTTGTATACTAATAAATTAATAATTGTCCTATTGACCAATTTTATTGGGATTTGAGGGAATTTTTTTCTGGGTGTGTATACAGTCGGGAAACCAGACATATACCGACACGGGAAATGATGACGCATACCAGCTACGACCCATTAGGGGTGTTAAAATATCCACACATACTTAATATACCCTATACTTCATGTGTGTATTTTAAAGACATCAAGTTTTAATATATTGTAAGATTGTGTTGGCCAAGCTCATGCTTTATTCGATTTGATATGAAATTAAATGATATTCTGGTATATTCTTTCTTTATTCTGAAGTAGATTTTTTATTTGAAATCATAGACAAATTAAAATAATGTGATTTATATATTTTTTTATCTAAATTACAATTTTATCAATTGCATAGCACTTCTCCTTTGCATCTTTACACTGTTCCTCATTGGGGCTGTTACGTGCACCCTCCCAACGAAAATATGGACAAGTTTTCTTCTTATGATACTCGGCCGTGCAAAGATAGACGAACGTAAAAAATGGCTTGCAGGCATCTCTAAACATAATACGAGCTCCAGGATTTGTTTTAATCAGACTATAAATAGTCAATGCTAAAAAAGATATATATTTTAAAATAACTACTTAATAAAAAATCAATGCCCACCATCTTTGCGACAGAAATCAAACATGGCTATATGATAATCACGTTCTTTGGGACGTCCTTCAAATGTTTTCTCTGCATCATTTTTGACCATTTTCATATTGATGTTGTCACCTTTGCCAATGTATTTGCGTTGTTTGTACTGACATTCGACAAAACACTAAATAACAAATGACAATATATTTAAAAAAGAAATCGAACATTTACAGAATACGCCTTATACCGATAGAAATGCAATTAATACTGCCGGATCACTTTCACCTTCTTTAGGCAGTTTATTCTGATGCAAAGTAAAGCATTTCAGCATGTCGTCCTCATCGCCGAGAAACAGCTCAGCACAGCAGCCTGCACGCTAAATTGATGTGAAAGATTCTACATTATTTAATAAATTCAATTTTAAAAATATTTACCTTACGTCCACACGTTTCCTCAGTTAAAGCTGATTCAACGGCAACTTCTGCTGTATCTTCCTCGGCGTTTGAAGAGTTCTAGAATATATATTTTTTTTTATTAAAAAGAATATATAAGAAAATAATCTCAAATTGATAACCTACGTATAAAAGTAACAATACACTGAGTATTTGAAATCTTAGCAGCAACATTTTTCGATTGTTGGTTCTTTTAGTATGATTTCGCAATGCATGAAATTTTATTTGTGTTCAGAAATTTATTAGCAAAAACTGCACATTAAATTAAAGTTAATTTATAAAAAAAAACATACTAAATACTTAAATAAATGTTTTATTGTATTAACAAAATTAATGTGTTATGTTAACAATTAAAAAATCTATTTAATAGTTCAATTAATTACACTCGTGGGGCACTTTATAATGTAGAACGATAACTAAAAATTTCACATTTTAATGATACCTAATTTATATACGTAATATAAAAAAGTACGAATCATTTAACTAAAAATTAATTTAGCATAAAATTTAATTAATTACTATTTCAAAGTATTAAAATTCAAATCATTGCTATAAAAAGCTGTTCAGTGTCACGTTGAAGCTATAGTTTTCACGAAAGTTCTGCCTAAATATGACGAGTTTTAAAGTATTTCTTCTCTCTCTGTGCGCTGTAATGGTAAGTATCAAAATTTCAAGATCTTATATACATTTTGTACCCTTTACCCTTAAGGTACATAATATAGTAAGTTTGAGCAGATTTTGTAACACCTCTTAGGAGGTGTAACCTGTATAGAAAAGAATATATATTGAAACGACTTAGCCATAACTTCTTAAACTGAAGGAAGGGATTTATCTCGGAAGAAATATAACATAATTTCACAAATATCAATATTAAGAAACAAATTACTTAGTTATCAAGAAATTAAATAAGAAATATTCTCATTTTTTGTTTACATCTCTAGAAGAATTTACCCTAGACATGATCCCGAATTATAGTTGATCAGGTTATGAAAAGGAACAAAAATCATTTAACAGTTTCCTTTCATGACCCTATTACAATTTCTGCTATGGAGAAGATTTTAACCTCTGCCTATTAAGAATAATTGCTCTTAGACTTTTTTGATAAGCAATATGCTCTGTTTCTTAAAATCAAGAAAGCTTCCATTTCGCTGTATATCACTCTGTATACTTCTTAATTCCTTCAGAATTTTAACAGTCTTTTCCCTTTTTTTTGTATATCCATCTGTAGCCGCGGTAGCTCAGTGGTTAGTGCGTTGGACTGCGAGCCGAAAGGTCCCCGGTTCAAGCCTGAACAGGGGCTAATAACATCTTTTCATAGAAACATTTTTCTATACCGCGCTACCTCTCGGCAGTAAATGGCAAACTTACGAGAGTAAAACATTGCCTATGAAAAGCTCTCACCCGCCGTTCGGATTCGGCAATAAACTGTAGGTCCCACCACTTTGAGTACAAATATAACACGCACAGCACAAAATGGTGAGAGAGCTCGGCCTAAGTTCTTATAGGACTGTAGTGCCAAACTATTATATTATATCTGTGCGACTATTCCTCCGCTTGTATATCCGTATCCGTCTGTAGACACGATAACTCAAAAAATACCGAATCGATTTTAATATAATTTCTCATAAATAGATTCCACATTAATAGTAAGGCTGAGTTTGAATATAAGCGAAATCGTTCTAAGAACATGTCCACATTCTATACAAGTTTGATCTATATAATTTTTTAGGCTGGCATAACTCGAAAAATATTCAAGATACAGTCATAAAATTTAAAACGACTTATTATGTTTCTTAAAATCAAGAAAAATCGCTGTATACCACTCCGTATACTTCTTGATTCCTTCAGAATTTTAACAGCCTTTTCCCTTTTTTTTTGTTAATCCATCTGTCGACTGTTGCCGCCTGTATATCCGCGTCCGTCTGTAAACACGATAACTTAAAAAATACCGAATCGATTTTAATATAATTTTGCATAAATAGATTCAACATTAATAGTAAGGTTGAGTTCGAAAATAAGCGAAATCGTTTGAAGAACTCCCCCTTCTATACAAGTTACTTCTCTTTAGGACTCTTTACGACGACATAACTCGTAAAATATTCAAAATATTGTAAAAAATTTTAAAACGACTTTATAAGTGCACCCATAATTTTTAATTTATTTTATAAAAATCTAAAATTGAATAAACCATTTAAAATAAATACATTTCTCAAAAGTCCATCATACAAGCGACCAAAATCGATTGTGACAAACCCAACACCATCAACGAGGAACACATTCACTTTTGCTGCAAACATCCCGACGGTCATAACGATGTCATGGAGGCCTGTTCCAAGGAGACCGGCTTCAAGTTGCCCTCACCCACCGAGGAAGCCATGGTGGACATAACCGCCGAACGTGCAATCGCCAATACATGTTTCGGTAAATGTGTCTTTGGCAGGTTTAACTTTATGAAAGCTGATCAATTGGATATGGAGGCGGTGAAAAAACATTATACTAGCACATATCCAGAGGATATGGAGTATGTGAAGGAAATGGTTAATGCTTTTGATCACTGTCATGGTCAAGGTATGTTTGAATCACATATATTTTTAATATTTTATTTAAAAATTAATTATGTCTTTTTTTAGCTGAGGAGGCTTCTGCTAAATTTCTCTCGAATCCCCTGTTCAGTCATGTTTCGCACAAATTCTGTGACCCCAAGCCGAGTGTTATCTGGTCTTGTGTCGTGCGCCAGTTTTTCCATAATTGCCCCGCCGACCGTTGGGCCAAGACGGATGAGTGCAAGCAAGTGCTGGAGTTTAGCAAGACCTGCAAAGATGCGTTGACAACAATATAATGTTTTAATATAAAACTTTGGCAATTTAAAGTTTTTAAAGAAAAATTAATAAAACTTATTTCATTCATATTTGTTGTATTTTTATAAATTCCTTTTATCACAAAAATTAAAAAAAAAATATATAAATTTTAAATCGATCGTAAAAATAAATTCAGTAAGTATACATATAAATCATAATAGCATAAATTCATTAAATTCATATTTCCGAATAATCACAAATTGATAACACTATAATTTGATTAATTGATAGAACATCAAATTGATAAGTAAATTCATAATTTTTCAAATGTATACATTTATAAATTCAAGACTTTATAAATCTACAATTTCATTAAATCATTCAGAAATTTATGAATTCAGAATTCATAAATTCATGCTACTAAATGCTAAATTCATAACTATCTAATTCTATACATTAACTAATTCATATATTATAAATCGTATATTCATAAATTCTTACAATCACTATTTCGTAAATTTATAAAATGATATAAATTCATATACTCATAAATTCATAAATTCATAATATCATAAATTCTTAATATCATAAATTTATTACTTTCTAAATTCGTTAAATTACAAATACATAAAATAACAAATTTGTAACATCATAAATTCATATTTAAAAATCTAAAACAAATATATTCTCAAATACATATATTTCCAATATTATATTAATACATGTGTTTAATATAATCTCAGAAGAAAATGTCCCATTAAGTACTTAATGGCAGAACCATTGATTTTATGTTTCATGTATAAACCGTTTTTGCATATAAATTCAAAGGTTTTCTAATGAATTTTATAGTATTTGAAAAATTCAATGCCATTAATTTAATAATTTCAATATTATTGAATATAAAGTTACATATACTATTGTTTTAATGTTTTTTCTCCTATAATAATAAAAGTCTCACAATATAATATATAAAAACGTATTTATGTTCGACTTTTGCGTCATTCCGCGAATATCTACAAAACGATTATATGCATTTATTGTAAATATCTACCTTATTTAATTATAATTGTAAATATCTACCTTGTTTTTGATGGCACGGACACGCACGGGCACGCCTATAGGTGACACGCACGAGCCCGAAGATTTAATTTTAATGCACGCACGAGAAGCACGATAAAACACGGGATATAGAAAGACACGAAGATGCACTACAAAACACGACAAAAAGCACGGAATCACGGACTAAGACCCTTTGAATATCGATGCTGGTACCAGTTCTTTATGATCCCTTATTATAAATAATTCAAAAATTTACGTTGGTACTGTTTTATTCTCTGAATCGGAACCTCTCCGGAATCGAAACCTGTCGATGATCGCAAAGAACCGGAATCGAAACCGTTTCGATTTTTGGAATCGGAACCGTTATTAAGAAATGTGTGGAACCGACACCGATATTCCAAAGTATACCACGAAATTTTTATTTTCTGATGCTGGAAGTAAAGGTTTTTTTAAATTGGATTAGAAACTAAAAAATGAAAAAAAAATGATGGGCGGGTGTCTGATTTTACGGACATGTACGGGCACGACAACAACTAGCACGCACGAACTCAGATTTTCAGATGTGACACGAAAAAAAGCACGGCATACGCTCATCTCAGGACTCAATTTATTTAATTTATTAAAGGAATTAAATTATTCATCAAATCCCTTTTGGCAAAGGACAAGAATAAATACATACATGCTAAAAATTATAAGAAACTGAAGTAAAAATGTGATATTATCTATTGTATCGAGGTTGCCCAAAATGTGCTATTTACTATAAGAGGATTTATTTCAAATCGGACACGTAATATTTTTGACACTCTTGCTATGCTTCACTCTTTATACCCTTCACCTATGAGGTACAGGGTATATTAACTTTGTGCATATATTGTAACGTCCCTTAGGAGGCATGTCCGGTATGGAAAAGTATATATATTCTTGATCAGCATCACTACCCGAGTCCGTTAAGCCATGTCCGTCTGTCTGACCGTCTTGCTGTCCGAATACAGAATAACTTGAGAAATACTGATCAGAATGCGATAAAATTTCGTATTATTATATTTTAGCCAAAAGTAGGAACTGAGTTTGAAAATGAGCCAAATCGGTCAACGGACACGTCCACCTCCCATACAAGTCACTTTCATATAACTTTTTAGGAACTAATAACTCGAAAAGTATTCAAGATATAGGTATAAAATTTAAAACGTATTGTTATAATTCACCTAAAAATATGTGATCCAAAAATGGGTGTGATCCGCCCACATTCTTTTTCATTATTTCCCGGGTTTTCATAGTGGAAATTTAATCCGTAAATTACTAAAATCAAATCTATGAAATATTAGCCTTTCAAAATTTTAAATATAGACGTTGTCCGCCCAATTATATGTTTTTTTTTATTAGTTTTTTATACTTTTATATAATTTTTTTAATTTATGGGGATATAAGACGTAAATTTCTAATATGTGAATAATATTCTGATAAATCTTTAAAATTAAGGTATGCAATTAGATATCCCACATTAAAATCCCCACCAAAGGTGTAGGGTATTCCATAGTCGGGCCCGACCGACTATAAAAATCCGCCCCATGTGACCGAACTTACCCATGCGACCTAACTTTCCCAATTCGTTTTTATGTATTTTTGTAATGTACTTTTTGTCAATAGGTTTGAAAATACAGGGTTACTAATATTATTTTCCTTTTAATTAATGATTATGAAAATATTAAAAAATAAAATTTAATTCGTCTATATTATAGATATAAAAAACAATTAATACTTATAGGTTTTGCTATTATATTTAAAAGGGCGCATTATAAAATAAATGGTACAAATAAACTATTTCATTAATTGTTTGAATACTATTGCAATAATGGTATGCATCCTATTGACCAATTTTAATAGTAATGGTAGAAAAATGATATTTCATATAGTACTTAACTACTTCGAGGATTTTTACCTCCTTTTGTGGTAATGATAGAAAATCTAAAAATATGGCTATTTATAGAGAATGTGTAAACCTTCAAATTGAAAATACAAATTTTAACTTTATTCTTTTCATCAAAGAAAAAAAACTAACCACTGGCTAGTCTCAACTTTCATTAAACATCTGCGAAAATGTTCCTATACATGTAATCTTTACGAAAAATATCAATAAAATAATGAACTACTCGATTTAAAGGCGTTTGTTTTCGCCTTCTGTGAAATTAGCTTTTTGTTGTTTACGATATTTATAACGTATCGATATAAGCAAACATAAGTTTGAAAAAAGATAATATTAAAAATTCATAAACCCTTCAAATCATTAATTTCACAATTTATAATACATTTATAACACATTCAAATGAACATAACTTCTATACAATGCCATGAATTCATAAATGAATAACATACATTTATGAATTTCAACAATGAAAAACCCAAATTAACGCAACCACAAAAGTCATCTCAAAACAATAAACTAATTTTGAAAGTTTCCCCTAAAATTATATAGAACAAACCAGCATTTAACCCACACTCACTACTCAGTGAAACAAAAACTTGCCGCCATAGAAATTCATCATCACTATCATCAAAATCAACGGCATAGAAATGAGTCAAAACTTTCAAAATTACTTCCCAGAATGGTTGGCATTCAACTGGCTCAACTGGTTGCAAAGAAATGAATAACTAAATGAAATGAAAATGATTTGAATGCGAGAAAAGATTTTGATTTTCATCTCTTTTTGCACTTTTCAATTTGTAGTAAATGAAAAGCGTAATTTTTCCACAACAACACAGCACAGAACAGAACAAAACAAAAGCTATTTTAGACACCTAATAGAAAACTTACAATGGTGATGGGGTACAATAAATTTATGAAACAAAAATTTTCGTTGAATTTCCTGTTCATGGCATGGCGCACTTCAGCGTCCTCTTGTTTATGATTTGTGCGTCACAAAGTTCAAAAAGTGTCAAGAGCCCAAATGGTAAGAAACAGTTAGTGGCACTGTCATCTTGTGGAGTCCTTGACAAGTGGCCAAGTTTCAGACTGCATTTTGAAGCATTCAACTGCACTGCTTGCGGTCAATTAAATGATGCAGAGCAATTTGGTGTTGTCGGCAAAAGAAAAAACTCAAAATTTCTATGAGAAGAAAATAAAACTCTATAGTTTGCCAACGTTTTTCAAAAGATTTATTCATTCATTTTAATTAACAATTTGTGTTTCGATTTGCATTCAAATGCAAAAACTTTTGCAGACAATTGAAAGCATTAGCTATAGCAAAAAGAAATATAGAGACAGAGTGAAAATCATAAATTATTCTAATAAATTGAAAATAATGAAAACTATTTTGAGATTTTCTTTATTTCCGTGCAAATTGTGTGTGCGGGGTACGCTTTTCAATGGAACTCAGTGGGGAACTTCGTTTTGGGGTGCAAAATAAACTCTGCACAATGAAAATATTTAATCTCTGTACTGTGTAGTTGGTGAAAGTTTTTGTTTAATGTTGTGTTTTGCATACGAAAATAGTTTTCATTCAAATGCAGACAATTGCAAAAATGCCTGGTGCGAGTGGGCGGTACTTCTGAGGCGAATTTCTGTGCAAAGGATCAAGTTTATTTTGGGGGGTGCTCGGGGGTAGTAGTACTTCTTTGTGTTGGTGATATTATTGAAATTAGTTTAGATTTAAAATCAAATTGATGGAAATGAAAAATATTTGGGAAATTCAATTTCATTTTAATAACCCCAAAGACTTTGTTCTTTATAAATAAATACAATTCAAGAATTAAATAATGCTTTTTAATTGAGTTTAAAAGGAAGAACTTTTAGAATGAGATAATAGCAAAAACCATTAATATTTTATGTTCTTTTAAGTCTTTAACTAAATTCTTTAAATTCTTTAAATTCTTCAAATTCATTAAATTCTTTAAATTCTTTAAATTCTTCAAATTCTTTAAATTCTTTAAATTCTTTAAATTCTTTAAATTCTTTAAATTCTTTAAATTCTTTAAATTCTTTAAATTCTTTAAATTCTTTAAATTCTTTAAATTCTTTAAATTCTTTAAATTCTTTAAATTCTTTAAATTCTTTAAATTCTTTAAATTCTTTAAATTCTTTAAATTCTTTAAATTCTTTAAACTCTTTAAATTCTTTAAATTCTTTAAATTCTTTAAATTCTTTAAATTCTTTAAATTCTTTAAATTCTTAAAATTCTTTAAATTCTTTAAATTCTTTAAATTCTTTAAACTCTTTAAATTCTTTAAATTCTTCAAATTCATTAAATTCTTTAAATTCTTTAAATTCTTCAAATTCTTTAAATTCTTTAAATTCTTTAAATTCTTTAAATTCTTTAAATTCTTTAAATTCTTTAAATTCTTTAAATTCTTTAAATTCTTTAAATTCTTTAAACTCTTTAAATTCTTTAAATTCTTTAAATTCTTTAAATTCTTTAAATTCTTTAAATTCTTTAAATTCTTTAAATTCTTTAAACTCTTTAAACTCTTTAAATTCTTTAAATTCTTTAAATTCTTAAAATTCTTTAAATTCTTTAAATTCTTTAAACTTTTTAAATTCTTTAAATTCTTTAAATTCTTTAAATTCTTTAAATTCTTTAAATTCTTTAAATTCTTTAAATTCTTTAAATTCTTTAAATTCTTTAAATTCTTTAAATTCTTTAAATTCTTTAAATTCTTTAAATTCTTTAAATTCTTTAAATTCTTTAAATTCTTTAAATTCTTTAAATTCTTTAAATTCTTTAAATTCTTTAAATTCTTTAAATTCTTTAAATTCTTTAAATTCTTTAATTTCTTTAAATTCTTTAAATTCTTTAAATTCTTTAAATTCTTTAAATTCTTTAAACTCTTTAAATTCTTTAAATTCTTCAAATTCATTAAATTCTTTAAATTCTTTAAATTCTTCAAATTCTTTAAATTCTTTAAATTCTTTAAATTCTTTAAATTCTTTAAATTCTTTAAATTCTTTAAATTCTTTAAATTCTTTAAATTCTTTAAATTCTTTAAATTCTTTAAATTCTTTAAATTCTTTAAATTCTTTAAACTCTTTAAATTCTTTAAATTCTTTAAATTCTTTAAATTCTTTAAATTCTTTAAATTCATTAAATTCTTTAAATTCTTTAAACTCTTTAAACTCTTTAAATTCTTTAAATTCTTTAAATTCTTAAAATTCTTTAAATTCTTTAAATTCTTTAAACTCTTTAAATTCTTTAAATTCTTTAAATTCTTTAAATTCTTTAAATTCTTTAAATTCTTTAAATTCTTTAAATTCTTTAAATTCTTTAAATTCTTTAAATTCTTTAAATTCTTTAAATTCTTTAAATTCTTTAAATTCTTTAAATTCTTTAAATTCTTTAAATTCTTTAAATTCTTTAAATTCTTTAATTTCTTTAAATTCTTTAAATTCTTTAAATTCTTTAAATTCTTTAAATTCTTTAAATTCTTTAAATTCTTTAAATTCTTTAAATTCTTTAAATTCTTTAAATTCTTTAAATTCTTTAAATTCTTTAAATTCTTTAAATTCTCTAAATTCTTTAAATTCTTTAAATTCTTTAAATTCTTTAAATTCTTTAAATTCTTTAAATTCTTTAAATTCTTTAAATCCTTTAAATTCTTTAAATTCTTTAAATTCTTTAAACTCTTTAAATTCTTTAAATTCTTTAAATTCTTTAAATTCTTTAAAAATTTTTAAATTCTTTAAATTCTTTAAATTCTTTAAATTCTTTGAATTCTTTGAATTCTTTAAATTCTTTAAATTCTTTAAATTCTTTAAATTCTTTAAATTCTTTAAATTCTTTAAATTCTTTAAATTCTTTAAACTCTTTAAATTCTTTAAATTCTTTAAATTCTTTAAATTCTTTAAATTCTTTAAATTCTTTAAATTCTTTAAATTCTTTAAATTCTTTAAATTCTTTAAATTCTTTAAATTCTTAAAATCTTTAAATTCTTTAAATTCTTTAAATTCTTTAAATTCTTTAAATTCTTTAAATTCTTTAAATTCTTTAAATTCTTTAAATTCTTTAAATTCTTTAAATTCTTTAAATTCTTTAATTTCTTTAAATTCTTTAAATTCTTTAAATTCTTTAAATTCTTTAAATTCTTTAAATTCTTTAAATTCTTTAAATTCTTTAAATTCTTTAAATTCTTTAAATTCTTTAAATTCTTTAAATTCTTTAAATTCTTTAAATTCTTTAAACTCTTTAAATTCTTTAAATTCTTTAAATTCTTTAAATTCTTTAAATTCTTTAAATTCTTTAAATTCTTTAAATTCTTTAAATTCTTTAAATTCTTTAAATTCTTTAAATTCTTTAAATTCTTTAAATTCTTTAAATTCTTTAAATTCTTTAAATTCTTTAAATTCTTTAAATTCTTTAATTTCTTTAAATTCTTTAAATTCTTTAAATTCTTTAAATTCTTTAAATTCTTTAAATTCTTTAAATTCTTTAAATTCTTTAAATTCTTTAAATTCTTTAAATTCTTTAAATTCTTTAAATTCTTTAAATTCTTTAAACTCTTTAAATTCTTTAAATTCTTTAAATTCTTTAAATTCTTTAAATTCTTTAAATTCTTTAAATTCTTTAAATTCTTTAAATTCTTTAAATTCTTTAAATTCTTTAAACTCTTTAAACTCTTTAAATTCTTTAAATTCTTTAAATTCTTAAAATTCTTTAAATTCTTTAAATTCTTTAAACTTTTTAAATTCTTTAAATTCTTTAAATTCTTTAAATTCTTTAAATTCTTTAAATTCTTTAAATTCTTTGAATTCTTTAAATTCTTTAAATTCTTTAAATTCTTTAAATTCTTTAAATTCTTTAAATTCTTTAAATTCTTTAAATTCTTTAAATTCTTTAAATTCTTTGAATTCTTTGAATTCTTTAAATTCTTTAAATTCTTTAAATTCTTTAAATTCTTTAAATTCTTTAAATTCTTTAAATTCTTTAAATTCTTTAAATTCTTTAAACTCTTTAAATTCTTTAAATTCTTTAAATTCTTTAAATTCTTTAAATTCTTTAAATTCTTTAAATTCTATAAATTCTTTAAATTCTTTAAATTCTTTAAATTCTTTGAATTCTTTAAATTCTTTAAATTCTTTAAATTCTTTAAATTCTTTAAATTCTTTAAATTCTTTAAATTCTTTAAATTCTTTAAATTCTTTAAATTCTTTAAATTCTCTAAATTCTTTAAATTCTTTAAATTCTTTAAATTCTTTAAATTCTTTAAATTCTTTAAATTCTTTAAATTCTTTAAATTCTTTAAATTCTTTAAATTCTTTAAATTCTTTAAATTCTTTAAATTCTTTAAATTCTTTAAATTCTTTAAATTCTTTGAATTCTTTGAATTCTTTAAATTCTTTAAATTCTTTAAATTCTTTAAATTCTTTAAATTCTTTAAATTCTTTGAATTCTTTGAATTCTTTAAATTCTTTAAATTCTTTAAATTCTTTAAATTCTTTAAATTCTTTAAATTCTTCAAATTCTTTAAATTCTTTAAATTCTTTAAATTCTTTAAATTCTTTAAATTCTTTAAATTCTTTAAATTCTTTAAATTCTTTAAATTCTTTAAATTCTTTAAATTCTTTAAATTCTTTAAATTCTTTAAATTCTTTAAATTCTTTAAATTCTTTAAATTCTTTAAATTCTTTAAATTCTTTAAATTTTTTAAATTCTTTAAATTCTTTAAATTCTTTAAATTCTTTAAATTCTTTAAATTCTTTAAATTCTTTAAATTCTTTAAATTCTTTAAATTCTTTAAATTCTTTAAATTCTTTAAATTCTTTAAATTCTTTAAATTCTTTAAATTTTTAAATTCTTTAAATTCTTTAAATTCTTTAAATTCTTTAAATTCTTTAAATTCTTTAAATTCTTTAAATTCTTTAAATTCTTTAAATTCTTTAAATTCTTTAAATTCTTTAAATTCTTTAAATTCTTTAAATTCTTTAAATTCTTTAAATTCTTTAAATTCTTTAAATTCATTAAATTCTTTAAATTCTTTAAATTCTTTAAATTCTTTAAATTCTTTAAATTCTTTAAATTCTTTAAATTCTTTAAATTCTTTAAATTCTTTAAATTCTTTAAATTCTTTAAATTCTTTAAATTCTTTAAATTCTTTAAATTCTTTAAATTCTTTAAATTCTTTAAATTCTTTAAATTCTTTAAATTCTTTAAATTCTTTAAATTCTTTAAATTCTTTAAATTCTTTAAATTCTTTAAATTCTTTAAATTCTTTAAATTCTTTAAATTCTTTAAATTCTTTAAATTCTTTAAATTCTTTAAATTCTTTAAATTCTTTAAATTCTTTAAATTCTTTAAATTCTTTAAATTCTTTAAATTCTTTAAATTCTTTAAATTCTTTAAATTCTTTAAATTCTTTAAATTCTTTAAGTTCTTAAAATTCTTAAAATTCTTAAAATTCTTAAAATTCTTAAAATTCTTAAAATTCTTAAAATTCTTAAAATTCTTCATATTCTTCAAATTCTTTAAATTCTTTAAATTCTTTAAATTCTTAAAATTCTTTAAATTCTTTAAATTCTTTAAATTCTTTAAATTCTTTAAATTCTTTAAATTCTTTAAGTTCTTTAAATTCTTTAAATTCTTTAAATTCTTTAAATTCTTTAAATTCTTTAAATTCTTTAAATTCTTTAAATTCTTTAAATTCTTTAAATTCTTTAAATTCTTTAAATTCTTTAAATTCTTTAAATTCTTTAAATTCTTTAAATTCTTTAAATTAATTAAATTCTTTAAATTCTTTAAATTCTTTAAATTTTTTAAATTCTTTAAATTCTTTAAATTTTTCAGATACTTTTTTTTCTTTAAATTCATACAATTCTTAAACCAAAATATCAACTGCCTTTCACGATTTTTATTGTCCTTTTAGAGAGTTCATAAAATTGTTCATTAATCTTGCATAAAAACCACATCAAACTTGGAAACTTCAATGATAAAAATGTTCAAATGAAATGCCACAAATTCGTAAAATTCATCATAAAAGCCAAGACCACGAATGACCGACGAATTGCAGAAATGCATTAATTTAGTGCAGTTAAATTAGTTTTTCTTGCTACCCGCTACCTCCCGCCATCTTCGGAGTTCTTGCAATTTTCAGCGCCATTACTTCCGGCGTAAAACTTCACTTCCTTCGGTAGCTTTCGTTACACTAAGTGCGAGTGTATTTGTGATTCTTTATAAATGAGTGTGTGTGTGTGTGACTGTGTGAAAATTGTGGCAATAAATTTTTGTGAATAAACAGCGACACAAAAACAGCAAAACCTAAGCGAAAACAAACTATGAGAATGCATTCAGTAGCAGTGCCACCTTCTGCCGGTTGTACGTCTTACAAATGCACTTCATAAATTCACTCAATTCAAAAACAAACTGAAAAAAAAAACACTGGAAAAGAAAATCCCGGAAAAAGCTGTAGCAGAAACTTTGCAAAAACTTGGCGAATTCAAGAAATTATTGCAACAGCGCGGGAAGCAACAGCAGCTGTTGCCACTACCGACGGCCGCACTTAGTGCGCCGTGCGCGCCTTGTAAAGCCGGCAATAAAATCGTTAACTCTAGAAAAGGATTTTAAAAAGTGGTAAAAATTCAAAAAAGCCAACGAGTACTGCGTAGTGCTGGCATTGGTGGCGCTGCAGGAAAAATGTGTGTTATGCGAAATAAATTTAATGTTTGGCAATCATAATAATTCTACATTTAGTGGTAATAATTTGAGTGCCAACAAAAGTACAAATAAAAAAATACAACAACTATGACTACAAGCATTTCAACTACAACAACAATAAACAAACAAACATTGGCAATAACTACGAGAAAAAAAAGAGAGTCCTGCGAAATAAATGGCCCTCGTAAAATGTAACTTTGTTGCGAAATGCAATTTGGATTTGTTACGTTGACTGCACAAAATATACTAAAAATGCAATAAAAAAATGCTCGAAAAATTGTAAAAAAAAAAACACAAAAAACCGTATAAAAGCCAACGTGTTATTCGCCATTTTTATGGCGCAATCTCTATCTGGTCATTTTCTGCATACAATTTTAATCGAATTAGTACGCGGAATTATGAGCCTGGTAGCAGGTGAAAATGATGGCAAAATAAAGCGTTGCCACACTGATTGAACAAGCCAATTGCTTTTAAGTTGTTGTTTTTCGTGATTTTTGTAATTATCGCGTTTTAATGATTTTGTGTATTACTGCGTATTGATAAACTTGGCAATAAGCCAAAAATATTAACAATTTTTCATTGACCATTTAATGCTATAATAAATTTAATTTTCTATACACAGAAAAAAAAATACAATAGGTTTACAGTTGCAATAATCAAACAAACCTTTTATAATTTTTCTAATCCTCAATATACAGGGGTTCTATGATTCGAAAAATACGAAAATGTTAAATAAAAAATGTATAATTTTGCACCCAGTTTAAGATACAGGGTGTTTAAGAGATGCATATTACTGACATGACCAAGTCAAGAAAATTTGTTATGAAGTATAAGTTGTTGATAAATGAATATTGAATTTTACTCTCGTACTTTAGACAATTAAATTACTTTTCCATTGGTATATCACATCTTCGAACCCCATGATTTCCTCCTTTTTTAAAATGTACGTAAAGTTCAAATTTACAAAAAACACTGTAATTGGTTAGTAAGGACTGGGAATGTACTGGTATTTCATTATACATTAGAAAACAGTGGGGTTATAACGAAATTTCGGCAAAATCCATGACGAAGTAAAAATTTGTATTTTTATTTTTGTAAATTTCAACTTTACATTCCTTTTAAAAAAACGAAGTTATCATAGAGTTTCAAGGTGTCATAAACCATTACAAAGGTAATTTAATTTTCTAAAACATGATTTAAAAATGTTTATTTATTTATCAACAGATTATATCCAACACCCTAAGAAATAATTGATCCCAAACCAATATGCTTTTTTCTGATTTTGTTATAATAATTTTGGTTACGGTTTCAGATTTCATAATATAACGCTTTTAAATGATTAACAAACAAATCTATAATATCGTTTTGAACAAAATGTAATTTGTTACACTATTCTAGCAATAAATTTAAGTAAGTGAGATGATAGATAATTTAGCGTAGTGAGGCGGTGAACTAGAACGAGTTGGAAAATCAATGCAATAAAACCCATGAGTAGAAAGAGATGCAAGTAGTGTGTGAAAGCATTACAGAATATTGTTATGTGTAGAAGTTTGTGAAAATTTCTAGAATTTAACTATATTTGTGCTCTACATGAGTTTAAACGAGATGGAGATATATATTTTGGTTGGTGGATAGGGATAATACAATACGGATTCTCGTGAAGTTTGTGGAATCTTCGAGACTCCGACTCTACAGTTTATTTCAACTTTCAAACGAATGTCATATGAAAATATGTACATTTTTGTGTTCGATGTGTCAGTACAAATGAACTTTTGTGTCAGTACATTATGAACTTTTTCATTAAGGTTTTATGAACGATTCATACGTGGGATGAATTTGACGATTGATTAAATCGTAAAGACAAATTCATAATATTGATGAACAAATTCATAATATTGATCAACAAATTCATAACATTGTTAAACAAATTCATAAATAGTATGAACTTTTTTTTCGTCTGTGTAAAAAATTATTTATTTTATGCTCGTTTTAAATTTTATTTTAAAAAAAGTATTATAATTTATTTTCAATTATTTGTTATTACATGGTTGTTAACGCATCCTTGCAGCGTTTCGAAAAATTCAAAGTGTCTGTGCACTCCTGCGTGTGGGCCCAACGATCTTTCGGACAGTTGTGAAAGAATTTGTAAATGACACAAGACAGAACGACGCTTGGCATCGGTTGGCAGTGTTTAGCTTTGCGACTGAAAGCGCCAAGAGTCACAATAAAATTAGCAGTTAAATCTTCGGCTAAAAATTTAAAAAAATACATTACAAAAACGACAAATAACCAAAATTTTATTAATACCTTTGCCATGGCAATGATCATACGCATCAATCATTTCTCTCATATACTCGGGATCCTCGGGATGGGTACTGCCATAGTAACGACGCACAGCATCCATATCCAATTGATTGTGTTTGTTGAGAAATCCAAAACGATTGAAAACACATTCGCCCCAACAAAGACCACGTATAACCTGTTCCACGGTAACATCCTCGATAGCTTCCTCTTGCGGTGAGGGTAGCTTAAAGCCTGTTTGCTGTGCACATTCCTCGGTAATGTTGTTATGGCCATCTGGATGCCGACAGCAATAGTGTATGTGATCCTCTCGTATTTTCTCCGGATGATTACACTGCACGCGAACGCTTGTAATATAAGGCTGTAATTACAATGGGTATATTTTAGATATAGTTTTGATTGAATTGAATCCATTAAAACCTACAACGAGTAAAAGCAGCCAAATCATGGCACAAACTGATATTTGCAACATTTCAGCTAAAGCTCTATATTTAATCTATGCTGTTTTTTAGCACAGCTGTTTATTTTATGGACGGTTTTACTTTCATTTTTTAATTAAATGTTTCATTAATTTTGAAATTCATTAAGCGGAACATCGTATTACATTATATGAAGTGAGCAATTAAGTGCTTTAAATTGTTTTATTATACGCATTTTTAATAATAATCTCAATGTACGATTTGAAATGTTATTTTAATTGATTTAAAAATTCTATTAATCTGCACAAACATCATCGAATTCATTTAATCCATTACCATTTTCGTTCCATTACCTTAAAACCAACATTTAAAAACTTCCCAAATGGCTACAAAATTTTACTCTTGTATTTTGTTTAAAAAAATGTGCTATAAATTCTAATGTCAAATAAGAACCCCTACACATAAAACACCACAGCCCAATAAAACCCGCAGTAGTTTCAAAATAAATGCACTATCCTTACAAGGATATTTTCTACACATGCTATTTTTATTTCTCCACTTTTTCCCCGATAAACCACTCGATACCAAAACCCATCGGAAATTAATGTTCACACTATACTTATTTTTTCATATATGTTTTTTTCAATACTGCAGCCTCCAGCTCAAGACATTAATGGGAAATTACAGTTACATTCAATGTTGGTGGCAACACCAGACAAAACAACACCACATTTGTATCTATTTTCGTCTGCCGTCGCAATCTAAAATGTTCCATAGTTCGTATAGAGAAAAGCTGCCGAAAAATACACCCTATTTTTAAGAAGGGGGGCTTTTCGTAGAGCGAAAAAGTATTTTGTAACAAAATAAAAATTGTTCTTAAAATTGCACTCACGACTGCGTTTCGTAGGAAACTAAGCGAGCATATTACGCAAACTGGATTTTGTGAGATAACCCAGTAAATATTTTTGATATCATTTTATTTTAAACACCTAAAATATACAAGAAAAAAAGGTTACAAATGTTAAAAGTATAAAATAAGTGACGTCCGACTCGGACGGGAAGTTAAAAAAATTTGTATTAAAATTGTAATAATCAATCTTTACGGTCGTCTCCAATCATACTCAGATTTTACATACATTACCTTTTTATCAAATGGAACCATTTTAAGGATTGTGCCGAACAAAGTCGCACAAAAAATTGATACCCATACAAATAAGGTACACCTAATAGGGTAAATTTTTACCAGTTTTAAAAGGTCGCTATTTTTTTTACAAAATAAACAACGATCAGATTTCCTGATAGTTTTTAATAGGGGACATATTCATGCAATGTACATTATTGATCGTAAGAAAGAATGAGAAATTATAAGAAGGGAGGAAAGATGGAGAAGTGTCCTTGAATCTTTGAGAGCTTACTACGATCCCCGACTAGAACAGAACACAGAAAAAAAATCATCAATATGATGAATTTATTCACAAATATTTTGAATTTTTCAACCAACTATCCAATTCATCATATTGATACCACCGTTCATTAAATGACATATTGATGAATACATTCATTATATATTCGAAATTATTCATACTATCGAAATACTCAATACAATGAATTTGTAACGTCATATTATGAATAATTTAAAATTTTATTTTTTTACGATATTTTCCAAAAAATATATATATTTTCTATTTGAAAATAATAGGACAAAATTGTTAAAAAAAATGTATAAAAAATTTCGCAAAAAAAAATGTCGTCAAAAAACAAAATTTTCCGAAAAAAAATATTTCGAAAAAATGTCCGAATTTTTTTTTATTCAAACTAAATTTTTCAAAAAAAAAAAATTTTAATTAAAAAAATATATATATATTTTTTAAAATATATTTTTAAAATATAACTTTTTATTAATTTTTTATTTTTTTAATATTACTAATTTATGCATGTCGAGCAAGTATTATATAAGAAATAATATACACGAACTACTTGAAAACTGAGATGTACGGCAAAAAATGAATGAAAAAAATAATATTTAGATTAAAAGTTGGTATGATGAACAGCATTCTTCAATATGTACATTTATGTTTGTTCATTAATATGATGAAACGTATTCTTCACATACAATTCATAATATTAAGGAACACTTTTTCGACAGTTACCAAGCGTTCATCGTTATTATGATCGCATTCATAACATTGATGTCGTTAGTCATTAATACAATGAATCATGGTTTGAAGAACGGAATTCATCAATATGATGTACATTTTTTTGACTGTAAAGAGCACTCGACCTGCTGGAATTAGGCCATGTATTTCTCTCAAACACCTACCGTTGTAATGTCAGATTATCTGTGAGTCTATGTGTCTGCCTGTATGTATGAATGATAATACAAATACCTAGAACAATTTCAATGAAATTTATCGTCATATCGTCGTTCTTCCATATTAGACATTTTACCTATTTGGAAAGACATGATTACGAACTGGATCTGATCGGGTTATGAATAATTCAATGATACGTTCCCCACCCTAGAAAAATTCTCTACTAAGTACGGTTGAAGATCGGTGTTATGTTTATCGATTTAAAAAAAATTATGAATCAAATTAATTTTAGTTCAAAACCTCTCACAGATAATACCAATTTAAAAAAACACAGCATATCAAAAAAAATAAGATCTGCGGTACTCTCAAAAATATACAAAAGTATAAAAATCTTAAAAATTAAAAGGGGTGGTCCCTACCCTTTTAATTTTTAAGCAGTCAAATGAACACAGAATGATCTGGCAAGTCTGACATCTTTCTCACTATTCAGACCTATTATTGATCTTACCCCTGCAAACTTGCCGTTGCCTCCACCATCCAATACTTAAACCTAGTATATGCTGAAGAAATTTTGTCGGATCATAGGGGTACCAAAGGGCTTATTAGAAAGTATCCGCCCGTTCATTGAAAAAAGCGTCGCAGGCCAACTTTTAACTAAGTTTTCTAAAATGACTATTTAATTTTTAGATAAGTTGGTGGTGATTGTGATGAGGTGAAACAATGACAATTAAAACTAAGGAAGGGCTGTTACTGTCCTTCTTTTGGAATTTTTTGTTCACTCAGAAAAAGTACTATAAAATCAATAGTTTTTTTGCTATTTAAATTAGTCAATAGGATAAATAATTATTTTAATAGGTAAATACCATTAAATACTGCAAAATACTTTTAAATACTATTAAATTGTTTTTGTGTATTTATGAAAATATTTATTTTTTGTATACTATTGAATCAATAACTGTCCTATTGACCAATTTTAATAGGATTTTTTTTCTGAGTCCCCTAAAATTGGTGTGTCTCTAATATGCATTTGATTTTATTTAAAGTAATGTATTTTGAATCGATTTATATGGTGAAATTTTTATGATAGTCCATTTTGGACACACTTCCATTAAAATTTCATTTTTCGGTCTGCTGGGTTAAACGACAACGCTTACGCGGCACATATAAAGACACGAATTGAGTGAGAAAGAGCGATGCGTATGAGAGATACAAGTGCAAAACCCTAGCTCTTGAATGTGTTGCAATTTATAGCGTCTACAATTCAAAATGTCGGAAAACGCATTCTTAACATTATCTTTCGTTTTCCCACTTGCCCTGTGCGCTGTCTTCTTCTAAACGCTATGTAGGTTTGGTAGACATTACTGGTTTCCTTAGACATTACTTGTACTTGTGGTTGGTAGTATGATACAAAAAATATATATATTTATTTATATATATATTTATTTTATTTTTTTTTACATAACATTAGAATTTGCAACGCATATAGCAAATTCTAATGTTATGTAACCTAAAACGTATACTTACCCACCAGCCTCAAATAGTACTTCTTAAAATACCACATACTATATCTTTATATTATCCGCTGAAAATACCAACTGCACTAAGTCTGAGAATTCGGCCAGGTGGTCTTTTTGGTTGGCAAATAGGCAAAAAGTCAAAAATTATTACAGTTGGTAATTTCAACAAATTATAAATGCTAAACCAGTGAATTTTGAATTCGCCCAACTACGTTATAGTTTTACCATAACTCGATGATTACTTCAAGGTAAACTTGCAAATATTTGTCATAGTAACTTTACCACAAAAAGATTTCATTATATGTTTTCAAACATTATTTTCATATTTCGCATTTTCCAACTTGAAATTTATGTTAAACTCTTGAGAATGGCTGGTAACTATCCACGGCGACGACAACGAAAGCTATAAAAGCTATTATAAAAGGAAAATCATCCTAATTTATGTTTTCATTGCTACGTTTCTTAATGTGCTGGCCCCATACTACCTACTCGGAGGTGCAAGTTGGTCCTGCGGCGACAACACTTTCGCGTAGAATACAGGTGCTGGTTATTTTCGAATCCCTATAATCGTTGGTTGGCACACAGGTGTTTGTCGGTGTGAAGATAGTTTTCTTTATTGGCGATAAGCGCTGTCTTTAGCCAAATGTGTCTGCGAATCGTTTAGAGGGCGAAAACAGTCATTGGTTCAGTACACGTCGAGAAAATATATATCTCAAATCGAGAAATATTTGTGGGAATTATCAGTATTATCAAAAATAAACTATATAAAAAAAAATAAAATCTGAAGAGGCTTTTCAAGGAAATGTTTTACTCCCGGAGGTTTGACACTATTTGTCGATGCTTGTCGAGAGTTAGCGGCGTATACAAAATATCTTCTACTCTTTGAAGATGCAGTGGTTCGAACCAGCGATAATAGTCCGACGCACTAACCATCTTAGCCAACAACGCTACAAAATTTTAATTGAATTAATTAAATATGACTGAAATAATGACTACCTTCAAAAAGTGCAGTTTAAGTCTTCTTAGGGTTAACCATTAAACTTATTTGAAATATGTTTAAGATATTACATATAATTTTTGAAATTGCATACAAATTTCTCAATTCCAAATTATTCCGATAAGTGTAACACCCAGAAAAAATTTCCTCAAATCCCATTTAAATTGGTCAATAGGACAATTATTGATTTAATAGTATACACAAATATAAATCTTTTCATATAAACTCAATAGCAATGTCATCGTATTTTCTAGTATTTAATGGTATTTTCCGATTAAAATAATAATTTATCCAATTGACTATTTTTAATAGTAAAAAACTATTGTAGCCGCGGTAGCTCAGTGGTTAGTGCGTTGGACTGCGAGCCGAAAGGTCCCCGGTTCAAGCCTGGACTGGGGCTAACAACATCTTTTCATAGAAACATTTTTCTATACCGCGCTACCTCTCGGCAGTAAATGGCAAACCTACGAGAGTAAAACATTGCCTATGAAAAGCTCTCACCCGCCGTTCGGATTCGGCAATAAACTGTAGGTCCCACCACTTTGAGTAAAAATATAACACGTACAGCTCAAAATGGTGAGAGAGCTCGGCCTAAGTTCTTATAGGACTGTAGTGCCAAACTAATATTATTATAAAAAACTATTGTTTAAATAGTATTTTTTCTGGGTGTTCCATTGTCATTGTGGTATCTTGAAATTGTAGTCGTTCGCCACATGATGTCGTCTGAATAACCAACAATTGCTCCCTCTTGCATTGCCAACGTATATCCCATAATTTTGCTGCAAATAAAATCCATTTGTGCAGATTCTACAATCGCATATAGTATGAATTATGAATCAATTAATGATCTATGAATTAATTAAATTATCAATAAAAGAAGTTATGAATTGAAGAATATTTGAATTTCGAATTTATGAATTTACGAATTTATGAATTAGTGAATGTGTGTATGTATAAATGTATACTTAATGAATTTATAAATTTATCTTTCTATATCTAAAACTATCTTAAATTAGTTTCATCAACCAGACAATTCCAACTAATCCAAGATATCATTATATCCCAAGTAAGCACTGCTCGACGATTGGAACACATGTTTATCTTTTAAGTTACATCTGACACCGGTGTTGCAAACCAGTGTTATTTAGTTCCAAAGCGGTGGCTAATAACATTTGTGGAACATGCGCAGTAATAAATCACAATGCTGTGATATACAAATCATACATTCTGATAATGGAACATATACAAGAATAAGCGGAGTTAACTTTGTTGCTTTTAGGTGGCAAAATGTGGCTAATTATTAAATGCATTATGTTCCATATAAGTTGCAAATATAGAATGATAACCTTATAAAAACATGTTTTTTGAATATTATGCAAATTTACTTTAAAATGAAATAAATGTATATCGAGACAGGACATCGTAATTAACATTTTGGGAATTTATTCATAAATATTATGAATTTTTTCACCAACTACCAGATTCGTCATATTGATGCCACAATTCATTAAATGACATATTGATGAATACACAGAAAATAAATTCTTAAATATGATGAATTTATTCATAAATATTATGATTTTTTCACCAACTACCAAATTCATCAATTTGATACCACCGTTCATTAAATGACATATTAATGAATGCATGCATTATATATATGAACAGAATATTCAATACAAAGAATTTAAATTGTCATATTGATGAATTCGTTCATTTAAAAAATAAGTTATAAAATAATTCGAAAAAAAAGTGTTGTAAAAATTTTAATTAAAAAATATCAGTAAAAAAATTTAAAAAAAATACGAAAAAAAAATTTTTCGGACAAAAAAAATTCAAAAAAAAATAAATTTATCACAAAAAAAAAAATCAAAATATTTTTTTTTAAATATATTTTATATATATATAACTTTTTATTGATAAAGGCATTATAATTCTAAATAAATATATTATAAAATATTTTACTAATTTCGAGCAAGCATTATACACAAAAAAAAATGTACAAAACATTTCACTAACTACCTGGATTCATCATATTGATGAATTCATTCATTGAATTATAATCGTATTTTTAAATGTTTTTCATTTTCAATATTTTTTAAAATTTCAAACACATATTTGTCTTCATTTACACATTTATGTATTTATAATTCTTAAAGGATTTATAATATTTAATTTCTAATAATTCGACGCCTCCATTATTTCATCATATTAATGAAAAAGTGAACATCATATTGATGAATTTTGTTCATAAAACCATATTAATTTAAATATCATAAATCTTATACGAATTATAAATACGTAAATGTATAAATGGAGACTAATTTTTGTTTGAATTTGATGATATGAAAAATATTAAAAACAAAGAAAAAATATGATTTTAGTTCAATGAATGAAATCATCAATATGATGAATACTGGTTGTTGGTGATTTTTTTTGTGTATTAGATACAACATACAAGAACGACTTGAGAACTGAGAATTACGGCTAAAAATGATCGAAAATTAAATATTTTGATTAACATTTGGTTTGATGAACAGCATTCTTCAATATTAAGTAAAATATGTTGTATTTTATGTTCATTAATATGATGAAACGTATTCTTCACATAGAATTCATCATATTGAAGAACACTTTTTCGACAGCTACCAAGCATTCATCATATTTATGATCGCATTCATAACATTGATGTCGTTAGTCATTCAATACAATGAATCATGGTTTAATGCCCGTAACTTCAACGAGTAGATATCTATTGGTGTTCGTACCGAACAGATATCTCTTACCTATCCGGTGTTTTTACTCCTTAACTATGCGTTGAAGTTACGAAATTTTGCTTACACGATAGATAACTAAGCACCAGTAGATATCTATTCGTTGAAGTTACGGGCATAAAGAACGGAACGGTTTACCTGCGGTCAGTACTTCTTTAGCAACTTTTATACATAGATATACGAATTGATTTTGTGAATATTTCGATTTCTGAAAGCATTTTCAGTTCTTTACACAAACTATTTTTGAACTGTTTTCATTTAGTATTCTGACCCTGACATTATAGAAAAATGTCACATGTCGCCGTATGTGTCACAATATGCCATGAATAATGCGCCATTCTAACGCCTTCCATCCCCAGACAAAATCAGCTGTAGACAAAATCGTGATGACATTTTTCGCTGTTCATCACAACAAGATCTGCGCAATATTCGCCATCACAGCCATCGACAAAATGACATATTGTGGGCTGCCAACGTAATGGCAATGGATATTCTCAAGTGACTGTATAGCATCAGCAAGGACTATGTGTGTCTGCATGGATGCATGGAAAGTTGTAGGTTTTATGCGTGGAAATGGAGGGCGGTTGTTGCTGTCTGTGCGACAAAATTGTGCGAAATCAAATTTGCGCGCCATTTTTTATGTCGTATCAAACTCCTTAGATGTTGCTTGATTTTTTTTCTATTTTTTTTATTTGACTTTTTTCACATTGCCTGCAGCTTCTTCTGCAATTCGCTGTCAAGATTGTTGTCATTTATCAATAAACCTCGCTGCCTTTTGCTGGTTGTCTCGCATATAACACGATACAGGACGCGTGCTGGCACCTAGACGACGAAAACCAAGTGTCTGTGTTGCCCTCATGTACTAAATTGAATGTGATTTTTATTCCACGGTGCACTTGTTCACATGTCAGTCGTATGGCGGGAGTCTGTGCCGTAAGTTCATCAGTGACACGTTGTTGCGGCATAGAGTAATGATAACCATTTTAGGTAATATTTTTTTTTTATATAATATGTTACACCATAAATAGCAGAATAAAAGGCGTGTATAGAGGAAGGCAATTTGCTTGATTTGATTTTGGCGTAAGAATTGTCGAAATTGGATAAACAGCTAATGGGGAAAACAGCCAATATTAGGAGAATTGATTTTTTGTTCTGCTTGAGGGCGAAAAATTTCACTTTTCATTTTAGGCAAATATAAGTTGCAATGTTTTTCAATCGTCTCCTAAGTGCGATTTCAATAATTTTAAAATTGACTTAATACTGCAGAGTTATGAGCATTTTAAGTTGAAGATGGGATTTCTTCGGTGTCCGTAAATCAATTTGTAAAATTTATATAGGAAATGAAAATATAAGATTTTAGCATTAAATTAGCCAGCTTTGAAGCCTCTGGGACGCGTATTTCCAGAGTTATGAGCAATTTAAGTTGAAAATGTGATTTCTCCGGTGTGCGAGGATCAAATTGTAAGATTTATATAGGATATGAAAATAAAAGATGTTAGGATTAAATTTGTACGATTTATATAGGAAATGAAAATAAAAGATTTCAGGATTAAATAGGCAAACTTTGAGGCCTCTGAGACGAGCAAATTGTCAATTTTGAGGCCTCTATGACAACTATTTCCAGAGTTATAATCTTTTTAAGTTGAAGATATGATTTCTCCGATGTTCGTGGATCAATTTGTACGATTTATATTCAAAATTAAAAAAAAAAAAACAATTTCAGGATTAAATAGGCCAACTTTGAGGACAGTGTTATGAGTATTTTAAGTTAAAGATGTGATTTCTCCGGTCTCCGTGGATCAATTTGTAAGAATTATATAGGATATGAAAATTAGACATTTCAAGATTAAATAGGTCAACATTGAGACCGCGTATTACCATCTTAATTTCTCTGGTCTACTAAGACCGATTTCATTCATTTAAAAACCCCCTTTAATACCATTTATACGCTATAAAAGGTGCAATTTTGGAGATAGGACTCTATTAGCGAAGTTATAGTAAACAAACATATAGACATAGTCACTCCCACTGGGAATTGCACTTCTCTTTTGTCAAAAATCCCTTTCCCTTTTTCCCTTTTTTGTTTATGTCATGAACAATTCAATTATTTTTCATTAGTTGTTGACTTTTTCACATGAGTCAGTTTTATATATATTTTTGTTTAGTTTTTTTTTTTATATATTTTAATTAAAAACTAAAAATTCGCGCCTTCAATAATTCAAAATTTTAACCATTCTATAAATTCTACATTTCTTCATTCTTTTCAATTGACCATCAACATGAAAATCAACAATACTGAACGGTTCAGCATACGCAATGCCGAAAGCACCGATTTTGCATCTATTCGAGCGCTGATGACCCAGCAATATGCAAAATTCTTTGGACCCTGCAAACGTAAAACCTTCCATGCGTCAGCTTTTTTCGAACTATACGCGACACATCGCATGGTTGTACGAGATAATCCGAATGATGACCACATTATTGCCTATGCTGAGTTCAAGAACTATCCGTTAATTAAGACATTGCCAAAGGACATGTGGATGCAATGGATGAACTTTCACTTTTGGTGAATGGGAATAATCTAAAACTATGAATAGTTTTTGAACTTTTCATTTGATTACAGCGTTAATTTGCCTTTGACCGTCACAAATACGCTGTTTTTCTCACACTTTATCTACAATGTGGAATTTAGTCCGGACGTCTTTGGGAATATCCTGTGCGAGATATTTCTACGTGAACCGAAGCTGCGTTTTATTAACATTGTAGAACCACCATTTTTTGCACATAAATTTAAAGAAGGTACGATTGAAATGGTAAAATTTGTGCCTAATTTCTACATTTACAGATAATGCGGATTATTCGATTTTAAAGAATTTTGCGACGTCTTTCTATCCCAAAGACTTTCATTTAGGCCTTTGTGTCAACACCACAAAACTGCATATAATAAATCGTAATGATGTTATACCTCTTATGCGCTATCGCAAAGCACTGTAAGCATTTTGAAAAATGTATACCAAATTCGGTGTCAGGTGTTGTCTCTTACAGACCGGAGGACAATGATGATATCATACAGATCGCCGATGTTGAGCATCCGGAACTGAAAAGAGATCTTGGTGAATTTTATATTGCCGAAGAACTAATCAGAGAAGAACCACACAAAAGAATAATAGTGACGGAGGTAAGTTAGGCTTTCATTCTTATTAATCTTGTTGTTCCATTGAAAATGTCTCTAGGTCGATCATCAAACGGCCGGATTTATTTGGCTCAACGATAATATTGATATTGTCAAATTGATTCACAATTATGAGTTGGAATCATTTGGCAATTTAATGAAATTTTCACTTAGTGATCATTTGAAAACCAAGCACATACGTATAATGTGAGTAGGATCATTAAAATTAATGTATATGCTTTTTTCATAAATAATGTTGTATGTAACTTTAGCGATCAGGAGCACAAGGACAAATCTGAACTTTTTACCGCTGATAAAATTGCCGATATATTTCAAAACAACGTATTCGGTAGTTTTGTTATCAATTCGTTGAGCTCATTTACGTAAGTCATAAATAATTAAAATCTCTAGAAAAAAAGTTCCAAACGCATTATAATTTATTGAATCATAAAAAATTCATCAATATGATGAATTTATTCATAAATATTATGAATTTTTCAACCAAATAACAGATTCTTCTTTTGATACCACCGTTTATTAAATGACATATTGATGAATACATTGATTATAAATATGAAATTATTCGTAGTATCGAACATCATAGTGAAGAACGAAATATTCAATACAATGAATTTGAATCGTGATATTGATGAATTTGTTTATAATCTTTGTGAATATAATATGAATATTGTTGAACTAATATTTTTTTATTCAAAATAAATTTAATTATTTTTTGAATTTAAAATTATCCCAGAAAAAAAAATTCGAAAGAAGAAATTTTTTCAAATAAAAACAATTGTTCTAAAAAAAAGTATCTGAAAAAAATTTTGTTTTCGAAAAAATAATTTTGTCATCTTACTAAATCTCACCACACCAAACTCTACCACTCCAAAACTCACCAAATGAAAATTCACCACACCAAAACTAAATATGAAACCTCTGCATGGGTTTATTAAGATTTCGAATATATAACATACAGACCCAGCAGAAGGTCACTATATAATTTTCGTTCAACACGCCCAGTTTTACGGCCATTTCTTTTTTTTTATGTTTTATATTCATCTAAAAAACGCTGAACGATTTTTTATGAAAATTTGCATTACTATAATATATAGTCCGTGGAGTATTCAAAGTCAGAAATAAATCAGATTGCACAAAGAGGAGTGGCACCTCCCGTAGAACTCCCATAGAACCTAGTACGCTATATCTCAACCATAATGTTAATCTCACCACACCAAAACTCACCAAATCAAAATTCACCATACCAAATTTAAATTGAATCCTCTAAACGGTTTCGTTAAGATTTGGAATATATATCCTACAGAACAAGGTTTCGTAGATCACCGTATAGGTTTCGTAGATCACACACACTTCTACGCCCATTTTTAATGAGGATGTAATTTTCAGAATCAATGCAAAATCACAGATCGTTTTTTCTGACATTTCATTAACATACTATATGGATCCAAGAGTATCCTAAACTATAAATTAACCAGATTGGACAAAAGGAGAGGCACATCCCAAACATCCCATAAATTAAAAATTCTGTACCTTTTAATTTGTATGTTACTTATCTAATCAAAACGCACTACACCAAACTCACCACACAAAAACTCACCATATCAAAATTCACCAAACCGAAACTAAATTTCAAATCTCTACACAAAATTCCTTAAAATTTGGAATATATATCGTAGAAACTCAGGAAAAGATAACAAACTCAATCAAATTAAATAATAAAAATATTAAATCACTCCATATCCTTGCATTCACAAAATTTTTGCACCAGTCGTACACGGGTCCAGCTAGTATATTATAAAACATTTTACTAGTTTATGCATGTCGAGCAAGCGTTATATAAGAAATAACATAAAAGAACTACTTGAGAACTGAAAAGTACGGCAAAAATGAATGAAAAATAAATAGTTTGATTGAAATTTCGTTTGATGAACAGCATTCTTCAATATGAAGTAAAATATGTTGTATTTTATGTTCTTGTTCATTAATATTGATGAAACGTATTCTTCACATACAGTTCATCATATTGAAGAACACTTTTTCGACAGTTATTAAGCGTTCATCATATTTATGATCGCATTCATAACATTGATGTCGTTAGTCATAAATATTATGAATGGTTCTTGAGTACAATGAATTATGGTTTGAAGAATGGAATTCATCAATATGATGTAACATTTTTTTTTGTGTAGATTCAAGAATATAGAAGTTCGGACTCCATTCGGACTACATCCATAGTAACCTTGAATGTATATTACTATAACCTCATGTGCATTACTATTACTATTACTATTACTATTACTATTACTATTACTATTACTATTACTATTACTATTACTATTACTATTACTATTACTATTACTATTACTATTACTATTACTATTACTATTACTATTACTATTACTATTACTATTACTATTACTATTACTATTACTATTACTATTACTATTACTATTACTATTACTATTACTATTACTATTACTATTACTATTACTATTACTATTACTATTACTATTACTATTACTATTACTATTACTATTACTATTACTATTACTATTACTATTACTATTACTATTACTATTACTATTACTATTACTATTACTATTACTATTACTATTACTATTACTATTACTATTACTATTACTATTACTATTACTATTTCTATTACTACTACTATTACTATTACTATTACTATTACTATTACTATTACTATTACTATTACTATTACTATTACTATTACTATTACTATTACTATTACTATTACTATTACTATTACTATTACTATTACTATTACTATTACTATTACTATTACTATTACTATTACTATTACTATTACTATTACTATTACTATTACTATTACTATTACTATTACTATTACTATTACTATTACTATTACTATTACTATTACTATTACTATTACTATTACTATTACTATTACTATTACTATTACTATTACTATTACTATTACTATTACTATTACTATTACTATTACTATTACTATTACTATTACTATTACTATTACTATTACTATTACTATTACTATTACTATTACTATTACTATTACTATTACTATTACTATTACTATTACTATTACTATTACTATTACTATTACTATTACTATTACTATTACTATTACTATTACTATTACTATTACTATTACTATTACTATTACTATTACTATTACTATTACTATTACAATTACACAATTAGGGTGAATCTATACATCATTACTTCGTAACCAAACAAAACATTTCTCGCAATCATAATGAAGATTGTTCGCTTTATACATTACTTCGTACGCCATGGTAATGAGGGGTTGTTTGTAATGAGCAGTGGTTCCATTTATAAATTATTTTGTACGTAATAGTAATGCGATGTGGTTACATTTCTACATTCCACCTCAAAGTAGTAATGAGAGGGAGTTGCATTTCTTTGTACGATGTTGTTTTCAAAGATGGTTTCATTTGTATATTACTGACTACACAGGAGTAAGGGGGAAGTGTTAATTCCAGTTCTATAAGCATTAGTAATGGTGTACCTCCATTTCTCCATATGCAATTGTATTAAGGGGTGGTTCTATTTCTACATTACTTTGTACCAATTAGTAAAGGAGTTGGCGTGGCACCTCCCATACAACGAACTTATTAGAATTGCTATAACTCCTGACCTACTAAGCGTAGAATTATAAAAATAGAATCAAATGTTCACATATAAAACCCCAATCGTCACGTCGAATGTGGGCGGGATTGGACAACGGGGCATGACACCTCCCTTATAACCAAAACATACAAATTGCTATAAATTCTGCCCTACTAAGAGCAGATTTGTAAAATCGAAACAAAGGATCATGCTGAACATTGAACATTGCCTAGCAGGGCAACACGGTGCACCGGTCCAGCTAATATAATTTATACCTGTATTAGTCCTTCAATAACTAAGATCTTTTAGGCTCAAAAGTCAGTATAATTGTCGCGTCAGCTCAATCACCGGCTCTATAACCGCAAGCAAGGAAACGTTTTTTCTCAAAGAAGAATTTCTTAAGAAAATCCAAATACTCAACGAAGGTACACACAACTCAAAACTTAAACGAATGAATGTTATTAAAATCAAAACTATCTTTCAGAGATTCGTTCAACCAAATACTATATTAAAGATCGCGAAAGGGTCAGTCGCGTGCAGTACAATGCACATCATAAGTTTGGCGACAATATACAATCGAATGTCTTTACCCTGCAACTTTTTGGCATAGACTCTTCAAATGATTTACGTAAAATGTTTCGATTTTTGGCCGCCTCATTTAGCTCGTATATGGATAAAGATTATTGTATAATTTCGATACCTGTCACGTGGGAAATTCTACCATCGCTTCAAACTATACTACGTTTCTTTATTGTAAGTCACAAATTACCACAAAATACTTTGTAACATATATCATTCCAGCCCGTGATCCCACGCCCCAACAATACCATCAACGATTTACTTTTCATTACACATCGTAGCTGTGTATTCGGCGACATTAGTGTACATACAGCTACTTTTGAAGATCTGCCGCATATTGAGAAAATACTCGTCTACGGAAGTGTAGAACTCAGTCAACATAACACCGATGCTTCTATATATTCCCCAATACCACCACCCGCTACATTTGTGCATCAGAACGAGACGGATATTGTGCATGAAATAATGTACGAGGTATTCAATAATGACTATAGCGACTATAAATTCCTTACCATACGTGTGGGCAACTCGGCCAATCCGTTGGAGTTGAATGTCATTATTGGTTTTGCCATTGTAAGGTATGCCAAATGAATATTTAAATTTTTTGAATTTAAAGTGTATTTCATAGAGCAATATTCTCCATAACTTTAGGCAATTTACACAGTTTCATCTCTTGAAAGAAACTTATGATATATGTATAGACAGTGATGCTTTAAACTTTGCCACTGGTGAAGTGGTCATGCTGAAAGTTCATCCACTCTTTCGTTTCGAATCGAGTTTTATATTTCGCGAGGTGGCACGCATATCGGGTTACTGGAATTTCTATTACTTTTACCCAACTCTAGTAAGTATTATCCAACTGGAGAGAACATTTAATTTGAAGTACACGATACTTTAGAATCGAATTTCCCCGCTTACCAACGATATACTAATCAGAATGGAACCCATCGAGCCCAAACGTCGTAAAAAGATTTACTATGGTGAACCACTCAGTTTTAAGTCACGTCAATCTATCGTTGCTATTACCCAACTCAATTATAGAGATGATAATTATGCGCTCTACCATCACAATTTACATCAGACGAAATACTTTGGAACTCGTCATACTTACGTCGTCATAGGATTTAATGATACCTGCAAGGCCTTCTTACGTCTCATGATATTTAATTGGAATACATTGGAAAAATCTTCGAAAGTATCACAAAAGTACTGTTGTCTGCCGAGGGTTAATATAACCGTTATTGCTGAACCGGGTGTGGTCGAGGCTGAGCATGACGTTGACTTCGAATGTGCCTATTGTAGTAGCCATGATCTATGTTGGGTGAATTGGCAAAATGCAGACACATTCATTAAGGATGCCACAGTACGCATGGATCTCCGAAAATGGATCAAGTTTGTGACCGGAAAAGTTAAATTCATCGACAGGTTTGTGTGTTATTGAAGAGATTCTACAATTTTTATAAAATATCCAAATATCTATTACAAAAGAGATCGAAAAATGGTCATTTTGGAAAACGATTGTGAAATATTCTATAACACAGTAATACTTATGTGTGCTACCGATTTTGGCGTACCCAATAATGTAACACCCAGTGACAAAATGCCACCAAATTTTCAATACATCAACAATCGTTTGGACAAGATACTTATGTATCACACAATTCAAATTCTCGTCGAAGAAAAGAAAATAAAAGGACATGACATCCGAATAGTTGTGTACGGTGAACATGTACGCACATTTGAGTTTGTTAATTTCCTACTTCTACATGGTATCAGTGGAAATAGTATTACTTTGGCATTGTGTTGTGGGAAAATTGAAGATACGTTGAAGCTAAACAATCCCTTCGATGATCGTAACATCGAGGTGATACTGCAGGAGATGGTGGAGGATCAGGGTGTGACCGTTTATGATCATGCACATTTATTACACTGGACCTGCTATGAGCATGATCCGAATATTGAAAGTATTACATTTGAAGTAGCCTCTTTGGAAGAGCAATTGACAGTGACTTGTAATCTCTTTGTGGTTTTTATCGAGGCAGACATCGAAAAGAAGTCTTTGGATTGTATGCATAATTTTGTAATATTGATATAATTGAGTTTACTTTCTGTTGTTGTTGTTGTTAGTTCTGCAAGCATCCGGCATTGAAATTCTAGATGGTCAAATTTTGGTAGACTATACATACCGCACAAATGATCCACTTATCCTAGCGGTGGGCAATTGTACTAGACATCGCTATCCGCAAAACTATCAGGATCGCTATGTAAGCGCACAGGAGGTGGCAGAAAAGGTATGTATAGTATTTGTATCAAGACTTGTCCGAACTTTTAGTGTGGCTTAATCTGTAGTTGATCGTCAACTTTGGTAAGGAAGCCGAGGAGGATGAATTTTCGGTTGATCACAAGTACTATCAGCCAAACATGAGCATATCGCAGCTACCGTTTGACTATTATATGGCCAAGGTGATATTGCCCAAAAAGTATTTAGCGAATCATCTGAGCAATGAGTACTCCTACTATTTGACCACCTATTATGAGGGTGATTTTTGTCGTGTGCGTCTCAACGTACACTATGTAGTCGTGGAAATTGTGTGCATCACACAAAAGGTAAGAGAAGTATACTCTTACTATGGGTAATATTTTGTTAGAATATATTTTATATTAGATTATATTTTATATTGCCAGATAATTTGTTTTGATTTCTTGAAATTTTTCTGCGGCAAACATGAGGCGCTTCTGAACAATCTACGTGTGCGCTGGTATATGGGTTATGTGGTTAACTTTTTGGACTTCTTTCAAGAACCTTGGACCGAACTGATTATGCATGAGAATTTCGAAGAGTTGCGTCAGCAAAATCGCGAATTGATTATAGATACGGCAAATACTATTATGCAATGCAATACGGTATGTTTTGTTAAAGGTCTTAAAGAAAAATCAGCAAGGAAGGTTAGGAAAATGAGAAATTTTGAAATTGAAACATAATCATAGTAGGAGTAATGATAACTGCAATAACTTTTAAAGTTATAGACGGTTTAAGCCGACTATATATACCCTACACATATGTGATAATGTGTAAAGGAAGAAAAATTAAACCCGGTTAACCGTTATAGGTAACCTTATAGACCAGCAAGAAAGCTGCAGAAAAAAAGTAGGGCCTAACCCCACATATAATATATTGGCTATACGTTACGGTAGTATGACCCATACGCTGTATGTAGTTCTAGTCTGGTGGACAGTAATGGAGAAAACATCATATCTCACAAATCTCGTCAGAGTAGAAATAAATTCCACATTATGCATCAGTGGTGCGCTAAGAACTACGGCCTCTGACGCACTAAACATGCTTTTACATCTCATTCCAATAGACATTATAGGAAAGCAAATGGCAGCATACACAACAATTCGCCTTACTGCTACAAACCAGTGGCGGAACACGCATAGGGGACACACCACAAGTACAGATCGACTATCACGTGTACCTAAAAATACGGATTATATGCTTCCAATCCTCGCCTTCGACAGAGACTTTGAGGCAGCTATACCCTCTAGAGAAGACTGGGAATTATACACACTTACAACGGGAAACTCTCTTGAATTCTATACCGATTGCCGCTCACAATTGCCGCTCATCTCTGATGGAGATGGCTAACCAGTTCCATATACACCTGTACTGTGTGCCAGGGCACAGGGACATCGTAGGAAATGAGAAGGCCGACGAACTAGCAAGGAAGGGAACCACACTTAACATCCAGCCTGTGATAATCATCTGGGTATTCCATTGTCAACTTGTAAACTCATACTGAAACAAGACACAATAAAGAACAAATAACAGATGGAACAACCTGTTCCACCAACAAACAAGTGCGACTCAAATTAGACTCAAAGAGATCTAAACAACTCTTGTTGATAAATGAAAGGATACGTTTGGTACCAAGACATTTCATATGAATAAAGATTTCATACATTTGAACACTGGGCATATCATAATAGTGGACACTTCACTACCAAGACACCTAATACCAGGACACCTCATACCAAGACACTTCATACCAATGAACCTTTCATACCTTCATTACTGGCCACTGTATAATAGGCAGACATGCAGCTAGATTGCACAGAAAAAAATATTCTTCAATATGAAGAATTCATCATATTGATACCACCGTTCATAATGTGACATATTAATGAATGCATTCATTATATATATGAACAAAATATTCAGTACAATGAATTTCAATTGCCATATTGATGAATTTGTTCATAATATTTTTTCAAAAATAATTTTTTTTTTATAAAATAATTCGAAAAAAATGGTTGTAAAAATTTTATTTAAAAAATAACAGTAAAAAATGAAAAAAAAATTGTTCGGAAAAATTTTTTTTTTTGAAAAAAAAAAATTGTTCGAAAAAAAATTAAAAAATAATAAATTTTTCTAACAAATTTTTTTTTTCAAAAATATTTTTTTTTATAAATATAACGTTTTATTAATAAAAAGTTGTAATTAGACTAAATATATTATAAAACATTTTACTAATTTATGTGAAGAATATAGCATTCTTAACAATAATAGCGTTAGTCATTCATATTATGAATGGTTCTTCAATACAATGAATCATGGTTTGAAGAACGTAATTCATCAATATGAAGTACTTTCTTTTTGTGTGGGTGTGCGAGCTGACTTTTTAATGGACGAGGAGGAAATCACTCTATACCTCCTCTGTACATGCCCAGCCCTTTCACAGAAAAAAATCTTCAAAATGATGAATTTATTCATCACCAACTACCATATTCATAATATTGATACCACTGTTCATTAAATGACATATTGATGAATACATTATATATATATATATATATATATATATATATATATATATATATATATATTTATATATTTATATATATATATATATATATATATATATATATATATATATATATATGAAATTATTCGTACTATCGAACATCATAGTGAAGAACGAAATATTCAATACAATGAATTTGAATCGTCATTTTCATGAATTTAATATTATATTCAAAAATATTATGAACAAATTCATGAAAATGACGATTCAAATTCATTGTATTGAATTTTTACGAATTTAAAAAAAATAAAAAGTTTAGAAAATAATTCGAAAAAATAAGTTTTGTATTTTTTTTTTAAATTAACAGAAAAAAAATTATCCAAAATTTTTTTTTCAAAAAAAAAAAAATGTTTTCAATTTAAAAATCTTGAAAAAAAGATTTAAAAAAGATATTTGAAAAAAAAAAAATTTATTTAATTTTTTTTTATAATATTTTTTTTAATTTTTTTTTTTTTTTGTTTTTTTTTTTTAATATATTTTATAAATAAACAACTTTAAAAAGTTGTAATTATAAATAAATATTATTAGAAAACATTTTACTAATGCATTCATATCGAGCAAGCACTTTATAAGTAATAACATACCAGAACTACTTGAGAACTGAGAAGTACGGAAAAAATTGAACGAAAAATAAATATTTTGATTGATATTTGGTTTGATGAATAGCATTCTTTAATATGATGAATATATATGATGAATATATCATCATATTGAAGAACACTTTTTCGACAGTTACTACGCGTTCATCATATTTATGATCGCATTCATAACATTGATGTCGTTAGTCATTAATATTATGAATGGTTGTTCAATACAATGAATCATGGTTTGAAGAACGGAATTCATCAATATGATATACATTTTTTTCTGTGTTCGTTCAAAATGAACAAATGTTTCGGCAATCACTCCTAGGAAACGATATGTCCAACATCGACATAAAACATATACTTAGTTTTGTAAAAAGCGCAAATTGGTTCAACAAGGAGTAATAGGAAATAGATCCCTGGTATCACAATGGACCCCTTTTGGTCTAAGTGTGCTTTTAACAGCCATTACAACCTAACCTATTGTTTAAAGTAGTCCAGAGTTATTTAGGGTTATTAGACATAAAAATAACTGGAAGAATCGCCTTTCTCTGGAGTAATGCATCGTTTTATCGGTGAACTACAAGAACTACAAGCTGTCGTGGGTTTCAGTGCTATTTAAATATATACGGTTCAACCGATCACGCCCATTTTCAATGTCCGACAGCATAGGTATACAACAAATCTAACTTTTGAGTTCCATTGATCTGGTTCCTCTGGTTTTCCTGTAATTTTGATTTAACATACAGAAAGACAGACAAAGGGGCATCGCTAAATCGACTCAAGTGTATAATGTAAATAAATATGCAAACTTTGAGTTACAATTGACCTGAAACTAGGATCAAAATCATTTGATAAATACTATTTCCTAAACATAAGAATTTTAAATAATAACCGAACCAAACTTGATCATTTTCTCAAATTGTAATAATGATAATTCTCAGAAACGAAACAGATTCCTAAATCGTTTTGAAGTATATGTCCTGAATTGAAGTACTCAACAAAATGGATTAATTGAATATATTCGATTGTTAACATATAGAATTTTAGAAACTAGAATTAACTCTCTAAGACTTAAGTCTATGTTAATTAAGACTCCAGCAATAGTTTTGTATTTTAATTATGATTATCTGTTAACAAATCTCTATCACTGCAGGATAGTGGTCGCAAAGAACGTCACGAGCTAATGCTTCGCTACCTCAATGACATGGGAGTCGATCGCGAACTGGAAGAAATATTTCTAAATTTTCTACGTACATATCGTTCGCAGTTTCAATTTCCATTCGCGCTACCAGAAGATTTCACACAGAAAATTTCATATTAAAAAATATTACATCTATTTATTACTAATTTGTTTTGGATAAAGTGTAGTACATGAGAAATTAACGACTGTAAACTAAACTAATAAACTATAACGCAATAAAAACAAAATCCAGATAAACTAATTTAAATTCATGGACCCGGTTTTAAGCACCCAATGCGCACTGCGTCACAAATTGTTTGGCCAGCGCACAGTCTGCATTGTCGGTCCAACGATGTGCCGGACAATTCTTAAAGTATTCCATATAGGTGCAGCCGAGTAGCATACCGGCGAAGGGACTGCATCCGCGTTGCATGGCCGTATTGGCGAGCGGCATCTGTTTGAAGGCCTGCATCTTGCGCTGTGCATTCGGCTGGCAGCGTTTAAAGGATTCCAGCATTGTGGAGGCATACAGCGAGTCATTGCTAAATTTCGTTTGTAGATCGGTACTAATGGTGTCCAGACTCAGTACTTCCGGTTGCTGCATGTAACGTGATTCGGTGAGAATGCATTCGGCGAGGCACTATTAGGGGAGATACATGGTTAAAATGGTATGTACAATTTAGATGTTCACTATTAGAGCAAACTTACCGTTGCTGTTTCCACGGTGGGTGCTGTATTTGTCGACTGTTCCGTGATGCCTAGGCGTTTGGCGCAATTCTCGGTGACCTCGTCGCGACCGCCATCCTGGCAACACAGCGCAGGATTCTGTAAAACGAACAAGATATAGATGAAAAAATATTATCGATAAAATATTGGGTACTATTATTGCTTACCACTAGTTGTGGAGGTCTTTGACAGTCAATATTAACACCAGCAACATACTAAAAAAAATGAAAAAAATTATAAGTTGTAGTAATTGGTCTTTACAGTTGTTTACAAAAACAAGAACAAGATCGGCCTTCATATGCAAGAACAAGAACTAGAGAAAGAACATGACTAACCATGCAAGAAATGCGCAAAAAATCGGAGTTTTGAAATTTCTTCCATAGAGCATTTGAAACAAATGTTAGTTTAAAATATATGTTTGATAGGTTAATTTTCACCTATTCCTTTACTGGTCCACTTTATACTAGTTTTAAGATATGTTTATTATCTCCTTTCACTTTATTGGTGCCCTAAGAACACCCTACGGGAAAACAAACCGGTGCTAGACTAGGCACTTGATTGATTCCTCGGACATAGTTAAGCGGTCTTAGTTCTGGCTCTTTTATATGAAACCAACCGGCAACTTTAACATGTCATTGTCCTAGGGAGGGGTCAATTAACACTTCCTGCAGACCTTTAGCCATATCAGAGAACTGATCTTCAAAATCGTCTTCTGTGACCTGTACCTTTAGACCCATCACACAACTAGTACTCAAAATCCTGTTCTGTGACCGGTATCAGTGGCTAATTCAGTAAAAAAATATATATATTTTTTATTTAAATATATATTTTTTTTATTTATTTTTTATTTTTACCTTTTTATATATTTTAAATTTTAGTTATTTTTTAATTTATATTTTTAACTTTAATTTACATTTGGATTTACCTTTATATTATATATTATATTTTAATATACCTTCTCCTTCATGCATTCACATTTCACTAATGATTCCACCCTTGAATGCGTGCAAGACATACTGTATTTAATTCAATACAGTATCGAAAAACAGTCTACGAATTATATACGCGTGGCGCCATCTAGTGTCTTTTCGGTTCACTAGCGACATGTTTAGCATAGACACGATCCGTCTCCTCTTACAGACCTTTAGACATATCACAGAACTAGTCTACAAGATACTGTCCTTAGTCGGTACCAATGGTACCGGTCACGAGATAGATAGTTTTAGAGCAATTGACACCTTTTTCCCGCAGGACAGTATGAAACCTAGTCCTCTAAGGTCAGTTCGGTGACTGGTATCTATGAGGTGTCAATTGGACACCTTCCATGACAAAGTCATATAAAAGTTACCGGTACGTTTCATATTATTGGGTTAGAACTAGAACCAGTTACTGTCACAATTTCAACAGTCACGTGTTCATTTTCCCGTAGAGATGTTCTGAATAATCATGAATCATTTACATAGATCCTAAATGCTCCTAAAATGGTCTAAAATCATCAACATTGGCCGAGTTTAGATCCAAATATATCAAAAATCTATAAGAATTTTAAAATTCTAACTTATATTAAAATAAATTTTGGCAATTAAAAGAAAAATTGGGTTTAAGTTTTTTTTGGAACAGTACCTACAGATTTGTAAAATTGTTTCACTATTCTAAAATGTTATTTATTTAATAGTCCTGTGTCATAATCAGCACCCGCGAACTATAGAGAATTAATGTTTCAAACAATTTGCGATGTATAACATGGACAACTTTATTTTGATGAATTCACATTTTTAATTCAAACATTTTAAAGGTAGCATTTTTGAGATCATTGGGATAAACCCCACAAAACAGTATTTGATTTTTTTTTTAAATTAATATACAAAAAAAATTCTCTTTAGGCATGAGTTTAGAAGAATGAAAAAGTTAGTTATACCAACTAACTTCAAGCGGTTAAATCGAAAGGTTCACAAATTTGCTGGCGGAACCACCATATTAGCATATAAACATGAAATATTAGTCTATACACACTTCTAAAGGTTATAAATCTGTACTAAATTGTTCTAAAACAGTTCGAAATTGGTTGCAGTACAAACTATAACTCTTTTTATTTTGACAATAACCGACTAAGCGGTTGAGAGAATCGAATGAGTTGGTTGGCGCAACAAATCTCTATTCTGTAGGTATGTATGTATGTATGTATGTAATAACTTAAATTGTAAATATATAAAAACGATTTTGGCATAACCATTTGATATATTTTGAATAAACCCAGTAACAGACATAATAACGAACATATAATATTGGTAATGTTACCGGAAAGATGCAAATAATCATGACTGACACAATTTCTACTACGAAAATTCATAAGATTTTGGATTTTTCCATCAATTTATGGTTTAAATTAATATCATTAAAAGCAAGATCAATACACGCAGAGGAAAAAAATCTGTTTGCAGCAAACATAATATATTTGCAATCGAAAATTTTATGTTTTTAACTGAATTTTACTTTTAATACCAAATTTTTTAAATTATTTTTATTTTTATTTCATGACTTATGTTTATAATTTGTTCTGAACATATTTATTTTAAAATCCTAGTAATTCATGTATGTAACGTGTAACATAATATGTTTGCTGCAAAACATAATTTTTCGCTTTGTGAATTATACGTTTAAAACCATTACATATTTCAAATCAAAATGGTAACCAAAACCATTATGATCGAAATTCAAAATTGGAACTTACCGCACACACAACACTCAATACTGCCATCCTCAACATATTGTCGTTGTTCAACATGTCTTTTAATTTAAAAATGTATAATCCACCGTTTTTAATCCACAATAAAATTGAAATTCTCCGGAGTACCTTATTTCACAAATGCTTTCCGAACAATAACTTTGGTTTCCAACAATTGTTACGCTTTTATAATAACTTGAATTATATATTTGCACTTTTTTGTGTACAATTTTTTTTTTTAATTCTGGAATATATATTTATAGAGTTGATGTTATATTATTTTTCAGCGAGTTATATAAGTGAAATAAACAAATTAGTTTGACAATCGAAGTGAAAATGATGCCGTTTGTGCAGGGCATGGAAATTTATATCAATCGCAGTTTGACAGAGAGTGTGTGTAGATAGAAAAACACAAGTCAAACACCGGCCATAAAAGACCCTCGACAGATTTGTCATCACATTGGTCATTTAAGTGAGTTAACCACGCATGGAGTTGGAAATGGCCAACATTGAAGTTGCAATTACTACACTGGGCAACGGCAATGCATCGAGATGGGATTTTTCAATATTTATATACCTATCGATATTGCAATAAAATAGTTTAACCAATCGAATTTTGAATTAACTGGCATACTTCGCTAATAATACTACACACAGAATTGCGATTTGTTGCGCCAACCAACTCTTCGCCCAACCAGCTTATTCGGTTCTCTCAACGTCTTAGTCGGTTGTTATTGTCAAAATAAAAAGAGTTGTAGTTTGTACTGCAACCAATTTCGAACATTTTTAGAACTATTTAGTACAGATGTAGAACCATTAGGAGTGTATATTTCAAGTGTAGACTAATATGGCAGTTCCGCCAGCAAACTTGTAAACCATTCGATTTAACCGAATGAAGTTAGTTGGTACAATTAACTTTTTCAGTCTTCCAACCTCATGCCAAAATAGGATTTTTCTGTGTGTACATATTAATTTTGGAAAATTCTCCAATGACTTTTTGTTTCAAGTAATAATTTCTAAAGATTTGTACTTTTAAAAAAACATTTATAAAAGCTTTTAATAAAACTTCTCATCACTCATCACATACACTATTTCCACACACATACAAATCCTCTATTGGAAGAATTGAAAAGTTAGTTTTAGCAACTAACTTTATTCGGTAAAATCGAATAGTTTACAAATTTGCTGGCGGAACAGCCCATATTAGCCTATACACTTGAAATATTAATGTGTATAGACTCCTAATGGTTCTAAACCTGTACTAAATTGTTCGAAAACAGTCCGAAATTGATTCCAGTACAAACTACAACTCTTTTTATTTTGACAATAACGATCGACTAAGCAGTTGAAAGAACCGAATAAGTTGGATGGACTAAGAGTTGGTTGGCGCAACATATCTCTACAAGTGTACAAGTAATTTAAATTATAAGTCTTATTGCTCAGCTCTTCTCTTTTTCATATAACTGTGATTTTAATCCACAGATTGACTGACAGACGGACATTGTTTTTCTTTGAAAAATGTTTATAATTTTTATTATATATATTTAAAACACAGAATAGAGATTTGTTGCGCCAACCAACTCTTTGCGCAACCAACTTATTCGGTACACTCAACCGCTTAGTACGTTGTTATTATAAAAATTAAAAGAGTTGTAGTTTGTACTGCAACCAATTTCTAACTGTTTTAGAACAATTTAGCACAGTTTTAGAACCATTAGGAGTGTGTATAGTCTAATATTTCATGTGTATAGGCTAATCTGGCAGTTCCGCCAGCAAATTTGTAAACCATTCGATTTAACGGAATGAAGTTAGTTGGTACAACTAACTTTTCCATTCTTCCAACCTCATGCCAAAAGATGATTTTACTGAGTGTACCTTTTGTATAAAAATTAGTCAACAGATATTTCCTATAGGTATGCTCCAAAAATTAATTGAAAAATCGAACATTTAAAAAAAATCTAAAATTTTGTTGCCTAGTATTATATGTTGTATAGTCTGTCTGGGGTTTTTTTAATAATAGTTTTTTCCGATTAATGTTGTCATTTGTTGGTCAGTCACTTTCGTCATAACGTGCAGTCGACCGGATGGATGGTGCTTTTGCAGGTTTATTTATTGTCAGAGGTCAACATACACACGAGGCGAAGGTTTTTTTGTAACTATGTTCACAGTTCAATGCAATATGATTAACATTCGATTGTTCATGAATATTCTTTTCGTTTAATAAACAATGAACTTGAAATACATTAAGTGTTCTTTGCTGAAAATTGTTATTTTCCGCATTGTTGTAGCAGCATCATGGACAGAAATCAATACATGCCAGCCATAAATGACACGGTCAGTTGGGAACTAATTGGCTGTTATAAATAATGGAAACAATGGAAATTTTGTTAATTTGGTTTACATTTGAAAATATTTTTGTTTTGAAATTAGGTCAATGTATGGTTATTTTAAAATTAATGTAATTCAAGGTCACCCTGTAAATTTGGTGACCCACATTTGGTGACTTACATTTGAGTTTTTTTTTTGTTAATATATATTTAAATGTTTAAAATAGTACTTTTTCGAATAGGTCTCAAAATTCTATTCTTACTAATATTCCAATACGTTTAGGTAATAATTAGGTACATCTAAACTGATACTTTTTAGACATTTTTTTAATTATTTTTTAACATTTAGGATCGAATGAAAAAAAAGAAAATTATTTATAGTTATCCAGAACTTAGACCACATTAACTATCAAAATTACTAACTTTTTCTAATTAGTCCACATTTTAAAAATAGCCCCTTCACACACAGAGTAGAGATTTGTTGCGCCAACCAACTCATTGCCCAACCAACTTATTCTATTATCTCAACCTCTCAGTCGGTTGTTATTCTGAAAATGAAAAGAGTTGTAGTTTGTACTGCAACCAATTTTGAACATTTTTAGAACAATTTAGTACAGATTTAGAACCATTAGGAGTGTGTATAGACTAATATTTCATGTGTATTGGCTAATTTGGCAGTTTCGCCAGCAAATTTGTAAACCATTTGATTTAACCAAATGACGTTAGTTGGTAGAACTGACTTTTTCATTATCCCAATCTCATGCCAAAAGAGGATTTTTCTGTGTGCAGAAATGATAAAAAAATTATCCAAAACAGGCCTATTTTTCGAATTTTAATTCAAATGAAAATATCGGAATATTAGTATTTGTTGGTATGTTGTAATTAGTCTTGACAATAAGTAAAATTACGTTTACAGTTTTTTTTTTGGAAAACTACACACAAAATAGAGATTTGTTGCGACACCGAACTCTTTGCCCAACCAACTTATTCGATTATCTCAACCTCTCAGTCGGTTGTTATTCTGAAAATGAAAAGAGTTGTAGTTTGTACTGCAACCAATTTCGAACATTTTTAGAACAATTTAGTACAGATTTAGAACCATTAGGAGTGTGTATATACTAATATTTCATGTGTATAGGCTAAAATGACAGTTCCGCCAGCAAGTTTTGTAAACCATTCGATTTAACCGAATGAAGTTAGTTGGTACAACTAACTTTTACATTATTCCAACCTCATGCCAAAAGAGGATTTTTCTGTGTGTAGTTAAGTAAGAAAATGTATTTATTTAATTCTAAAAAGAGTCTGAAAGGGCAATCAAATTTCGAAACAATTTTTTTTTAAATGTTAAGTAATAGGGAAAAAAACAGCGTCAAAAATTAATAATAATATAATATAATAGTTTGGCGCTACAGTCCTGTATAGGACTTCGGCCGAGCTCTCTCACCATTTGAGCTGTGCGTGTTATATTTGTACTCAAAGTGGTGGGACCTACAGTTTATTGCCGAATCCGAACGGCGGGTGAGAGCTTTTTAATAGGCAGTGGTTTTACTCTCGTTGGTTTGCCATTTACTGAAGAGAGGTAGCGCGGTATACAAAAATATTTCTATGAAAAGATGTTGTTCGCCCCAGCCCGGGCTTGAACCGGGGACCTTTCGGCTCGCAGTCCAACGCACTAACCACTGAGCTACCGCGGCTAAAATTAGCAACCATAAATTATTTAGAATTGATGGAAAAATACACAATACGCCTTTTACTAATAAAAAGTTTTTTTAAATAATGTTACTTAAACTGTCTCTAGACTAAGTCTAAATACAAAAATAAAATTTATAAATTTAATTAAATAAACTTAATTTGCAACTAAAGTATTTTTTATGAGAGTCAACATACAAAATACAATGAAAAATAACTGAAAAAAAAAAACAAAACTCGATAAATAGGTTTGTGCATTGGCTTTTAGAACGTTTCGCCATTTTTCGGACAATAGCAGCATATACTATCTTAGCACAAAAAACAACACAAACCGTTTCAACGTACCGAACTTTGTTAGCAATGACGCTAACCCTACATTGTAGTTCAAATTATCACCATCGCAGAAATTATGGAGCTACGTAAGTAGGTTTCGGTATTCGGTAATTGACGACAATTTTTGGAAGAAAAAATGGAGGCCAAAAGCGAATTGATGACAATTGAGTGTTTTTTTTTGATGAAAATATCAAAATGGAATTGAAATCAAAAGGAATTGTTACATAATTTCGGTCGGAATTAATTAAATTTTTATGGGCAGAAAGAACAGCTATTTTCAATCCGGTGACTTATTCGATTTTATTCTGATAAAAATTTGCAAATTATTTAATTAACGTTACAAACATATTTTTGTATTTAGGCTATTACTAATTAATTTTAATATTTCTTGACAACCTTTTTGGCAAGAGATCGTTTAAAAACCTTGTTTAAAATTTATATTCAGAAAAAGAAACTAAACCAGAATTTCCTCGCCATTTCCAAAAGTGTAAACATTATTTTCCTAATAATTATAGAACATTTTTGACAATTAATTGAAATCTGTCCCATCCGGAACTTTGAGTACCAAAAGTGTAAAATTACAGTATAAAAAATAAACAAAAAAAAAATTTTTTTTTCAAAAAAAATTAAAAAATAAAATAAAAGAACTTAAAAACATCAGAAAATTTGAATAGTGCATCACTTTTCATTTCGTTATAATGGCTGCATTCAGCGACATCAGCAGTTGCGAAACTGCTCAGTAACTAATCGCTCACTGTTACTGAATGCACCGCTATCTCTGCTGTCAATTTAAAAATTAAATTGTTATTAATATTTTATTAAAGTTACATACAACTCTTTAATTGATTAAAAACATATTTCCAATCTAAATTCCATTTTTGTTTATAAATATTTGAGTTAAAATGTCATGGAATGTCATTGATAACAAATGCAGCGCAAATGTAGCGTAAAAATTTTATGCTGGAAAAAATGGCGACCGCTCACTAAACATGTTGAGGGTAGCATGCCATTCAAGCTCAAATTGCTTAACAGCTCCACAACTGCTGAGGTCGCTGAATGCAGCCAATGATTATTAGTATTGTCATATACAAAATTAATTTTAGCAAAAAATCGTATTGCAAATTTTCTGTCCCGTCCTAAATTTTTCTGTGATTTATTATAAAAAACTATAATTTTTAGGAACAAAGTGTAAATAACAAAAGAAAGCACATGATTTCAACTATTTTTTAAAATATTTCAAAAAAATTATTTGTACCCAGAATTTGCTGACTTTATGAAATATCCATATGAACCACGATATTTATTTTCATTTTTGTCCCGTCCGGAACCCCCACTATTTTATTTATATTTTTTGATCTACGGCATAGAATTCTATAATTTTTTGCAGAGGTTTAGTCCTATTTAAATACTACATGCACAAAAAAATCAAGTAAATTCATTAATTTTCCTTTGAGATAAAGTTTTTTTAAGCGTACGAATGTCCCGTCTGGAAACCCAAGATATGCCCATATCTCGTTCTCGTCCCCAAAAAATATGTCAGGAATCTGTATATCAAATTTTATTCAATTTAATAACTTGATATAAAAACCGCCTAACTGCATGTGAAATATACGTCTAATTTTGTGTTTTATTTGGGTTTTTAATGATATGTTGATCGGATAAATTAGATAAATGCTATTATATGTTATGACATACTAAATTTTGTATGAATTAAGTTCAGAATTGAAACCCAAATTAGATTTGTTTCTTCTGTAAAATTCATGTTGTAAGATTTATTCGAAAATGTAGATAGGCGGTTTTGCAGTATCACCGACTATATGTATTCTATAAACTTCAATTTATCTGTGTGTTCAAATATCGCAGAAAAATTGCATACATTTTATCTATGCAAAACGAGAAAAAATGTTTACCATAGAAATCCCATACATCAATTCTAAATTTCACTAAATCAGTTGTAACGTTTTCTGGTGGGCAATCGAAACTCGAAGCAGAAATTGTGTTCGGAAAAAAACAACAGCGCTCGAATTTTTATTAAAACAAAAACCAAATAAAAACAGCTAAGCGCTGCGTAATATGACATTCATAAATGATATACGTTGAACATCTTTGTTTAGTCTCGTTCAGTGTTCGTAATTAAGAAGGTACCAGTACGCATTTTTTAAACAATTTGAAATAAAATATTACACTCTCAGAAATATATTGTCATTTCCGACAATATTGTAACAATCTTGGGGTTCAAAATAGATCTCATGATCAGATTGTCAAATTATTGTCGGTTTGAAATTGTATTGTTATTTTAAAACGTCATTCGATTGTTTTGATAACAATCGAGATTGTCAATGAATAAAATATAAAAAGTCACATGAATGTTTTTTTTTTAATTTTTAATTGGCAATAAATTAAATTTCATGAATTGAGCACATTGAGTGCATCTTCTGCGAGATTTTTCCTCATGTTTCGTCAAGAGCTTAAATGCAGTAGATCAGGACAGTAGGTCAGACATCCAGCATTTCCATCTGCCCATTGAATAATGTATTCAGCGCCAATCCATTGAGCCAGAAGACATCTGTCTTGAGTAGCGTTGTAGGTGGTGACCCGTATCTAAACAAAATTAAAAAAAGTTGCAATGATCAATTTATAATAAAATTATTAAATTATAACATACATTTTGTTTGATTTTTAAAATATTTAAAGTAAACAACAAAATAAATTTGACATGTTTTTGAATGCGAGAAGATAGAGGTGCCACGTAATCACTGTATAATGCAATGACAATCTTATATTGTTAAAAAGCAACAATATATTTTTGAGAGTGTAGTATTATTTTCACAATAAAAATATCATTAAAAAAAAAACAACAAAAATAATTTCACATAATTTCTAGTATCCCACAGATTTCCAAAAACAGGTGGCAGCACACTGCAGCAAACGTCAAATTCAACAAGTCAGCCGTGTTCTGTCAAATGTGAATGTTTTTGTTTTTCTTCCCGTCAAATCGTGTGCAAATTCAGATTCCAAAATAATAAAATTGTGCAAAATTAGCATTCAGTGATAAACAGTGGATTTAATTTTAAAGAAACCGTAACTGAGTGCTTTATATTTATATTCTGGTCATTTGCAAGTAACTGGATTTGTTTAAAGATTCTTTGGATGACTTTGACTGCAGTGTTTTGGGCAGAACCTAGAACTTTTAAGGCTTACGGCAGTTTGTAATTGTGGACGCACTACGTCCAGTGTGAAGGTAAGTCATTAAATTGTATTTAAGCATAATGATTTAAAGGCAATTGCCACTGGCTATGTGGTGTGTTGTGAAATCTTCAAGGCATAGTCATGCATTTTAATTCTTGAATATTCCAATAATAAAAATGGTCTGCATTTAAAGCTTTTTGGAAATCACATTTTTAAAACTTCTCCATTATTCTTATTTTGATTAGAAGTATTAAAAAATAAATAAAATATAAATTCTTTGAAATATCGACAAATATTGTGTGGTAGTACGAACAGCTGTTTCTGAAGTACACAACAAATAGCAATTGTTGGCACGGTTAGTAAGGCAGTTAGTAAGTCTTTTTGTCAAGAAAAAAATAAAGTAATGTTTTGTTAATATTCTTATAATTTATTGAATTTTGTAGATAAAAAAAACTGAAAATAGCTAATTAGTAGAGATAATTGTAGAGAATTTACAGTGATAATTAGAAATACTTATATATTTTAAATGATCGCAAAAATTGTCGTAAGTCTAATATATTTTATCAAAATCCATATTAAAAATAGATCGAGTGGTAATCAACCGATTTAATTCAAAATGTTTTAATATTAGAATCAAATGTTCGATATTTTTGATTGTTTCGATTTTGATTAGGGGTTTTGATTAGAGACAATTAAAAAAATATATATTAAAAGTATTCTAATTAGGTATAAAAATATGCTTCCTGCTGAAATATTTTTGAAAGTAACTAAATTTTATTTGAAATTTATTTAACGTCCCATATTTTTATTTTATTAAATTTTAAAAACAAATCCCCATCTTCTACGGACACCCAAAAGCAATAGCAACAATTTCCACCAACTAGCGGAAAATAATGAGCACTTGCAACACATAAAACAATATCAAAATATTGGCCAAATCAGCCAATAACAACATCAAGTAAAAAAGCAGCAACAACACAGCAACAAATTAAAGCAATCTTTTGACTCTCCTTCACAATGCTTGGTAGGCACCAACATCAATTTGCTGCCTTTGGGCTTTTCAACAGCTAGTGGGCTCATTATACCGTGTGTTTGGTTGCCATTGAAATGTGCGTGAGATATGAATTATTTATCTTTTCGTAATTTTTGTTCGTTATTCTTGTTGTATTTTTCCAATTCATTGGGTAGTTTTTTTCTTGTCTACTGTTATGGCGGCAGACGGCTGACTTCCTGGTGAAGATGAAACTGCAGCTCATGATGACGATGCTGCTGTAGTTGATGATGTTGCTGTTGTTGGTGGATGCAGTGATGCTGCTGCCGCTGATGGGATCCTTTATGAATTCAGTGAATGGTTTCAAACGGTAGATTTATGAAATTTTCTGCAATTTTTTTATATTTTTTTTTGTCCGCCTCGCAGTTGTTTATGTGTTGAAGTGTTTGCGCTCAAAGCGATCTTTATTTACGATATCTGCAGCGCGCCTCTAATAAATAGTTGCTAAATAAAGGTTTTAATAAAACATAAATTAATGACAGACCGCAGCCAAACAACCAAACAGCCAAAGAATAGAGTAAACGTGCACTAATAGCGTTGATGGGATCTTGGCAATATCGTAAAAAGTTGGAAAATTGTGCAGAGTCGTTTTGGTAAATAACAAAAAAAAAACTAAAGAGGTTTTATAAAATAATTAGGCAAAATACACGCAGAGTATGAACGATGATTTCAACTATCAACAAGTATTTTTTTTCATTTATAGACCCCCCTTGAAAAGCTGCTGCTTATTGTAATATAATTAATTATAACCTTTAATAAGCGCTGACATTTGTCATGCTTTACAAATTTCGTGTGTGCGACTTAAAATATGTACTACGCACTACCCCTATCTTTTTCAGTAAACTCTTCTGCGACCGCTTTAAATGCAGCCTTCAATAAATTTCTGTGTGCACTAATTGTGACCGCTGCATCTGACCAAATAGTGGTCACCATGTTTATTAATTTAATATATATTTAACACCCTAACAAGCCGCACATTTGATTCTCGAAATTCATCAAAAGTAACCCAATCAACCAACCACTCTTGTGTGGTTATTGTGCGTGCGTTGGTGCTTGCGATGATGGTTATTTGTTCAATTATGTATGCCGCATCTACTGCACTTTAAGTGGCGTCCAACAAATGACCAAAAATAAATTTAGAAACTTTTGCTATTTGGTACATAGTGAAATTAGTGCCCAGCCGCAACTGTTAAACCGTCATTAAGTAGTCTTGTAAACAAAAAAAAAAAAATAAAAAAAAAACATAAAAATATTATTTCAAATTTTGTGTTATTTTCTTTTTATTTTAATTGAAGCTGCACACACTTAAGTAGAAGTTTGCCTTAATTAGTTTAGTGTAGATTTTATGACCCTTTTGGTTTTTTTTTTATTTTATTTTGTTCTCTATGACTTTAAAGATGCGAGTTCAAAGAGGTTTTAGTGGTTTTGTAGAACTTTGTAAGAGATGTCGTTAGCAAACGGTTTTTTATTAAATTTTATTTTATTTATAATTGTTTTATTCATTGTTTTTGTGGAATTATGAAAATATTGTAAGATGCTTAATTAGTTTATTTGCGTTATGATGAGACAAATTAACTTAGATTAAAACTACAAACACCCAGAAAAAACCTTGGTAAATTGATAGTATTTCAATAGAAAAACCATAATTTGTACCATTAAAATTGGTCAATAGGATGCATCCCATTAGTTCGGTAATATTGAAACTGTTAATACAATGTGTGGCTGTACCATAAATTTTATAATGTGATATTTTAATTACAATAAGAAAGACATATACAAATTTAATGATACGTATTATTAATTTTATGGTATAGTCGAATTACATTTTCCTAATAAAGGGGTTTTCAAGTGGGACGCTACAAAAGAAGAACGACAGGGACAGCAAACGACGCCATATTTCTTGCCGTTCTCTTGAAATTTCTCTTCAGTAAGGTTTGGCATTTCATGATGGAAAGATATACGAATTCGACTTTCGATAGTAAATTTTAATAATTTCGACTCGTTGTTGGCTCGTATATCTTTCCATCATGAAATGGCAAATCTTACTGAAGAGAAATGTCAAAAGAGCGGCAAGAAATATGGCGTCGTTTGCTGTCCCTGTCGCTCTACTTTTGTAGCGTCCCTGTTGAAAAACCCTTGGAAAAAACTTTTGTAGCGCTCTTATTGAAAAACCCTTTAATTTATTAAAACAAAAATTATTTCAGTTAATTTATTGTATATATTATTTTATTTAAATGTCGAAATTGATATTCACTTTTACAACACACACATAAAAAGACACTTTTTGCTGCAAAAGGTTGTAACATATTTAATGTTTGCTTTGGTTTTCAATAATTGATTGTAGTACTTGAGTCTGCAGTTATTTTTGAGTTTGTTGCCATAATAGAAGTTCGATGTATTATTTATTTTCTGTAATAAATAAAAATATAAACATAAATAAATATAATTTATTTACATTAAATACATTGAGTCCTTACCAATGTCGCGTTTAATAATGTGGATTATTACAAAAAAAATACATGCGACAATTTTGAGTAAACACGCAGAATGACGTACAAAACGAACATGTTTGTATTCGTTTTCATGTTGTTTTACACCACGTTTATTATTATAGGAGGAAGCCATTAAAACAACAGTAATTATTCTATTTAAAATAAAAATATTGAAATATTTAAATTTATGGTACAGAATTTTTCAAATACTATTGGATTAATTAGAAAACTTTTGATTGAAAAAGAAAAAACTATTAATACATGAACCATAAGATTAATGGTCGTACCATAAAGTACTTAATGGTACATTTTCTTCTGAGTGAACAGACGTCATTGTGAAATTTGTTTTTTTATGTTTATTTATAATTTTTACTCAAACTTTTTGTCATTTATACTACTTTAAGGGATATGTATTCCATATATAACATCTATATTATAAGAAGGTCCTGATTTTAATTTCATATTCAGCATTTTCCTATCAATCAACATTTTGGCAAAAAAACTTCATTCGAAATTTTATATGCTTTATTGAAACATTTTAAAACAAAAAAAATATATTAAAGGATTTGGTGCAAAAAATGACAAGTACATTTTTTCACCTTGCTGGAAAATCAACAAAAAACTGTTTAAATGTGCCAATTTCTGGTTGAAAAATGCTATCATATAAAATACGAACGTATTGATGAGTTTGTTAAGAAATATGTAAAATTATCCAGGAAGTTTAGGCTTAAAAATGTATTTTAAACTGCTGAACTTGACTTGTTCGTATCCCAAAAATACTTCAATTATTATTATGTAAAGCAAAACTCACCAAGATACCTGAGTATAAATTTGTTAAGGTTAGCCTTATTTTACATCCTTATCCTTATTTTACATCCTTCCCTGATCCATCCTTTAGGAAGTCCTGAACCTAATTTCGACCAAATTCAACGCTTAATATATTTTTAAGACAGTGTGTTTTGTCTTTGACAATGTTAATAAAGTCGTTGCTTTATTTTCCACATGTTTGAATTCAATTTTACATAAGTGGCCAAAAACACCAGTACCCCGAGTTGAAATTTGTTAGCGAAACGGGACGTAACATTTCGATAAATGCGTACTTCATATAAATAACGTGATTTACGTGATTGGGATCCGTAACATTTAGATTACTACGTTACATTCCGCCCCGATGACATTTGAGAACGAACGTCTATTATAACTCAAGTTAGTCATAGTTTAGTCATATTTTACATCTGTCCCTGATGCGTTATGCGGTGTGGCACCTCTACCAAAGGCCACATTACATAATACAGATCTAGATCAACTAGGAAAAGCCTAATTTTAAATCTACCTAAGGAATCCTGTTCCATACCCCAATGGGAAATGTCAACAATAATATAATAATAATAGTTTGGCACTACAGTTCTATAAGAACTTGGGTTGAGCTCTCTCACCATTTTGAGCTGTGCTTGTTATTTTTGTAGTCAAAGTGGTGGGACCTACAGTTTATTGCCGAATCCGAACGGCGGGTGAGAGCTTTTCATAGGCATACTCTCGGAGGTTTGCCATTTACTGCCGAGAGGTAGCACGGTATAGAAAAATGTTTCTATGAAAAGATGTTGTTAGTCCCAGTCCAGGCTTGAACCGGGGACCTTTCGGCTCGCAGTCCAACGCACTAACCACTGAGCTACCGCGACTATAATAAGGCATCAACAATAAGGCATCAATAATAAGTCATCAATTTCACGGCGATGACTTATAGCATTTCCGCCTGCAAAACATTGATGACATTTGAATCTAAATTTCCAACTTGACATGCCCTGCATCGGTAAATGTCTATGATAAGGTCATGCAAGTCAAAGACATTTCTTTAAGGTACCTAAATGCTTTTAATATTCAATTTCATTATTGATTTCCATGAATAAAATGTCCTTTATGAAATCGTTGTAGACACGTCATCAGTTACGAAATTCTCGAATGTCCTCGATTTATCATTGATGCCCTTGTCGTTAATGATTACAATTCGTGTTGGGACTTTATAAAGATACCTGATCGAAAACCATACAAATATTTTGATAAATAAAATTATGCTCAAATTGGTTCAAATAATACAATGTTTTAAGATTTCTAAAATTTTGAAATAAATTGGACTTGTTACAATATTTGGTGAAATATCAACTACAACTTGAACGGACATTTGCACAAAATTCGATTTCACAATCAATTTTTATATCTCATTAAAATTTTCTCCGAGTTTGGATCAGGCACTGGGTTTGGAACAGGCACTGATGTTGAAGCCCGACAAACATAAGAGAAATAAAAATTAATGGTTTTTCATTTTCCACTATTCGCGGTATTTTTCAAATTGCTTTCCAACTATTTATTTGCGAATGCTATTCAGGTGAAAACTCTTAGGAGGAAACACTTGATTGGAATTTAATTTTAGCTTTTGTCATATATTGGAGTGGTCTGCAGCTTAGCACATACGTCTTCCTTTTAGATTCCTCTAAGCAAGTTAAAGAAAATGTAGACAAATACTTCAATTAATAAAGTACATGCTACATAGTGCAGCAAGTTATTTATTTTGTCATATTATATGAGTTAATTAACACTGATTATTTTTGTAACATGTATACAATATATGCAAACCTTATTTCGACGCCTCTTACGAAAACCCACACGTTTCAATTTGCTTACGGCATATTAAATAAATGTTTCATTAAAACAAGCATAAGTTTAATTTATGAAAAAAGCATTAAATTATTTTAGTCACGAAAAGAATCTCATTCTCATTTTCTTCACGAAGAGAAGCATAACTTTATCTTTCCCACGAATAGAAAGAAGCACATTTATATTTTATCTACGAACAAAAGCACATTTTTAATTTCACCACGAACAAAAGCATATATGTATTTTTGAGACAGATATCGCAATATACATTTTTCTGGTTAAGAAATGACAAAATGTTGATGATGGAGGTGATAGTATTTTATGATTTTTCATTGATGACGTGGTTTCCAGGCGTGTCAGTGGACATTTTTTGATGACACTGTTCCAATGAATATTTAATTCACATCCAGGTGCGTCATTGGAATTAGATACATTATGTTTTAATTTTAACTTTGAGATAAAAAATATTGTAATACAAAAGAAATAATATTTATTAATTAATATTAAAAGTGAGAATTAAAAATTTTAAAATTTGATATTATTTAATAATACTTTACTTTACTTTAATTGATAAAAAAACGGTCTTATTATTGCTATAATATACAACTAAAATATAAAATTCTTAAAACTATCCAAAATCAATCAACTACACCAAATCTAGCAATATCGATTTGCCAAGTTCAGCAAAGTTGAACAAAAGCCTACCACCTACCTACCGCTTTTTAACCCCAAGAAGTCAAAGTTTTGATTGTGCAAAAGAAGAAATTACATCGTGTCACCCTCTGCACCCACAACAGCACCAAATGCAACCAACTTTAACTAAAGATACTCAACTTAATGAGGTGTAAAATGGCAAATTACAGTGCAGCGCACAAGGAACAACAAACAACTATGCCACAGTGTAGCCAGAGAAAAAAACAATAAAATATATTTCTTGTTCTCGCCTTTTTTTTAGTGGCTGCCAATGGTGAACTTTGCTGTTAAGAAAATTGAACTTAAATTGAATTCAACCGCAAAAAAAGAAACAAAACGCATGAGCAACCAACCGAATCAATCATCGAATCGATTACCGTCTCTCGATCATTACAACGTATTGATCTTAAAATGTGTTGCTTTTAACGCGCGCGCCCTTCGTCGTTGTGGCAGCGGGGCAGGACTCTGGTGGCACCAAAGGTTGCAAATTGTTGCAAATGATTTTGTAATATTTGCCCAGCCAATTTGCGAATTCGATTACGAATTCGATTTGTTTTTGCGGTGGTTGGATTTGAGTTGTAGTTCGATGCAGTGAGTTGGTAGTAAGTTCTACTGATTGACACCAGTGTCGCCCTCACGAATAAGGCACTCGGTGAACTTATTTCACTAGTTGCCTAATGGACTGGTAGCAATTTTGCAGGTAACCAAAGTCTGATGAAAACAACACAAAAGAACAAATAGGTTCAACATGAACATAAGAACGTGTTGAGCGCCTTCTAAGTGGTTGTTGTTGTTCTAAGGTTATTTATTTTTTTTTTGGTTAGTTCCCGTGACCTTTTTTTTCATTCTTTTGCTCTGGTATTCGTGCACTCTGTGCGTTTGTAAGCGCAAGACTCAGCTCATTAGAAGCGCTTGTCATGTAATCATGCGCCAACCAACGATAAGAGTATCGTAAATTCTTGATTTTTATATCATATAAACGTTGTTGTTGGCGGCGGCAGTGACATTATGTTCTTCGATTCTTTTTTGCATCGTAAATTTAAACATTAATGTGAACGCGTTGAACTCTACTTCCGCGGCACAATTAAAACGGTTCGATTTATCACATCCTTTGCGGATTTAAATCTATATAGTGTAAGTGGATCTAGTAGTAGATATAATTGTTTTTTTTTTTAGATTTTGAATTACATCGTTTTGCATATATTATAAGGTAAACTATGGGATATCGTTGTTGTACACAGAAAAAAATGTACATCATATTTATGAATTCCGTTCTTCAAATCATGATTCATTGTATTGAAAAACCATTCATAATATTAATGACTAACGACATCAATGTTATGAATGCGATCATAAATATTATGAACACTTAGTAACTGTCGAAAAAGAGTTCTTCAAGAAAAAATTTTTTTTTGAATATTTTTTTGAAAAATTATCCGAAAAAAAATATTTTTCGAAAAATTATCCGAAAAAAAAATATTTTTCGAAAAACTTATCCGAAAAAAAATATTTTTTCGTAACATTTTTTTCGAATTTTTTTTTTAAATTTTTCTGTTTTTTGCAATAAAATGTTTACAAAATTGTTGTTCAAATTTTTTTTGGGAGACAAAAACAATGGTCGAAAAATATATGACAGAAATAACAATGTTCGAAAAATTACGAAAAAATAAATTTGTAAAAAAAAATGTTGGAGACAAAAACAACACAATAGTCAAAATCATCATTTGACAAAAAAATATTCGAAAATGAAAGTTCGACAAAAAAAATGGTCCGAACATTTTCGGAAAAAAAAATTGTAAACTAAAAATGTTTGGGCGAAAAAAACAACGCAATGGTCGAAATCACCATTTTCCAAAAAAAATATACGACAAAAACAACAATGTTCGAATAATTTCGAAAAAACAATTTTGTTAAAAATATTTTTGGCCGACAAAAATAACGAAATGGTCGAAATCACCATTTTCCAAAAAAAATATACGACAAAAACAACAATGTTCGAATAATTTCGAAAAAACAATTTTGTTAAAAATATTTTTGGCCGACAAAAATAACGCAATGGTCGAAATCACCATTTTCAAAAAAACCAAAAATTCGACATAAACAACAATAAAATTTAAAATGCGATTGGACGCACTTGGGTGCTTCTGTAATCCCACTGGAACAGATTTAATTGTTAGTTTTTAGTTGTGAAATTAATTCTATTCTGCCCATCTCTTCTTTACACTTCCAATAATCTCGACTGAATGCCGAAAATCCATATTTTTCTGTTCTGCTATCATTTTTTATGAGTCCCTTAATTGAAACCACTTGAATTTTCGCTCTACTAATAACTATTAACCAAAGACCTTTAAAATAAAGGTTTTCATATAACTCTTAACCAAAAACCTTTATATTTTAAAATAAAAAGTATTTCTCAACCAATATTTTTAAAAAATAATATCTCTCAGTGAAAAACCAAATGGAAATAAAGGTTAATAGTTATTTCTGGTCTCTGCTTAAAACAGAAAACGTTATCGAGATCATTATACAAATATCTGAAGTTTACTAATTTCTAACCGATATCCCCTAATAGAAATTATAATATGGCTGGCTATGATCGGGAACATTGTATTTTTCCTTGTTTTGAAAAAAAAATTTGTTTGAAAAAAATTTAAGAAAACTATCCGAACATTTTTTTTTTTCGTAAATTTTTTTTTTCGAAAATTTTTTATTAAATGTTTTTTCTGTTATTTTTAAATAAAATTTGTACAGAAATTTTTTTTTCGAATTATTTTCTATATATATTTTTTTTGATAAATTCGTAAAAAATATATTCATATTATTTTTTTCTGTGTAGAATTAAAGATATTACGCCGGAATTCGCTATGATTATAGCCAAATAAAATGTTGAACTGCCTATCAAAAATGTTGTCTACTGTGCTTCGGGAAAGATATATTTTGTTTTGCCATTTTTAAGATAGATCCCCTTAAAAATTCATTCGTCTGTATTATTAATTAAGTAAAATACTTTTTTTTATCATAGAAGGATATTTAAACGGTTAAAAAAAACATTCTACCATACAACAAAATCTTCTTCGACCCCATCATCACTACGGAAACACCAATCATTGTCAATATCCTGTTTTGTATTAATAAAACTGATTAAAAAAAAAATACTGAAATGATTAAAAATAATTGGCACCCTCGACACCTCCAAGCAAAGATTTCTAAATTGAAGTCAATTCGTAGTGCAGCAAATGTTCATGATTATCAACCACATTATCGTCATCATCACTACCAATAACAGCATCATCACCAGCAACCACTTCCGATCTTACAGATGTCATTTGTATTCGCATGGGTCGCGTTTTATTAGACTAATTAAACAGAATAAGAATTGTGTTGTATGGATGCATCCAGCGGTCACTTAAACAAACCCAGCTTTATCTTCATCAACGTCTTCTTTTTTTTATTATTCATCTTATTTTTTCTTGGTCTTTTTATTTTACTTATTTTTATTCACCCTGTTACGCTAAAACAATGAATGAATGAATGAAATATTTGCTCATCAATGGTTGTAACTGATGCGAATCACCGGAAGTTTCATTTGATTTCTACTAATTACAGACTGCCAGTCTGCCGTTCTCGTTTGTCAAGAGTCTTAATTAAACTCAAGTACCCACCAACTCCATCCGTCTTACGTCGCCATAAATAACCGGGTGTTCGTTCAATTGAACTACTCAATTTGCAAAATTATTAATTCTGATTTCCATGGAAATAAAATGTGTTTGTTTACAACTTAGCCATGAGTGTTTCTTGTTTTTTTTTGTACTGAAAGCATTTTCTAGGAATTGATTTTCTTTTAATACAATCGATTATTACATATAATTGCTATTATTTTGCAATAATTAAACGTGTTATCAATGATGTTTGCACTGCAAATATTAATTGCTTTAAAAATTTGAACAAACTATTTACTATCATTTAATGATTCTAAATTAGATACACAAGTCGAACTCTTTACAGGATTTTAAATCGTAATGGTATCGAATTATCGATTAAAGAAACAGCTTTGTAATATCGTTTTTGGTTTCGATTTGTCATTTTCCATTGGTAGAATTCTTTTTTGTCTATATAACGTTTTTACTTGAAACTAAGAGAATATTTTTTTATAAAAACAATTCAACATTTCTGTGGCAATATACTATAAAAGCATAAGTCTATTTTTTGAACTTTTCAGGAGATCATTTTTAAACTGTTAGCTTTAATTTTTTTTTTAATTATTTTTGCAAATTAAATAAAAACTTAAATGTCTGCATTTTTTTCGGAAATAATTCTTTTCGAAATTTTTTTGTATAAAATTAAATATTTAATAATATTCTTTTACGTTTTGTGCAACATTCTCAAAATTTGACACCAAATAGATTCGTATTTGCTGGTGATAATTACTCGATTTCAGCATATCTCTAGTTATGCTGAAACCCAGTTGACAAATTTCCAAATGTTAAATTTCTCAGATATATGAATATTTTGTGGACACAATTTTTAAATAATATAACATTGATGTGACACCGAACTTTTTAGAAATTTACCCTATTTGTGTAGACATAATCATGACCTAATCATGTTGGTTATACACCCGAGTGGAAATAGGTAATGATCAGATTTCCACAGATAGAGCCTAATTCAAAACGTGACGCTATTCGAAGTTGCTATCCTATCAGGATCATTTCAGGTGGTCGTATGGATGTCTTACCGTATTCTGATCGGAGACGGATGCAAAATAAGGCAAACCTTAACTAATATCTACTCGGGCAATTGATCGGTTTAAGACAAGGAAAAATACAATGTTCCCGATCAACAACAGTTCCCGATCATAGCCCTATTATAATTTCTATTAGGGGATATCATTTAGAAATTAGTGCATATCAAATATTTGCATAATGATCTCGATAACGTTTTCTGTTTTAAGCAGAGACCAGAAATAACTATTAACCTTTATTTCCATTTGGTTTTTCACTGATAGATATTATTTTTCAAAAATATTGATTGAGAAATATTTTTTTATTTTAAGAGTTTTGGTTAAGAGTTATATGAAAACCTATATTTTAAAGGTATTTGGTAATGGTTGTTACTAGACCGAAAATTCAATTGGTCTTATTTAAAGGGGACTCATAGAAAATGATAGCAGAACAGAAAAATATGGATTTTCGGCATTAGGGCGAGATTATTGGACGTGTAGAGAAGAGTTGGGCAGAATTGAATTTATTTCACAACTAAAAACTAACAATTAAATCTTTTCCAGTGGGATTACAGAAGCCTCCAAGTGCTTCCAACTCCAATCGCATTTTAAATTTTATTGTTGTTTTTGTCGAATTTTTTGAAAATGGTGATGTCGGCCAAACATTTTTTTTAACAAAATAGTTTTTTCGAACATTGTTGCTTTTGTCGTATATTTTTTTTTTAAATTGGTGATTTCGACCATTGCTTTGTTTATGTCATCTAAAAATTTTACAATTTTTTTTCGAAAATTTTCGAACATTGTTGGTTTTGTCAAACATTTTTTTTTATCAATGTTTTTTTCGAAATTTCTTGAAAATTGTTGTTTTTGTCGACCATAAATTTTTTAACAATTTTTTTTCGGTAAAAAAATGTTTAATTTAATCAAAAGTTACCATCAGTGTTTGTGCTACTTCTAAAATAATTCCTATCTGTACTATAATATTGTAAATGCCACTTTCTTGACCCTTTTCTTCGAGTGCACTTAAACAGCATAACATGCTATGATTATCATTCGACAGATGCTGTAATTAGCCAGCAACAAATTGTTCATCACACATTAACAAGTTTTTTCATTTTTTGCTTAGAACAAATAACAAATTGCATCAAAATTGTATCGGGTTAATTGTTACGTGACACGCAACGATTGCAGATGACTGACAGACAGAAGCGCATACTAACGATAACGATTCTATACACGCATAGTCTAATAAAAAATCACAATTACAGAAAAACAGTTAAAAGTTGTATGATAGAACATGGAGACTATATCAATTTTTTACAAATAACAAACTTTGAAAAATGTTCCAGCAATTCCAGTAAATCATATTGCAGCTATTACTATTATTTTCATACAAACTGAAAATTAATTGTACCTACTAAATGTTTCAATACACATACAAAAAAAAAAATGATCACTGCAATTAAGTTTCCTAAGTGATTGTTTTGTAGAAATCATTGCATGATTGCCGCAAGCATGCGTCCCTTTGCAGAAATGATTACATTAATGACACAATCATTAAAAGATACAGGAATAATTGAGAGAAAAAATATTATGTTAACAATAATACCATTATTGCTACTATTATAGTTTATTTGTTACAATCATGCCTCAATCATATTAAATCTTTTAATGTATCATATTATAATATTCAAAAGCATTTACCGATTATATGAATTACAATATGTGATAGACAAAATATACTTTAAAGTTTAAACGAAATTAGAGATAAGGTTAACAAACTACCATAAATGTCTGATACACCTTCCGAATTCGATTTTCTTAAACAATCATAGGCTTCATTTTTTCTATTTAACCAAGACTACACCATTTACAAATGTAATTCAAAAGAGATCAATTGAAATTCAGAAATTCCATTTGAAATTCAGAAATTTCCATTTGAAATACAAAAGACATCAATTGAAATTCAGCAATTCCATTGGAAATTCAAAAGACATCAATTGAAATTCAGCAATTCCATTTGAAATTCAAAAGACATCAATTGAAATTCACAACGTTTCATTTGACATTTAAAAGACATAAATTGGAATTCAGAAATTCCATTTGAAATTCAAAAGACATCAATTAAAATTCAGAAAATTCCATTTGAAATTCAAAATACATCAATTGAAATTCAGAAATTGCATTTGATAATTTTATTTATTATTGTATTTTCCTAAATGCCTACTGGCTTTGTTTTTCTCATACAAGTAGTTTTTTTATTACAAACATCCATGTATTTTCCGTCAAATTAGCCATTGATTGAAGATAAAGCAAAACCGATTTAAATAATAACTCTATGAAATAAATTATACTTTATTTTAAGTATCGGTCACTTTATACCCATGTTATCCCTGAAGTATTACCAGGTACTTGTTTTAAATAATGTTCACACATATGTCTTGCTTTGGCGGCACATCGAACGAACGAACGAAAAAAAAAACAACCGGTCAACACAAGTTTATATTTGCAGAACCCTATAACGTATCTCCTTCTTCATTCAGTGTTCTGTAAGAACTTTGAATTTTTGATAAATGTCCACAATTTGTAATATCATTTTTCAAATAGCTTTTGTAAATCTCTATTCTGAGCCAAACACACCAGGTTGTCTTCTTCATATAGAATTGGTCATCATTACGCAAATTTCTCTGCAATTCCACACACACTTTGCATACCGACGGCAAGGTTTTCCACACCATCATTATCATCGGCAGCACCAGCAGCAATACCAACTATGCCAACACCAACAAACTGGCATTAAAACCACAGCCAGTTTTGCGCTTTTACAACCTGTGCTCCGAAGTTTTGTGCTATGATAAAAATGAGATTTTGTGACCAATGGTCATTAAAGCATATTTACAACGACAGACAATAGACCGAAGGATACGTCGGTGTTCAAGAGGCGGCGGTAAACCAACAGACACTTGACCAAACTGGTCATATAGCAGGGGAGGGAGGGTGTTCCAGACGACAGACATATGGATGAATGTTAAGAAAGACAGACGACAGACAGACAGACGCATGGAGTATTTATAAAATACAAAGCCAAGTAATAAGACACAGAACCATGTTAAATTTATATTGATTGCACTCTGATCGAATCGTTAGTTAAATTAATTTATCTTCGACTAAAACCGGACGGATTTGTGCGGACAAATTGTTGGCACGGCTTGCGTGAGGCAGGTAGTATGGGTTGTACTATTTCGGGTGTTTGCCAATGGTTGGAGTTGACTGAGTTTGGGGAAAATAGTTCATATTTAAGGCTGCTATTAATTAAATTTTGAATTTGGAGTTTTTAAGTAGATTTGTCAAATTTGAAAGTTCTTCTATGGAAATTCTGAAAAATGTTTTGTATTATTTTGAATTATTAGTATTTTTAATTAAATGATTTCGAATTTTTAGTCAAAGTTTAATAGATAATAATATTTCTAAATTATAGTAAAAATATCAAATTTTTAGTGAGAATATTGACTTTGATAGATATGTAATCAAATGTACAAATCACAAATATCAGTACATATTTAAATTATTAGTAAAAATTTGAATTTTTAGTAAAAATTTGAATTTGTAGCCCATTTGTGAAAATTCTGAACTTTGAGCTTGAAAAAACGATAATTTTAGGAGCTTTCAGAATTTTCAAAGATACAGAATTTTCACCTATGATTCCTTGGGATTCAGTGAATCGAATGGCATCATTAGATTTTCTGTAAAAAAAAATCGCATTATCGTTTTATATTGAATAAACCTCAATTATAGCCTATTTGTGAAAACTCGGAACTTTGACCTTGAAAAACGCTTATTATAGGAGCTTACAGAATTTTCACCTATGAATCCTTGGGATTCAGTGAATCGAATGGCATCATTAGATTTTCTGTAAAATTCGCATTATCGTTTTATATTGAATAAACCCCAATTATAGCCCATTTGTGAAAATTCTGAACTTTGACCTTGAAAAAACGATAATTTTAGGAGCTTACAGAATTTTCAAAGATACAGAATTTTCACCTAAGAATCTTTGGGATTCAGTGAATCGAATGGCATCATTAGATTTTCTGTAAAAAAATCGCATTATCGTTTTATATTGAATAAACCTCAATTATAGCCCATTTGTGAAAACTCGGAACTTTTACCTTGAAAAAACGCTAATTATAGGAGCTTACAGAATTTTCAAAGATACATAATTTTCACCTATGAATCCTTGGGATTCAGTGAATCGAATGGCATCATTAGATTTTCTGTAAAAAAAAATCGCATTATCCTTTTATATTGAATAAACCCCAATTATAGCCCATTTGTAAAAATTCTAAACTTTGACCTTGAAAAACGATAATTTTAGGAGCTTACAGAATTTTCAAAGATACATAATTTTCACCTATGAATCCTTGGGATTCAGTGAATCGAATGGCATCTTTAGATTTTATGTAATGAAATCGCATTATCGTTTTATATTGAATAAACCCCAATTATAGCCCATTTGTGAAAATTCTGAACTTTGACATTGAAAAAACGATAATTTTAGGAGCTTACAGAATTTTCAAAGATACAGAATTTTCACCTATGAATCCTTGGGATTTAGTGAATCGGATGGCATCATTAGATTTTCTTTAAAAAAAAATCGCATTATCGTTTTATATTGAATAAACCCCAATTATAGCCCATTTGTGAAAATTCTGAACTTTGACATTGAAAAAACGATAATTTTAGGAGCTTACAGAATTTTCAAAGATACAGAATTTTCACCTATGAATCCTTGGGATTTAGTGAATCGGATGGCATCATTAGATTTTCTATAAAATTATCGTTTTGTATTGAATAAACCCCAATTGTAGCCCATTTGTGAAAATTCTGAACTTTGACCTTGAAAAAACGATGTATATTTAGTACATATTTAAATTTTTAGTTTCTATTTAAATTATTAGTAAAAATTTGAATTTTTAGAAAAAAATTGAATTTTTAGTATGAATTTAAATTTTTAGTAAAGGGTTTTTTAATAAGAGCACTATAAAAGTTTTTTTCAAGGATTTTTCAACAAGGACGCTACAAAAGTAGAGCGACAGGGACAGCAAACGACGCCATATTTCTTGCCGCTCTTTTGACATTTCTCCTCAGTAAAGTTTGCCATTTCATGATGGAAAGATATACGAGCCAACAACGAGTCGAAATTATTAAAATTTACTATCGAAATTCGAATACGTATATCTTTCCATCATGAAATGGCAAACCTTACTGAAGAGAAATGTCAAAAGAGCGGCAAGAAATATGGCGTCGTTTGCTGTCCCTGTCGCTCTACTTTTGTAGCGTCCCTGTTGAAAAACCATTCACTAATTTGAATATTTTTATTACATTTGATCTACAGTAAAAATTCGTTAAATTTTCAGAAAAAATTAGAACGAATATCAAATCTTTTATTACAAATTTTATTACAAATATGAAATTTTTGTACATATTTAAAATTTCAATATAAATTGGAATTTTAGTAAAAATTTGAATTTTTAGTACTACATAATTTGAGTTTTTACTACCAATTTAAAATTATTAATACAAATATAAATTTTAGGTAAGAATTTAAATTTTTAGTACAAATTTAATTTTTTAGTACAAGTTTAAATTTGATTTTCAGTACAAATAATTTTTTTTTACTCAATTTTTAATAGTACTTTCAATTCTTAGTACACATTTGAATTTTTATTCTTATAATACCAATTTGTATTTTGGCACATATTTGGCACATATATTTTTTTAGTACAAATTTCAATATTTAGTGCAAATTTCAATTTATAGTACACATTTTTATTTTTAGTAAAAACTTAAGTGTTAATTTAAATTTTTAGTACAAATAAGAAATTTGGATGAACATTTTATATTGAAAAAATTAAATTTTTAGTGCAAATTTATATTTTTGATACCTTTCTGTTTTTGGTTCAAATTGTTTAGTTCTAAATAATTTATTAATATTTAAATACTATTTTTTGTGGTTTTAGTTATTAATTAGAATTTTAGCTTTAGTTAAAAATTCGAATATTATTTACAATATTGATTTAAAAAAAAAACTTTAATTTTAAGAACTATTTAAATTTTTAGAATAAATTTAAAATTTGTCAATTAAAATTTTACCAAAACGTCCAAAAATTCCACCAACTTACAAATCACTTTGACACATATTGCCCAAGAACTAACTAAACATTAAAAAATAAATCAACTACCACATTGCAGAAATAGCTACTGTTATTTTTACCGCAGGCTGTCGATAAAACCTGTCAAATAATTTGTCAAAACTGCAAACATATTAGCAATAAATACTACAGCCTAAGTAAATATACAATCAGTCATATGTATTGGCAATGCGTCGGTATTTAATTTCTTAAGTTTATTAAATAAACTTTGTGACTATTGTGATCAAAGCATCAAGTTGGCAATTAAAGTATTATCGTATTTCAAAACTTCAAGCGAAAAACAATTAAATTTATGCAAATTTTCCAATAAAACAGAAAACAAACATTCAAACAACTATTGACACTTATTGTTGGCCGCTTGCTTGACTTTGACATTACGTCGCACCGTGTTTAGCGATAACATCCATTTCTATGGTTGTCAGTTGGCAACCAACTCACTACACTACACTGCACTGACTGACTGACAGTTGACAGTTCGCTGTGTGACACATGTGCGAATGTGCGGTCAATTATATGTGATCGTCCGAAACAATTTAAATTTCTGTCAACAATGATTATATTTATTTGGCTCTAGGTTTTTAAAATATTAAAATTTCCCACTTTCCTCAAGTTTTTTCTTAAATTTTATAACTTTGCAATATACTTTCTCACAATCATAGTTTTTGAAAGGCACCTCCTCTATTTTTATTTTTTTTTGCATTATTTTGCAGTAACTAATAAATTTTCTCATTTGCCATAACGTCTTTAAACGTCGGCACTGTGTAGTCAATGTGTTTAAAAGGGTTTTAAATCAATTAAAGCATTTTATTGGCGCATGTGCCTAAGCAACAAAAATATATAATTTTTAATGTGCTGTCTGGGATATGCATTCAAACGTGAATCACAGTGGTAAAAATATATTGTTTTATTTTAAGAAATATTTGTATATCAAACATTACAAAATCAATAACCTATGCATTCAATCATTTAATCATTTACAACAAACATTTTAATGATTAGCGCAATCATATTATTCATGAACAGAAAATAAACGACAATCATTAAACAAATTTAGAATTATGTTCTGATTGCAAGCAGCACATTCAGTATAACGACAATCATTTATACTCATAGCAATTATGCAAATATTATTGTTGTAAACGTTTGTTATTAATGGCAATTAATTTACAAATACTTTTTACTAATTATCTTTTTATATACTCCTTATTATTTATCATTTAAAAAGTCAATATGGCATGTTTCAATCTATCTTCATAAACAGTAAACTTAGGAAATTCACATATGTGACAATTGACTACAGTCATTTTCATGATTAGTACAACCATATTATTTTTGTAGACAGCTTTATAATGATATTATTGTAAACTACAAACATTAAACCATTTTCAATTTATGCTATCACTACAACCACTACCAACTAACTGAATATTATATTATAAAGGCAATCATCATGCTCAAAGAAAACATACACACTATTGTCTCAATCATAGTATTTTGTGGCAATTATTTTTTAGCATTTAATAATTTTATAATTATGTTAAACACTACTAAATATATTTATGACAACGACAATCATTTATGCTCAAAGCAATCATACAAACAATTGCCGTAATCATAGTTCGTTGTGGCAATTATTTCACAAACCTATTTTTGTTTGTGGCATTAAACCGCATTTGTTAAAATGAAACATTTTGCATTAAATTAATTTGTGCTTTTATTGGTTTTTAAAATAAAATAAAATTTACACTAAAAATAAAAAAATATTGTGTTTGTTTTTAGTTCCACCGTTTCAACTAGACTTCGTAGAGTGAAGCGTTTTTTTTTTGCTACAAAAATCTTCTGCCAGTCTCCAATTGTTTACGATCGTCTAAGACCTTTTGTATTGCGTTAAAAATTGCTACTAAAAGCGCATTTTACTCTTAGAGCACCAGAGCAGTCTTTAAGGCGTCTTCAAATCCGCTGTGTGGCGGCTACACACGTCTCTTATTTTAAAGCCTCTATGTTTTTTATGGCCAAACAAAAAAAAAAACATTTAACCACACATAATGTGGCAATTATCGCCGCAATTAAGTGTTTGATTAAATGTGAGCGTTGGCTTGCACGACAACGTAGGGCTTCCAGCATACGTGGTGCTCAAAGATGAACAACTTAAAGTTAGCGTGTGTGGTCAAAGTCATAGTTGAGTTGAAAAAAAATTAAATTATAAAACTGTTTGCAAATAAATAGATTATTATAATAGAATAAGCTTTGTTTTATTGCGTACTCAGTTTTTTTTCTATTACCTATACTTTTTGATAAAAATTCGTGTAAAAACTCATGGAAAACTGCACGTTGTTAAAGCATAACTACTGATGAAAAAAAGTTAGCTTTTTTGATCGTATGTTTAAATTATGCTCTGCATAACCATTAATCATTTTCTTATTTATCATTAGTTCTGAAATCCTGAAAAATCATGTAAAAATAGTTTAAAAAATTCAAAAATTTTCGAGTTTAGATTCAATTATCTTCAAAGTACTACTATGAAGAAGCTTTTTAAAATTTCAAATCAGAAATTCCTATACAATATGTTTGCCTGCTACTCGCAGGCTACCTTTCCCTTACAGTTTCCTACTATGAAGAAGCTTTTTAAAACTTCTAAACAGACATTCCTATACAATGTGTTTGCCTGCTTCTTGCAGGCTACCTTTCCCTTCCATATTCTAGCTATAAAGATACCTTTCTAAACTCTAAATGCTTTTGCCTGCTAGGGGTAGGCTTGAACATACCAGTTTGTGGCGTAAATGCTGCTATAGGGAGCCTGCTTATTTTCAAAAATTCAAAATGCCTGCTATGCAATGAGTATTTCCTACCATATTCCTGTGAGTTTTCCTCAAAACTACTACTATAATACTAGTTTCCTTGCATATTTTTTGTCTGGGGGTGTATAGGAATATTAGTATTTGTTGGTATATTATAATACTTAATTCTTGACAATTGGAAGAAAAATTGCATTTACAGTTTTTTGGAAAACTAGTTGTGTAATGGTCTGTATTTTTTTATTCTACATTTTTTTTTTCTAAATATAAAACGGCCTAAAATTTCGATAGCCATTTTCTTAAAACAGTTACTTAATAGAAAAAAACAGAGTGTGCAGTTAAAATCAGTAACCGAGAATTATATAGAATTGATGTATGTCAAAACATTTTCTCGTTTTGTTGAGCAGTGTTTTTTAAAGCATATAATTATTATGTTTTAGTCAAAAATAGATATTTAATGAAAATTTTAATGTTTGACAAATAAATTTATTTACTATAGTCAGTCTTCCGATCGATATGATTTAGTAATTCTCATATACTAATTATTTATATGTTTACTGAATATAAAACTGTTTAGTTAATATCAGATTATTTTTTAGCCAAAATGATTTTTTGTCAAAATTTGATTTTAAATGATATTTGTATTTGAAGTAAACATTTAAAACATTAAATGACAAATTAATAAATAAAACATAATTGAAAAATAAATCAGAGACCAGAGAGAATTTGAAAATTTTGAATAATATTTAATATTGAAAATTTTGTTTTACAAAAAAAAAAATTCAAAAATTCAATATTTCAAATCAAAATTTTTAGTGAATCTTCGATTTTGAATTAAAAAATTTTAAGAATTATTGACACACCTTCTACTATATATTTGTGAATGTTTGTATGTGTGTTCCGATTAGGCGTCAAAACTACTGATAGGAATCGAATAAAATTTTTGCACAATATGTATCTTGCGTCCGGGTAGATTATAGGCTATATCTCGGTGAGATTGGTGGACTGGGAAATATAACCCAAAAATTAAAAATACATTATATCAGCAAATTTAATGATATTTTAGTCAGAGTTATATTTATCCATTCATAACAGTTTCGCCGAATGTGGGCGGGATTGGACAAGTGGGCGTGGCACCCCTATTTCAAGATGGTGCATGACGATAGTTATTACAGTTATTTAAAAATATATTTCAACCCAAATTCTTTAAACTCACCACTCCAAAATTCACCACAACGAAACTCACCACATCTAAACTCACCACATCTAAACTCACCACACCGAAACTCACCACCTTAAAACTCACCACATCTAAACTCACCACACTCGAATTTATCACACAAAAACTCACAAAAACCACACACAAACCCACCACAACACAAACTTCTACTGGAAAAATCTCTACGTGAAAAAATTCTACAGAAAATCATTTTTTGGGGAATAATTTTACGGGGAACAATTCTACGGTGAACAATTCTACAGGGAAGAACAGTTCGAGGAAAAGTTGTTTTTGCAGAGAATTATTTTTGTTTTGGTTACTACATTTACAACACCAATAAAAAAAACGTCCACAGCGAAGCACGGGTTCCTGCTAGTTTATATATAAAATCTAATGGCAAATGAATCAGAGACCCTATTGAAATATAAATGACAATTTCAGAATTTTGTTTAACATTTTTTTTTATTAATCAATATATATAAAGATATATATAGAAAATTTGAAGAATTTGTTTTGTTAGTTTCATGACATTTATCAGTACCTATAATTTAATTGACATTAATTTATTTAATATATTGGAATGCAAACTTAGAAAAATTTTGTTATTTAAAAAAAAAAAATCTCACCGTAAAATGTAATTTAATTCTTGCAACGAATGAAATATTTTTTAATTTTTTTTTATGCATAACAATAAAAAAAAATAAAAAATTCTATTTATTTATTAGTCACTGCTTTAATTTATTCAAAAAATTTTTTTTTTAATAAATCTTTTAAAAAAATCTATTTTTTTCTGCATAACACCAGAGACTAACGATAAACTGACCAATTGGAATAACACTATTTATACAACCCTTCCCCTGATGCAATGTCCTCAAAAACAACCCTAACTATAAATTTGTGATAATACTCAACAGCACTAAATAATCACTCGACTCAAGTCGTCTTAAGTATTAAGAATCACCCTTTAAAACTATTAAAACTCAATACTCAAAACTGCATACAACACAAATTCAACACTCAATTTTGCTATCAACGCATACCAACATCCGCTCAATAAATGCGCTCAACTGATAAGACCACGTGTTGCTTTGTCTGCCATCTCTGTCTAGCCAAACAACACAAACACCAAAGCACCAACAGCTGTTTAACATTGAGTCTCACGTCTCACTCATTTTCATATCAGTTGAGTGAAAGGCATACCAGTTCTTGCTCAGCCACTCAGTTCCTCACTCGTTAACCGAGTTATTACTCGGCTGCCTTTAAGGAATTCCAATTGCAAACGAATAAACGAACCAACGAACGACTATTTGTCCGTCCGTTCCTCTTTTCTTGCTACTGCTGAACAGAGCCGTGCGAGCAGCTTTAGCTTCATTGCAAAGACGTGCGCCACACGATTTCAGTCCGGTTTTGAAATTAACGTTGTACGCAACGTTGAGCCCCACATAGTTCGCGGTGTTAATTTTTAAAAAATAAAAATTAAAAAAAAACACCTTTCTTCAGCAGCCGTCGGTGTTTTTCCAAAGTGATAAGCAACAATTCATTTAAGCCGGCTTTTGTAACAACATCATCGTCGTAATAAAACAAAAAATGTTTTTTACAATAATTTGTTTACATTCGATTCATTAAAATTGATAAAACACTATTGAAAAATTTATTAAAAATTAAACAATAAATAATTACATGACAAAATAACAAGTGTTTGATAAGAATTTTTGAGCAACTATATATTTATTATGTGAATTGTATTTTGTGCAAAATAACTTTTCAATTGTGTAGAACTTAATCTATATAAAAGTGCTGATTATTAAAGTGTAAGTCATTAATATATTATATATGCATTATTTGATTAATTAGCAATTAATGATTATGAAATTATCATAAAATCACTGATTAAAAAGTGTTTAATTTAGACACTTATCGGGGAAATTGATTCCAATTGTTTACTGAATTTGAATATGAAATATTATAATCTTGAAATATGTCATCTTCCATAAAATTAGCAACTGATCATAATACTTTTGACTTATCATAACCCGATATATGGCCAATATTATCGGACCATGATATTGTATACATATTATCATTTTGTTAATTTAAACTCTATTCATTGCATTGAAAATGTATAGATATCAATTATTGTCCAATAATTGTCTCTTATAAATCAAAATATTTTTTTTTATAACAACAAAAATTAACTAGCTTTTTAAGAATCGGTTTCCACTTGGAATTATTTCAATTATAAATATTAATATGTTTCTATATTTTGTTTATATATATTAAAAAACAATTTTTTGATCCGATTACCATTTAGATTACTGTAACACAATTTCCAATCTGGTTTTTATAAGTATAAGATCGATTTTCCTTAAGTATGCTTGAAATCCGGTTGCATCGTAAAGGATGAATGAGTTTGTCATTCATGAATTTGAGTTTAGGCTTACCCTTATCAGGAAATCTAGTTTAAACTAAGTTTAATTAAAAACTGGTTCAAAAACCCAATTAAATGATGTACAAATGATCAAAAAATTATAATGTCAAGCTTTTATCCTGGTTGTATATCATACTATTTAATATTCTCACAGTTTACATAGAGAAAACGAAAACTTTGAAGCATTTAATATTTAAATTCTGGTTTTAACCCTTTAATCGTCATGACCGAGACAGTATTCACTCTAATTAAATAATTTTTTAAATTCAAGTTTTTAAATAATTTATTATAATTTTGTTGTGAGAAATAGTCAAAAATATAGGGTTTAGTGGAGACCTTCTGTACACCTGGTGGCTAAACAAAACAAAAAAAAATCGACAAATGGACTTCGGATTCGTGTTTATCGTACCAAAATAACCCTAAAACCAAAATTCGTATAATAAAAAAACGTTCTATTTCTAACTTGCCGATTAAAGGGTTAATCTGTATTATAATTTTTTAATAGTTTTTATCATATAATAATATATAATAGTTTGGCGCTACAGTCCTGTATAGAACTTCGGCCGAGCTCTCACACCATTTGAGTTGTGCGTGTTATATTTGTACTCAAATTGGTGGGACCTACAGTTTAGTTTAGAGAGTTTTTCATAGGCAATGTTTTACTCTCGTAGGTTTGCCATTTAATGCCGAGAGGTAGCGCGGTATAGAAAAATGTTTCTATGAAAAGATGTTGTTAGCCCCAGTCCAGGCTTGAACCGGGGACCTTTCGGCTCGCAGTCCAACGCATTAACCACTGAGCTACCGCGGCTACCATGCCTTGTATAATATTGCCCTACACTCGTTTTGGTGCAGTAATGATTCCAAAAATGGCATCAGTTTTGTCAAAAAATAGTTTTTGTGAAATAAGCACATTTTTCAATTTCCTATTTTTCTTCTTTTATTTTGAAAATTACAAACAAATTAGTTTATTTATCATGGAAACGACTACATCGATTAAATATTTAATCATCTTAATTAATAAATTAACAGAAAAAACTAAAAGTTACATCAATTCAATTAAATAATTTGCTAAAACGACTATTGAATTAATTGCATTAATAATCGCCGTTGCTGATCACACAACGTTACATCAATTCAATTAAATAATTTGCTAAAACGATTATTGAATTAATTGCATTAACAATCGCCGTTGCTGATCACACAACGCGGCGTCACGATGCGAGCTTGTACCGAATAAACACCGGCCAACAAGCAATCGATGGAATTTTTGTTTGCGCGCATATTATTCTCATTTGGATATAGATATACGTTTATAGAGCTTGATCATTCTCTAAGTAAAGGGTATTTCAATAAGAGCGCTACAAAAGTTTTTTTTAAGGGCCGCTCTTTTGACATTTCTCTTCAGTAAGGTTTGCCATTTCATCATGGAAAGATATATGAGCCAACAACGAGTCGAAATTATTAAAATTTACTACCGAAATTCGAATTCGTATATCTATCTTTCCATCATGAAATGGCAAACCTTACTGAAGAGAAATGTCAAAAGAGCGGCAAGAAGTATGGCGTTGTTTGCTGTCCCTGTCGCTCTACTTTTGTAGCGTCCCATTTGAAAAACCCTTTATTTCGTCAAAAATGGTGATGATGGCAATGGTTGTTATTTTTAGTTATGGTTACAACTTCATCATCAGAAAAATATATGTTATGTACATTAACAGGAATTTATAAAATTTTAATTACCTGAATGAGAATTATAAAGATTGTGAATAACAAAAATACTTTCAAAACGTCAAACATACCAATTAAATAGTTTACTATTTATGCTAAGTCCTTAATATATTTTTGGAAGCAAATCACATTTTTAGCAAATGTGTTTGCTATATACATTAGAACTCGTTGCTAGACCAGTTAATGGTACACAATTATTTATGGTATTTACGACGATTATTTTTTTCTGTGTAGTTATGTAGCGACATGTATCCTCTTTAAATTCGAATTTATGAAAATAAATTACTACTCTTAAAGTTGTAAATTTTAGATTTAATAAAATCATATTTTATATTATAATTTTTAGTTGAGAAATTACATCCATTAATTCTAGTTTGAATTAATCCTATTTTGTTAGAAAAAATTATAGTCAGATCATATTAAATCATTTTTAATTGCTATTGTTGGGTAATAGTTACATAAAATTCAATATCTACCAAACTCTTTAATTTTCTTTTATAGTTCAGTAATTATTTATATATTTTACAATAAGAAAATGCTTAAATCTTTGAGTCTTCTGTACTCTAATTTTAGAAACTCAACAATTCTTTGTAAAGCTTCCTCGTTATAAAGTAATTGTTGTTTCTTTTTTTATTTTTGTCGTTACTCTAATTATGAAAAAATAAAATTCCTGTTAAACGCCATCCTTATCCTATGTCAGATAATTTTTTTTTTTTTATCCACATATGTTGAAAAATTAGCGTGTCTCTGAAATTACATGCGCTTGTCCTCCCATCTGATTTATGTTTAACTCAAATAAAACGAAGACGGTAATAAAGATCGCAGCCAAATGATTAAAATTGCGACAAACCACTTCAACTTGTTGCATATCTCACAAGACGAAAACACACACAAATAACTTGAGAAATTAAGAAAAAAAAGGTACTTAAAGAAGAAACTGAATTCCGGTAGCATAAACGTTAGCGCAGTATTTAAAAATTAATCAAAAAAACATAAAAAAATACTTAAAGGTTCCATTCACATATTAAACTCTCTAAAAATAATTAGATATATTAGATTAAAATCATAGTAAAATGTTATAAACTTTTAATGTTAGAGTTAATGGATGTAATTTTCCAATTACAAATTATAATATAAAATCTAATATAATACAAAATATAATTTCTGAACTATTTTATTTAATCTAAAATTTATAACTTTTTAACCAAGAGTCGTAATTTATTTTCTTAAGTGGGGATTTATAGAGAATACATAGAGAATACAATGCAACTAAAATCCTTTTAAATTTTAAATTAACATTGACATTTTTAAAATTTATTTTGCTTATATGTACATATGGGTAGGTATACCGAATTTCGATTTTTTTCGAGAAAAACACGTCAGTTTTCGAGAAAACATATTTTAATATAATTGAGCATAAAAGCAATATATATTTGGCAAAAAACTTCACTTAAGCTCGCATAAAGTAAAATTCATCCGTAGATGTAAATTTTATGAGCATATGTGGTCGGTTCGCAGGTCACAAAGATCCGATAATGCTATTTTTTTTTGGTACAGCGTATATATATATAAGTAATCTATTGATCTAGCTCTTCTAATTTTTTTGTAATCGTGATTTCAACAGACTGACAGATGGACAGACGGATATCGCTAAATCGACGCAGGAGGTTATGCTGATCAACAATATATATATACTTTTCCATGCCCGGGATGCTTCCTTCTGGGTGTTACAAACGTCGTAACATTGGAGTCATATCTACTGATTTTTGTATAACTAAGAAATTAGGTTCTTAAATTTAATTACTTTAATCAAGGACAAATACCCTTTAGAATATCAGTTTTGGTTCCAAGATATCAATTCGAGTTTCGGTTTAACACACACATTTTATAAGTGTCCTGGTTGCAGTACCGGTCCTTTGCGTTTCCTCATAATAAGTACCTGACAATTTTTCATATTTTCAGTAAATGTTCCTTCTATTTAGGACAAACTTTCTTTAAAATAAATAATATTGAACTTGCCACTATATCAATAAAATTCCCATGTATGTCATATTTTTCGACTATAACTTTATTTTTTTTTTAATTTAGCGCAAAATATATTATTTTAAAATATACGAAAAAAATTAAGTTTATTAAAATTTTTAATTTCGTAGAAATTAATTTCTCAAATCAAGAATAATATTTTTGTGTGGACTATTTTGACCCACAAAAAAAACCATGATTCCGAATGACTTCAAGATTCTTATCAAGACCTCGTCCTTCAATACTGTAGCGCCAAACTATTATTATAAGATGTACCTATAATATATACATATATATTACAATATATTGTATAACATATTTGGTTTTTATAATTAAATAATAGTATATAATGTCACGGTAGCTCAGTGGTTAGTTCGTTAGACTGCGAGCCGAAAGGTCCCATGTTCAAACTTGGACTGGGACTAACAACATCTTTTCATAGAAAACATTTTGCTATACCGCGCTGCCTCAGCAGTCAATGGCAAACCTACGAGAGTAAAATATTGCCTATGAAAAGCTCTCACCCGCCCTTCGGATTCGGCAATAAATTGTAGGTCCCACCACTTTGAGTACCAATGTAACACGCACAGTTCAAAGTGGTGAGAAAGCTCGGACTAAGTATTTTACAGAACTGTAGCGCAAATCTATTAATATTATTTATATAATGTATATGCAACTGAATATATAATTCTATACATGTTTTAACTTTGTTTTTGCAAATCACTCTTAGAGTCCTGCGATCAAAGGTAATTTTTTTGCGATGGACTGTTCATAAATTTGGTCAGATCCAACGGAATTCCATTGAGTTTATTTCAAAATACAAGCTGAAGTATTCTCTATGGAATATCAATGTTCTCAGATAGACAACTCAAGTCTGTGAAAAGTCCAGAATATAAGAAGTTTCTTCATTTATTATGTAGTGCAATCCATATATCTGTTTCAAGTAGATCAAGTAATATTATTTCGTCGTTGTAGAACAAAAAGTCACCAAATACATTTTCAAAATGCCAAATATTCATTCACAAAAATCTTTCTAAATCTGTCAATTTTTAATCGATGATCTCAATTCATTTACCACATGATAAGAAAATGTAAATCTATCAATTGATGTTTCAAATTTAAAAATGCATCATTTACTTTTTATAATATTAATCAACAAACTCGAAAATTAAGTTTTTCATAAAAATGTATTTGGTGACGATTTGTAGATTAAATACTTCTTGATTAATGTATAATTGTTTAGATATAAGAACTATTTTATATAAGATCTATTACAATTACATTTAAAATAGTATACTTCATAATTTCTTCAAACAGAAAGCTTTATCTAATTTTAAGCATACATTTTTCTTGCATATTTAATATAAATATTTTTCACTTTTTTTTCCTAAGATCAACAACCCACCAAACACTTCCTTCAATTATTTTAACCTACTACTGATAATCTGAAAATTTAAAACAGCTACTGAAATTTTCAAAAAATTTGCCATTTATGGTACAACGAACGCAATTCGCTTAGTTTCATCCCAAATGCGAGCGCGACTTTATCAAAAAATTCCAGCAACTCAACTTAAACAACTTTGACTAAATTCTTGCAGCTGGCGCAACACTTTTTCAGACGTGCAACCCGTTGATGTTCCAAGTTGCCTGCCGTCTCTTCGTCTCTGCTTCAGCTGCATCTCATCCTCATCCTTTGAACACAACTTTTGGCGCATCCAAGAGTCGAAGTCGCGCAGTCGTCGGTCGCATAGCTCACATAAGTTGGAAGTTATTTCAACTCTTGTCGTCAACGTCTGCGTTGTTGGTTGTTGTCGACGTTTTTGCCGTTGCTCCTTTTTGTTGCTGGTGTTTATTTAGCAACAGCAACAATACTTCTTCTTCTACCTCATCAAACATGCCTGCAAGCAATTTTCCTCGGGTTTCTTCTTCTACGCTGTTTTGTACTTTGCGGTTGCGCATGCGTCTCGCGTAATTTCTTTCCGTTGTTGCTGCTGCAGCCATGTTGCTGTTGTGTCTTCTTCTGCTGCTGCTGCTTGCAATTCTTAAAACCTTTCTTCCCTTCGTCGCTCTAACTACATGTTACAGCAAACAAAACATGAGTCCCATGCAAATACAATGCAAATAAAAATTCGTTTTTCATACACAAATATTTTGCCTACAACAAATTTACCCAGTTGTAGTAATTCTTAAAGCTTTGAAGTCTTAGTTGCATTTAAATCTTCTGTTCTTTTGGTTTTATTTTGCATTTGAATTATCTTCGTTTATTTTTTACTTTTTTTTTGTGTATTTCGCACTCTTAACATTGTTGCAATTTGTTTTCAGTTCATGTTTAATTTTCTATGAAGAAACTAGATTGTCTTTGAATCCAGCCAAGTCGAAATACCAACTGCATGTCTGTCTATATATGGAGTTATGTCTATCAGCTGTAGCAATAGTGCAAATCGATTAATCGAACTTTTAACGGCAAAATTTGTTTATTTTTTGGTATCTTTTTAAGAGCATTCTTTTTATATTTTTCTATAAATATAAACTATAGATAAAGACAACGATTTAAAAACCTCTATTAGAAAAGTGTCAAAAAATTCGCGATTTATAATCTAAACAATTTTCCAAACTTTGAAATTTGTTGAACTCTATCGTAGCCGCGGTAGCTCAGTGGTTAGTGCGTTGGACTGCGAGCCGAAAGGTCCCCGGTTCAAGCCTGGACTGTGGCTAACAACATCTTTTCATAGAAACATTTTTCTATACCGCGCTACCTCTCGGCAGTAAATGGCAAACCTACGAGAGTAAAACATTGCCTATAAAAGCTCTCACCCGCCGTTCGGATTCGGCAATAAACTGTAGGTCCCACCACTTTGAGTACAAATATAACACGCACACCTCAAAATGGTGAGAGAGCTCGGCCTAAGTTCTTACAGAACTGTAGTACCAAACTATTATTATTATCTATCGGATGAAAAAAAAATAAACGGATAGTTTGTAATCAATACCAGTTCAAAAATTAAATATAAATAAATTTGAATAGAACCCAGTGATATATCTCGGAAACCTTCGATGTCTCGACGCTTTCTCGAACAAGATTCAATAAAAAAAAGTTCGATCTCGTCGCTATATGTCTTTCAATTTATAAAATTTCTCGTACATTAAAATTGAAGTACAAGATACAATATTTAAACATCCCAGTCTGCAGTGTCTCGGAAACCTTCGTTGCCTCGAAACTAACCTTTTTAAAAAAAGTTCGATCTCGTAACTTTATCGCTTCTAATTATAAAAATTTTTCGTACATTTAAATTTAAAGACAAGATACAGTTTTTAAACATTTATCACATATGCATCGTAATATTTTTTCGAAACAGTTTCCAATTTTGATTATTTTTTTCTTCGATATTCCTCCGATTTACAAAAAAAATTCGTACCGAGAAAACTTCCGCAGAATGCATACTACGTAGGTCCAATTTGACGTTCGATAACGTTACGAGAACGGTTCGGATATCATGTGTTTTCTCCATCTATTAACATTTATTCCGCAACGATATCGAAACGAATGTATACTGAGATTTATCACATATTTATTTATCACTAATAATATTTTTCGAAGTAATCTCGAACTTTTTTCACGAATTGTACCGATTTCTAAAAACTCCGACAGAACGCATCGATAACTACCTACGATGTTAGTCTAATTTGACGCTCGATATCATCACGAGAATGATATCGCATTGATCTCGTCACGATATCGAATCGAATGGCATACTGGGAATAGTGAAAAAATGTAATAAAACCTCATAAGTAAGTATACGAGCTTGTCACGTGTGAACATTCTAAAAATTTCGTGCTTGTGTCAGCTTTCGCTCGAATTTCATAAAAATAATTAATTTTAATATGATTTCACGTTTTCTTTGACTTGAACGATTTAAATTCGATTGGAAAACGATTTTTTTTCATATGATATTCGATCAAAATTATATCTAAATCTAGGCAAGCCTGTACCTCGTTTTCATTTATGTTTTCAATTTCGGCTTAGATAAGTCAAGAGGTGTAGCACTTTAAGATGTCGTTTTATAGGAGATATCAAGCCTATTTCCCCCATCGCTGCCTCATTAGAATTATAAATATAATCCTTTCCATAATAAACTTTCCATAAACTCTACTTTTATAATTCCATATTTATACCATTTGTAGGTTTTGATTATATGGTAGGTGCCACACCCTATTCTCCCTCACATTCCCAATTTGGCATAGAGATAAAAAAAATCTACATCATTGACCCCCAGACAAAATTTGTTCCATAAAACTGATATTATAGTAGCAGTTTGTATTTACCATATTTCGCAATGTATTTACCGAAATATGGCAGGAATTTGATATCCATTGAAAAAAAGGAGCAGAAGCTTTTAAGCTAAAAACTGGTATGTTCGCGTCTGCCTCTATCTGACAAAAGCGTTATTTTTAAAAAAAAAATTGAAATGTAGCTTTAAATCCGTCAAATGGAAGGGAAAGGAAGGCAAAAACATTAGTTTGAAATTTTAGTTTTACAATTTTTATAAGGAAGGGAAATATTACATGAAGAAAATCTATATGTGAAAATTGCCAAGGGAACTTTTAAGAAGTTATCGACAGCTTGTTCAACAATCTGTCCACATCTTTTTTGTTAACATTTATTTCACTTCAAAAATGTTCAGTGCCTTTTGAAATTTATTGAATGTGTTTTGTTTTGTTGCGCTGACACAAAGGGCACCCTACATTTGCCTATCATTTTACTTCCTGCCTACCATATCCTTACCCTGCCTGTGTCTAATATTTTGCTTCCATATGTATTGCCTACGATACCTTTGCCTGCCATTTCTCTATCATTTTAGCTTTCATACTATAGCAGGACCTATGCCTAAAACCTTCCTAAAAATTTGATTCCGATAAATATAAACTGCTTGTTATGTCTGCCTATTTGCCCAGTTTAACTATCTAAAAATTCATCTGGGAGGAGCTAATTTTCATGACAAACTCTCTTATGTTGATTGGATTCAATATGGATAATTTTGAGTGAAAACAAGTTATGCTAAATGAAGCCTTCGGGACCCCATAATTTGTGTTTGCATACCTGAAACGAAATCAGGCAAAAAATTCAAATTAGTAAAAAGTCTAGGTCCAAAAAATATGGAAAAATACAAAATTTACAATAAATTATCTGGAAATCCCTATTTCAGAGATATTATAATTTTAATCTGTATTGCCTACCATATGCTACCTTTGCCTGTCATTTCTCTACCAGTTTTGCTTTCACACTATAGCAGGAAATATGTTTCCTTCCATTTTTGCTATCAAAAATTTTGTCTGGGGGAGTCAAATTTCTTAACAAATCAGACTGACAATGAAATTACCCTATTGGATGTGGATAATTTTGATTAGAAACATGTTATGATAAAGACTGACAATGAAATTACCCTATTGAATGAAAAATTCAATGTGGAGAATTTTGAGTAAAAACATGTTAAGCGAAATGAACCCCTCAGGACTCCATAGATTGTTTTTTTTTTTTTTTGTACCTAAAAAGAAAAATATCGAATTACCAAAAAGTCAAAATATAAGAGATCCAATATTATTAAAAAAAAAATAATAAATGAATTTAAATTGTCTGGAATTTCCGATTTCAGTGGTATTAAAAATTTAATACGATAAACCCATTAGGCGTGCTAAATTGGAATCATGAATGAGACTTATTTTTCGTGTTTTATGAGCTCTCCGAAAAAGATTCATAAATTAGGTGTTTAAAGATCACTCACAAATAGACTCTTTTAAGTATCCAATTTAGGAGTGTAGTAGGCTTCTACTGTTTAAATGAATTTTTATCCAATGTTCGTTTTGAATTCGTGATCAAATAAAAATTAGTTTTAATTAATGTAAATTCAAGATACAAAAATGGATTTACTTGAATTTGGTTGTATTTTCTCAGATGTCTGGTCGATGTTGGACTCATTTATGGCACTTTATATATTTTTGAAAAAGGAAAACCTTAGAAAATAGAGAAATTTAGAGTCTCAAAAATATGAAAGTTTTAGGAGTATTTTTTTGAGAAATTTTATGAAGCCGAAAATATATGTTTAAAGCTGAATATTTAAATTTCTACCGCACTATAATGAACAATGATGTCGCACCGAAAAGTACGCCATATTTGGTTACTATTTACTGTTTTTTTTTTACATTTTATTCATTTCTAAAGACTCTTGACAATTTTTAACAAAGCAAAAGTTGTCTCTGGCAAATATGGTTGTCATTATTTTCGTGGCAACATAATGTTAACACATCTTACGACGTATGCAAGATGCTTCATCTTTCTACTGTTGAATGATTCAAAGGAGTATCATCATCACAACTAGTACTCTCTAAGATTGTTATCATTATCACTGTAGTTACATCGAACGTTTTCTGCTCTTTTCTTTATGATTGTTGTGTGTTGACTCCGCTGCTGTTGTAAAATCGCAGTGCATTGTCCTCGTTGAAAAATGATGAAATATTAATGAGCGATCTTAATGGCCAGATACTTGAACATGACTACAAAATACAAAATGTGGGGAAAACATCACCCATATACGTAAGATGATAATTTCAACTTTCACGATGAGCCTTCTTTGCACAATCCAATAACAAGGAAAACAAAAAAAAAAGTTAAACAAAAACAAAAATAACACAAATACTCTCATGGACATTTTTATCTTCTCTCAATTGCCGCAACCTAACCGATCGTTAGATCGACCGATCGAAGTTGCTCGTGCGAGTAACTTATGCTGTGTTATTAATGTTGTGTCGATCTCGATTTTATTTTTATGTTCTGCTTATCGCTCTATTTAGCGATAAGAGTTTCTCATATTTTTCATAGACATTGTCTTTACTTTTTCTGGTAGGCGATCATCGGTTGGCGATCATTATTATTTTAATGTAGTAGTCATAAAATTGTTTGTCGTTAAGCAGCTTCTTGGGTTTTTCTTGTATCTGTCGTTTTATGATTCTATTCTTATCAGTGAGTGAGTTAATGTGTGTTATAAATGAGGATCTCGAATCTCGAGTATGCGTGACGATCATATTTTGAAATATGAGTGAGGTTGACTGACTGGAAATCACAAATTGTCGTCAATTTAAAAATAAAAATAAGATAATAAAACAATTATTATCGATGTGATATTTAATAGATTTCGATCTCGTAATATTATCGACTTGTTATCTTTAACTTTTATCTTGTTTCAAATTTAACGACTGAAAATAATTTGGACCATCCTGACAATACAAGTGATACTTTTTTTGTGAAATATGCTCAGTTAAAATAGCTCCATTTTATAGTAATATCCATCTCAAATATCCTCTGAACAATACAAATTTCTCTTGTTTCTTTTTCCATTCCTACTGATCGTGCTGACGGCGCAAATATCAAGTCGCGCCACTGTGACATAATTGCATCCATCAATTCTTATTTCATAAAGTAAGTCGCCGACAAGAGATGTCTCCACTCACTATTTGATCCAAAAAAAATACGTATATTTTAATTTACGTGTCAAATTAAATCCAATGACTTAATGTGCGCCCGTCGATATTGCAAATGTCCATCATTGATCTTGTGATCATTGACGATCTTTTAGCTGATCGTTGCCGTCGTTGTTGCTCTGTTACAACTTAAAACAACGTTCAAGATATTAAGATTATTAATGAAGCAGACACCCCAGAATAATGTCCACGTTGGACCTGGAACTAAGTGATCAAACCTTTGTACCGATCGATGTACAAGTCGTCGATACGCTTGATCATTGATCAATACATTTTGTTGCCTTCTGCGCCGGTTCGTGGACGAGATACACGGGCACGTAATGTTTCCCAGGCCAGTGGAAATGGTGATCACAATGGTCAATATGATTACTACACAGAAGAAAAAAATACATTAATATTCATTATAAATATTATGTTTTTTAAGCTCAGTATTATCGCGATAAGTTTAGTAATCAATATGAATATCATGGTTTTGTGATAACCATAATCAATATAATAACAATCACGATCAATATGATCGCCATATTCATGATCAATATGCTACCCACAATCAAATAATCACCTTTATATGATCAATGTGATCACCTTGAGTTTATCTCCATGATCAATATGATCACCATTATATGATAAATATGCTAACCATGATCAATAGATACCTTTTATGCACTTTTCCGCCATATTCAATATGATAATCATGACCAATATGGTACCCACAATCAAATAATACCCTTTATATGATCAATATTATCACCATGATCAATGTGATCACCTTGAGTTTATCTCCATGATCAATATGATCACCATTATAAAATAAATATTCCAACCATGATCAATAAATACCTTTTATGTACTTTTCATATTGAAAATTGTGAATAGCACTACCACCATTATGAAATTATTATAATATTCATCATGATGAATATGATCACCATGATCAATATGATCGCCATATTCAATATGATAAACATGGTCAATGTGGTACCCACAATTAAATAATCATCTTTATATGATCAATATTATCACCATGATCTATGTGATCACCTTGAGTTTATCTCCATGATCAATGTGATCACCATTATATGATAAATATGCCAACCATGATGAATAGAGAACTTTTATACACTTTTCATCTTGAAAATTATGAATATCACGATCACCATTATGAAATTATCATAATATTCATCATGATCAATATGATCACCATGATCAATAGGATGTACGATATGGTTACAATGACCACAATCATGTCAGTCACTAAAACATAATATTTATGATGAGCATAGCGATCTTGATTCTTTTTATAGTGATTCCAAAAAAATATTAACATCTTATAATAATGATAACCATGTTTATTATGTTCATTATGCTTACCACGATCAGTATTGTCATTATTATTATGATCATCTTGATGATTAATATGATCAGTACACTCAATATAATTAGAATGATCATTATGACACAGCATGATGGAGACAGGCATGTCGTAGACGTTGTCTTCTTATGCGTGTAACAACAATTTATTTTGTTGCTGCTGCTGTTGTTGCTGATCGGTTGATCATCGTTGCGACGTCGTCGATTCGTCGTGATGCGGCTGCTTACAACTCAACTCAAATTGAATCAGCGTAGAATCTGCAATGCGTCGTCGTCGTCATATGTTATCCGCGACGATCAATCAATTGGATTTTGAATCATCGATTGAGATGCCGTTCGTTCGATCTTTCGTTCGTACTGTCTGTCAGAAAGTCATGTAATACGACATGTTCGTTTGTAGCCGCGTGCGCGCGCACCTTGCGCACATGCGCCAACGAACATGCACGCGCTCCACCAACTCATTTTGTTGTTGGAGGATTGGTTGCCATTCCAAAACCTCAACATCAACGTGACTCCAGCACGTTTAGGCTGGAGCTGTGCATCCGTGTCAGCTGGCAAAAGGAGTGACTGGCTGGCTGTTGCAGCCGATCGTGCGCCGACGATCTTCAAAATAAAATGTTTTCCTTTTTATTTTTTGATCGGTGTGCGATTTATTTTTTATATTTTAAAAGTTTCAACTTAATTTGTTGCTTGTTGCATTGTTCTTCACTTGGCAGAAGTCGCGCATTGATTGCATGACCAGCGCCGCCGATCTTGCCGTTCGACTGCAACGCATGCGCAGTTAATTGATCCAATTAAATGTTTATTTTTTATATATTTTTTCTTTTTTTAAGCACTGCAACTTAAATTAATAAAGCGAAGTGATCGCGACTGTTGATTAAACTTAATGACAGGATGTTTTAGGATGCATTTAGTTGAATTGTAAAGCGATCAGTTGGGAAAATTTATTGCATATTAAATGGGACCGATAGTATATATCTAAGACAATTGAGATGTAGGTACATATTTAGTTTAAATAGCAGATTCAGTTGGGTGTATCTAATCCAAGTGAAACGTTCACTCAGAAAAAAATCACATAAAAATTGGTCAATAGGACAGTTATTGATTCATTAGTATACAAAAAAAAATATTTTCATATAAATACAAAAACAATTTAATAGTATTTTGTAGTATTTAATGCGATTTACATATTAAAATAATAATTTATCCTATTGACTAATATTAATATCAAAAAAACTATTAATTTTATAGTATTTTTTTCTGAGTCTACAAATTATATCAGTTTAGGTTCAAAAAAAAATCTTAAAATGAAATAAAAGTAAATGCTTATTCTAGCACAATCCAACTTCTGCTCAGAATTGTGTTAAAATTTCAATTCTGAAACAGCAAAAACATATTCGATCCTTTTTTTTTGTTCCAGTTTTTTTTTTTAATAAAAATAAGTCGTATTGAAATCGAATACAATTTGTTTAAATTCTGTAGAATGAACACAATTTAATTTTTCTGGTCAACGCTCCTTATTGTTGAAATTAATTTTATTTTCATTTAAAACTTAGTTGTGGAAGTAAAATTTTGTGGGAATTATTTTGTAGGACATTGTATGAAAAACTTGACAAATTTATTATTAAAACATTGCCAAGTATATTTCAGATATTAACAATTGTTATTCGTAAAATGCTATTTGTAAATGCTCAAAATTCACTAATTCGAGTTGAAATTCATAAATTTCATTTAATTTAATTCATTATTTATATCTGAAATTTAAAGTTTCCGTTTTATTCACAATTTCCATTTCAAATTCCATTTGAAATCCATAATTTCCTTTTAAAATTCATAAATGCCATTTTTAATTCATAAATTCCATTTGAAATTCATCAATTCTATTTGATATTCATTAATTTCATTCGAAATTCATAATTTGTATTTCATATTGATAAATTGATATTTGATAGTTCATAAATTCATTTTGAAATTCCTAATTTCCATTTAAAATTCATAAATTTTATTTGAAATTCAAAAATTCCATTTGAAATCCCTTATATCCTTTTAAAATTCATAAATTCCATTGTAAAATTCATAAATTCCATTGTAAAATTCATAAATTCCATTTTTAATTCATAAATTCCATTTTTAATTCATAATTTCCATTTCAAATTTATAAATTCCATTTTAAAATTCATAAATTCCATTTTTAAATTCATAAATTCCATTTTTAAATTCATAAATTCAAATTGAAATTCATAAATTCCATTTGAAATTCATTAATTTTACTTTAAGTTCATTAATTTATATATGATATTGATAAATTGATATTTGATAATTCATAAATTCCATTTGACATTCCAAATTTACATTTAAAATTCATAAATTTCATTTGAAATTGAAAAATTCCATTTGAAATCCCTTATAAATTTCATTTTTAATTCATAAATTCCTTTTTTAATTCATAAATTCCATTTAAAATTCATAAATTCCATTTGATTTCATGAATTCCATTTGAAATTCATAATTTATATTTGATATTGGTAATTTATTTTTGAAATTCATAATTTTGGTTTAAAATTCATAATTTCCGAAATTATATGAAATCCATTAAAAAAATGATTTTATAAACAGCCTAACATTGAATATTTTTCTGCATGTCTTGAATTTTAAGTACACACAGAAAAAATATCGACATAAATATAGCAACCGATATTAATTGCATTTATTAATTAATCTAGCTATGAAATACACTAATTTAATGAAAATATTTATTATTCTTCGTGGAATCAGCAATTACATTTGCTAATATGACTATTTGTACGTCAATGCTGCAAATTAATTAGTCGGCGCAGTTCCAGCAATTCTATTTGCTAAAACTGCGCCAACTAAATAATTTGCTGCATTGACGTACACATATTCATATTAGCGAACGTAATTGATTCAATGAAGAATAACTAATGTTTTTATTAAATTAGTGAATTTCATTGCTGGATTGATTAATGAATGTAATTAATATCGGTTGCTATATTTACGTCGATTCTTTTTTTCTGTTTATAATTTTAAAATGCTAATGATCCTAAATGATCCTAGTACGACATTCATTTCGATATCGTTACGAGATAAATGCGAGATGCAGATAAAATTCACACGATATCAGAGTGATAACGACCGTCAACTTGAGCTTGTCTCGGTTCGATTCAATATCGAAAACATTTTTTTTTTTTTTTGGAATATCTACTAAGATCCACAGTACTCAGACAGACGATATCCATTGTACTGTGAAATCTATTTCCTACAATTTTGTGGTTAATATCACCACGAGCGCCATGCCCAAGCCGGGATTCGAACCCGAGACCTTCAGAATGTCCAGCGCACTACCTCTGGACTGCTGAGGCCGAAAACAATATAATCAAAGTACATATTGTGATATCTATCAATCTGAAAAATATAGTATATTCTCATAAAATTTAATTGTAAAAGAATTTTTTAAAATCAGAAGCATCGAAATCGAACATTTTTATATTGAAATTGGTTGGAAAAAGCTTCTGACTGTGATATTTTTGAAATTTCAGTTGATTTTTTCCTTTATTACACTTGGAAATGAAGTAATCTTAAAAGTGTGTAGATTTGAATAAAGATTAATTTTGCAAAGATTTATTTTTTAAAAACATAACTTATTAACTAACTTAACTCTTTCTTAAAATAAATTAGTAAATACAAAATCATAAACTAATTAATTTACATTTTTTATAATTATAAAAAAGTTATTTAAATAAAAACTTGCAGATAATAATTTTAAATAAATATATTAATTAAAAAATATCATTTTACAACCAATAAACTTTAACATTTACCCCGAAACTACAAAAATTTCGCAATATTAACTAATTATACACTCAAGAAATTAAAAGAGGCACAAACAAAAAGCCAAAACAATTAAATAAATTCTTCGCGTGTTCTCAATTTCAATGCACAGCAATTAAATGACCAAAATGTATATAATTATTTGTGAGCAACACTAAGACAACAATTTTCAAAACTAATAAACAGATTACGCAAAAAAAAACTTAATTCTTGTTAACAAATTTTAAAATTAATAATCAACATAGTACATAGTGCAAGAGGCGCTCAGTTGTAACGAGCCTCATATTAGATGCGCCTGATACAACAACGAGTGACAGACAGACGGGCAGTTAAACAGACAAACAGATAGATGGACAGACAGACAGGTACAAGCGAGCCCAGTCAAAATATGCCAATCTTTGTGCTCTACTCGCGCAAGAAGATGAAAAGGTTGTTGCTGTTGTAAATATTGCTGTGATGTTGATGCCGCTGCTGTTTTTGATGCTGTTGCTATTGCTGCTGCTGCCTGCATTGTATGTTGTTTTTGCGTGTAAACTTCTGACAACTACTTCTGCTTAATTAAGCTGTTTAGTTAATTTATTACAAAATTTTACTAAAGTTTTACTATGTTGTTGTTTGCAGCAACCTTATATGTTGTTGCTATATGGTAGCATCATACGGAAAAAAGAGGAGTAGCCGTCGGTTCGATCAACCGACACTTAATTATTAGTGGCTCGAGAAGGTACAACTTGTTATATTGACACGTTTGGTTGTAGTTTTTGTTATTGCTGTTAATCAATTTTACAGGATTTTGGGTAATGTTGCAACATGGAACGTTTAATGTATTTTATTTGCATTTTATAAAACAGTTTTTATAATCAAACTCAGAGAAAATATGCGTTTTAGTTATAATTTCTGAATGTAAACTAAATAATATGTTTACCAAAAGTATTACAGCCTCAAACATAAAATTACTTAAATCTTATTTCAGACCACCATCTCTTAAATATGCGACAAATACAATAAATACTGATACATTCTTTATAAACTGTTTTGCAATAAGAGTTGAACATATTCTGAATGTCAACTAATTAATATAAATATGTTTACCACAAGTTTTACAGCCATAAACATCAAATAACTTATATCGTATATCAGACCATCATCTCTTAAACATGCGACAAATACAATAAATACTGATACATTTTTTATAAACTGTTTTGTAATGAGAGTTGAGCATATTCTGAATGTAAACTAATTAATATAAATATGTTTACCACAAGTATTACAGCAATAAACATCCAATTATATCGTATGTCAGAGCATCATCTCTTAAATATGCGACAAATACAATAAATACTGATACATTCTTTATAAACCATGCTGTAATGAGAGTTGAACATATTCTGAATGTAAACTATTTAATATAAATATGTTTCGCACAAGTATAACAGCTCTAAACATAAAATTATTTAGATTGTATTTCAGACCATCATCTCTTAAATATGCGACAAATACAATTAATAATGATACATTCTTTATAAACCGTGTTGTAATGTGTTGAACATATTCTGAATGTAAACTAATTAATATAAATATGTTTCGCACAAGTATTACAGCAATAAACATCAAATTAGATCGTATATCAGAGCATCATCTCTTAAATATGCGACAAATACAATAAATACTGATACATTCTTTATAACCATGCTGTAATGAGAGTTGAACATATTCTGAATGTAAACTATTTAATATAAATATGTTTCGCACAAGTATTACAGCAATAAACATCATAGTAGATCGTATATCAGAGCATCACCTCTTAAATATGCGACAAATACTAAAAAGTGTTGCAAGCATAATATTATTTAAATTAACTTTTTATTTTGCCAAACGAAGTTATGTTTGTTTTGAAATATAATTATGATAAAATGAACTGAGTTTGCCTTCGTTATATTAAAAAAATTGCATAAAACATAAATGTGAATATTTCGTGCATATTTCCGGCAAACACAGAGATAAATGGAATATTTTGGGAAATAGGTTTAACAATTTTGTAGAATTTTAAAGGCAGATTCACGGTATATTTTCGGAACGTGCTGAAAACAGACAGTATGTGATACAAACGCTGCGTGTATCAAAAACCAAATCACCAAATAAAACATGATATGTCATTCAAAATGAGCATTACTAAAATGTTTTTTTATTTTGTGCTCGATACATTTATTCAACACTGACTTGTAAGTATTTTTTCAATGATGTTTCACACACGTCCTACTGATAAGACTTATATTAAATTAAAACCATAACATATTATATTTGCTGATATATCAGAGTTACTAATAATGACATGTCATAATTATGTTAATTAATGAATAACGTTAATTTTTTTTCTAAAATTGTTCTATTTTTGTTTTCGTTTTTTTCTTTCATTATATTTTCAAGATTATATTATTTTTAAAAATGAATAATAAATTGTATTCATTCGTTAATATTTTATACTGATAAGCTTTATTTAATTTACTAATAGATGAATATATATTTATTATATTTAAACGAAAATTATTACAAAATGAATTGTGTTTGTTAATATTTAATCGTGTTTAAGTTTGAGGCTTATCAATTTGATGCGCCATTTGCTTGAATATAATGTTCAGTCCCTCGTATTTTCAGCACCTCTCATGGTAAAACCTATCAATCTGTGCTACTATATTGAAGTTGTTTTCGGGAATACCCAGTTGTTGTTACATTATATGGAGCAATACTGAAATTTAAAAACAAACGTTTTATTTTGTTGATTTTGTAAAATAAATAATAAATTTTGTTAACGTTGTTATCGATGTCATTGCAGACTTTGGTTGCTTGTGATTAATAAAATACGATAATTAAATACAAAATATATTAATTGACAAAACAAAGAATACATTTATAATATTCCTAATCTCTGTGACATTCATTGGCTTTAATTAGCTTTATCTATTGCACATGTTTGTGTCAATCTTCAATTGAATATTGTACCATCCTATATTTGACAATTCCCCACATCTGCAAATTTCATATAGCATCAGTAAAACATTTAACACACTCTACTTCCCAGTCCTATCAACTACTGTCTATGTCTATATGTCGCCTTTATAAATGTTACAACAGGTAACTACTTCTATATTGTACAATGTCCTTCTGTCCTTTCGCATAGAACATGACTGACACATTACAAGCCTGTTGCGGCCAACCTCTTACAAATCCTTGCTGTGCTGGTCAGTTGTCCTCAAAAACATTGGCTTCAATTAAATTTTGAAAAGTAATTCATCGTAGATTTCAATTGGTTTGATGTTGTTGTACTTTGGTTTGATTCGAAATCGATTTTAATTAAAATGTTTTTGCAAATTTCTTGGTATCGTTTTATTTGATACTTTATAGGTTTCGAAATTGCTATAGTTATTTTTACTATAGTGCATATGTCGTCATTGTCGTAGGTTCGGTATTGAGTAAATTATATGCAAATATTTGTTATTTGCTTTATATACTTTGTAATTATATTCATGGTACAGAGAAAAATATTTGTTTGCAACAAACTAAATATGATTTATGCAATCTTAAAACGTTGTTACAATAATTTTTAGTTTTTCGAAAATTTTTATTAATAGCAGCAAACGACAAAAATGTTTCCTATAGTCAACCTATACATCAATTCTATATAATTCGAGGGTGATGATTTTGACAACATACTCTGTTTTTACGTATCGTTTTCAAGAACATTGCTTTGGAGTTTATGGCCCTTTCTTTTTTACAATATAAAATATAGTCTCTCACACATATTGTTTTCCTAAATTCTGTAAAAGCAGTTATTTTTTGAATTGTCAATACTAATTATAATATACCAATAAATGCTAATATTCCTATATGGACATTTCCTGGGGTTCCGGACGGTACATTCGTACGCTTAAAACTTTAATATCTCGCAGGAAAATTAATGAATTTACTTGTGCAAGTGGTATTTCAATTGGACTAAACATCTGCAAAATATTAGAGAATTCTAAATGGTAATTCAAAAGATATAAATTAAATAGTGGTCGTTCTGGACGGAACAAAAACAGAATTGCATGTCGAGGTTCATATGGCAACTCCAAAAATCAACGAATTTTGCATATAAATTATTTTTTTGAATTATTTTAGAAAATAACTGAAATCATTTGCTTTATTTATATATTTACAAATTGTTTCCAAAATTTATAGTTTTAGCATAATAAATCACAGAAATTTCCAAACGGGACATTCCGGACGGGACAATTTTATTTTTTCTAAAAATACTTTTTGCGTACAAATTATTTTTTTGGATAACTTAAATAGATAGCTGACACAATTTACTTTATTTCTGTATATGTACACTTTATTCCTAAAGTTTATAGTTTTTTCGTAATAAATCATAGAATAATTCCGGACGTTCTGTATGAAAATTTGCACTAAGATTTTTTTTTAAACATAATTTTATATCTGACTATATTAGTAATCATTATTACGAAATAAAAAGGTTTATATTTTTTTCCTATTTGTGAATAAAGGAAAAATACAAAGTATGACAAAATTAAGTATGTCATAAATTATAATGGCATTAATCTAATTTATCCGATCAACATACTTTCTAAAAAGTGTAAAAAACACTTAAAATGTTTTATAATTGAACTAAATTTATTACTGAAAAAATATGTTTGTTTTTTGCAAAATCATCCAATAATAGTTGATTTCTATCATTTCTGATTTATACATGTTTCAATTTTCGAAAGAAACCTCTTTCAAATTTTAAATTTCATCGGTTTTGCATGTTCCAGACTTTGATTATTCTATACAAAAACCAAAAAAAAGTATTTGAATTGTTTTCAATGCGTGCAAGTTCTGTGAACGGTTTCAATTCGATTTTAATTTATTTGATATACAATTTTTTGTATTGAGAAAACGAATTAAAAATCTATGCAATGAGAATTTGCATACGAAATCGATCGAAAGCTGCATATTACAATGCTGTTATTTTAATAGCCGAGCCATTTAGTATGCAAAATTTTATTCAATCGCATAATCTAAAAATATATTCATTATTGAAATAATAAATGTTTTTGAAGTCTAGAATTTTAAATTCCGTAGGAGATTCAACATGATAATAACAAAATAAAATGAAGAATATAACATAAAACTCTTCATTTTAAAAATATAGCAATATTAATTTATTAAACCCTAGTAGAAATGTTACCCTATTAAAAAAGACATGATCATGTTTGTAATGTAACTGGTTAGATTATGACAAGATAGAAATTATACGCTGAAAAATAAATTCATCAGTATGATTTATTCATTAATATTATGAATTTTTTCACCAGTTTCATCATATTGATACCAACGTTCATTAAATGACATATTGATGGATATATTAATTATACATATGAAATTATTCGTACTATCGAACATAATAGTGAAGAACAAAATATTCAATACAATGAATTTGAATCGTCATATTGATGAATTTGTTCATATTATTTATGAATATAATATTTTTTTTACAAATTTTTGAAAAAGATAATAATTTGAAAAAAAGTGTTTTATTTAAAATATCGTCACTGTCATGCCAACGGGACGAATGTGCATTTTTAAAAATGTTGGGAAATCAAATTTTAAAGTTTGAAGTGCTTTAAAAATTAGAAAAATTTATATTTTCTTTATTTTTGTCTGTTATTTTAGTTTATTCATCAATTATTATAACGTTTAAAAAATGTATTTAGATTTGGACAACCTACTGAATTATATATACGGATTTTGTGAGGCTGTATCCTGATCAAAACGCAAATATTTTTGTTTTTTATGATATAACTTTTTATTAGTGCAAGATAAAATAGTAATGTGAAGGCATTTATTGTTTGTTTTTAAAGCACCTATCGATCTGCATTATTAATTAAAAATATTTTGTTAAACATTAATTTGCCATTTGTTATTTGCAGGAAAAAATGACTGGCAAAATATTTTTAAATAATGATGCAGTTCCATAGGTGCTTTGAAAACAAACAATTAATACCACAACAGCACTATTATATCTTGCACCAATAAAAAATTATAGCAAAAAAACGAAGAAATTTGAAAAATTGAAAATCTTGTCATGCCAAAAGGGCGAATATTTTCATTTTTTGCTATAACTCTTTAATGGTACAAGATAAAATAGTGATGTAAAGGCATTTATTGTTTGTTTTTAAAACACCTATCGATCTGCATCATTAATTAATATGTTGTATGACATTGTTGTCAAACATTTATTTGCCATTTGTTATTAGCAGGAAAAAATGTTTGGCAAAATAATTTTTAAATAATGATGCAGATCAATAGGTGCTTTGAAAACAAATAATAAATGCCTTAACACTGCTATTTTATCTTATACCAATAAAAAGTTATGGCGAAAAAACGAAAAGATTCGCCCTTTTGGCATGACAAGATTTTCAATTTTTCAAATTCGCCCTTTTGGTTTTGTCTTTTGTGACTAGAAATACCCAACAAAATGACACCCGATTTTGGCACAGCATACTTGAGGATAAACTACATTCAAAAATGTAAAAAAACGCAAATGGCATGATAGTGACGATATGTTTTATTTAAAAAAAAAACAGAAAAAAAAATCTAAAAAAATTATCTGAATTTTTTTTTTTTAATATTACGAAAACAAAATTTACAAAAAAAAAACGAAAAAAAAATAATTTCGAAAAAAAAAAATTTTTGATAATAAAAATATTTCAATACAAATTTATATTTTTTATAAATATAACTTTTTATTAATAAAAAGTTGTAATTATAAATAAATATAGCGTCGGTAGCTCAAGGTTAGTGCGTTGGACTGCGAGCCGAAAGGTCCCAGGTTCAAGCCTGGACTGGGGCTAACAACATCTTTTCATAGAAAAAATTTTATATACCACGCTACCGCTCGGCAGTAAATGGCAAACCTACAAAAGTAAAACATTGCCGTTCGGATTCGGCAATAAACTGTAGGTCCCACCACTTTGAGTACAAATATAACACGCACAGCTCAAAATGGTGAGAGAGCTAGGCCTAAGTTCTTATAGGACTGTAGAGCCAAATTATTATTATATTATATTATAAAACATTTTTCTAATTTATGCATGTCAAGCAACATTATATAATTAATAACATACAACAACTACTTGAGAACTGAGAAGTACAACAAAATATGAACGAAAAATAAATATTTTGATTGAAAATTGGTTTGATGAACAAATAAAATAAAATATGTTATATTTTATTCTTGTTAATTAATATGATGAAACGTATTCTTTACATACAGTTCATCATATTGAAGAACACTTTTTCGACATTTACCAAACGTTCATCATATTTATGATCGCATTCATAACATTGATGTCGTTAGTCATTAATATTATGAATGATTCCTCAATATAATGAATCATGGTTTGAAGAACGGAATTCATCAATATGATGTACATTTTTTTTCTGTGTAGGATTAGGTAGAAATGTATGGTACAAAATTAATCGTTATCGAAAATACATTTTTTTACCTTTTCCTATACATCAAAAAAGCGTAGAATGTATCGGGTTTGAGTTACCGATCTCGCTAAAACTCATATTTATTTTAAGGTTATAGAATAAAGATAAGTTATCATTATTTTGGATAATTAAATAGAACAGTTAGTAAACTAAATATAAAAAATATTTTTATATATCATTTAGTACTCGTCGTGGCGCATTAGTTGGTTTATTAGTCATCGATACTGGGTTCAAAACACAAGAACCTTCGTAAAAATTGTGCTAAGGATGGGAAACTAATTATTGTTTTTTTTTTTTACTTTGTCAGAGACCAGAGACATGCTACATGATGAACATAATCTGGCCATGATTAATATCTTCCCTAATAATATAAATATCTATTTCTAAAGTTGTCTTGTGTAGTGTAATTTTTTTCAGTAGAGCTTTTATTTTCAATGACATAATAAATATCGCGCTACAACCTTTTTCCAACATTTTGATGGCAGATATTTATATAAACCATTTTTTTTTTCACCAACAACAAAAACAATTTTCTTACAATGTGCTGATTGGATAAAAAGGCTGTCAAGCAGCCAATCAAAAGACTGCATTATTTTTATTGTGATATATATTTTTATTTTTAACTTTGAGATAAACGACAGCCCAAGTGTCTGAGTGAATTAGTTGGGCGCGAACGCGACGACACCCTGATGTCGTCGTAAAATACAGCAACAAATTACGCAGCTGAACTAATTTTAATGCACACTCGTGGAAAAATATTTATAAGTCGCTTAAAATATGCGCATTCAATTAAATATAATTTGAATTAAACTCAGGCAATGCATTGAAAACCCTCGTCACAAAAATCAAAAATAACAACTTTTGTACTATGAGGTTGCCTTGCATATTTTGTGCACTGGCCATAAGTAATGCAGTTTAAAAAAATAATTCAAACCAAAAAAAAAAAAGACACACACAAAAAAAAATATCCAAGTGGGCGCCATTTAAGTACCAACAATCTGTATGTCTTACCGTTTACTGGGGCACAAATATTGTTACTCCATGTTGTTTTAAACATATTTTAACTTGTTCGACATATGTTTAACCTGAGACTAAAACCAATAGACAAGCGACTGAACGACAAAGGGACAGACAGACGTACGGTAATCGATTAATGTACGAACATAAAATACGATGGAAGGATAGAGCAACGAATACAGTGACATCCGTAAGTATACATATGCGAAGAGTATTTTATAAATTTGAATAAAACGTCAAATGAAATAGTAAGAATGGCCATATGGGAAATTTTTGAGTTGCGAAATTTTCATAGTGTGATAAAATTAGTCACAATCAACGGATCATGCCCATTTTCAATACCAGAAAGCGTAGGTATATAAATAATGTAATTATAGACTTTCATTGCTCTAGCACTTGTAGTTTTCCTGTAATCGTGATTTCAACAAACAGAGGACATACGGGCAACGCTAAATCGACGCAGGAGGTCAAGAATTATTTAAATAATCATATTTGTTTTGTATACTTTGTTTTTCGGAATTTAATTTCACATTTTACTATTTTTTCAAAACACAATTTATAAAACATGCGTTTTTCTGGACATTGTAACATTTGAAGTTATTTTATTGTGGTTTTAACATAAGGAAACATTTTTATTTTGCTTATAATATCACTATCATGCCAAAGGGGTGAATGTGCAATTTTTGACATTTGCGTTTTTTTACATTCTTGAATGTAGTTTATCCTCAAATATGCAGTGCCAAAATCGCGTGTCATTTGGTTGGATATTTCTAGCCACAAAAGACAAAACCAAAAGGACGAATTTGAAAAATTGAAAATCTTGTCATGCCAAAAGGGCGAATCTTTTCGTTTTTTTCGCCATAACTTTTTATTGGTATAAGATAAAATAGTGATGTAAAGGCATTTATTGTTTGTTTTTAAAGCACCTATCGATCTGCATCATTAATTAATATTTTGCCAAACATTAATTTGCCATTTGTTATTTGCAGGAAAAATTGTTTGTCAAAATATTTGTAATTAATAATGCAGATCGATAGGTGATTTGAAAACAAACAATAATTGCCTTTACATCACTATTTTATCTAGTACCATTAAAGAGTTATAGCAAAAAAAACGAAAAGATTCGCCCTTTTGGCATGACAAGATTTTTAATTTTACCAATTTCTTCGTTTTTTTGTTATAATTTTTTATTGGTGCAAGATAAAATAGTGGTGTAAAGGTATTTATTGTTTGTTTTTAAAGCACCTATCGATTGGCATCATTATTTAAACATTATTTAAACATTTAAACATATTTTGCCAAACATTTTTCCTGCAAATAACAAATGGCAAATTAATGTTTGATAAAATATTTTTAATTAATAATGCAGATCGATAGGTGCTTTAAAAGCAAACAATTAATACTTTTACATTACTATTTATCTTTGGCATGTCAGTGACGATATTATTTTGTGGTACCACACATATGCACATCACTGTATCATACTAAATACCATAATAAAAATGGTGAAAAAGCTGTTTTTAAAGACATACCGCACCGAAATGGCATTAGATCTTAAGAGGGGAGTCTTATTTTGTCAGGCTCATAGTGTGAGTCTATTATTGTAAGACTCTTATAGTGTATTCAATATTACAAAACGATTATTTACGTATATAGTCATCAAGCATTTGCACGACGATGGTCGGCCGGTCTTTGGTGAAATATCGGTTTTTGGGATTTCAGGGCTTGACTCATTATTGATTTAAATGCAACGAAAATTGTCGATAGTTATGGTCATAATTTAAATTCCTAAGCTGCGCAATCTTAAAGCACGATTTTTCTACATTTTTCTAAATAATAAATTATTTAAAATGTCCATTATTATATGGCAGTAAATTGACTAAAATGTTGACCTATTCATTGTCATTGCATCTCAGAAAAAAATCTTTATAAATAATAGTTTTTTTACTATTAAAAATAGGCAATAGTATAAATTATTATTTTTATCCAAAAATACCATTAAATACTACAAAATACCATGACATTTCCATTGAGTTTATATGGAAAGATTTATTTTTTGTATACTATTAAATCAATAATTGTTCCATTGACCAATTTGAATGGGATTTGAAGGATTTTTTTCTGGGTGTATAGGTAGTATAATATTAAAATATATATATATATATTATAAGCCGCTTATAATGTGGCTTTTGTATTTTGTAATATGTTTAGTTAGCTCTTATTTGTTGGTTTATTTTATCTATGTGAGAAGGATTTTCCTAAATTTACTCTTTCAATATTCTCAAATATGTTTGTTGTGTTGTGTGCAAAAATTGATTAAATTAATTTCCTGCATATGGAAAACTCACTTCCTGTCGACGAGTATCCTGCGATTGTTCGTCCATTGAGTGCTGGCTGGCCATTATTCTGCTTTTATAGAAAATATTATTCATTGTTTAGTTTTTAAGCTGATTTGATGTTGTTTGTTTGAAGATAAATTTAATTTATTTTAGGTTATATTATATTTTTGTCTTCTATTTTTTTGCAGTTCGTTTGAATAAATAATGCGATTTTGTACAACGTTGACGTTGATGTTGCATACGACAGATTAGAGGAGAACCTCGTAAAATGTAAGTACAAATTTGAATTTTTTTTTTACTAAGATTCGAACTCAAAAAATATATCAGAAAATGGAGGAAATAATAAAATTTATGATGGAAATGAATGAACCAAGATTTTATGTAATTATTAACGTAAGTGTTCATTAATGTGATGAATCGAATTATTCGGAGGCACTTCGTTAAATTGATGAAAACTAATTCAGGCATTAATGCATGTGTTCATTAATTTGATGAAAACTTTCATTAATTCATCTTTTTTTAATTTATTTATAACATTGCTATTTCTAGTCATTAATATTATGAATGCAATTAATCTTTGTTTGTTTAAGAACAACATTTTTCATTATGATGTACATGTTATTTATGCGTTCTATTATTGTTAATGTATGTTTGCATTAATGTGATGAATCGTAGTCATCGCAGGCATTTTGTTAAATTTAAATTATTTTCTAGTCATTCATAAAATTGATGAATTGATAAATTCAGAACATTGCTTTGGCTTTGGAATCATTAATATTATGAATTGTAATGTAATGAAACGTAGTTTAAATAACGGCGCTTCGAAATAGCCCCCAATGTTATTTCTTATGAAATAATACACACAGAAAAAAATACTATATAAATAATAGTTTTTTTACTATTAAAAATATTCAATAGGATAAATTATTATTTTAATCAGAAAATACCATTAGATACTAGAAAATACCATGACATTGCCATTGAATTTATATGAAAATTTTTATTTTTTGTATACTATTAAATCATAAATTGTCCTATTGACCAATTTTAATGGGTGTACCCAAAGACGTATGAAAAATGTTGGGGGATATTTCATAGTGCCTAAATAACAACATTATTTAGTATGTTGTACAAATTATCTACGTATTTTTAATTATTAATGTAAGTGTTCATTAATGCGATGAATCATAGTTTTCGCAGAATTTAAATACAATGTTTCAGTTATTTATCAATTTTATGAATTTTCGGTTTTTTAGTCGTTAATATTATGAATTATTCTGCTATGTAATGAATGATAATTTCAAAAACAACATCTTTTAGTATGATGTACAAGTAATTTATATATTTTATAGTAATTAATGTAAGTGTTCATTAATGTGATGAATCTTAGTTTTCGCAGACAATTCGTTCAATTGAAGAACACTTTTGTAGTCTTTCATTAAAATTATGAATTAATTCATAATATTGTTACATACATGTTTGTCATTAGTTGTTCTTATATATATACAATAAATCATGTCTTGAAGAAAAACATTCTTTTCAGTATGATGTATATCATAAAATTATCAATGTAAGTGTTCATTAATATGCTGAGTCATAGTTTTCACAGACACATTGTCATGATCACTTTTAATGTCATTCATTAAAGCGATGAATAAATTCATAACGTTAATTTTTTAGTAATTAATATTATGAGTAGTTATTAGTATTATGAATTGTTTTTTATCATGGTTTGATGCATGAAAGCCATCAATATTCTGTAGACAGAAGAATTATAATAGATTTCAATAACACATAAGTCTGCACGGAAAAAAAAGTACATACATCATATTGATGAATTCCGTTCTTCAAACCATAATTCATTGTATTGAAGAACCATTCTTAATATTAATGACTAACGACATCAATGTTATGAATGCGATCATAAATATGATGAACACTTGGTAACTGTCGAAAAAGTATTCTTCAATATGATGAACTGTATGTGAAGAATACGTTTCATCATATTAATGAACAACAACTTCATATTGAAGAATGCTGTTCATCAAACCAAATTTCAATCATAATATTTAAATCGTTATTTTTCTCGAATTCTTTTTTTATTTTTTTGTAAATTTTTTTTTTCGAAACATTTTTTTTTTTCGAATTTTTTTTTTTCGGAATTTTTTTTTTTTTTTAAATGACATTTTGCAAATAAAAATATATACAACTTTTTTTAATTATTTTCTAAAAAAAAAATTTTTTTTATTAAAAATTCGTAAAAAAAATGTATTCATAAATATTATGAACAAATTCATCAATATGACGATTTAAATTCATTGTATTGATTATTTCCTTCTTCACTATAATGTTCGATAGTACCAATAATTTCATATATACATATAATGAATGTATTCATCAATATGTCAATGAACGGTGGTATCAATATGATAAATCTGGTAGTTGGTGAAAAAATTCATAATATTTATGAATAAATTCATCATATTGATGATTTTTTTTCTGTGAATATTTAATATTTTAGGAATTTATATTATTTGTATTTCTCTTATCGATTGATGAGAATAAGCAAAGAGAAAAAAGTTAAATTTTATTTTTTTATTTTCAATGATACATAAACTATATTTAATCATTTAATTTGTAGTGCTTACTTTCTTTATGCCGCATTCATGCGTTTTGCGTCCACCTTCGCAGCGGCAACACCATTTCGCATATTTCAAAAATTTCTCAGTTCCGGCAACACCTACATCGACCTGGCAGCTAACAACAACTAAAACACAGCGATGGCAACAATAATCATTGCAACAATCGTAAAATCTATGCGCGCAACAACAACGACAAAAACAACTGTTGGTGTGCTCCACCTTTTTCGCATGTTTATTGGCAACATAAACCGGCAACACATTGTGTGCGGCATTAAAAATCAAAATTTCTAACCTAAGGATGTAACAACTACAACTACAACAATTATTATTATCATTATTATTATTGTTTGTTGTAATAGTTGTGGTAATAAGCATTTGCTGGTTGTTGCTGTTTTTGTTTTAATGTGAGGTGCGATGCTGCGAGCGGCAACATGTGTCTTTATTGCTTGCTGTTGCTAGTTTGATGCTGCGCATGCGCAACATTTCAACAAGCGTTGTCTGTTGCTATTGCTAATGCTGCCTGCAATAAAGTTTCAAGAAATCTGTCTTTTTTTATGTTGTTGCTGTTATTTTGGCCAAAAAGTCGGCCGCGTGTTTTTCATTGTGGCAACGCGAAGATGGCCTCAAAACTTTTATAGACGCAGTCGAATTTTTTTTTTTTGTTATTTATGTACTGTTCTTGTGCAACTATTGCGCTTTTATTGTTGTACTTAGGATGATGTTGTTGGTTGTGTAGTTGTTGCTGCTGCTGCTTTGGCAGCAACACTGCGCGTGCGCCTTAGAAAACCACTATGTAACAAATTTCCAAATATTTTCTATTTTGAGTTTTAATCATGGAGCGCAATGTACCGAAATCAGAATTGAACTTGTTTAGATTTTTGGAACCGGAATCGGAACCGGTATTTTAATAACCTTGCATCCAGAACCAGAATCAATATTACAAAGAGTTTTAGTCCCTGTCAAGGACCGCAAACAACCGGAACCGTTTCGATTTTTGGAAACGGAATAGTTTTAAAAAAAAAAGTGTAGAACCGAAATCGGAACCCATATATTTTTTATGGTTGGAATTGGGACCGCTATTTTAAAAATCTTTGGATTTTGGGTACCGGTATTTTAATAATTTTGAAACCAGAACTGATATTCCAAAGGGTTTTAGTACCTGTCAAACCGGAACCGTTTCGATTTTTGGAACCGGAATCAGAACCGTTATTAAAAAAAAGTATGGAACCGAAATCGGAACCCATATTTATTTTATGGTTGAAATCAGGACCTCTATTTTAAAAATCTTGGAACCAGAACCGGAACAGATATGTCAAAGACATTTAGATTCTGCTTTTAAACAAAAAATTTGTAATGTTATGATTAAAATATTATAATATTTGATATTTTAGTTTCTTTCAAACAAACAAAAAATTTGAAAATAACATCACAATGACGTCATTTCAAGAAAACTCTTCGAAACAGCACTGATTTAATGATTCTTATATAAAAACTGGTACTTTAATCGTTTGTGTATTGAAGTTAGTAAGTTTTCTGAAAATTATAGTCGGTCTAAGCCGACTTCATTTACTGCTGGCAATATGAAATAAAATTTAGCCGTAAGTGTTACATGAAATATTTGAACATAAGTGGGCGGGTCACAGATCACAATCGATCGATCAATCCCATTATTAATAACGGACAGCGTAAACATATAAGTAATCTGACTTCGGAGTTTCATTGATCGCGCTATTTCAGTTTTCTTGTAATATTGATTTAAACAGATAGACGGACATTGCTAAATCGATTCAGAAGAACACACTGATCAAGAATATCTGGGTGTAACAAACGGATGACTAAACTGAATATAACTTTACCTCTTCACTGCATATACCTTCACTCTTTGTCTAGGGTATAATAATTCATAAACATTATTCTGATGACTTAATTCATCAAATGGCTGAATGACTAAGAAGTAATTGAGATGTGCATCACATTGTTGAATTTAATTCTTCAAATTATGATTCATTATATTGAAGAATAATTTATTATACTAAAGATTACAAAACATCAACGTTCATAGAAAAAAAAATCTTCAATATGATGAATTTATTCATAAATATTATGAATTTTCTAACCAACTACCGGATTCATCATATTGATATCACCGTTCATTAAATGACATATTAATGAATGCATATACAAAATATTCAATACAATGAATTTGAATTGTCATATTGATGAATTTGACATAATATTTTTTCAAAAAAAAAAAAATTGTATAAAATAATTTGAAAAAAATGTGTTGTAAAAATTTTATTTAAAAAAAAAAAAATATCGAAAAAAAAATTGTCAAAACAAAATTTTTTGTCGAAAAAAAAAATGTTTTTGAAAAAAAAACATTTTTCTTTCAAAAATATATTTTTTATAAATATAACTTTTTATTGATAAAAAGTTGTAATTATAATAAATATATTATAAAACATTTTACTAATTTATGCATGTCGAGCAAGCATTATATAAGAAATAACACACAAGAACTACTTGAGAACTGAGAAGTGCGGTGAACGAAAAAAAAGATATTTTGATAGAAATTTAGTTTAATGAACAGCGTTCTTCAATATGATGAACATATATGTTGTATTTTATATTTTGGTTCATTAATATGACGAAACGTATACTTCACATACAGTTCATCATATTGATGAACACTTTTTCGACAGTTACCAAGCGCTCTTTTCTAACCTAAGTCTTAAACATTTCCAGAACCTAAATCAAAATGGTTACCTAGTGTAGTTCATCGCAAAGTAACTGTTGGGTGGAGTAGGCGAAGAGTTAGGACAGGAAAATGTATTTGGAAAAGTCATCCATACCAACCATACACCGTCTGTACCACTGAGGCTTTCTGACTTTTTGTTCTTGTTATTGGCTCTATTGGTGCCTTTTAGTAACGCCTCTATCTATTGTATGCGATCTAGTTTGGTCTTCCATCTCTTTTTCTTTTTATTTTTTTTTTTTTTTGTTTGCATCATCTATGTCTTCTTGGTTTAAAAAATCACAGGGAGTGCGCGCGCAGTTTGTTGCCTAGTTTAGTTGCTGTGGCTTTTTGGTTTTGGCCAAAATATATGCGAGATCAATCTGGGCTGTGGTGCAGCGAGCGAGCGCTCGATTTAAGTAGAATTTAAAATAGAGTTTCGGTGGCGTCGGCGGCGGCGGCTGCTTTGCCCGTTTGGGAAGAGTAACGGTTTTGTGTAAAATGTTTAAATCGATTTTAGATTTTGCAGAATTGCACAAATGGTATTTTTTTTTCCAGAATAAATCAAATTTTTTAAAGGAACAGCAATAGAGCTAATATTAGGTAATTCGTATATTATAAATGATATACAGTACCTATATTCGATATACGAGGCAGGATTGATATACATCCAGAAAAAAATACTATATAAATAATAGTTTTTTACTATTAAAAATAGTCAATAGGATAAATTATTATTTTAATCGGAAAATACCATTAAATACTAGAAAATACCATGACATTGCTATTGAGTTTATATGAAAAGATTTATTTTTTGTATACTATTGAATTAATATTTATCCCATTGACCAATTTTAATGGTATTTGAGCGAATTTTTTTCTGGGTGTACCAATCGAGTAACATTTTTCATATAATTTGGATCGTCTAAAGATATTCTCAGATGTATTAAGATTTTTGTAGCTAAATAATTGAAATGCAGTTGGTGGTGCATATTGTCTACAACAATTCATTTTGTATTTTATTCTAAAATATACTATTATGGTAAAACCCTCAATTTCGTTTTCAATTGTGCATTTTATTGGACATGCAAATTACGTAGCAAATTTTGTCGTAAAGTGGAAACGTACCGTTCACAAATATATGAGAATCTATAAATAATAACAAAAAATACTTTATCGCCATGTTCGTGTGGTTTAAATTATATATTTTGTTATTGTTAAATTGTATTCATTGTTGTTTTAAAATTAACATATTTGTCTGTACTTTATGACAAAAACACTTTATTTAGTAAAGCAAACAACAAATTGTATTTTTTTTTTTTTTTGTATAAAGATTAAAATAAAATATTTTTATATATTTTTTTTTAAATATAGCAAAAAAAAACTGCTATTCTTGGTAAAGCCGCAAAATTTGGTGAAAATATATATATTTTTTTTAAATTTAATGTTGCTTATCAAATTTATAATATATAATGCCAATCATTAAATTCACTAATTTTTAGTAAAACCACAAAAATGGTAAACAGTATATGATAGTAGAGTTATTATGATAGTAGAAAATAACGAATTTTTTGATACGTGATTTTTTTAAAGTTCTAGAAAATTCTAGACCTTAAGCTGCTCTGAATTTAGGAATGACATGATCATAGCCATATCATGTATGTCATTTAAATGGTCGAGTTTTGAGACAGATCAGTGACACTACTAGCCCTAGTAAGGACTGCGTCGAATAAAATTGTCCGTTACATATTTTCCCATAATGTGTTATTGCAAGATTCAAATTAAAAAAATTTGATCATAGTAGCTCTGAATTAAATGGCAGAAAATAATGTTTGTCAGTTATAGTCAATACAAAATTTATTTAACGCGAAAATGGCAAACGAAGTGGAAGTGCGAGAAATTATAATTAAAATTTTTCAAAAACAACCTAGTTGGTCCTTTAAAAAAATTGCCAAGGAGGTAGGGGCTAACCCTGAGACCATTTCTCGCGTTATCAACCGCTTTAAGGAAGACCTGAGTATTGATCGGAAGAAAGGTTCTGGTAAAAAAAAGGACCACATGATCGTGAAAAGTCGAAGAAGGTTGTGAATATTTTAAAGAAAGATCCAAGCATATCCGGAAGGAAATTGGCGAGAAAGGCGGATTGCTCAGAATCTTTCGTGCGCAGGACTAAGAAAGAAGCTGGGCTGAAGACGTACACGGTCCAAAAAGTTCCGGATAGAAATGCCGTCAAGAATGAAACCGCAAAACAACGAGCTAAAAAGCTGAACCAAGATTTTTTTAAAAAATTCGATTGCTGCATAATGGACGACGAAACTTATGTTTTAGTGGACTTTTCTCAGCTACCTGGGCAGGAATTTTATACAGCCGATTCTCGAGGAAATGTCGCTGAAAAATTCAAATAAAAAAAATGACAAAATTCCCAAAGAAATTTCTTGTTTGGCAGGCAATTTGCAGTTGTGGAAAAAGGAGCAGCTCATTCGTGACATCGGGTACAATTAATAGCGAAATATATTTGAAGGAATGCTTGCAAAAGAGATTGCTTCCATTTTTACGCCAACATGAAGTGTCCACATTTTTTTTGGCGTGACCTCGCTTCATGTCACTACAGCAAAACGGCCTTAGAGTGGATCCAACAAAATGCAGTGATTTTGGTGCCTAGAGAAGCCAATCCACCAAACTGTTCAGAACTCAGGCCGATTGAGAAATACTGGGCTTTAGTAAAAAGGGAGATGAAGACAGCAAAAAAAGTGGCCAAAGACCTTCAAGACTTTAAAAGAAAGTGGTCTTCAGCAGCTGTGAGGGTGTCGGACACTACCATTACAACATTAATGGAAGGGGTTCCGAAAAAATTAAAACTTTTTATTAAAAAATATTAATTTCTGGTTTTTTATATTTTTTTTTAAATCTAAAAATAATTTGCAAAATAAAATATTTTATTCTATAAAAATTCGATTACTAGATTTCTAGATTTTTTCATTTTTGTAGCGGACAATTTTATTCGACGCAGTCCTTAGTCTTTTGGTAAGGCAATGCTCATGAACTCATTATGTCATTATTTCAGTTAATCGGGCTCTAACGAGGCCCAAACGAGGTAGCCAATCGCGTGTATGATCTCCTTGTAAAGCAGTTGCCTTATTAAGTACTTTTCCAAGGCCATGATTAGGTCCCGGTTGGGCAGTTCCCAAGTAGAAATTTACCCTTTTACCCGCTATAATCAAATCCAGATCGTGTTCGTCCCATAAACGATCGGGCTATGACAATAAAAAATTCAATGATCGATTTCATATCATGAAACTATTATAATTTCTTTTAAAGTTTGTCATTGTCTTGTTTATCGTAAAGTTGCCTTGTTAGGAGCAGAGCTTGTTTTTAAAACCCGAAAAATAACTTTTTTCCGTATAAATATATTGTACTCAAATTTCATAAAACAAAGTTAATTCCGATACTTTTCCGTTTAAGAAAAAAAGTGTTGGAGTTTTCTAAATTCTAATAAATGAATGATCTGGTTGTGATCATTAACAGTTAAAATGATGTAAATCATTATAACCCACTCGTTTCTCTTTTTTTACGACAAACGGCACATTAAAAAAATGTTTTTTTTTAAAACAAGAATAAGTTTATTTTATTCACGAAAAGAAACAGTAAATTATTTTAGCCACGAAAAAATATTGATTCTCATTTTCTCCACGAACAGAAGTATAACTTCATCTTTCCCACGAATAGAAACACATTTATATTTTATCTAAGAACAAGAGCACATTTTTAATTTCACCAGGAATAAAAGCATATATGTATTTTCGATACAGATATCGCAATCGACAATTTTGTGGGTAAGAAGTCACAAAATGTTCATGATGAAGGTGGTAGTGTATAATGACCAAATTTGTTGATTTTTCATTGATGACATAGTTTCCAAGTGTGTCATTGCACATTTTTTGACGAAACGGTTCCAATGAGTAATAGATTCACATCCATGTGCGTCATTTTAACTTTTTCATGAAACTGTTCTAATGGGCATAGATACATTGGAATTTTTATTGGAAAAATTTGTTCCTATGCGATTTGGCCACAACTCACTTGCGTCATTTGACATTTTTATTTTGAATAAATTCGTTCCTTTGGGATTTGGCCAGTATCCAATTGCGTCATTGGATTTTTTTGTTTTGGAATATTTTGATTTGGCCATTCAATGGCCAATGAATGAATAATAACACACATCGGGTTCTGGTCAAATTCCAAAGGAACACAATTTTCCAAAAAAATGTCCAATGATGCAAGTGGCAAAATCCTAAGGGAACAAATTTTTCAAAAAATAAAGACCAATGACGGAAATAGATTCTGACCAAATCCGAAATGAACACATTTATCTAAAAAAAAAATGTTCAATAACGCAAGTAGGTTTCGGCCAAATCCCAATGGAACAAATTTTTCCAAAAAAATATCCCAATGACCCAAACGGGTTTTGGCTAAATCCCAGAGGAACACAATTTTCAAAAAAAATTCCAACGATGCAAGTGGGTTCTGACCAAATCTCAAAGGAACACATTTTTACAACTATGTTTTTCCAACTGGTATAACTTTCTTAAAGAAATATATATGCTTTTATTCTTGGCGAAATTATAGATGTGCTGTTTTTCGTAGCTATATGTAAAAGTGTTTCTTTTCGTGGCGAAAATAAAGTTATGCTTCGTTTCGTGTCTAAAAAACGTATATGCTTCTTTTCTTGGGTATTATAAAGATGTAATTGTTTTCGTGGTGAAATTGAAATTATGATTCTTTTCGTAGCTACGAAAAACGTGCTGTTTTTCGTAAGAAAATTATAACATGTGGGTCTTCGTAAGAGGCGTCGATATGGTGAAAATAATAGTGACTTAAGTAGGTAATGTATTGTTTACTCTAATACGGTTTACCCTAAGAAAACCCTACACCCTGAAAAAAATTCCCTCAAATACCATTAAAATTGGTCAATAGGACAATTATTGATTTAATAGTATACACAAAAATAAATCTTTTCATATAAACTCAATGGAAATGTCATGGTATTTTCGAGTAATAATAATAATAGTTTGGCGTTACAGTCCTACAAGAACTTAGGCCGAGCTCTCGCACCACTTGAGCTGTGCGTGTTATATTTGTACTCAAAGTAGTGGGACACCTACAGTTTATTGCCGAATCCGAACGGCGGGGTGAGTATTTAATGGTATTTTCCGATTAAAATAATAATTTATCATATTGACTATTTTAAATAGTAAAAAAATATTTTTTATATAGTATTTTTTTCTGGGTGTACAATATACCGATTTCGTATCGCGCAAATTTCTACTAGGGAGGGTAGATTGTTTAAATTTTCTGAATCCAAATTGTCGAACTTGTGGGAAATATTGTCTTGAGATATGGATGTGACCCGAGACAAAATTTCTAGCACTTTTCAGGCATATTTCCTGCAATGACGCAGATGAATGGAATATTTTGGGAACTGTATAGAAGGATCTAATATTTTGTGGAATTTTAAATGCAAATTCACGGCATATTTTGGGAACGTACAGAAAAAAGACTGCTAGTGATACAAACTGTACCTTTGACGGTTTGAAATATGTCGAAAAAAATGTTTCTAAACTGCTAAAAATTTTGTCGGGGGGACCTATTGATTCCATATCATAGATTTTTCGCCTCGTATATTTCTCGTTTATATATTTAATCGGAAATACTATATTTAATAGAAAATACAAATATTTCATTCTCTATTGGTTCTCTTGAGCACCGAAGGACCGTTGGGTGTGTAAGCTTGTTTTATAGGTTTTACAACGTTAAGTGTACATTAGACTGACAATGGAAAATCATGATTTCGAATCGAGAGGAGGTTACCCCCCTAGAAATGCTCTATTGAATGAGAAAATCGATGTAAAGAATTTTCAGAGAAATGCGAATGAGCCCGAAAGGGATGTTAAAAACATATTCTAAAAAAATTTGAGATGGGCATCAACTTTTGAGATTAATTTATTTCAGGCCAGGCGTAACTGATGAAAATAAAAAACGAAGGATGCCTGTTTAAATAATCACTGCTTCGGTATTTTGTATGCGAGTTTGTTGAAAAGCTAATAAAATTTTCCAACTGATGACTTACCCAGTTTTTTAGTTTAATGTATTTGAGATATAATTTCAATATAATTTTGAAATTGTCGATTTAGATACGAAAACGCTTACTTTGTGGTCCCGGCGGGTCCATTTCCCATATTCGGATTTCGCTGAAAATTCTTCACATCGATTTTCTCATCCAATAGAGCATTTCTAGGGGGTAACCTTCAAAATCAAACTCTATGATTTTTTTCATACAAAGTCATTGTCAGTCTAGTGTACATGGCCTGATTATACCAGATCGAGTGTTCTCTCGTACATCGAGCCCGGACAACGAACCCAGACTTCGAATCCCTTCGTTGCAGAGACAATTCGCTCTTCGGTCGCACAATACGTTTGTGGAATAATCTCCCTGCGTCTGTTTTCTCCGACATTTTTGTTATTAACAAGTTCAAGACAAACATACACACTACTCCATCTTTCCTCCCACCCTTTAACACTAAACATTTTCCCCTGAGCGTTTGTTAATCTGAAATAAAAAAAGGAGATGAAGAAATATATGGTTTTAATATGGCAAATGTTTCTTACTCATTTTTTGGGGCAAGAAAGAGACCAAAAAATGAAAATCAAATTTTAAGCCAAGTTACCAAAATCTTTTTGTTTACTAACACAGCAATTGAATGCATTTTCCTAATACCCTATTTAAAAAAAAACATCAAACACCTTACCTTACCTACTTAAAGATGGCTAGGTTTAATGTAATTCATTGCTGCTCCAATTCTCACAGAAAATCATTTAACCAACTCTAAAAGCCCTAAAGTTGCTGCCTAAACATAACAAGTAGGTACAGCCAGGCCAAGCCTGAACCTAGAATTACTGTTGACCTTAAAACCCAAATAAATACAGGCTACAGAAGACGACGACGACGAACTTGTCAGGCCATTTGTTGCGTCAATCGAACAAACAGCAAGACAAACAAATATCTATAGTACAAATTAAATGCAAACAAATTGCAACAAGAGACACAGTGAACGAACTGGTAGGAAAAACGCAGCAACAGTTTGAAATAAAATTAAATTAAATAAAATAAAATGTGCAACCAAAACAAACACTTAAAAATTAATTTGCTGCGCGCGCAAACACGGCAGTCACTTTAGTTTTAAAAGGGAACCTTGTACAAAGAACGATTTTGTTGCTGATATTGTCACCAGCCACAGCAATAGCAATGAATAGGAAGGCGCGCAAATGAATGGTCGGAACTAATTTAAAGCTTTCATTGGATGCATTTTACAAGACGCGACGATCACGAACTGATATATAAAGCGCCCAAAGTGGTAAAGCTTAAATAACATGCTGAATAAGCTTGAAATGTGACTAAAAAATAAAATAAAAAAAAAATGTCAACTCGAAACAGGCATTGAAATGGTAAACGAAACATTGCAATATTTAAAGAAAAACTACACGGAGTGTAAAAACATCTAAAATCTAGAAGGAATCAAGGAATATACGGAGTGATGTACAGCTAAACGGAAACATTCTGGATTTTAAGAAACAAATTCACTTAGTTATCAAAAAAGTAACTAAGAGTAAATATTCTTAATAATGCATACACAGAAAAAAAATCATCAATATGATGATTTTAATTTAAAAAAAAAATTATCAGAAAAAAAAATATTTTTCGAAAAAAATAATTTTTTCTACATAAATTTTTTCATAAAAAAAAATTTCCTCAAAAAAAAATTTTTTTTCAAACAAGTTTTTTTTTAAATATATTTTTTTATAAATATAACTTTTTATTACTTATATAAATATATTATATTATAAATATATTATAAAACATTTTACTAATTTATGCATGATGAAAATTTGGTTTGATGAACATCATTCTTCAATATGAAGTAAAATATGTTGTATTTTATGTTCATGTTCATTAATATGATGAAACGTATTCTTCACATTTAATTCATCATATTGAAGAACACTTTTCCGACAGTTATCAAGGGTTCATCATATTAGTGATCTCATACATAACATTGATGTCGTTCGTCATTAATATTACGAATGGTTCTTCTTTACAATGAATCATGGTTTGAAGAACAGAAATTCATCATATTCAAAAACACTTTTCCGACAGTTATCAAGTCTTCATCATATTTATGATCTCATACATAACATTGATGTCGTTCGTCATTAATATTATGAACGGTTCTTCTTTACAATGAATCATGGTTTGAAGAACGGAATTCATCAATATGATGTACATTTTTTTTCTGTGTGGTTAATGTCTTAGGTATCAAAAATTCTAAGAGCAATTGTTCTTGATATTCAGATTATGATATCAAATAGGTAATTAAGACCAACTAAGTAACTTTCTTTACCGAAATGTATCCGATAACTTTATACTAGAAGTGTGCTCTATAAATTGTGTAATGATGAGTAAATATAAGAATAAACATGTTCTTGTTCGTGCAGGGCGATTCTTGTTCTTGCATCGGTTGATTCTTGTTCTTGCAAGAACAAGAGTCTTCCACTTTTGACTCTTCACTATTTTGAAACGAAACTGAATTTAGTTAAAAATATAATTTATTCAATTTATACGAATTCGTAACTAAAAATAAAACTTGTCCGTCGTTTTAAGCCCCACACACAGAATAGAGATTTGTTGCGCCAACCAACTTATTCGGTTCTCTCAACCGCTTAGTCCGTTGATACTGTCAAAACCAAAAGAATTGTAGTTTGTAGCAATTTCTTGTTTTAGTACAATTTAATACAGATTAGGAACCATTGCGAGTGTTTACAGGCTAATATTTCAAGCACCAAGCGATTACGGCAGTTGTATATAATTCGATTCGACCGAATGAAGTTAGTTGCTACAACTAACTTTTTCGTTCTTACAACCTTATGCCAAAAGAGAATTTTCTGTGTGCTATATATACTACAAAAACTCTGAAATGTAGGCATCTCCAACACTGAGTGGAGTGGTTGACGATGATCGCACACATGGTGCCTATTCTACTCGTCGAATCCCAATTAAATTGTCTGTCCCGCCTGTCACAAGTTGTAAACAAACCAAAGCCAAATCCATGAACAACTCTTGGTCGTGTCGCCAACGGACTCCTTACAGTTGTTGCTGATGCTGCTGTTGCTACTTTGGCTGCTTCTAATTGCAACTCTTTCAAAAGTTCGTAGTAGAAAACTTGGCGGAAGCCCTCAAAAATCGGCGATTTTTTTTTTTCATTTCTTTAACTTTTTCTTTCGATACGACGGTTGTCGAGGAAGCCGCGAGCTGTTGCGCTTGCGTTACATGTGATCAATATTGACGAGGTCGCATGCGGTATATAAAAATAAAAAAAAACTGTACAAAAAAATATTGTACCATGAAAAACAAGAAAATTGAAAAAAAAAATTAAATATCAGTGGCACAAAAAAAAAAACGTCACAAAACATGGGCGCTCAAATTGTTTGGCGGCAGAGAGAATTCCCTTTTTTTGTTGTTGTTCTTGTTTTTCTTTGTAATTGTTGTTGTGTATACAAAAAAATTCATGACGCACACAAACACTGACAAATATTCCCCGCTTTCGCACCCGTCCAACTATACAACACACTCGTTTGCTCGACGATCACTATGCGAAAAAAGAGAAAATCACGATCCCGGAAGAATTGTTATTACTTTCTTTGGTTTATGTACGCTTGCAGTTGGACCAAAGACCCCTTAAAACCTCCCGCATATAAATTTTTTGCAGTTTTTAGAGGTTGTTTTATTTGTGTCCAAGATATATATATATATTTTTTTTTTTTGGCTCAGACCTAATATAGCGAAACATGTTTTTTAAGACCTCAAGCCTATCAACACAATTCTGTGTTCGAGTCGCTCAAATTATATGCAATTGAAAATAGATTATAAAGCTGCCCTTTAGCAGTTTGTAGCTTCAACAAAAATATTTCTCAATAATACTAGACTCAATAATACTATACAACTCATTTCTATGAGCTTCTCTTTTTTTATTCCCATTCAACTGTCATTTTTGTTGGCATGATCAACGATGGATGGATAGTTGGATGGATGGTTGGTTGGATGGTTCAATCTTTTGCACAATCGAGCACTACTCGTCGTTGTCTGTTATCGATCGCAAAGAAATCTAATTTCAATTGAAATTCAATTCTTATTATCTATTTTCTCTCGCGCTTTAACTGCTCTTGAATACTCAATTAAAGTTGTTCAAAGACAGTCTATCAAATTCTAATGAAATGATTAATGATGCAAGATCGCGCGACGTGCCAGCCTTTGAAGATATGTGTGATCTTCAAGTCAAGTTAGGCGGCCGATCGTTGCCGCCTTCTGTAGTCAGTCGACACCCAAACAATTAAGTGTCGGACATTTTATGAACAGCACAAACTATGAGGATGTTGTTCGAAATATACGTGGAAAAATTCTACAAAGAATTTATTGAAATGTATGACAATAGTACGAATACCTGCATTTATAACATAACAATACTTGTGAAGATCACTTGTTAATAAAACTTGTAGTTTATTAAATGAGCAGCATTTTTTTTTAATGAATGGCAAAAATACAAAAAAAAATCGCAACAATAATCAGACAAGCAGTAAGGTCATTATAGGCTAATTAGTTAAAGTAATTCTCCAGTTTTGATTTTTTAAAAGGCTTCTTAAATTATGTTATGAAAACTTTGATTGGTAGGCGTATTGCTTTAAATTATTCTGTTAAATAACTCTGCAGTTAAAATTCCTGATGTAACTACGTTAAACTTATTCTCGTAAAGAGTTTTTTTTTTAATTTTATCGAGTTTATGAATCAACTTCATTTTTCGTATAATTCATATAAGACACAACAATTTACATATCGTCACTATCATGCCAAAGGGGCGTTTTTTTACATTTTTTAATGTAGTTTATCCTCAAGTATACTGTGCCAAACCAAAACAAAACCAAAAGGACGAATTCGAAAAATTGAAAAATATTGTCATGTCAAAAGGGCGAATCTTGTCGTTTTTTTGCTATAACCTTTTATTGGTATACGATAAAATAGTGGTGTAGAGGCATTAATTGTTTTTTTTAAAGCACCTCTTTGGCATGACAGTTACGATTTGGTGTGAGAAACTTTGATTGATTTTATTTTTTATTTATATTTTCTTCGCCTAGACAATTCTTTCACGAACAATCCTTTCCCTCGATTTTTTTTTTCCAAAACATTTGTTCACCGAGACAATTCAATCCTGTTACATTTTTTCTCTGATACAATTCTTTATCGAACATTTCGTCGCTGAGACAATTCTTTCTCGAAACATTTTCGACAATTCATCTCCGAGAAAATTCTATGCCGAGACAATTATTCCCTTAGCTAATTCTTTCGTGAGACTTCTTTTGCCAGGACAATTGTTCCCCGAGTAAATTCTATACCGAAATAATTCTTCCCGAGACATTTTTTCTGAGATAATTCTTTATCGAACTTTTCTTCTCAGAGACGATTCTATCATGAGCAGTCTTTTCTTCCCAGAGAAAATTCTTCTCCCGAGAAAATTCACACCGAGACAAATCAATCCCGAGTCATTTTTTCTCTGATACAATTCTTTATCGAACATTTCTTCTCTGAACAATTTTTTCTCGAACCATTTTCGACAATTCTTCTCCGAGAAAATTCTTTCCCGAGACAATTAATAAGCTAATACTTCCGTGAGACTTCTTTTGCAAGGACTATTGTTCCCCGAGTAAATTATTCACCGAAACAATTCTTCCAGAGACATTTTTTCTGAGATAATTATTTATCGAACATTTCTTCTTCGAGACCATTCAATCATGAGAAATTTTTTCTTCCCAAAGAATTGTATCGGAGAGGAAATGTCAGTTCTCCTTCCGAAAAATTCTTCACCGAGACAATTCTCTGGGAAGAAAAAATTGCTCATGATTGAATGGCCTCGAAGAAATGTTCGATAAATAATTATTTTAATATAATAATTTTTCTTCTCAGAGACGATTCTATCATGAGCAAGCTTTTTTCCCAGAGAATTGTATGGGGAGGAAATGTCACTCCTTCTCCCGAGAAAATTCTTCACCAAGACAATTCAATCCGGAGACGTTTTTTTTCTTTAGTACAATACTTTATCGAACATTTCTTCTCTGTGACAATTCTTTCTCGAACCATTTTCGACAATTCTTCTCCGAGATAATTATTCCCTTAGCTAATACTTCCGTGAGACTTCTTTTGCCAGGACAATTGTTCCCCTATTAAATTCTTCATCGAAACAGTTCATCCCAAGACATTTTTTCTGAGATAATTCTTTATCGAACTTTTTTTTCAGAGACGATTCTATCATGAGCATTTTTTTCTTCCCAGAGAATTGTATCGGGGAGGAAATGTGACTCCTTCTCCTGAGAAAATTCTTCACAAAGACAATTCAATCCTGAGACATTTTTTTTCTTTAGTACAATACTTTATCGAACATTTCTTCTCTGAGAAAATTCTTTCTCGAAACATTTTCGACAATTCTTTTCCGAGAAAATTTTATCCGTCAGACTTCTTTTGCCATTGTTCCCCGAGTAAATTGTTCACCGAAACAGTTCTTACCGATATTTTTTCTGAGATGATTCTTTATCGAACATTTCTTCTTCGAGATAATTCTGTCATGAGCAATCCCCGGACATTGCTTTTCTTCCCAGAGAATTGTATCGGGGAGGAAATGTCACTCTTCCGCGATACAATATTTCCTCGAACAGTTTTTCCGTAATAGTAAAAGCTATAAGTTTTATGAACAAAATTCTCCCCGGACAATTCTTCTTGGACAATCATTCCTGGACAATTCTTCACGTAAAATTCTTCCAATTCGTACAATTCTTCTCCGAATTCTTCTAGGCCAATATAATTGTTCCTCGTAAAAATTCATCACCGAAATAATTCTGCCTTGATAGATTTTTTTCTCTAAGACAATTTTTTCTTGAATATTTCTTCCCCGAACAACTTATAATAATAATATAATAGTTTGGCGCTACAGTCCTGTACAGAACTTCGGCCGAGCTCTCTCACCATTTTGAGCTGTGCGTGTTATATTTGTACTCAAAGTGGTGGGACCTACAGTTTATTGCCGAATCCGAACGGCGGGTGAGAGCTTTTCATAGGCAATGGTTTTACTCTCGTAGGTTTGCCATTTACTGACGAGAGGTAGCGCGGTATAGAAAAATATTTCTATGAAAAGATGTTGTTAGCCCCAGTCCAGGCTTGAACCGGGGACCTTTCGGCTCGCAGTCCAACACACTAACCACTGAGCTACCGAACAACTCATACCCATGGACAATTCATACCGACTCTCCCGAGACAATTCATTCATGAGACGTTTCCTCTTTTCGGAAAGTTTGTCGATGAATAATTGTCCGGCTTCTACCAATTTTGATATGAAATACCTATGCAAATAATATAAAATTTGTAAACATCAATTCTTAAGATCAGGCATAACTATCGACGAATCTTAAAAAATTTCGACATTTAGTTAAATTATGCAATTTTCTGTATAAAAAAAGAAATATACTGTCTCATGTAATTCAATCAATTTCCATGCATGGAAAATCACTTGTATCATTTGTAATAACTTCATTTCCAAAAGTTTCCATCAACATCTCAACTACTCAAGTGCATATCTACACGAATTGGTCATTTGTTATAAATATCAAAACATACAGATATTATAATTAATTTAAACAACGCGGCAATTACTACAACAAGTCGTGTTTTGTGTTTGTAGACGATAGCGTAAAACTTGTTTGCAAAATTGCGCCAACTAATGACATGTTGTAAATATCAACTTTGTCTGTAGATTTAACACCGATATCGATATATCATGTAGTCAACATGAGAGCGAACGATCGTCTTATGGTTGAGACTCACCGATCGGAAGTATTAGGTACATTTAAAAGTACCGAGCTGTCCAAAAAACGAACGCAATTTTCTATGTTTGTTGTTGCAAACAGAATGCATTACAAGTCATTTACTGCAAAAGCCTGCTGATGATCAGCTGTTGCTGTCCATTCGATCGTTGGAGTCGAAGAACAAGTAACATGATTGATTGTAAAGCTGACGAAGTTGCTTTGTGTGGTGCGTGGTATGTGCAGTATATCCAAACAACTGGCATGCTGAGAAATGGACATTGTAGAAAAGAAGTTGCAGAGATTGAGATGGTATTTTTTTAAACCAATCGATGTACTGAGATGGACAGATCTAATTTAAAGTTCCACTTCCAGACTCTATGTATAGGTATTTGAGATTTAAAAAACAAGATCTATATTAAATTGTAAATTTACTTTGTATAATATTTGTCTACTGTCAATCGAATTAATATTCGAGATCACTTTTTCAAAATTTGGACATACAGAAATATATAAAACTCAATAATAAGGGATTTTTAAGTCAATGGATTGACTTATAGATGGAAACGAATGTAGACATATTAATCGAAATGAGATTCGCGAATACTCATTTCAAATCTGCACATCAATAGAAATTGTAGAGAGATGTAAGACTCAATTGAATGGAATTCCATAACCAAAGTCTTTTATTGAGGTATACAGATGATAAACAAAGTCTCGATGGACTCCAAAACAAGTTATGACTAGTGTTTTTAGTGATTTCAAGAAGGTTGCGATAAGATTCGAGAACACTTCTTTAAAATGTATGCATCTCAAAGAGCATCTGCATCTGCCATTCGATATCGCTTCGAGACTGTTTCGAGATGTCGAGAAATTCATTCGATCTCGATTACGATTTCGTTTTAAGATGTGCGCAGATATCGTAAATGATTCTGGATCGATAACGTCTCGAATACCGAGAATGATTCGAAAAAATTGCGATAGCGTTGTGATAAATATTTAAATGCATTACTACAAATTGCAGAGAGATATAAAAGTCAATGAGATGGAACTTTAAATGAAACACTTTTCTAGAGGTAAAAAAATGTACATCATATTTATGAATTCCGTTCTTCAAACCATGATTCATTGTATTGAAGAACCATTCATAATATTATTGACTAACGACATCAATGTTATTAGTGCGATCATAAATATGATGAACGCTTGGTAACTGTCGAAAAAGTGTTATTGATAAGATAGTATATTGATAAAATAGGATGAATTGTATGTGAAAAATATGTTTCATCATATTAATGTACAAAAACATAAAATACATCATAAATTTACTTCATATTGAAGAACGCTGTCCATTAAACCAAATTTCAATCAAAATATTTAGTATCCTTCATTTTTGCCGTACTTCTCAGTTCTCAAGTCGTTCTTGTATGTTATTTCTTATATAATGCTTGCTGGACATGCATAAATTAGTAAAATGTTTTATAATATATTTATAATTATAACTTGTTATTATTAAAAAGTTATATTTACAAAAAATATATTAAAAAAAAATGTTTTAAATTTTTTTTTATTTCTTTTTTTTATTTTTTTTTTTTAATTTTTTTTTTTAAATGTTTCTTCTGTTATTTTTTAAATAAAATTTTAACAACCACACTATTTTCGAGTTGTTTTCTAATTTTTTTTTTTAATTCTTAAAAAAATATTATATTCATAAATATTATGAACAAATTCAACAATATGACGATTCAAATTCATTGTATTGAATATTTCGTTCTTCACTATGATGTTCGATAGTACGAATAATTTCATATATATAATGAATGTATTCATCAATATGTCATTTAATGGTATCGATATGATGAATCTGGTAGTTGGTAAAAAATTAATAATATGTATGTATAAATTCATCATATTGATGAATAAATGCATCATATTGATGAATAAATTCATCATATTAATGAATTTTGTCTGTGCATATTGAAACCAAAGGCTCGTGAGGCTTTACATGTCGATCGTGGTCGAAAATGAATTCTCAAAATGTAAAAACATAGACTTTATGAAGAATTTATTAAAATATCATTCGAGATAAGATTGGAGATCACACGTTCAAAATCTTCGCATCACTAGAAATTGCAAAAAGATATAAGACTCAATGGAAGCCTAATGCAACAGAGTAGATGGAAGGCCAGAAACAATGTATTTGGTTTGAAAGCCTGTATAATTCAGGAAGAGATGAAGGACGGTCAGGGTAGTTGAAAGAATTCCGCGTGCATATAAAAGGCGGAGTTGTCTTGCCACAAAAGCGTTTGTCTTAATGTAATTTACACCATGGTTGTTGCAGTTGAAGTTAGAAATCACCGCTTTTGTTGTTAAAACAGGTGTATAGTAAAATGATTTATTAGAAGACATCAACTCTCTTCTTGTGGCCGTGGAGTACCTACTGATGACAGAGTGAGTGTGTGAGGCGCAAGTCAGAATAAGTGACCTATTATTAGCTGCACTATAACGAGGTAGGGTAACAAAGACAGAGACAACATAATACAAACTATTGTGTAACTTGTTGATAAGAAATACCTTATATAAATCAATGTTAACTGTTATTAAATCGTTACTATTTTTAACTATATAATCAATAATTTATAATTAATTGCTATTTAATTGTTTGTTAATGAAGCTATTACAACCTGATCTGACATATAAGATCGAGTGACTAGTTAATTTTACAAATCATGTAGATACTTGTAAAAATAAATTAAAACGGTGTTCATGTTCTGATCATGGAATAACAGGAAATTAACATGCTATAGATTTATTTTTTGCTTCACCACTTATGGCATATAATATATGGGAAAAATTGATTTAAATTATATTTTATCATATTTACTGACAATTTATGTGTAATTTATGTCAGAAATGCGAACATTAATAAAATTGTCTAAAAGATTTATGCTTTTTTCTATAAAAGAAATATTTATTTTTCATTTTTTGTACTCGTTGAGTTTATTTAAGTAAATGCTATTATTATAGTTGTACTAAATCATTTTAAATACATTGACGCCAGATTCAACACTAAGTTATGTTGTCGAGAAAGGCGCAATACAACGTTTTTGCTCTTTGTTGGTAATAGTTACATGGGTGACATTGGGTTTTTTTAGAAAAATCGTGAGTTATTTCTTAGGTTTATCTGTGCATGAAATAAGAAATACTTTGTAATTGATTTATTTATTTATGATGTGATTAAGAACTTGAATTTTCTGCAAAAATGTGGGTAATAAACTTTTAAATGTTTTATATATTTAGACAGGTTTTTTTCTCTTCATGGAATATTCAATGACACTCTGTCATTAGTTAATCTAGATCTATATAAATGTTTACTCTAATAAAAATTTAGCCTATTAGGGAAGACATTAGCATGGCCAGAACATGTTGCTCATGTAACTGGTCGGGATATGGCAGGGTAAATACTCAATGATCCGTTCTCGATTATGATCCTAGCACAATTTCTACGATGGCCTACGTTTCTTACGAAGATTATTTAGATTCTTAGAAATCATATATTTCTCATTTTTATATTGATTGCAAATGTTGTAGTAGTCACTTAAGTTTCAGACTTTTTATTTGGTGTGAGATGGGCATATGGGTGAGTTTTAACTCACACTCACGAAAGAATTTTTCTAATCACTCACTGGCTTTCTTTGGTCTACACACTAGAGATGGGCACGTGAGTGAGTTTTGACTCACACTCACTCACACTCACGAAAGAATTTTTCTAATCACGCACACTCACTCACGGCCTTTTTTGCTTTCCTCACACTCACTCACAATCATGTGAGTAAAATTAAGATTTAATCTGAATCACGTGTTTTTTTTGCTATTGTTTTCAGAATGCATAAAAATACATATTTCATTTATATATGTTGGTGAGATTGGTCGACCGAGCGTGACACCTCTAATACAACATTCATATTTAAAACGCAATAATATTGTTAGGGATCTCAATTTTTAACGGAGATGGAAATGCGAATGTGATAGGTACCAAAAAAAGGTTACTACATTTATAACTCGAATAACAACGGGACCCCAAACGAACCTATGGAACAAACTAAACTTTATAAACAAAAGGAAGTCAATACAGAGTCATCATGTATAGTTGAATTAAATATTCAACTTTTTACAAAAATGGGTATATCGAAAAAAAAACGTGCTATGTCGATTTTCATGAACGGTCGTATGAAACCAAGCAAAAACTATTGACATGACCCCACACAAATTGAATAGGTACGGCCTAGGTGAGATTTTTTTTATTTTATGAGATATTCGACGCACTCACACTCACTCACGAAAAAATTGTACTCACGCATACTCACTCACGGTATTTTTTGGTCTACTCACACTCACTTACAATCACGTGAGCAAAATTAGGATCCAAATCACGTGAGTAAATTAAGTTTCAAGCACAATTACGCGTGATTCACATTAATCACGCTAAAAATCACGTTTTTAATTTTGTGAAATATTCGACTCACGCACACTCTCACGTAAAAATTGTACACACTCTCGTTTTTTTTGTTCTACTCACACTCACGGTTTTTCATCTACTCACACTCACTCACAATCACGTGAGTAAATTATGATTTAATCACAACACGCATGAATAACGCTAAAAATTGCTCACGAGCGCATTTGGTGAATCGATTTTAAATGTTCCAGTATCGGTAGTAGAAGTCGGCCTCAGCAGTACAAAGGTAGCGCGCTGGACTTGCATTCTGAAGGTCTCGAGTTCCAATCCCGGCTTGGGCATGGGCGCTCGTGGTGCTATTAACCACAAAAACGTAGCGAATAGATTTCACAGTACAATGGATATAGTCTGTCTGAGTGCTGTCGATTTTCGTAGATATTCAAAAAAAAATCCCTAGTAGAAATTGTACTACGAGGCATGTTCGAGCACTGATCATTGTATTTTTGTCTTGTCACAATCCGATCAGATACATTATAAACAGGCTTCGAAATTGAGCGCTCGGAAAAAGAGCACTCTCGTATGTATTTGTGACATAAACAATGTTTCAGCGTTCATGTGTTCGTGCCGCGCAACAGTCGTTAGCTCGCTGCTGTTAAGTAAGAAACACGGGCTAACTGAACTTCAATCGTCCAACCGAGCTGAGCATGCAGCATTGTACTCGCTGCTCGAGCTTCTGTTAAATGGAGCGCTCGAAATGTACAGCGCTCCTACATTTCGTGCGGCACGTAGTTGTTCGCTTTTAAATTATTTCGTTTGCAACAGTTCTTTTGTTGTTATTTGCGTTTATTCGTGTTTATTATTCAATTTGATTAATGTATTACAAAATAAAGAACATTAGGTATGTTGCTATGCTTTCGTTTCACATACGAAGTAAGACCGCTGTGTGCGCATACTGACTTTAAGAAATTAGGAAAAGCAGAGAACAACAGTTTCTGCAATATGTAGAAATCGAATTTTTAATACATTGTGTAGTAAAATCAAGTCTAATAATTACAAATGCACTTCAGCAGTCAGTCGATGTAGTAGAATTACATTTTTCAAAACAAATACTAAAATGTATTTTCTCGATGTACCCTATTCATTGTTATTTTTTTTAATCTTTCACTATTTGGCTTTCTTCCTCCATCTATAATACTACATATTTCGCCAACCTGTCACGATCGTACCTCAGTTTCCAGCACATCAATCGTTGCAATCATCGTCTCTATTGCTTTTATTATATATTTCTTCAACTGTCAGCGCCATTTTCCACTCCACATTTTCTAGTTGTTTTATCAATTAATCATTTTTGTATTTTTTTTGGTTTTACTTTTATGCACTACCATGCCACCACCATGCCATTTAAATCCATTGATATCTCTTTCAATTCTCCAAATGATCTTCTGTCATACCATGCCGTTCGTTACCTTTTTTGGAGTTTATTTTTTTATTTCATTTTATATTTTTTTTTGTGCCTTTGGTAGTAGATGAAGTACAGATGCATCTGGTAGTCGTTGAAAGCTATATGCAAGTACTATTCATTGAGAGCTTAAAGTACTCTTATACCGCAGGCATTTCTATTTCTTGGCGAATTCAAAAACCACGCTTTGAATACCCGCTTTATTTATAATCGTTCGAAGGGAATCTATTTTATTTTTCGGAAACTATTTTGTCTAATCGAATTACACGACACACTTTTTGGTTTTTTTTTTATTATTTTGATAGATTTTATACTTTTATATATATTTTTTTTTAATTTCTAAAATTTTCTCTTTTTTTAACCATTTTCATTGAAACAATTTATTTGCTTCTCCTTTTGTGTTTCTGCTACTCACCGCTAGAGTGAGTCCTTCCTCGAATTTTGGGCCCCTGCCTAATGCTCATTCATATCTGCAACTGTCATCATTTTCAAATTATTTTTCGTTGAATATCTAATCGAGATTCATGCATGATCGCCGCTAAATTGCTTCCCAAAAAAAAAAAAATACTGCCAATAACTCGCTAAAGGATCCTCGTAGACTATGAGCTACGACGTGCTGGCTCAATATCTGTCTGTCGGTTCATCTATCTATTTTTCCGTATGTCTGTCTGGCCATTGTCTGTCTGTCCATTTATTTTGTCAGCTGCTGTCTGCTGCAGTAGTTTGCTGCTCTGGCTGGCTTCAGTTTGGAGAAATCAGTCCACCAAAAATGGTTGTAAACAATTGTTGTGCCCAACGTGTGGTGCGCAACTGTTGCAGGCGGGCGCGCGCCCGTCTTCCGCAACCACAGCAACATCGGAATCATGCATTTTCCTATTTTTTTTTTTTTACTTATTTTTGCCAATTTTCATAGAATCATCTCTATTGTCGTGGTGTTGGTTTTTGGGCCAGCTTAATGTCAATTTATTTTTGTTTTTAGAGTGACCAGATATTAATAATTTTGATATCCCGATTTTTATATATAAAACATAAAACTGAAACGAAAGCGAAAACTGAAACCGAATTATTTGTGAAAAAATATATGAAATAAAAAATATTTTTTTTATATAAAACGTTTTTAATGTGAAATTCAATAGATTATATTATTTACCGCCTTATATTTCATTTTAAATCATACGAAAAATTCACCTTAAAAACGTTTTATAATATTAGTGTAAATTCAACAGACAGACCTACATATTAAATGGATTTTTTGAAATGAATGCATTTTCTCACGGATGTCTCGACTAAGTTAAACATAAACATGTACAATGTTGGATTCATTTCAGACACATTCTATATTTCTGAAGAATGAAAAACTCCAAAAATGTAGCAATTGTGGTGTCTAGAATTCTCAAAAATTTGGATGTTTTAAGAATATTTTAAAATGTTCAAAAATACGCCTTTTTGGGGTATTTTTAGAGCTCAAATATGAGTGTCCTCTACCCAGGGGTTGAGAGTCTTTATAGGCTCTTTTAAGTGCTCAAATATGAGTGTTTTAGGTTGGGAGCTTTTATGGGCTCTTTTTAGAGCTAAAATATGAGTGTTTTAGGAGTAATAAAAGTGTCAAAAATATGAAGATTTTTGGGCTCATAAAATGGTGCCCTCTTCCCAGGGGTTGAGAGTATTTATGTGCTCATTAAAGTGCTCAAATATGAGTGTTTTAGGTGTAATAAAAGAGTCAGACATATGAGGGTTTTTGTGCTCATAAAATGGAGCCCTCTACTCAGGAGTCTGGAGCCTTTTTGGACTCTTTTAAGTGCTGATATTTGAGGGTAAAACTCATAAATATGACACATTTATGAATCTTAAAAGACTCAAAATGTTTGCTGGAAATAAAGCAACCCAATAAAAACGTTTTAAAATATTTTTCTAGAAGACTTTTTTTCTGATTTTAATCTAAACATTAACTGCCAGAAAGTAGAGTTCAATTGCTCAGGATTCAACTTTGCTCACGGTCTACTTTTTAGTTATTGTATCGAGAAAAAATCATTTTGCAATCAAGTTCCATTTAAATTATAAAAACAAGTGAATAGTTTAATAGATCCATATGTACTGGCAACCCACACAATTTTAACATAATCCACGACATTTTAAAAACTAGGTTCCAATATACAACGTCGATATATTTAAGAATATATCGTCGTTGTTCAGTGAAAAGTCCAAAAATTGAGTATTGAAATAAATACTTTTAAAGATATAAAGTGCCGTAACAAATCAGAATATTTTTTGATTCAAATAATGCTAAGCTTGTAAAGGGTTTTTTAACAGGGACGCTACAAAAGTAGAGCGACGGGGACAGCAAACGACGCCATATTTCTTGCCGCTCTTTTGACATTTCTCTTCAGTAAGGTTTGCCATTTCATGATGGAAAGATATACGAATTTGAATTTCGGTAGTAAATTTTAATAATTTCGACTCGTTGTTGGCTCGTTGAAAAAACACTCTTGTAGCGCTCTTATTGAAAGACCCTTTAGTATAGACAACACATTCCGCTACAAAACACATGACTGTTATTGGCTTCTTTTCTTTATCGTTCAGTCCCATATAAACAGTAACAGTACTCCAGTTTATTCAAAGTTTGCATTGGAGATGAAAGAACTGTATAATATCTATCATTTAATCCAAAAATCGTTGAAATCCGACAATTTTTGTGGACTCAGCACGGTTTTATTCAGATTTCTACGATTTGCTGTTCAGTGAAAAATCACTAAGACCTTTATAAATTTGACTGATTTTGTACGCCGCTATTATGGTAATATTATATTATTTTTTGATAAGGAATGTCCATGTAGATCTTCTTCTATAGTTTAAGTTCAAAATAGATTTGATTGGCCCTTTTTAAGAGTTAATTGTGGACTTGAGTACTTTTCACTGAACTGAATTTTTAAATATTTTGTGTTAGTGATTTTTCATTTTTAATATCTTCGGTTTGGTAAGATGTAGGACTTCGAGGACTTTTCCAACGTAAAGATGAGTTCGTGTTTGTTATAGTGACTCACTCATCTCGATATTTTCGAAAAATTGACTTAATGACTTTTCACTAAACGACGACTATATAATACTCTCGAAAATAGTTAATTATATTAACATTTAACTGATTTCAAAAATTATATGAGATTCTCCAATTTTTTAAGATTCTTTGACACTTATACGAAATTAAACTGAATTCAAAATTCAGTTTAATTTCCTCCTCGAAATGTTAATTTTGTCGAGCATTCAGACAAATTAGACAAGTATAATAAAACATAATGCGAAATCGAGATCACATTTTACTTATTTTTTTGAATTAAGATTTTCTAACTTGATATGTTTTAATATTTTTTAATAAAAAAAAAATACATTTTTTATTTGTGCCACCACAACTAACCACCGTACAACTATTGGCTATGGTGGTAAAGTCAAAATTCGACATGCCTGCCAAGTTGCACTGCTTCCAACGAGATTCTCAACAGCCCAAGTGCCGTTTAATCCGCCGAGTCTATTCGAGTCTGTTCGCTCCTCCAATCCAACGACAACGAATTTTGTATTTCCCGAAATGCGCGCGCGCTATGCATTCATTTTGCGAAACGTCACGGTACCGCATGCTGTTTTCCTTAAAGTTTTCCCTTTACCACCATTACCATTCCAGCAGCAACAGCACCATCATCCACATCATCATCATCGTGAACATCAGCACCACCACAACCACCACCTACCACTTACATATGCTGCTCCATTGTTTTCCTCGTAAGATGGGCGCAAACAAAGACTTCTGATTGTTGTAGCCTGCACTCACGAGAATGTCTGGCCAAAATTGATCATCAATATTTTTCGTTTTATTTTTTATTTCAATTTTTGTAGTTTTTCTACAATAAAATGCACTCTACAGTCAATTTGATTTCGATCAATTGTGGTAACAAAGTAAATAATTCAATTGCACTTGTCGCGGTTATGCATCGACGATCCTACATTTTTTTTGGTTTAACTTTTCCAAGTTTTTTTTTCGTTTTTCATAGATAAAAGTTTAATTTTTTATTGATTTGTTAACATTGTTTTTATTTAAATAGTTTTTATTTAAATTGCTTTTTTTAGATCTAATTTAATCTTTTTCTATTGGATTTTTCCTTCATAATCAATTTGATTTATCTTTCAGTAGTTTCATAGTTTCGATCTTTTCGATCTCGTGGTTCTGCTAACTCTCTCCCTGCCCACCCAACAGATCGTGCCGATGGCTCGTTGAGGCCGTCTCATTGACTTCTGGCTCGCTTTTTTAATTCAATTCAATTCAGCGCAGTTTTTTTTTTCTAAAGTAGTTTTTTTTTTGTAAGTTTCAGTTCGTTTGACTCACGTTTTCCAGACGACGTTGGTCGCATGTCAACCATTAAATAGCCCACAAACGATTCTCGAGAGTCTGCACTCAGTGCAGTGTTACACGCAGCGAAACAATTTGATTTTCAAAGAGAATCATTTATTTATGATTGTGGCAAATATGTAATTTAATTTAAGCAATAATGGCGACAAAGAAACTTGATGAACTTAAACATAAATCTCGCTTGAAAGTATCTCATGCTGGTTCTTGATCATTGACATAATTGATTTATCATACAAATGGTTTTGAGAAGCATATTGCTATTGCTAACAATCATAATTTTATGGATTGATTGAATGAGGGCGAAAAAGAAACTTGATAAACTCAAACATAAATCTCGCTTCAAAGTATCTCGTGCTGATTCTTGATCATTGACATAAATGTTTTATCATGCTAATGGTTTCTGGAAACATATTACTATTGGTAACAACCATACTATTGTTATGACAATCATTGATTTCATAATTTTCCCCAATAAAGAACTATTTTAATCATAGAATTGAATTATAATATTATATCATAAATTGTATTATTTTATCATGCAATCCAATTTTTATGATAAGCTACTAAAATTGTGTTAATCATAATATGTATTCTGCAAGTTTCAATTCGTAAATTGTCCATCATTGCACAAACAATCATTAATTATTTTGGTCATATAATAGAAATATATCAAGATTTAATAAATTTAATCTCACAATTAATTGGTCAAATAATTAAATGATTATGCAACAATATGTGTAGCAATCATGCTATAAATTTATCAGTTGCATCATTTAATACAAATTTTTGCACATTAACTATTTGAATCATACAAATTTTAATTAAGTAAGATTTAATAAATTTCGTTAAGCAATGGTTTTATCACATAATCAAATGATTGTGTCAATCAACTACAATTGTTGCAATCATAGTATGTATTCTGCAATAGAAATTTACATCATTGGATTTATTTATTTGAACACAATCTAGTTATTGATTAAATTATAATTTTAAAGTATAATATGATTGTGTCAATCAACTATAATTGTTGTATATATTCTGCAATTGAATATTTCATCATTGGATTTATATTTTTGAACACAATTAATAACAAATACAATTAACGTATATTATGATTTAATACATTTCTTAAGACAATTATTTGATCAAATAATCAAATTATTGTGTCAATCAACTATAATTGTTGCAATCATAGTATGTATTCTTCAGTTGTAGTTTACATTATTAGATTTATATTTTTGACACAATCAATAACTATTTTAATCACAAAATGAAAAAATAAAAATGTTTAATAACACAATTATTTTAGCAAATATTCAAATTATTATGTTAATCATTTATATGCCATTGTAGCAACTATAATTGTAGCAAACATACTAAGTATGTCTTTCGCAATTCTATTTTTCTTTTTTCGTTTGCCTTAATCATATATTTTTCTTTGTGTACTCAGCTTGCCCCCAGTGCTACTACAGAGTGCCTGCCTCCGTTTAAATGACATTTTTATTAAATTATTTTAGAAAATTGCCGACTTGTGCTGTTCTTAATTTGCAATATCTCTACAATTTCTAGTTTATATTTTGTTGTTGTTTTTTTTTATTTAATATTTTTCTTTATTATATCCCATGTTATTGTCACTAATTAATGACCCTTTACACGCCCCAAACAATTAACTCAATTGATTGCATTCAATATTGTTATTCCATTTGAGAACATTGTTCAAAAATATATTTTTTGTTTCAATTTCAATTTCACTTTTATTTATTATTCTGGTTATGCACTCCAAAGTAGCCCCATTGATTTTTGTCCTTCTCAGTTGATTCTTTCTTAACGTCCTCTGCATTCATTTATTTGTTCATCTCTTTTATTGCAATCATGTTCGCAGTTAGTTCGTTCAGTCATATATCCTTAATGTATGATTAATGGGGTTTGCTGCAAAATCAGCAGGACATCTTGTCTGTGCGTTTATGTTATATGTCTTGGGTGCAGGTGCAGCCTGTGGCATTCCCTAACGCGAAGATTTAATTGATTTTGATGGTAGATTGTTCAGATTCCATTGTACACTAAAATAAAAGTAAATCTATTTTATTTTTATATAGTATTTGCTATATTTTAAAAGTAAAACTAAATAAATACATTATTTCAAAATCAAAATATTTAATTTTGAACATAAATATGTTTGAACGAAAACAAAAATATGTTTGACTGTTATTATAACTATGTTTGGTAATGCAATAATACTTAAAGCTCCAAAGATATATGTAATGCCTGCAAAATTATGTTTAAAAATTGTAAACAAACGGTTTAGAACTCGATGTCACAATACAAAAAATTATTTCTAAACGAATTTAAATCATTCAAATCAAAAGAAAGGGATTTGTAAGATAAATGTTTGAGACATGGAATTTAAAATTGTTTGTTTACAAATCTATTAGCGTAATCACAGTTTAATGGTATTGGTATGACATTGTACGAATACGACGGTACGGCAATTAAACTGTGCAGAAAAGGCAGAAAAGGCTTGTTAAAATATTTCGTCAAATAAATGCAGCTGAATCTTAGAAAATTAGGATTTTTTGAAATTATCATAAATATTCCTCGATTTGAAAAGAAAAACAATAAATTAACATTTTATGTGCACTATTTGTCTTCAATTTCACAATTTTTCTTCATTTCACAAAATACGACACCAAAAAACATGCTTCAGGGCTACTCCAAATACTACACTTTTAGTATTTCACTTTTATAAGGGAAGCAACAACAAATTGACGTTTCTGTGTTATTATATCGTATATATACTACGTGTTACGAATACCATACTAAAATACTATGAACTGTGAATGCTATATAATGCTATAAAATTATAACGGAATTCGTTTAAAAGCCGGTAGATGGCCCACTATATACGTTTTAAAATTAAAATCAATCATTCAATTAGTGTAAGCTCAACAGACAATCATAAATATTTGATGGATTTACTTGAACTTCAGTGTATTTTCCCGGATGTCTGGACTAAGCAAAACATGACAAATACGATATATATTTATGTCAGTTTATGAAGAAGGTAAAATTCCTAAAGTAAATTTCACATTAATTCTCTACTTTAGGAAATTTCCCAAAAGAGTCTCAAAAATATGAATGGTTTTAGAAGATCATAAATATGAGAATTTTTGGACTCTTAAGACCGTGTTCTCTACCTAGGTTTCATTAGACATATTTAAGACACATTTAGGTGCTCAAATATGCTTGTTTTAGGACTTCTAAAAGTCTCATAAATGTGAGAGTTTTCGGTATCATAAAACCAGGTTTCGGTAGATTTTAAGGTTAACAATACGAATCATTTATGAATCATAAAAGGTCTTAAAACATTTCATGTGTTGTTTACGATCATTTTGTGACACAGATTTCCGTTTAAAAAATCTCAAAAATCGGATGAAACGAATCCTATGGAAAGGTTTTAATCGTAGACTTTTTGTATAATTTATCAAAACGATCGAACCTTCGTTTTGAAAAACCAATATTTTAGTTATCTTATTTCAATGAACGATAATTGAATTAACTACAATACGTTTAAACATTGTGTGCTGAATTTGAAAATGTCAGACATTTTTCGGAATTCTGACTACCACTTGCTGACTATCACTTGTACACACAGAAAAATACTCTTTTGGCATGAGGTTGGAAGAATGAAAAAGTTAGTTGTACCAATTAACTTCATTCGGTTAAATCAAATGGTTTACAAATTTGCTGGTGGAACTGCTGTATTACATTATACACTTAAAATATTAGCCTAAACATACTCCTAATGGTTCTAAATCTGTACTAAATTGTTCTAAAACAGTTCAAAATAGGTTGCAGTACAAACTACAACCATTTTCTTTTTGACAATAACAACAGACTAAGCGGTTGAGAGAACCGAAAAAGTTGATTGGGTAAAGAGTTGGTTGGCGCAACAAATCTCCATTCTGTGTGTATGTTTTCAAATTCTCCTTTTGTAAAGTTTAAACATCGCAATAAAATGTTAGGAAATTAATTCAATAAATATCAGTCATGTTCTGCGTTTCACGTTCACTCGAAATTGATGGTTAAAACGAAATGTTCCATATTTCGATTTAACGTTTAGAATTTCACATTTTTCGATCATTGCGAAATAACATATTCTAAAAAACGGTTTTTCCTGTTTCCCGCCGATTTCAAACTGATTAATACTTTAAAACGGTACTTCTGCCAACGTTCACATCTATGCAAATGACATATTGCTGGAACACGAAATATTGCAAAACACGCAGTCCGCTGCAGTATTGTCGGATTTGACGTCTGACAAGATTGTTTATTTCTTGTCTTGATATTGATTAACTGAGTCGATAATATGCCGTACATCATGCCGTACATCATGTCGTACATCATGCAAAAACAACACATTTGTTCAAGTAGAACATTACATAGACTGATTCTGGAACACGAAAAGGGTTTGAATAATCCCTAAGGACATGTCCACTAATTGTATTTCTCTTGCACTTTTCTTGTTCGTGCAAATTATACGAACAAATATAAAATGAACTAATTTTAATGAAATTTTAATTGTATTTGCTGTTTTTGATCAGTTCACAATAGACATTTCGAACTTGGATCAGCTGTTCGTACATGATTTCGAAATTACTCTCTTTCGTCCGTGTTCACATTTTTCAATCCGAAGAAATTACAAAACAAGCCATCAGATCAATATCATTTTTTTATATTTTAAGATATTGAATAGAAACATTCACAGTGCAGAGAAGAAACCTCTTCGAAATTTTTTGTTTCTGCTTCAGCAATACTTATACTTTAAAAATAATCGTGTTAAATAAAAACTTCGTTAACATAATTTTCGACAGAGTAACCAAAACACCAATTGTCGACTCATAATTTGCAAAATCACACAAAAATCCAGCATCGTCGTTAGCCAATTGGACGACATGCCCAACATAGTACATTACAATAAATTCAATTTAATTTTAACGACATGCGAAACATAAATTCTCACACCTTCACGACAGAACATGTTCACAATCGGGTCCACCAACTGGAATGGCTGGCAACACGTGCTGGACCCTGGACTCGCCGACCAACCGAACGACCAATCGAACTTCCTATCCCAAACAATGCCACTGATTTTTCAACATTTATCAGAGGCGAAAATATGTATTATAAAATAAAACATGATATGACAAATTTTTAATATGAAGACATAACAAATTTATGATATTGCTCCGAAGTACGACAACAATGCTGCCCGTGTCTTTGGACAGCGGATACACTGCAGAAGAACCACAAAAAGAATCAATTCAAGTCACTCATATGAAACACCGTACGACATGGCTACCACCAATTTTCCAAAAACATTTTGCCACGCATTTAACCAGTCCACCATCGATGGATGCGGTCTCGTTGAATACCATGCAAAATTATTATCAAACATGAAATCTACGCAGTCACAAATTTTAAGCGACGACAGACAAACTGACAGACGAACGGACGTATGGAAGAAAGAAAGGACGGAGGGACGGACGGACAAAGCTAAGAACAGAATTGTCCAACATCGTTGTTGCATCCTTTTGCTGCCGACATAACTCTTATTCTGGTTAAATTGAATTTCTGCCACTTTTTTAGGTGCTTCTTTTGATTTGCTACATTAAAGAATCAAATATTGGTTTGGGCACCATTACCATATATTTTTGAATCGGTTTTTTTTCGTTTTCTTGGTAGTTAATTTCTTGTTGTCTGTTGATAAATTGTTTATTGTGTATTTTTTTGGGTATCGATTGTGTAAAAAGAAATTGGGCACACAAATTGTAGGAAGGTAGATACAAGAATTATTGGCAGAAACCAGGAACAGTTTTATTGATTTTTTAGTGCAAATTTTTGTCAAAAGATTATATCGTAAATATATATTATAGAAATACAAATATTTAATAAAACACTTACCCGTGAAAGAATTCGCTGAGAAAGATTTGTCTCAGAGATTAATTGTCTCGGCGAAGAATTTTCCGAAAAGTATTGACTCGAGGAAGAATTGTCTCGTGAAAGAATTATTCGGGAAGTTTTGTATCGGAGAAGTTTTGAATTGTGAGGGATGAATTATCTCGGAGAAGTATTTTTTTAGAAAAAAAAAATCCTCGTGAAAGATTTTTTTTTTGAAAATGACTGTTTCGAGGAAGAATTATCTCGAAAAAAAATTTGTCTCGAGGATGAATTGTCTGAGGAAACTTTATCTTGAAAAATAAATGTCGCGGGAAATATTTATCCGTTGAAGAATTGTCCGAAAAAGAAATGTTTTTGGAATGAATTGTATCAGTGATGGCTTGCGTTGGGATAACATTTTCCAAAAATAATTGTTTCGAGAAAGAATTGTCTTGGAAAAGAAGTGTCCACGGAAGATGTAACTCGAAAACAATTGCCTCGAGGAAGAATTTGCTCAGGTTTGAATCGGAGAATAATTGTGTCTGAAAGAATAGTCTCGGAGAAGAATTGTTTTAGGGAAAAAATCCTTGTGTAAGATTTTTTTGAAAATAACTGTTTCGACGAAGAGTTGTCTCGAGAAAGATTTGTCTCGAGGAAGAATTGTCTAAGGAAAGTTTGTCTTGGAAAATAAATATTATTTATCCGTGGAAGATTGGTCCGAAAATGAAATATTTTTGGAATGAATTGTATCAGTGATGACATGTGTTGGGGAAACATTTTCCAAAAATATTTATTTAGAGAAAGCATTGTCTTGGGAAAGAACTGTCCACGGTACATGATATATTTCGAAAACAATTGTTTCGGGGAAGAATTCTCTCAGGTTTGAATCTTGAGAGATGAATTGTCTCGGAGAAGAATTGTAACTAAAAGAATTATCTCGGAGAAGAACTGTATCTGAAAGAATTTTCTCGGAGAAGAATTATATCTGAAAGAATTGTTTCGGAAAAAAACTCTCTCAAGTTTGATTTGAGGGATGAAATGATAGATTTTTTGAAAATAACTGTTTCGAGGAAGAATTTCGAGATAGATTTGTCTCGAGGAAGAATTGTCTGAGGAATGTTTTTCTTGGAAAATAAATGTCTCGGGGAATATTTATCCGTGGAAGATTTGTCCGAAAAGGAAATGTTTTTGGATTGAATAGTAATGGCTTGTGTTGGGAAATAATTTTCCGAAAAGAATTGTCTCAAGAAAGAATTGGCTTGGGAAAGAATTGTCCACGGAAGATGAATACCGAAAACAATTGCCTCGTGGAAGAATTCGTTTAGGTTTGAATCGTGAGAGATGAATTGTAAACCAGTTGGGAAGGTTAGATCACATGGGCAATTTTAAAGTAGGTGTAATTATGATAGTTAGGATTATCAAAATTATAGTCGGTCTAAGCCGACTATAAATACCCTACACATATGTGTGGTTACCATTCAAAGTGATATATAGGTCACCAGGGTATACGAATCCTGAAAATAACTACAAACATTCAATCGCTGAAGAATTTCCATTCATTTGATACCCATATTTACAAATGGGTAGGTGTACCGAATTTCGATTTTTTTTTTGTGAACCACAAGTCTTTTCGCCGGAAAACATTATTATCATGTATTTGAGCATGATATCAATATATATTTGACCAAAAAAGTTTACCTAAGCACGTATACATAAAAATTGATCTTTATATGTACATTTTATATTAGGTATTTGAACATAAGTGGTCGGATCATAGGTCACAATGGACCGATCTCGCCAATTTTTTCGCACATACAGCGTAGGTATATTAGTAATCTAAGTTATAAGTTTAATTTATCTAGCTCTTCAATTTTAAAAGTAGTAGGGATTTCAACAGACAGACAGACAGACAGACAGACGGACAGACAGACGGACAGACGGACATCGCTAAATCGACTCAGGAGGTCATGCTGATCAAGAATATATATACTTTTCCATACCGGAGATGCTTCCTTCTGGGTGTTACAAACGGCGTACCAAACTGAATATACCCTTTCACTCTTAGTGTAGGGTATAAAAATGTATTAGAGAAGAATTTTCTGAAAAGAACTGAATTGTCTGAGGAAAGTTTGTCTTGGAAAAGAATTGTCTCGGAGAATATTTGTCCGAGGAAGATTTGTCGGGGAACAACTATACTAGAATGAATTGTATCATGATGGCTTGTGTGGGAGAAGAATATTCCAAATGGAATTGTCTCGAAGAAGAATTATGTTGGAAAATAATTGTCCGCAGAAGATTTAACTCAGCGAACTAATGTATCGGAAAAGAATTGTCCTAGGGTTGAATTGTCGGGGAAGAATTGTCTCGAAGAAGAATTGACTCAGGGAAAAATGTTTAGAATAGAATTGTCTCTATAAAAAATAGTAGAATTGACCGTGAAAGATTTGACTCGAATGTCGCATGAAAAATTACCCGGCATTTTGTATTTATTTAAACGTCCAGAAATATGTACAAATAGTACTAGATCTGCATGTGTATTCTGTATATATTTAAAAACTAACAAAAATTGTGTATTCTCTCTAAGAGGATTGTAAAAGTGTGCATAACAAATATATTTTGATGAAATCATAACTAAATGTGCAAACATGATATATTGATGAATGCATTCATTATATTTATGAACTTATTCATACCATCGAACGTCATAGGGAAGAACGAAATATTCAATACAATGAATTTGAATTGTCATATTGATGAATTTGTTCATAATATTTATGAATATAATATTCAATATGATGAATATTGTTGAACTATAAAAAAAGAAAAATTTTTAGAAAATAATTCGAAAAAAAAACTGTTGTACAAATTTTATTTAAATAATAAAAAAAAAATTTTAAATTATTCCCGAAAACAAAAAAATTTTTTTTTCAAAAAAAAAAATGTTTAGCATTAATAACATTGATGGCGTTAGTCATAATATTATGAATGGTTCGTCACAATGATTCGTGGTCTGCAAAACGGAATTCATAAATATGATGTACATTTTTTTCCGTGTACTCACATTAGCAACACGTTCGCTGTTTGTACATACGGACAAAGCATTTAAAATACAGAAAACAAAGAAATACTACAGATTCTGTAAAATGTAAAAAAAGAGTTTCTAATACATTATGTAGTCAAATAAAGTCTAATAAATACATTTACACTAGAAAATTATTAAAATGTACTACATTTTTCGAAACTAGTTCATAAATGTAGTCAATTTAGAATATTTATTGTCTAACTGTAGTATTTATTTCGCAGCCTATAACATAAATCTGTTATTCTATACCATTTTATTGTCATTAAAACTATTCTCTAAATATTCCTATAAAATTGATTTTTAATTTATATTTACAGATTTTTCAACAGAATTCCTAAATTCTCCAAGAGAACAAAATCACCAACTAGTCCCACAAGTTCCAATTATTCAACAACAAAAAAAAACAATTCCTAAACTTAAAAAAAACCAAAAAGACACAAAGCAAACAAATCATGGTGCTTGTGCTGAACGGCGTGCTGCAGGACGATTGTCCAATGGACACGAACAGTCTCTTCCTGCAGCATCCCGTCTATAGAGATTACGCACAGCAGCTGCTCTCCATACCGACAAAGTCTGTGGGACCCGTTGGCCTGCTGTACGTCGGTCAACGTGAGCTGGCGGCGGCAGCGCCACATGACAAAAACATAAACATTATTGGATCGGATGATGCGACCACATGCATTATAGTTGTTGTAAGACATTCAGGTGAGTTGAACTAACAAAACAAAAAAATGCAAAAAATACCCAAGAAATTAGCTTCATTTGAGAGCATAATAACTATGATTTTCTTATGTTTTTAATACATATTTCTCAAACCGTTTCCGGTTTCATTTTACTACAGGTTCCGGCGCTGTAGCTCTGGCACATTTCGATGGCACTGGCATCGATGAAGCTGTCTGCACAATGGTGGCACGCGTACAGGAGCTGGCCCTTGGCTATCCGGAGGGTCGCATTGAGTTGCAATTAATTGGTGGCTACCGAGACTCGCAAGGATATGGCGAAGATGTTTTCTTTAGTATAATGCGTAAGTGTGAACGAAGCTTCTGTTGTAATGGGAGACTTGTGTTGCATAGAAATAGAGAAATAGTTAAGGGATCAAAGTTCAGTTTGGCTTTGTCTTGTGCTAAACTTGAGAAAGTCGGAGATAATTTATTTAAAATTTTATTATTAAAATGTATTTCTTTTTCTCCACAGAATCATTCCACAAGCATCATCTTGAAATCGATTTGACTCAAGCCTGCGTTGGTGAATTGAACACAATTCTACGCGGTGATATACATTTTCCCATTATCTATGGCGTTGGTGTCAACATTAAAACTGGCGAAATCTTTCCGGCTACTTTTCCCGATCGAGGTCCCGATCGGCAGTTGCGTGATGCTAGAAATTTTATGGGCGCTCAGACGGTAAGTGTTAAATTTGGAAAATTCTTGATACCTACTAATTTCGAATTTTGCTACTTAGGTTCTGGATGTTTATGATGCTTCATTAGGCATGCTGCGCATTGGTCCCTTCAATTATGATCCTTTGCGCGGCGTTGATTTGTGGTTGGCTCAGACAGACGCATTTTTGCTGCAGCATTTGTCGTCGAGTCCGGATGTGGAGCCGCCGCATTTTGCCATGCAGGTGTGTAGATGATTCATTTATTCATTTGTTCATTTATTCATTAATTCATTAATTCATTAATTCATTTATTCATTAATTCATTAATTCATTAATTCATTAATTCATTAATTCATTAATTCATTAATTCATTAATTCATTAATTCATTAATTCATTAATTCATTAATTCATTAATTCATTAATTCATTAATTCATTAATTCATTAATTCATTAATTCATTAATTCATTAATTCATTAATTCATTAATTCATTAATTCATTAATTCATTAATTCATTAATTCATTAATTCATTAATTCATTAATTCATTAATTCATTAATTCATTAATTCATTAATTCATTAATTCATTAATTCATTAATTCTTTAATTCATTAATTCATTAATTCATTAATTCATTAATTCATTAATTCATTAATTCATGAATTCATTAATTCATTAATTCATTAATTCATTTATTCATTTATTCATTTATTCATTTATTCGTTTATTCATTTATTCATTAATTCATTTATTCATTTATTCATTTATTCATTTGTTCATTTATTCATTTATTCATTAATTCATTAATTCATTAATTCATTAATTCATTAATTCATTAATTCATTAATTCATTAATTCATTAATTCATTAATTCATTAATTCATTAATTCATTAATTCATTAATTCATTAATTCATTAATTCATTAATTCATGTATTCATTTATTCATTAATTCATTAATTCATTAATTCATTAATTCATTAATTCGTTAATTCATTAACTCATTAATTCGTTAATTCATGTATTCATGTATTTATTTATTCATTTATTCATTTATTCATTTATTCATTTATTCATTTATTCATTTATTAATTTATTCATTGATTCATACATTCATTTATTCATTAATTCGTGTTTTATATTTTTATTAATATATTTTATAATCCTTTCCAGACTCGCGCCACTATAAAATTCATACAAGAGAATCAATTTCCCGCCATCACCGTTTTTAGGGACAATCGACCACGTTACTATCGACGCGATGAGACAACCGGTTGCTGGTCTATTGTTCGATATTAATTTATAAATTTATAAAAAATATTTAATAAAAAAAAACATTTAAAATCAAAACTTTATAATCGCAAATAACAAAACTACTTAACTTAAATTGAATTTATTACTTATGCCTTTGTTTCAAAAAAAATCAATTAAACTAAAATCTGCTGCTTTATTGATTTATATAATTTGAGTCTTTACAAAATATATGCATTATAGAAATATATTAAACTCTTTTAAAAAAATGTGTAAATAAAAACGTATAAATTTTATTCTTTAAAATCAATCTCTCCAGTTATTATATTTCCGCAATGGCTTTTTATTAATTTTCGCTTTGTTCAACTTTGGAATGCGCCTTAAATGAAATGGATTTAAATGCAATTGATGCATACAAAATTTTAGCAAAATAGTAAATTGAATAATTTAATTAAATGAAAAAATAATAAAACAATTTTATTAGTGCTGTAAAACTGCAATTAAATTGATTGTGAAATTATTACTATTATATTATATAACATATATATTTAGCATAAAGTTAATTATTGAAAATTATAAAAAATAAATAATTTTAATGGCTTGGCTATTATGTAACAATAAACATGGCGAATGCCGAATTTTAAATACAATTTTGATATTGATTTTATTTTAATATTTATTATTACTTCCCCTTATATAACTTGTTTAGCAATGAAATAAACGATATTATTTTTTTACAATTGTGAAAAAAATGTATAATTATAAATTAATTAATTTTTAATTAAATCAATTTCAACTTTTCATGAAAATACTAGTTTTCAGTTATTCTGGAATTCAAGTCAAAAGTTTTTTTAGGCATAAATGGGTTAATGCTATATTTTACACTCTCTCTCTCTCGCGCTCTTATTTGCTCTTTAATTTTTTTCTCTGTTTTGTTTCGAATTCATAATAAAAAAAAATCGAATCCATAGTTCGAAAATATCGATGGACGCGCTATCAATCAAGGTTGCCACAAATTAAAAATGTATTTTTTTCAAAATTACCAAAAATTAAATTAAGAAAAATAAAAACACCGATTCTCAAGTTTGATGTCGAATATGTTCTTTTATGTGCTTTTACTTTATATTAAGAACATTTAACAACATACTATCAATTAATATATATATAACCAATTTAATTCTATCTAAAGATATCCAAAATATAACTTTATCCTAACTTCTAAAAGTTGATAATATCAAAATGTGGTCAGAAAAGCGATCCAAAAGAAATCTGAAATATTGTGAACAATAGAGGTTCCATTGCATTTTTACAATCCCGGGACTTTCGGTGTTGGAAAAATCCCGAGATTAGTCCCGAATTATTGAATTTTGTATTACAGGTAACAAAAAAGGACAGTTAATACATACAGCTTTGTAAAATATAACAGAAGCGCTTTTCTTACATGATATCAAATATCTATTATAAATGTCTTTTAAAAAATAATTAAAATATGCTAACGACTGCTAAATTAGAATTTAGTAGTTTTCACTATGCCTCCACGTTATTTTGATTGACAAATCATTTTAATTATTACGTGAAGTATATATTTGTAATAAAAAATTTATAAATAAATATGGTTATTCAAACAAAAGTGTAAAATCGATAAATTCAATAAATTTCTTACCAAGTTATCAATGAAAACTTATACCATTTACCAGACCAAAGACCAGTATAATTTTACTCAACCAGTTCAGTTAATTATTTTTTGAAAGTTTATTTATAAAATTAAATGTCAAAAAGTTGTACATTAAAATAAACTCAGGTTTAAAAATGTCTATAGTTACGCGCCATAATCTTTAAATCGTTTAAATGTGTAAAACTTAAATAAAACGTGGCAAATGTTTTGCCTTGTTGAGGTGATCGCTTAATCGCCAGGGCAGAAGTTTACATTATAGACTCCCTGGAAATAAAATTGCCACGCCCCTTAAAAAAGCGGCTAGTGCAGAAAATCAAATATCTTTTGACCGGCTACCCCCATGGAAACTTCCAAAATTCGAAAACTTACCAGGTCACTATTTGGACTATAACAAAGTGGGTCCGTGTTTTTGAATATTAAATTTTCTTGAACATGTGAGTGGTAAAACTAAAATGAAAAAATCTTTACATACACTGAACCAAATTTTGTAAGTCAAATCAACGAAATAATGTTGTTACTTTTTTACGTAATTTCGTTCCTTTTTTTAGTTAAATTAAAATTTTATTTTTAAAAACTACATTTATTCAATTTTTTAAGATTAATAAAGTTTCTGTTGACCGAATATCCATTCATCGATTCAACAAAGTAATATTTTGTTAATTTCCCCTCTCTATTTGATTCAGTGCACACAGAAATAAATTCAAGAACATTTTTATGATTTAAAAAATATATAAGAAGTTTTAAAAATCGTGCGATTTTTTTTCGGGCAAAATGTGTGAAGAAATTTATTTTATAGGGCCGGTCTCAAAAAAAAAACTGGAGAGTTTCGAAAAACAACAAATTTTTGCCATCCGCTGGAACCGTTCATAAATCGGATACCGACCGAGGTCATAAGTGGTTTTTGAATTACGAAGTGGGCGGGACAAACAAAAAAAAAAGAATTTGTCACACGATGCAAAAACCAGACCTTAAAAAAGTGACCTCAAGGTCCCCTAAAAATAATAAAACTGTTTTTTTTAAACTCAAATTTCAGAAAAAGGTGAGTGGAAAAATAAAAAATAAACAAATTCAAAATTCTTGAAGTATACGGTAAGCATGGCCATGGAAATTTGTTTGGCAAATAAATTTCCATGGCGTGATTTAGCTGAATTTAAAGGTTTTTCAATACCCAAGAAACAAAACGGTCCGTTAACGGTGCCGTATACGGAACAGCAATACGGAAAACGATTCCGTAAACGTTCCGTTTTCTGGATACGAAAACGGTCCAGTGAACGGATAAAAAGGAACATCGAATCGGATTTCGAATCCGTTGATAGTACGTTTCGACGGTACGTTAACGGACCGTCATACTGGATGACAAACGGAGTGAGTCCGTCGAGAGTACGTTTCGACGGTACGTTTACGGACCGTCATACTGGATGAAATACGGAATGCATCCGTTGATATTACGTTTTGACGGTCCGTTAACGGACCGCCATTCTAGACGAAAAACGGAGTGAGTCCGTTAAGATTGCGTTTCGACGGTCCGTTAACGTACCGTAGATCTGTATGAAAAATGGAATGAATAGATTAAAAACACCGTTTTCATACCATACAATGTATACAAAATGACCTCTTGCATATTTTTATTTCACAAGAAACAAACTTATTATGAATAAAATTGAATATGAAACATACACATTTTACCAAACAACATAATTGGTGTTTATAATTTTGTAATCTACTGAAATTCCACATGGTATTTTCATCATCGATTTCGTGTCAACAAAGACCAAAACAATAATAGATATCACTTTAACTGGATTGCAGTTGTCATAGGGCTTGATTGAGTCTTTTTGGACGTTTATCAGCCAAAAAGCCTTTTTGCATCGCACATTTTCCGCAAACTTTATAACACATTTTCAGTAGCTCTTAGATATAGTCCTTTTTGAATTAAAAGACGTATGAAGCCATCGGAAATTCTCAAAAGATGGGACTGTAAATGTATGCAAATTCTCCAAAGATATTTTGAATAAAAGCGTATTTTATATATATTTTATTCACTTATCTTGTTTGGTCTTCGAGAGATGCATTCACCAACTGTAATCCTCCAAGCTTATTTTTCATGTACACAAAGTCTAACGGAGTCGTCCGATTTGACGGTACGTTAACGGTGCGTAATCGTATATGCTACGACGGATACAAGCTCAATGCTCCGTAAACATGCCGTCAAAGTAATTCCGTGTGTGTCGTATGCTCCGTATAAATGTTTCTTGGGTATTTTATTATTTTCATTTTTGAAAAAAAAACCGGTTTTAAATTTTAAAGAACTACCACGTGACCTTGAGTTTATTTTTTTATGTTATGTTATGTTTTTTTTCCGTGCCCTATAAGTGGGTACTCTTAAACTTCTTGCGTTTAATAATTACCACATCTCACAACCAATACAAACATTTCCAAAAACATATTTTTCCACATTACTGGAAATTAACATTCATAAAGTACCATTTAAAAAAAAGTACTCAAAAATGATTCAAAAAAAGTATCAAAAATTATACAAAAGTACTTTTTAGCCACACTGAAATCCCACACGATCCAAATCGTTCAGTCGTCGTCGTCGAATGAATCGCTTTGACGTCGTGTGTGCGTAAAAAGATTTTCTTCTTATTTTCAGTTTCATTTTTGTATTTTACACTGCTGCAAAATACTAAAAAAAAGCAAACGAAAAAATACTGCGCGTTAATTTCAACTGGAATTTGAAGTGATACTTTTGAGATCTTTTACTGTGCGGTGTCCTCATTTTTCCCGTTGTCACGAAGACTTCACTGCTGCACCATTTGTCACAGGGGAGCGCCGCCAGGCTGCTGCGATTTCTAAACGAAAAATAAAATCAGTTGTCTCAAGTAAAAAAAACCACGACGACATAAGAAACGCGCGGTCGAAAAACGAAAGAAAATCGCATTTGGAAGACAAAGGTGCCGCTTGACGGATTAAAATTTTCAAGAATTACGAAAAAATTGAACTTAAATTTGCATAAAATTTGTTCATAATTCGTGTTCAAAGTAAAATCGAAAAGAAAAAAAAAAGTTAATCGTGTTTGCAAGAAGAAGAAGGTGTCGACGACGTCGTCGCAAAAGAAGCAGCAGGCGGAGAAATCGACGACGAATTGAACGACTAAAAAGGAGGGCGTAATAAGTTTCTTGTACTGCAATTGAAATGTGAGTAAAACGTAAATAGGGTAAACGTACCGCACACTGTACCTCGCTTGGTTTTATAAACAAAATTTATGTTTTATTTATTTATAGTTTTTTTTTTTTCTTCGTTTTGTATACATTAACTATTTCCAACTAATGCATATTAAATCGTGTTGCTTGCAATTTCATTCTTATTGGATTATCACGTTTTGAATTATCAGTGAAACGCACTTTTCTCTCACACTCTCGTAAACATTGTACAGGGTGTGGTACATTTTTCGTTTTTAAGGTTTAAACTGAAAATAAAGTATAAAAAAAAATATAAATATAATTTGTCTCAAAACATGTTTTTTTTGCAATTTTATATATTCACTATACCGGCAAGACAAAAACTGCGAAGGACTGAAATCTAATTATTTTTAATTTAGCTTTCAATTTCTGATTTAAAACTACTTCAATAAATGACAGTACAAAATGGAATCCGTACGAAATGTCGAAAAAAAATGTCTAAACGTTAAAATGTCGACATTTTAAAAGCCTTAGAACGCCGAAACAATATTTGGCCGAATCACAAAATGTCGAAAAATATTTTAAAACCAAAAAATGTCGAAAAAATCTTTGAACCTATAAATACAAAAAAAAAAATTATAGGAACTAAAAATGTTGAAAATTAAAATACCGAATATCAAAATGTTGAAATACAAATTTCAAATCCTATATGAGAAAGTCCACACAAAATCTCCCAGGATATGCAACTCACCCTGTTCGATTTCAATGAAATGTTGGCAACTGATAAAGGGTATCGGGATCTGCATTCACCATTTTTTTTTTATATTTTTCCGACCATTATTTAAAGAGATACAGTCCAAAGTTATAAAATTGTCAAGGATAACTTTTGTATGGTGGTTTCTATTGAAATATCTCTTGATGCTAGATACTACGTTAGGGTATTGTTTTAAAACTAATAAAACAATCTTTTGGAAAATGTCTTCATAACATGAACATATGGCCAATGGTCGATATCCTTGAACTTCTAATTGCATGTTCTCGAAAAAAAATATTAGAAAAAAAAAAATCAAAATTTTGGTTGATTTATTATAAGTGTTGATATTTAATTCCAATTTTTGAAGGTAGCATATTTAAAAATCTCGCATTAATCTATATGTTATTTTTTATTAATACTTTGATTTTTTAATATTTTATCTTCGTATTTTATTATATTTATATATTATACTAAATATAAATTTTTTATTACTTTGTTACGTTGCAGTTTTTTCGACATTTTCTATCATGATTTCGTCGTATTAAATTTCGACATTTTTAGTTTTCGACATTTTGTTTTTCAACATTTTAGTTTTCAACATTTTTTTTTCAACATTTTTGTTTTCGACATTTTTGTTTTAGACATATTTGTTCTATTTAGTTTCGATATTTTAAATTTCGACTTATCGTACCAGAATCAAATTATTCATCTATAAAAGAATTTGAATATAGAATTAAAATAAAGATTATGACATTTTCCTTTTTTTTACCGAAAAAAAGATTTTTTTTTTAAATATTTTGTTAAGAAAATCTTATTGTTTAAGTTTATTGATTCAAATTAAAAAAAACTAGGTAATACATGGCAAATGTTAAAGTACCATTAGAAAGATAAATTTAAGGACAAAGATGGTCTGCTTAATCGATTAGAAAACGTCGCATATACAATTATTTTTGTTAACGTAATATTGAATATTCTATTAGCAGCGGTAACATTTTAGTTTCGAGATATAGGAAAACCAAAAAAAAAATTACAAATTATGTTAATATGAAATAATTTATTTCCTAAAAATAAAATTTAAAATATTTTGCGTTTTTGTGCAGCGCCACGTATCTAATTTTAAATGCCTCATATGAAATTAAATAGGAGTTTTAATTTAAATAATTAAAAGTGATTTCATCTTGAGACTTAACATTAGAATTGAACTCTAGATCCTATGAATTATAACCTAATACGTATAATATAGTAATCGTACACACATGTCGTTCTATTTATATAATGTACGTGATATTTTATTTTACGCATACATTTTTAATTTCTAAATGACGTTTTATTTATGACGATAGTTCGGTACTAATGTGTATTTATCTTTGCTTATCTATAAGATAACAAGTGAATAGTATCAATGCGCTAATTAAATAATACGTGTGATTGTATTATCTAAATTTAATTATGTAAATGCACGTTTAATATATTTTTTTATATTAATTTAATCTCATCAATTTAAAAAAAAATATATCAATGTTTTTAAATTTGTATTTAATTTTCGACTGATTCTACGTCGTAATCATAATGTAAATATGCCATAGTGAAAACAACACATATCGTTTTTAAATTGTTTTCGTTTGTAATTTTAATCTTTAGGAATTTTGCGGTACAGTTGAATTTTTATCAAATATGCAATCGACAGTAACGGCATTTTCCCTATGCGTTTTGTTTTGCCTGACATTCTCATTTTGTTTTCTCTTCTCTCCTTTAAGTATCTCTTTCGTAGGCTCTCATGCTCTCGCTAATTTAATGGCAGTGTTGCATTTCAGATACTACAATTTTATTCCAAAAATAAAAGAAAGTATATTAAAATAACATTCAACCCTATCATCATAGTTGCAAGGTCTTTATCACTCAGAAAATACCTTTATCCCACGCCAGAAAATAAGAAATGTTATTTTTTCAATAAAAAGTACTTTTGCCATTTATAAATACCACAAAATATCCCACGATTTTAAAAAAATGTATTTTTTGCAACCTCCTAAAAATCACTTTATGTGGGCTTAGTATTTTTACCACTCGATAAAGTAAACTTCATAAAAGTATCGGTAAAAAATACAAGAATTTTCATGATTTTTCAAAAGTTGTATTTTATGATTTTAAAAAATTGGTGCCTTGTTAATTTAAAAATTACTTTATGCCCAAATATAGATTACTTAATATAAAAGAACCGAAAACATAATAATGGTCGTAAATAATGTATGTCGTTAAAATTATAAGCTATATATATATATTCTTACGCAGGCGATACGAAGTGAAATGAATACCCTTATTATAAATATAATTTATAGTTATGTATACCACCCCAGAAGAACCTAGGCCATGCTCTATTATCATTTGAGATGTGCGTGTTATATTTGTACTGAAAAGATCTACAGTTACTGCCGAATACCAACGGCGGGTAAGAGGTTTTTCAATGCTATTGCTACCAAGAGGTGGCGTCGTATAGAAAACATTTTTTCTATTTTTTGATGTTGCAGTAACGGTGATTCACACCAGCGACTTTCCGACTCGTAGTCCAAGGCACCAATTGATCGACGTTACCGGTATTTTCGAAACTCGTATATTATGTGGAACCATTTGTAAGATCGCATTGAAAAATACAAAATTAAAACATGTTTAGGATTTCGCACTTATGTGAAAAACAGTACTTAAATTAGTATTAACTTATGCAACACTGTGTTCGACGCTGCGGTCGATGTCGACTCTCCGCAATGCAGCGCAGCAGCCAACAGCACATTTCAATGTTTTTCTTTGTCCGGTCGCTCGCCGTCGTCGCCGCTTTGATTATTAAAAATTCCAATTAGAATATTTCGCATTCGCAGTGTGTTTACAAAGAAAATAACAGAAAGAGTAACGACTAACAGTTTTCGAATGGGGACAATTCGTTGCTTTGTTGTTGTTATTGTTTCAACTGCATTTTTTTCCAATAATATGTGAAAGATTAATTTTGTTTTTCTTCACTTTCATATTTTACAGAAAGAAACGCTGACAAGACGCCGGGGTAACGAAGAAGAAGAAGCTGAATTAGTAGAACAAGAATAGTAAGAAATTCCGTGAACAACAACAGTTCATCGAATAGGTTATTTTTGTGAAGAAGTAGCAGCAGCAGCAGAAAAAAAACGAGAATTTGTTCAAATAAAGTTTTTGCATACTAAGCAATGCAAAAATACTTTAAACTAAATTCAAAACGACTTTAAAAATAATAAAAGAAATCAACGATTTTAAAAAAACGATACACGTAACAGCAGGCAGCAGTTCAACAAAATGAATCCTACGGCCAATGGCGGCGTTGTTGGTGCTGCATCCGTCGCACCAATGGCTTCATCAACGACGACACCACCGCCGACGTACGAACGTAAGCGTCTCTTCATCACACACGTCGATTCTTACGGTCCGTACTTGAAAATCTCTGGCCACCTCAATCCGGACGCCGTCAATCTTGTGCGTTCCAAACTGCACCAGTTGCTACCCACCTGCTATGCCATCGATCCCAGTTGTCAGGCGGCGCGTCAACAGGAGCTGCTGCGTCCCGGCACGCTCTGCCTGTTCAAGCGAACGCACGGCGCAGCGCCGGCCGACTATGAATTCCTACGCGCGCGCGTTTGCAACGTGATACAGGGTGCTTCAGTGGCCTTGGCGGGCAGTCTACAGGTGGAGGCAGACTTTATTGACTACGGCTACAATGCGCTGGTCTCAAGTTATGAGGTGAGTGTTGTCGACTGTCGTCTGTCTTTATGGCTATCTATTTTCTTTATGTGTTGTGTTAATTGCTGACCAAACATTTTTTGCATATTTTTTTAAGTAGATTTTCACTTTTAGTTTTTGCCAATTTGATTATAATTTATTTTATTTTGCATGGTGATGATGGATGGCAATCGGTATTTTTTTCGTGTGTTTTGCAGGCACGTGCATTGTGCCAGTGTTGCCAATATGGTGCGTTCATTGACACATAGTTTAACCCTTATGCGACGACCATTTAATTTTTCTATTAAATGTAAATTAAATATTTTTATTGATTGTTTTTAATAAATAAATAAAAAATTGTAGCAGATAAATTTATTAAAGTTATTTTTTATATAGTATATCGTTATGTATTTCGAGACGAATAACTATTAAACCATTTTCAATGTTTTAAAATTCAAGTAACATAAAATTCAAATTTTTACGTCGAATCTTTGTTGCGTCGTTCGTTTCAAAATATATATGGGTAATTAGTCTTCACATTTATGAAATAATATTTTTATTTTAGAATCACAGCTTACAGACAGGGTTAATACATTGTTCTATGTATAGGGCACACAATTTAGCGTCTCGTTCCGTTTTTTATTTGTGATATTATACAATATTATTTAAAAAAAAATGCATAAATAGATAAAACGACGCTACGAAATAGATAGCCCACATTGAAATATTCCCAAATGAAATTAACCAAAAAAAAAAAAAAAAAAATCAATAAATATTCCTCAAAAATAAAATAATGAAATAATAACAAACACAAATGAAATAACATCAAAACCAAAATGAAATTACTCTCAAAAATGTTGGGTGTTGATGATTATTTCATTATGAAATAATCGAAGAGAAAAATTAAACAATCCACATCGATTTTCGATGTTATTTGATATGAAATGCATTAAATGAAGATAAAGAGACAAAAAAAAAAACAAAATCGTATGAAAAATGTTATTTGTTATATCATTTTAATATTTTGGGGTGCCGAAAAAATATATCGTCATTGTAGAACTAAAAGTCATCAACTACATTTTCAAAATGCCAATTGTTCCTTTACAAAAACCTTTATATATCTTTCAATTTTTGATCGATGAGCTCAATATTTGTACCAAATGATAAGAAAATGTGAATCTATCAATTGGTATTTCATCTTTAAAAATGTATCAAATACTTTTTGTAATAATTACCAACAAAGTTGTAATTTGAGATTTTCATAAAAATGTATTTGGTGACTTTTAGTTCTACAACGACGATATATTGATGAAACAAATGTAATATATGTATTAATAATATCATATTTTCGCTTACTAGACATATTTACTGTATGTCTGTATATTGCTGACATTAATAATAAACAAATTAACACAATACTATCAAATAACTGGCGGAAATATGCAAAATTTATTGTAAGCAAATAATAAAGAGTTTGTTCTTTTTTTAATAATAACATATTCATTATAACCTACTTATAATGTCTATTTTTAAAACATTTTATTGCATTGCCAATAAATGCATTCAAACGTTAAATTTCTATGGTTTGTTACCTTATATATAATAATTGCAACTATTAATATTCTCCACACACACACACAGCTTCTATTTCCACAACATCCCGAACTGCTGCGGAATATTCCTCCGCTGTGCACGCAATACATTGCGCTGGGCATTTGCACAGACTGGAAGAAATCCGAACTCGATGAAGTTATCCGCATGATAATGCATCAGACCTTGGAGATATGCATTGAAATGGAAGTGAGTAAACAAAAGTATTATATTACTTAGTCTAAGAAAAAAAAAATACAAAAATGGTAGCTTAGTTAAATAATTAAATATATATAAAATTTAATATTCGGGTTTTTTAAACTTCCGTTCGAAATCTTGATCAAATTTTAATTCAATGGAATTTGATTTTTGCTATTGCAGAAATCAGAATTCAATAAACATAAATGTATTTCTATAGTATAAAATCAGTTCTTGAACGAATTTCAGTCGATTTTTGATGTAATTTAAATGAATTTGAATAGGAACAGGCATGTTTCAACTTCTCTTCAAAATCGTATTAAAGTTCAATTCGTTTGAATTTGTTTTTATTTGCTCTTTCAGAATTTGATTTTTCAATACCAAATAAATATATTTCAATTGAATTGAGTACGTTAAAGTACTGTGGCACAATTTCAACTCGATGTTTGTTATCAAATACCTAAAAATTTGTAATAAATATATTAAAAACTATAAGGAGATGTTTCAATTTTTAATATAAATCGTATTTATGTTTAACTCGATCGAGTTTGTTTTGTTGCTGTTACAGAATTTAATTGGTTTATACAAAATAAACTTATTTCAGTTTAAGTATTTTTTTTTGGGACATCACCGATAATGGTTCATTTTGTATAAAATATATTAAGGGTGTGTGCGAGTTCGACTAAATTGCTGACTAATTATAATTTTTATCAATGCAGTTTTTACTAATTCAATTAAGCAAATATTCAAGCAAACTAAATTGAATTACGACATGGTTACTGAATGGAGATCATATCGTTACTGTCAAACCAAAGGGGCGAATGTGCATTTTTAAAAATGTTGGGAAATCAAATTTTCAAGTTTGAAGTACTTTAAAAGTTAGAAAAATTATTTTTTTTTGCAATTTTTTCTGTTATTTTCGTTTATTCATGAATTATTATAACGTATATAAAATATCTTTGGATTTGGACAACTTACTGAATTATAAATACGGATTTTGTGGGGCTATATCTTGACCAAAACGCAAATATTTTTGTTTTTTTATGCGAAAACTCTTTATTTGTGCAAGATAAAATAGTGATGTGAAGGCATTAATTGTTTGATTTTAAAGTACCTGTCTATTGGCATCATTATTTAAAAATATTTTGCCAAACATTAATTTGCCATTTGTTATTTGTAGGAAAAAATGTTTGGCAAAATATTTTTAAATAATGATGCCAATCGATAGCTGCTTTAAAAACAAACAATTAATACCTTTAAACTACTATTTTATCTTGCACCAATAAAAAGGTATAGCAAAAAAGCGGAGAAATTGGAAAAATTGAAAATCTTGTCATGCCAAAAGGGCGAATCTTTTCGTTTTTTCGCTATAACTTTTTATTGATACGAGATAAAATAGTAGTGTAAAGGCATTTATTGTTTGTTTTTAAAGCGCCTATCGATCTGCATCATTTATTAAAAATAATTTGCTTAACATTTATGAAATGGCAAACCTTACTGAAGAGAAATGTCAAAAGAGCGGCAAGAAATATGGCGTCGTTTGCTGTCCCTGTCGCTCTACTTTTGTAGCGTCCCTGTTGATAAACCCTTTAGTTCTGTGCATTGAACACTTTTCGATTTTTAACTTCGTCAAATATTTGAATTTCGATAAAGAGTGAATTTTAATTAAATTAAAAATGCTTTAGAAAGCATTTAATTTATTTAAATTTCATTTACAAATTATATTTTATAAACTTCAATTTTGTTGTTATATATAAAACTATTTATTAAATATTCTTTGTATTTTTTTGTTCCAGTTTAAACAATTTAAATTCATCTCAATGAAATGGAAGGAATTCAATTTTGCTGAATTCCTCATACATCAGAAACAAATTGGCGCACCGATTGCCAACAATTTGTTGCGTGATAGTTTTATAAAAATTGTCAATCAACATCCAAAACAGCAGCAGCTGCAACAACAACAACAAGAATTCTATAATGGCAGCAGCAACTCAATGCTGGTTAACAACAACAACAATATTAGCACACTGAAGAATAATAATAACAGCAGCAACAACAACAATAATTATTATCACAACAACAACATTAATAACAATAATGGTTTAGTAGCATCACCAGCTGCCGTCGTCTCCGGCGCTGTCATGTATCCTGCCATGGGCGTTGGTGTTGCAGGCGCCTCCGTCAATCCGTATGCGGGCGCCGCAAATCAAGTGCGTGAACAAATGGCAACGCGTCGTTCGCTGGCGGCGCGTTTGCAGCAACATCAGCTGCAACAACAACAACAGCAAAATGTTGCAATGGTAAATTTTTTTTATATATTTTTTAAATAATTTTATAATTTTCAACTTTTTGATTTTATTTAATGTATTATTTAATGATTCTGTATAAATGTTTTAATTGTAGAGTTTTATGTTATATCATCGTTGTTGCGGTAAAACTAAGAAAATATATTTTTTTGTGATTCATTTTAAAAGCTTAAATACCAATCAAAAATCAATATTCTCTGGTAGCAATATGATTTGTTCGAAAGAAATTATTACAATGTTTGTAATTCACACACAATTCTTTTGTCTATCTATTGTCAATTCTTAATAAAATCGTGTATATTAAAAATGAAAGGCAACAGATTAACAGCCATATTATAGCGAGCAATGACAATTGTTATCAATAACAATTGCTACAAATGACAATTGATTCAGACTTTTACGTCAATATTCATCGAAAATAAAATTGCCATAAAATAACGCAATTTTTCTTTGAATTATCAAGACTAATTTTAGTTTACTAATGATTTCTAATATTAGTATACGTTTTTCTGATAATTCGATCTAAACACGGACATTTTTGATAAACAAGAAAATTGTTTACCCGGAGCATAGACCACACTATTCAAAATTACTAACTTTCACAAGAACACTAGAAGTATGCGCAGCCTAATAGCCCTATACTGGCACGAGTCACAAATTCAAATCGATCACAATAGTGCGCTTTGTCACAATATCGTAAAGGGTTTTTCAGATCATAATAGACCGATCATGACCATTTTCAATACCAGATAGAATAAGTACAAAAGTAATCTAACTTATAACTCTTTTAGTTTTAGTGTAATCGTGATTTGAACTTACGTACAGAACACAGATAGGCGGACAGATGGACAACTAGACATACAGACGAATAGACAGTAGAACAGACGAACCGACGCACATCGTTATGTCGACTCAGGTGGTCACAGTGATCAAGAATATACACACTTTTCCTTACCGGACACGCCTCCTTATGGGTGTTGCCAACGGAGGGTCAAACTGAATATACCCTTTCACTTTTATTTTAGGGTATAAGTAGCAATAATAAATTTCAATACTGCGCATAGATGATTTGAATACATGATGAAATTAATGTAGAGAAATCACAATACTAATTTTGATATTTTACAATACCTTTGCCGATGGTTTTCTAATATAATTTGTATGACAAGTGGTAATAAACAATTTTGAACACTAAATAAATAAACCAAATGATCTGTTAAGCATTAAAATATATATTTTTTTTACGAAAATATTATGTTGTCGAAGTATTAAATCTAAATAGTTGTAAAAAATAGGTTTACTTTGTTTTTTTTTTTATTTATATTGAGTATGTGCCAAAATGGTCCATTAACCTATGATTTCTAAGTTTTTTTCAACACAACATCAATGGTAACATCTTCAATTAGTCATATTGAAAAACATCAAATTTTACACCAGGCACTTTTTACAATTTTAGAAAGTTTTCGTTAGTTTTACCATCAAACTTCAACGATTTTATGTACCTATTAATTTTTTAAAATTTTATTTATTGTTTATTAAATTTTACTATTTTTCTTTGCATTTTTCAGCTTCAGCAACAAAATGCTGTAATGGTAATTTGTGTGTGTGCTTTTGTTTGATTTTTATATTTAGAATTTTTTTTTTAATTAATATAAATTAGTTTTTTAATTAATATAATTAATTATAAAATTTTTCACATATCACATTAATATTCATCACTCTACTACAACTCTCTCACATAACCACAACTATTATAAAGCCCGTCGTAGTGGAAATTTGAGTCTTCGCTAAGAATACGAATGTTTAGTTATTCTAGAATTCGTGTGGAACGGAAATGTGATATTGAAATCAAAATTCCGTTCCGCACGGCTTTTGTGATGCCGTATTTGAATTCGTTCGGATCTGGGAACGATTTAATATAGAAGAAATATAAATAAAGTGCTAAAAGTCTGAATCAGAATCGAAATATCCGCTACGACGTATAATAAGGGCCCATAAAGAACCGGAACCGCTATTTCTTAAATCTTGGAAAGAGAACCGGCACTGATTGTGCATGGATTTTAGTCCCATTCTGGGACCGCAAAGAACCGGATTTGTAGCCTGTTGTTGTTTATAATATTATTTTTCACGTTTTGCCTAGTTTTTCATGTGATTCCGTGCTTTTTTCTTGTTTTGTCGTGCTTTTTCGTGTCTTTCTATATCCCGTGTTTTATCGTGCTTCTCGTGCGTGCCTTTAAATTTAGTAGTCGGGTTCGTGCGTGTCACCTATGGCGTGCCTTAGTATACAATAAATCGAAATTTAAGTTAAACTTTTTCGAAAATTCAAAAATCTCACTTTAATTTATACCCATTTTCAAATGTCTATTTCTCTCATATATAAATTTGATAATTATTTATTGTTATTGCTTTCCATGTGAATAACATCAGAAATTCTTGAAGGGCAAATACTACACCATTTATTGAAATAAAGATTAATTGAAATTCAAAAATTCCAGTTAATTTTTAGAATACATTAAATGATATTCATAACTCTTCTTTCCATTTGAAATGCAGGAAATATAAAAATTCTCCAAATGGAAAATTATGAATTTCAATTGATATTTTCTGAACTTTAAATGTATTTATGAATTTATTTATTTTGAGTTTCTAATGGAATTTTTGTATTACAATTTGAATATTTCTGAATTATTCGTTGAAACACGCTGTAGATAAATGTCGATCTCATTGGAAGAATATTTTATTTTGTGGTAGGGATTTTACTTGAAACAAATTTTCCCGTGAGAATTTTTCCCATGACCATTCTTGACGGCGACAATACTAAAAAATACAATGAAAATAGTACACAAAATTAAAGAATTGTCTTTAATTTCAATTTTTTTTATATTTTTCATAGTTTTTTTTATTATTTTTTCTACATTAATCGCAAATCTTTTCACAACACATCAAATATTCAACATACTAAATGTCAACACACTAATATTCAACACTCTCATTATACAATACACTACTCAATTTTAGAATGCCTTTGTTTAATTATTTGCACAAATTAACAAATTTAAAATTTTTAGATTTTCTGGCGCTTTTTCATATTGTTTATTTTTAATCTTAAATGCAAAATTCAAAATTTTTAAATTTCCAATATTTCTAATTACATTTTCTAGCAACGCGGACAGCCGCGCATGCCGCATACCATCGGCAATCTGCGCTCCATGATGCAAGGTAACCTATTTTTTAAAATCTAAATATCTAAATTAAATCAAACTCTACGCCAGGCATTCATATTCAAAATAATCGAATCCCCTACACAGGCCAAAATTATGCACCCATCGCTGCAGCTGCGCCCATCTACAATGGTGCCAACATGTTGCCGCCGCCGCACACAGCGCAACTCAACTCTTACAATGCGCGTTATCAACGTCCACAGGCGCCGCAACCATTGCTCGCGCAACAACAACTACAACAACAGTCCCAGCAGCTGCAGCAACATCAATTGCAACAGCAGCAGCACCACCAACAACTGGCACGCGTGAATAGCGTTTCGGCCACATTCAAATCGAATAATCTCAGCGTTGGCAAATTGTACGATGTCTGCATTAGTTATGTGGAGAATGGACCCTGTCTGTTCTCGGTGCAACTAGTGAGCGCCCAACAAGAATTAACCGAAATGATGAATGAAATCGAGAAGGTGCCGTTGCAACAATTCAACGAGAAACCAATGCTGGGCACAGCCTGCATTGCGCGCTACTCCGAGGATGGTCAACTCTATCGCGCGCTCATTACCGCGGTGCAACCGACCGCCTGCAAGGTAGCCTACATCGATTATGGCAATGCGGAGCTTGTGAATTTTGGTGATTTGTATGAAATACCTGAAGAGTTTCTCAACTCCAAGGCATATGCCATACGCTTTACGCTGTCCGGCCACAAAGAGCTCGAGCCCATCGATGAGAGTCTCAAGCGCGCCTTTAAGGATCTGGTCATCTATAAGAATTGTCAGCTGCGCGTTATGCCGCTTGAGGGTCCGCCACTCGTGCAATACTGTGAGCTGTATATGCAAGACAAAAGTGCGCTGGACATTCTGAAGCAAATACAGAAATGTCGCCTCGTCTATGCGCAGGCAGATGCTTTGCAAAATAACGATATTGTTGAAATACGTTACATCGATTCGCCCAAACATTTCTATGTGCAAAAGGTCGCTAATATTGCTGAATTCGAAACGTTAATGGACGATATGTTTCTGTACTACAACAAGAATCAAGTGGTGCCGCAACAGCTGACACTCGGCGCACCCTGCATCGTTAAATACGACAAGGAATGGTATCGTGCAGAGGTAATGCGCGCGGACAGCACAGCGATTATTGTGCGTCATGTAGACTTTGGCTATGAGCAAATTGTCACCAAAAATCTGTTGAGCAACATTGCGGAACATCATCTGAAGTTGCCGCGTCAAGCGGTGCAGTGTTGCCTCAAGGGTTTCGAACACAATGAGCTGAATAAAGATCTGGCGACCACACAATTCGAAATGCTTGCCGAGGAGTCGAATCGCAAGCGACGCTCGTTCACCGTCAAAGTCTTTCGCATACAGCCGGATGGCGTTAATCTTGTGAATCTCTGCACCAAAGATTTGAATGTCATGAAGAAGTTGTATAAGCTGTCGATGCCATTCGATCAGTATCTGAGCATGGAGAAGGAGGAGTTCAACGAGCGACAACCTTCAACAAATGGTCAGGCTTTGAATGGTGGTGGTGGCCGCAAAACGCCCTCCTCGATTGCTTCATCGAATGATGCGCATTCTGTGCATTCGCACAAGAAGACGCAAGGTCACATTTTAAATTCCACCACGTTGCAGAGTGATGAATGGCAGCAGCAGCAACTACAATTGCAACAACATCAACAGCCACAATTAAACAGATCTCAGCAGTCGCGTCACAATCAAAGCTCCGCTTCTGGCTTCTCCACCGAGTGGGACAAACAGAGCTCAGCCGGCAGCTCTATGGATAATCGCGATTCGCGCTCTAGCTCTAGCGAGTACAAGCAGGGCAGACGCGGACACAACAATCAGCACCAGCAACGACAACGTCATCAGCAACAGCAACATAATCTCAGCATTGCCAGCTCTAGCGATCGGCGCAGCAACGGCAGCGGCAGTATGGGCGGCGCTGGTTACAACAACAACAAACAGCAGCGTGGTAATGCGGCGGCCAATAATTTGCCACCGCGTCTGCAGAAGCAGCAAGACCAGGAAAATAGGTAACATTTTAAATTTTATTTTAATTTTTTTTTTTTAAACAAAATTTTCGACAAGTTTAAAGTTTCGAAACATTATTTCAAAAGAAGACAAACGCAGAGTTGTTGTCTGTTTTCTGCCCGTTTGCAAAATATGTCTGGAATAGGCTTTAAAAATTCCACAAAAATACAAAAACGCTTCCCAAAATCTTTTACTTTCCGAAAATATGTCGAAAATATGCCCCAAATACTACAGAAAAATGCCAGAAATGTTGTTCGATACCCATCTTTTGGCAGGGTTAGTGCGTTGTTTGTATCAATAGTTATTTATTTTCTTTCCCGTTCCCGTCTGTATCACAAGCCGTCTGTTTTCTGTCCGTACCCAAAATATGCCATGAATCTGACAATAAAATTACGTAAAATCTGACAAACTGCTATACACTTCCGAAAATATTCCATTTATCTGTGTGTATTTTCCGCAAATATGCACGAAATATCCCTAAAAAATGTCATCATTTTTTTCTCGGTTTGATAACCTGATATTCGCTTCCCGAAATCTTCCATTTGTTTTGGGCTTGTCAGAAAAATACCTTAAATATTCCAGAAAAATACCGGCTATTTGTTTATGAGTTAATAGAAATCCTAGATAATGAAACCCTGGCACGCTCAGGCCAGTTTTATCGAAAGTTGTTTAGCAGACAAAGTCGGAGTTTATTTCAAAACCTTTTTTTTCCCATACCCAAAATGTATCGGGAATCTGTTGTTAAAATTTGATAACCTGTCATACGCTTCCCAATATATTCAATAGATCTGTGTGTTTGTCGGAAATATGCCCCAAATATTCCTGAAAAATGCCACAAATTTTGGTATATAGCGATTTTTATATCTGACTCTAAATTTATAAAACCTGCGAAAGGTGCACCTGTCGTTTTGTTCTTGGGCAGATACCAGGCATTTTAACACATTATCCGCCGTTGTCTGCAAGAAATCTGTCATTTTTCAACTAGAAAGCTGCTGTGTTTACTGCCTGTTGCACACCTTTTTTTTGTAGGATATAATTAGAGCCACAGCACTCAGACAGTGTTAAATTCATTGTGCTGTGACCCAGTTTCCTGGTTTTTAATGAAATTTCATAGATTTATTTAACTCTAAGAAGGCTATTTGGTGACAAAGAAGCTAATCATATCTCATCACGTCTTTTTCAAAGATTAGCCTCCTTATTCTAGAATATGCCAGACAGTCACAGAAAAAGTGCTAAGTGGTACAAGCTTATTCATAGCAGGCAGGAATATAAAGCGCTTTTGGCATGGCTGATTGCATTTTAATGTTCCGTCAGTGATCTGCACTCTTTCCTACTAATGAAAGTAACTCTTAGTAATCGTCGGTGTCATGAGTTTGGAGAATCTGCATTTAAGCTCGTCCTGAATCTGCTAATCCAGACACAGGTTCTGGCCAATCTGGATTATTCTCAGATCCAGCACATGATAGTTCATCAGTTGTTTAATTACCCGAACAATAAGTAGAGATAATCCTTACTTTATTCTTTTCTTAATGAAGAAAACAATCCCTAAACACTGTTACCTGCCGTATATTTTGTCCAGTTGAGTTGCATTTCATGATATTTTATTTGTTAATTTCATTTATCAATTTTATCAATGATCGATTATTTAAATAATCGATAATCGGGCTTTTTGGCTGGTAATTGGGTGGCACATAAATATATTTCGCATGATTTACAAACATTTTAATGGCAATTGTGTGGCCACCACTTAAGTTGCCACAAAGTGGTTACTTGGGTTTATTGTTTAGTTTATAAATTGTTATCGATTTTAATTAAAAGTTGTTATCGATTTTATTTCCTACAATTATTTCTTTTCATTTTTAAATTTAACATTATTTTTTTGTATTTTTGTTTTATTTATTTTTATTTTCTTTTTATAAATTTTTCTTTATCAAAATTTTAGACGCCCCCACAAACAGTCCAACATGCCCCAAGTGCAACGCAACTCGGGCCAGCGTTCGCAGAATGCGCCACAAGGCTACTCGCAGCCACAGCAACGTCACAAACTGGGCGGCGGCAGTGGTCGCTCCTCCAAGAATCCCTCCGGCGACGAACACCTCAATAGTTCCTCCAGCGGCAATGAACAGCAGCAGCCCGAGGAGTATGTGCCCTATACACAGGCCTTTCCACGTCTACCGATCGAGACACCCGCACGCGAAGATGTTACCATTTGCTGGTGGATTTCACCCCATCAATTTTATACACACCTCAAATCGCGCACCACAGAGTTCGAACGTTTGATGCGTCGCATGCAGCAATTTTACAAACAAAAGCCACATCAACAGTTGCAATTGAAAGTTGGCTCGTATGTGGTGGCGCGCTATCGCAAGGATAACATATTGTATCGCGCACGCATTATTGCCTGTAATCAGATGCTGCGCAAGTACAAGGTCTTCTTTGTGGACTTTGGCTCACAGTATACGGTGAGCAGTGAGGATCTGTGGCCGGTGGAGAAACGTTTTGCGGAGCTGCCATGCATGGCACATTTGTGCGCTTTCAATGGCATCATTTCGAATGTCGATCACTTGCTGATCATCGATCGCATGGAGAAATATTTGCCGACGGGCTCGAAGCTGACGTGCGAGTACATTGAGCGTGTCGACGAGGACGGTGATCTGTACTATGTCAATGTAAATGTGAATAAAATGTCGCTGCGCGAGACACTTAAATTGGATGGTCTGATCAGTGATGTCAGTCCAGGTGCGTTTTTGAAAAAAAAAAAAAAATAGTTGTGTTTAATATTGGATCTTTCATTTTTTTTATATATTTTTTTATATTTTTTATTAAATTTTTTATTATATTTTTTATTGTATTTTTTATTGTATTTTTTTTTATTATATTTTTTTATTGTATTTTTTTATTATATTTTTTTATTGTATTTTTTTTATTATATATCTGTTTAATTATCAATTTTGAACAATTTATTGAATAATTTTTAAATTTTCGAATTTTTATTATTTTAAATACTTCATTTTTAATTTGAACAACGTTGTTGTAACATTAAATTTTAACAAATACATCATATATGTGAAAAATGTATGTATTAAATAATTTTTAAAAGTAGTTTATACATTTTAAAAGTTGATACTTTAATAAACCATCTTCCTTTCATTTGATTAATATATATTTTTTATCTCATTTTGTCTTTCAGAACTTCGCCTGGATCTACTACCTGGTCAACAAATACGTGCCAAAATCTCCTGCATCAAGGACATGCTTAACTTTAAAATACAAATCGAAGGCTGTGATCAACAAATCAAATTTTTATGTTCCTACAATGATGTGCGCTATGTTAAATCGAATCCTGATGTGGCGCAAAAATTCAAACAATTCTACGAGGGCAAATCATGCGTTGTGAATATTGTCGATCTTACAGATAACAAAGTGTGAGTATTTAATAAATATATTATTTATTTTTTATTTTTTAAAATATTAAAAATAATAAATTGTTGCTTATTTTATGTTTTTATTATTTTATTTAAAATTTGTATTTATGTGGCATATTATATTTCTTTTTGTTTTACGGCAGTTTCTTTTCTTAAAAACTTTTCAAATAATATATTTAATTTGCCATTCATTTTATATATTTGAAGGGATTATTGCAGTAACACTAAAAGATTATCCAAAAGACTTCGTCATCAGACCCAAAAGTAATGTTTTGCTTTTATGAAAAATGTTAATTTGTTGTGCAGCTTATCATATTTTTGCACTAAACATAAAATCACTTTTTTCTTGTGTGCCTTCATGCTTTTGCATTCAGTTGAAAATTCAATTTTTTTAAATGCGAAATAACTTGCTAACTTGTCATTAAAATATTTGTATTTCACAATTTTTAAAGCTGCAACCATTTGATGATTCTTTTTTAATTCGATAAATCAACTAGACAAATAATCACCTCCAAATTTGTGTGGCTCATACGCCATTGAGTCGATTTCGAGAAAAAAGATAAACAATAATGCGATGCTGAATATCTCAGATTTGATACGAGATATCGAAAAACGGATTAGAAAGAGAATATATAAGTCATATATATTCAATTTCTAACTCCCAATCACCCATAAATGACGTTTGAGCCAAACAAATTCTCAGGTGAAAAAATGATGTCTTTAAGTTGTCTTTTATATGTTGTTGCTATCCGAAATGTTACGAAAAATATGTTTTTTTGTTTTTTTAAACGTTTTTATTAGCTCGCTTACCTAACTGTTTGTTCGGTAAAAATTTTGTGATTGATTTAAACTACCACAACCTAGAACTGGATGACAATGCCATATTATCGTTTTCTTGTCTACCTGTTCGTAATGGTTGTGTTGTCATGATTCTAAAGGGGGTTTTCAATAAGAGCGCTACAAAAGTTTTTTTCAAGGGTTTTTCAACAGGGACGCTACAAAAGTAGGGCGACAGGGACAGCAAACGACGCCATATTTCTTGCCGCTCTTTTGACATTTCTCTTCAGTAATGTTTGCCATTTCATGATGGAAAGGTATAAAAGAATATTCACCCGTATATGTCAGTGCTATATGATGCATTTGAATATTAGTGGTCGGTTCACAGGTCACAATCCACGGATTATACCCATTTTCTATTCAATTTCAACTAATTTTCCAATAATCGTGATTTAAACAGACAGCCGGACAACGCTAAATCGACTTAGGAGGTCATGCTGATCAGTAATATAAATACTTTTCCGTACTCGATATGCCTCCATATGGGTGTTACAAAAGGTGTAACAAACTCTTACTCTTAAGAAACCATATTGTAGGTCATACAGAAAATGATTAATAGTTTACTGATAAATGTGTCAAAAATTATCAATTAACGGATTTAAAAAAAAAATGTTCATATATCGTCGTTGTACAACAAAAAGTCACCAAATACATTTTCAAAATGCCAAATATTTATTTACAAAAAACTATATATATCTGGCAATTGTTAATCGGTGATCTCAATTTTTTTACCACATGTTAAGAAAATGTAAATCTATCAATTGATATTTCAACTTTAAAAATGCATCAATTACTTTTTATAATATTAATCAACAAACTCGAAATTTACGTTTTTCATAAAACTGTATTTGGTGACTTTTTCGTTCTATAACGACGATGTGTATATTTTTGATCATGGTCACACCCCGTCCTTTGATTGATTGATTGATTGAAAAGATGGGGAAGAAACACTCTGCGCAAAGTGTATGTAATTATCGTTTTAATTTCGCCTGTTGTTCTGCATGATCTCGTCGTAATGCAAACATTTAACTAATTTTTTAAAATTATTTTGTTTTTAATTATGAAAATTTTTTTCGGAAATTTTGCATTTGTATTTCTTAAAGCACTTCAAAATTTTGTAAACATTTTAAATATCACATTTTCTTGCTTTTAATATTTTTTAAATATGTTTTTACTATCTACTAAATTATTTTTGTTACTTATTTAATGCTAAATATTTTCAAATATATTAAAAAAATTATTAAAATTTTAAATTATATCAAAAAGAAAAATATTTTATTTAAATTTATTTTTTAATATTTTTTTTTATAGAATTTTACTGCGTCCTTTGTTGCCGCTACTGCACGACGACATTCCTTCGTACATCTGCACCTACCCCATAATACTCGAGTCGTTCAACGTGCGTATCGTACACGTTGAATCAGGACAACGTCTCTATGCACACATGATCTCCGTCCAGGACGAGATGGCGCAACTGCTGGACGATATGTTCGCATACTATGCAAATGGAACAAGCACCGCTCAACCACTTAAAAACATTGAACCCGATCAACTGTGCGCTGCCAATGGCAGCGACGGCAACTGGTATCGCGCGCGCATTGTAACGCGTCCCAAAACGAAACAGACTCCTGTCGAAGTTAAATACATCGATTACGGCAACAACGAATTGTTGGCGCAGACACAACTTAAACAACTCGCCGAACAGTTTTACGTTGAAAAGAGCAGTTTTGCGATTGAAATCAATTTGCCAATTAAAATGAACGAAACAGCAACAAAGAACAAAAATGCGAAAACGGAAGCTGATGAAGGCGCTTCCGCTTTGCTGCAGGAACTTAAAACTCTAACGCTTGAACAGTTGGCCACAGTTAAAGCAATTGAAATGCGACGCAATCGATTGATTGCTGATCTGTGGCGCGATGGACAAAGTCTGATGCAGCTGCTGCAGCAGCGAAAACTTATCAAAGGCAAAGATGTTGAGGCAATGCGACGACAGCTGGACAAGGAACCCGCCAATGTCTTGGAGCATATTGAGACTGTCGATTTGACGCTCGAGGATGAGGAATTGGAGCAACAGCAGCCACAGTCGCCATCAAAAAGCAATCAGCAGAACTCGCCGAAAAAGAAGAAACTGCCGGCATTGGCGAAAGCACAGCAGCTGTTAAAGGCATTGGAGCAGCCAAAGTTGACGGAGGCGCCGAAAACAGCGACGCCTCAAGTAGCCTTAAAGCCAGATAATGCAAAACCTTCAAAAGAAGAGGTGCCAAAGGTAAACGAAAAGCCAGCAAATGAAAAACCAACCAAAGAAGAGCTACCAAATGAAAAACCTTCTAAAGTAGCGGAGCCGGTTGTAGTTGAGCAGCCTTTAGTTGTTGCAGCCAGTGCAGATGTCGTTGCTGAAATTGCTGCGCCAGCTGTTGCTGTTGAAGTTGCGCCCGTCATTGATCCCTACGCTGATATGTTGCATGCGACACTCAGTCACTGCGATAATCCGACGCGTTTCTTCGTGCATGCGCAACACAAACTATCCGAATTGCGTGGGCTGCAAGAGAATCTGCAAATTGTTGCCGCATCACTGCCGCCACTGATGAATGTCATTAATGGCGCCCACTGCATTTCGCTCTACTCCGTCGACAAGCAATGGTATCGCGCACGTATTATGGATGCCGAATTAATGGTTTTGCAATTTATCGACTATGGTAATACGGATGCGCTCACCGACACCAGCGACATTAAGGAAATGAGCGTTTTTCCCGATATTGCACCCTATTGTACGCCATGCGCACTTGCCATACGTCCACAGGGCAGCATCGATTGGGTCGATGCGGCCAATGCGCTCTTCAATGATTCCTATCAGAAGACCTTGCACTACGAATGTCTGACAGAGGCCGCTGACGAAGACGAAATAGACGCCATTGACGAAACAAATTCGGTGTTTTTAAGCAACACTTTCAAACGTTACATACGGCTGTATATAGATGGCATTGATGTGGCGCAACATCTCATCGAGGCCGGCTACGCGCAGCCCCTCCAGTTGGTGGAGAATGGTGCAAGCTGCTATATATCGCACGTAAATGCTTTAAATGATTTCTATATACAATACGAACAGGATTCAAAGGCGCTGGAGTTGATTGAAATCTATTTGGCCGATGAGCAACAGATTTGCGAACCGATTACGTGTTTTGAACCGCTGAAAATTGTGGCCGCCTTGTTTGCCGACGACGGCATGTGGTATCGCGCGCAACTTTTGAGCGTGCTACCCGATGATGCAGGTTTTGAGGTGCTCTTTATAGATTATGGCAATACCTCCGTAAGCACAGAGTGTCGCACACTATCGCCCGAAATTGCAGCGTTGCAACCTTTGTCCAAACCTTGCGCATTGCAGCTGCCTGCGCGCTGTGTCAGCTGGTCTGCTGAGGCTGAAACGAAATTTGCCGAAATTTCAGCACTCGGCGAAACTGTGTTCAATGTGCAGCTGCGTACGCCCGCTGCAACGCATGCCTACGTGCAGCTGCTCATCGATGGGCGTAACATTGTCGAAGACCTGGCGCCGCTTTGCGAGCAGAAACCGCTGCGCATTGAGGCGACTAATAATGCGGTCGATTTGATGACTGCCAGCTTCTTGAATGCGAGCATGATGTCTTCCATCAGTGAATCACGCGCGGGCCCCTTAGATGCCATCATTTCACATTCAAATGCGCCCAGTGATTTCTATCTGCAGTTCAACAAGGATGCCGTACGACTCGAGGATATGACCAACACTTTGAATACGCTCGGCATGGAGCCGCTTGCGACGCCGGTGCAGGGTCAACTGTGCGCGGCTGTTTATGAAGAGGATGGCGCACTTTATCGTGCACGCATTTTAAACATTGAAGAATCCAAACAATGTCGCGTGCTCTTCATCGACTTTGGCAACGAGGCACTCGCCACCGAGTTGCGCGCTTTGCCGCAAGATTTGCTGCAGCTGCGTCCATTCGCGCGTCGCTGTCAATTGGCGCATGATTTTAGCACGGAGACGACAGATGCTGCCACAGTTAATGCTGCCTTTGATGCGCTTATCGACGCGTGTCAGGGTCTGGTACAGGCGGAACTGCTCGACGATGAGTCGCACGTCAATTTGCTGGCCGCGAATACTAAGGAGAATCTTTGCGCGCAGCTGCTGCGTCAGCTGGCAAATGCGAATAGCGCTGATGGCGCGAGTACAGCACAGGAACGTTGCATTATTACGCATGCCTATGCGCCGACACACTTTTACATACAACTGCTCGCGAGCACTGCCAAAATGGAGCTGATCAAACAGACGCTGCAGCAACAGGCCGCCGAGCAGCCTTTGTTGCCTGCGACCGCCGCGCTGCAAAGCGTATGCTGCGTTTATGTCGCAGAAGATGAGTGTTATTATCGCGCCCGCATCAATAGTGTCCGTTCGGACGCTAGTTATGTGGTGCAGCTGTTCGACTTTGGCAACTGCGTCGAGGCAACACAGTTGCGTGAATTGCCCGTCTCACTGCGCGCAATACCAGCGCAAGCGCTAAAATGCCAGCTGAATGGCATAGAAGAGCTGCTGCTCGACGCGACATCAGGCTCTTCACTCGACGAACCTTTTGCCGCGCTGCTGGAAGCGCATTTCGGTGAGGTATTTGAGCTGCAGTCCGATGTTGTAATTGATGCTGATCAACGTTTGCACAGCGTGCAACTTGTTGCCAACTACAAAGATCTCGCCGAAGAGTTGCGCAGCGCTGTGGAGAGCGGCAATGCACACGTTGCAGTGTTGTCGCCGGTGCCAACGCTGCACAATTGCAGCGTTATACACGTTGATTCGCCCGCCTCCTTCTATATACAACTGGCAGCCGATGTGAGCGCCGTAGAACAACTGACCGATGTATTGCTTGATGCTGAAACTGATTTTGCGCCATTTACCGATTTGGCTGTGGGTGCGCTATGCGCAGCGCAGTTTCCCGATGACGGCGCGTTCTATCGCGCGCGCATTGTGCGGCGGCTGCTCGACGACGGCGGCGATGACGACAACGACGCTCAACTCAAGAGTTGTGAGGTGCACTACATAGACTTTGGCAATAACGCAGTGACGACGGAGTTTCGTCAATTGCCGCCGCCGCTGCTGCAGCTGCCCGGCTACAGCAAACATTGCGCGCTCGAAAAACACGAGTCATTGCTGACGACGCCAGCGGCGGTGACGCATTTTCAGACACTCATCGATTCGCGCTTTAGCGAAACATTCCAGGTGGAGCTGCTGCAGACAGCGTGCGAGCCGCACATTTGTCGGCTCTTCTATCAGGACAAAAATGTGGCGACTGAGTTACAGCAGTTGCTGAAACAGGATGAGGAACAATTGGTGGGGGCAACAGCAGTTAATGCTGTTGCAACTGAAAGTGTTGATAGTGCGATGTTGGAGGTGGCAACTGGTGACGAAACAACCATGTGGCAGACACAATTGTCGGTGGCGGATGCAGATGCTGTCGCTGAGACACAAAATCCATCTAGTGGTGTGGGCAGTATGTTGCACGACAGCGAGGAGCAACCGTTAGAAACAGCAGCAACTGCATAAAAGAAAATTTGCAACTACTAAATGCGAAAAAATGCTGTGCTGTCTGTTGAGACAGCTCAACAAAAGTTGATCTGGAGGGCAACTATTTGAAAAACTGAAAGAAATGAATTTGAGGGCAACTGTTGTAGAAATTAAAGCAGCTATTAAGTTGCTTATTTGAACTAAAGACAGCGCTTAAGTTGTGTATTTTTGTTGTTAATAAGTAAAAGAAGTTCACAGGAAATTAATGAAAATAGATGATGCAGAAGTTGAAGAAGAAAATTTAGAGGTAGTAGTGAGAATTATATAAAACTGAAGGTGTTATAAAAAAGTGATATTAGCTGATAAATGTAAAAAAGTGGATGAAAATTAAAAACAAAAAACAAATGTGGTTGTAATGAAAACGAAAAAAATGCATATTATTGCATATAAAGCATAAAATGCAAATAAAGGAAATAAATGCATATACAGAATATGGATGCAAGTGAAGCATATAATTGCATAAAAAGCATATAAATACATATAATGCATATAAAGTGGATTTTATGCATATGAAGCGCATATTATTTGCATATAAAGAATATTAATGCAAAAAGAGGTAAAATGCATAAATAGCATATAAATGCATTAAAAGCATATAAATGCATTGAAAGCATATAAATGCATTAAAAGCATATAAATGCATATTAATGAATATATATGCATATTAATGGCTAGTTAAAAATGTAAATGCTACAAATCATATAAATGCATATAATGTATTGCAGCATAAAATGCATTAAACACATGAAATGCCATCAGCATAAAATGCATATTAAATTAGAATAATGTATAGTCAAAGCGTAAAGCATATAAATTAAAGCAAATTCAGAAAATTTAGAAACACATGAATATAATGGAAAAATGTCTAAATGAAGAATGCTAAAAAAGCGACAAAATGTCAAAATCAAAAAGAGAAAGCTGCGCCAAAATTCAAGCAAACATGCTGAATAATTAAACTGCAATAATGCATTTTTCTTATAAAAATGAAAAAGCATATATATGCATATTAAATATGCGCGGGAAATACTAAAGCAATCGGCGTGCTAATGAAAAGTTGCTGTTAATAAAATAAAGTGCTATTGATTTTGAATGTTAAATGCATAAAAATGCATATTTCAATGAGGAGGCATATAAATGCATATATTAATAAAAAAGCATATAAATGCATATTTCAATAAAAAAGCATTAAAATGCAATTTCAATAAAAAAATAAATAATAAAAATTCATATTTCAATGAGAGAAAGCATACAAATGCATTTTTAAACAAGAAAGCATAAAAATGCATATTTCAAACGGAAAACATAAAAATGCATATTAAATCATTTTAAATATTGTGCAGCTGGTTCTAAACATGCAATAAAAAATATGCTAATGAAGCAATAAAGAGTCCGCGCTAAAAGCAGGGCATACGAAAATAATGTGCTAAAGTTTTAAACTTTGATTTTTTTTATAAAAACGACAAACTGCGCAGCTTATAAATATTTTATGCGCCCAAATAAAGTAATATTTTTTTATTTATTTTGTTTCAAATGCATATTCAGAATAATTTTGTTGTTGTTGTATTATGAATTTTATTTTACACTGAAAAAAAAGAAAAAAAAACGTTGATTTTGAAATAAAACATGTTGAAATTAAACAAAAAACGAAATATTTAAATATAGAATGAAATATAGAAACATTTTGAAAATGCTAACGAAAATTGGTTGTAATACGTAATCAAAATTTTGTAAGCAAAAGAATACACTGAAAATATATTTTGTTTTGTAAAAAATAAATTATATTAAATTGGTGCAGAAAATAAGCAATATTTAAACAAAAATAATTGGTTGTATGCTAAATATAAATACACTTAAAAGAAAATATGAATATTTTAAAAATTTGTCATATCAGAATTATACTAAACAGTGTGCTAAAAATGTTTTTTTATGCATAAATCATCTAAAAAAAACATGAACACATTTTTTTATTATTATAATTTTTTCATATATAAAAACAAATTAAAAGTTATGGAAAATATGAAAAAAGTTAAAATACTACAAAAAAATGTAAAGAAAAACATTTTGAGAATGGAAAAAACGCTGTTAATGTCGCATTTTAAAAATGCACGAAAAAAATGCCAAAAAAAAATTGTAAAACGAAAATTTTAAAAAAAAAAATATTACACTCGATTTATATATTACTATAAAAAAAAATAATAACATGAATTACTAACCTTTTTGATACCTTGATAGTAAATTAATAACCTAATAAATAATACTTGCTCAATATATATTAACACAGACTTTGCTCATGTATTTGCGTATGCAAAACTTTTAAAAAACAATTTTTCAAATATCACTTGTTAACACAACAAATATTTATTTTATTTAAATAACAACTCAACACGTATGTTTTTTTCATTAAACTTTTTAAAGCGTTTTATACTATTTAAAAAAAAAACGCTTTACATTGAATTAAATCTGTTAATTTTGTTTATTTTTATTTTTTTCTTATAGCTTTATTTAATTGAATTGAATTATTTATTTTATTTAGTCTAATATAATTGAAATATATCTATACAAATATAAATATTAAATAATTGTCAAAAACTACTAAAAAAAAATGTTGCTATAACTATTAAAGGCAAAAAAAAAATGCTAAAGACAAGCCACTAAATTCTATTATATTTCCAAAATAATTTGTTTTAACATTCTTCTCTCAATTAAATTCTTTTTACGATAATTTGTATAATTTTCAAAGTATATATATAAAAAACGGAAATGTGAAAAATTCGAAAACTAATAAATGAAAAAAAAAAAATAATTAAATATCGCAAAACTAGATATTCATCGTGTTTACTATTTTAAAATATACGACAAGGACAAACATCATGAAAGGTATTTAAGGGAGTGGTCACAATATGGATCGAGTTCTATGATCATTTCTGTGAATACTTCCCCAATAAATTTCTTTTCCGATCAAATTTTCCCCGATAAAATTCTTCTCCAAGACTTACCCGAGTAAAAATCTTTCCCGAGCAATTTTTTTCCGATAGAATTCTTTGAAACAATCCTTCAAAAAATTCTTCCCCCAGTAACATTAGGAAAAAACCATGATAGATATTTAATCTTCCCATAATAAGGAAAGAAAGAAGTGGCTAGACTACGGATCGAGTTAGTCTATGAACAAGTATTTCTTCCCCGATAAAATTTTTTTTCGACCAATTTTTCCCCGATAAAATTGTATGATTTATGCGATGGAAATCATTGAAACCATTTTTCTTCAGAAAATTCTTTCCCGAGACAATTTTGTATAATTCTTTTCCGGCCCATTTCACCCAGATTTAATTCTTTCCAACACGATTTATGCCCGACAAATGTTTGTGGACAATTTTCCCCCGAAGCAATTCTTTTTTGGTCGCCTTTTCCGACATACTTTTTTAATTCATTACTTCCCCGAGAAAAATTCTTTCTCGAACAATTGTTGTCCGATGGAATTCTTCTCTGAAACAATTCATTTCCGAGAATTTTTTTTTCAGAAAATTCTTCGGCAGAACATTTCTTCTCCGAAACAATTTATTCCCGAGACAATTTCCCTCAAAAATTCGTCTCCAATTTTGTTAAATTCATACCCGACCTATTTCTCGCAAATTCAATTCTTTCCACCACAATTCACGCCCGACATAATTCTTTCACGAACAATTTTTGTCAATGCAATTCTTTTCCGATCGATTTTTCGCAGATAAAATTCTTCTGCGAACAATTCTTCTCAAAAAAAGGTTTTTAAATTAATATTTTCATATATAATCGTAATTTATCTTTTACAATTCTTCGCTTAGAGATGATTCTTCCCAAATAGAATTACTAGCATTACAAAAATGTACATATTTTCTAATTTATTTTAATTTATTTAAAAATTGCCTGGGTTTGAATTGTGTCGAAGAATAATTATCTACAGCAGAATTGTATAGCTTCCATATATTTCAATTATGATATTTTACTGTCTGAATAAAAAAATATTTATTTATAACCATTTTATCTTTCCACGGTACAATTTGCGCCGACATTGCGACAGTTGGCAACACCACTCAACTGTTGAGTGCAGCTGGCAACGCCATTGATTCGCAAGTCACAAAATTTGACGTTTGACATTTCGGCATCAACTAAACAAAAAAGTGTTTGGTCATTTTCTGCAGCTAATTCGCAAGCAAAAACCTTTGAAATAATTTGTAAAAATAATTAAACAATGTAAGTAACTAGTTGTTGCATTAATGCAGTGAATATTAGTTAATATTTCCAAATAATTACAAAACATACCAACGTACCATAAATTGTCATCAAATTAACCTCAAAATCTATGCGTTTCAAATCTGTAGATGTTTCTGACACGATCCGAATACGACCGCGGCGTCAATACTTTCTCGCCGGAGGGCCGTCTATTCCAGGTGGAATACGCCATTGAGGCGATCAAACTGGGCTCCACCGCCATTGGCATCTGCACCAACGAAGGTGAGTTTTGAGTACCACATCCAATAAAATATTTAATTGATACATTTTGAACTTTGGCAGGCGTTGTACTCGCCGTTGAGAAACGCATTACCTCGCCGCTCATGGTGCCCAGCACCGTGGAGAAAATTGTCGAAGTTGACAAGCATATTGGTTGCGCCACCTCCGGCCTGATGGCCGACGCACGCACACTCATCGAACGTGCACGCGTCGAGTGCCAGAATCATTGGTTTGTCTACAACGAACTCATGTCTATCGAATCCTGCGCACAGGCAGTGTCCGCATTGGCCATACAATTTGGCGACAGCGGTGATGGTGGCTCTGCCATGAGTCGTCCCTTTGGAGTTGCTATACTCTTCGCCGGCGTTGAGGACGGCAAACCACAGCTGTGGCACATGGATCCCTCCGGCACGTATATACGTTATGGCGCCAAGGCTATTGGTTCGGGCAGCGAGGGCGCTCAACAGAATCTGCAGGACAATTTCACCGCAGAGATGACTATGCATGATGCCATCGATTTGGCGCTCAACACACTGAAGCAGGTAATGGAGGAAAAACTAAACTCCACCAATGTGGAGGTGATGACCATGACGCCAGAGAAGTTGTTCCGCATGCACACCAAGGAGGAGGTCGAGGAGATCATTACGAAGTTGGCTTAGAGCTGCTAAGGTTGCTGCGCTTAGAGTTAGTTTCTTTTTAAAAGGTGTTTCTTTCAAAAATTAAACATTTGTTTGTGGTACTTTTTTTGTAAACAAAAAAAAATGAAAAACAAGATTAATAAATAAAAAATGATTAAAAATCGGAAAAACTGGCAGAGTTGTTTGTGATTTTGAGGAAATTAAATTTGAATGGATTTACAAATTGCAAAAATATAATTTTTGGGGCTACTTTTAGGCGCAGGTTTTTTTATACTTCAAATTTTATATTTGTCTTACAAAGAAAGTAAATATTATTTTTTTTAATTGAAATATTTTGCAATAACTCAGTGCACAAGATTATTGCCTTAAACATCTCATACATCATTTTTATGAAATTCAAAGATTTTTACTGTATCCCATGTAGGAACTTCTGGACTTGACAACGTGGCCAATACTTCGTCAAGCTTGGGCGGCCAAGTCTAGGTGAATTAGTCTTCGCCCAAGACTTGGCCAACCTTGTGCCTCAAAGTCTTGGTTCATAAGTCTATGTCCAAGTCTTGGACAACCTTGAGCTGACAAGTCTTGGTGAATTAGGCTGCGCCCAAGATTCGGTCAACTCTCAGCTGCCAAGTCTTGGTTCATAAGTCTTTGTCCCAGACTCGGCCATCCTTGAGTTGCCAAGTTTATTAGTCTTTGACCGATTTGTTTTATTATTTTTATTTTATATATATTTTTGGTATATTAGATTTAATGATAAGAAAGAGTTTTATGATTATCTATCCAAACTCTAGTCCAAACTTACTATTAAAATTATTAATTTATTATTTTCTTTTTTATTATAAAAAGTTTATGAAAAAAAAAATCATTTTTCTTAAACTTTATGTGATAGCAAAAAATACTGAGTATGCCGTCAAAAACAGCACCATCAAATTGTATAGAATTGATGTATGAGATGTCCATAGCAAAAATGTTGTCTCAATTTTTAGAGTAGTTTTATTTATCAGCTCAAATATCAGCGTCGAACGTCTGATTAAAAGGGTCAAAATTCAAAAATTGTAATCTTTACATTTTGCATTAAAAAAAAAAATAAATAAAATTCTCAGCAACAGCTGCTATTATGCAGGTAATTAATTTAATTAATATACAAATAAATAATATTAAAACAAAATATATATTTTGAAGGCGCAATATATGCCCAGTAGAAAATGGTAGGTGTAAGAAGTAATGACCAAGTGAAATATTAGTCATTTGTAAATAAAATTGGTGACATATCGATTCTAGTATTCCATAAATCAACATGCTAAGTTTTACTATTACAAAATTCAAAAACTTAATTTTTGTCAAAAATTTTCTGAACAAATCTAATTTGTTTATCGAAAATAAATTCATTTATGATATCATCTCGATATCTATAACGACAAAAACAACGATATCATTTCAGATAGGTTCGTTTTTATCGAAAACCCTATCGTTTTCTTATCATTATATCGTCACTGTCATGCCAAAGGGGCGAAAGTGCATTTTTAAAAATGTTGGTAAATCAAATTTTAAAGTTTGAAGTGCTTTAAAAATTAGCAAAATTTATATTTTTTTCAATTTTTTCTGTTATTTTGGTTTATTCGTCAATTATTACAACGTATATAAAATATCTTTAGATTTGGACAACCTACTGAATTATAAATACGGATTTTGTGAGGCTATATCCTGATCAAAATGCAAATAATTTTGTTTTTTATGCTATAACTTTTTATTAGCACAAGATAAAAAAAAAGTAATGTAAAGGCATTAATTGTTTGCTTTTAAAGCACCAATCTATTGGCATCATTAATTAAAAATATTTTGTCAAACATTAATTTGTCATTTGTTGTTTGCAGGTAAAAATGTTTGGCAAAGCATTTTTAAATATTGATGCAAATCGATAGGCGCTTTAAAAACAAACAATTAATACCTTACACCACTATTTTATCTTGCACAAATAAAAAATTTTAGAAAAAAATGAAGAAATTGGAAAAATTGAAAATCTTGTCATGCCAAAAGGGCGAATATTTTCGTGTTTTTGCTATAACTCTTTAATGGTACAAGATAAAATAGTGATGTGAAGTGATTAATTGTTTGTTTTTAAAGCACCTATCGAACTGCATCATTAATTAAAAATATTTTGTCAAAATTTTTACCTGCAAATAAAAAATGTCATATTAATGTTTGGGAAAATATTTATAATCAATGATGCACATGGATAGGTGCTTTGAAAACAAACAGTAAATGCCTTCACATCATTATTTTATTTTATACCAATAAAAAGTTCTGGCGAAAAAACAAAAAGATTCGCCCTTTTGGCATGACAAGATTTTCAATTTTTCAAATTCCCATTTTTGGTTTTGTCTTTTGTGGCTAGAAATATCCATCAAACCTTCTACACAAAAATCTCTATAACTCGAATTATCAAAAATTCTATTTTGTGTCTTTTTTTTGTAAAACGTAACGAAAAAGTGATTTGTCAAAATTCCAGTGACAGTTTTTGTTTTTTTCTTAATTTCCTCGTCATTTTTATTTCATTCAACACCCAGAAAAAAATTCCCTCAAATCCCATTAAAATTGGTCAATAGGACAATTATTGATTTAATAGTATACAAAAAATAAATCTTTTCATATAAACTAAATGGCAATGTCATGGTATTTTCTAGTATTTAATGGTATTTTCCGAAAAAAATTATAGTTTATCCTATTGACTATTTTTAATAGTAAAAAACTATTATTTATATAGTATTTTTTTTTGGGTGAATGCACAGAAATTCCTACACTGGAATTTGTGACGTTTTTTTTTTGACGAATCACTTTTCATTTCGTTTGGTTTTAAAAATAAGGGGGTAAAAGACACCAAATAACATATTCGAAAATTCGAGTTATAGAGATTTTTGTGTATTTTTCATAATCTAAAAAATAAATTGGTACTTATTTTCTAGAAGTTGTGTTGCTATCAAGAATTGAAACCCAAACGAATAAGGACTTCGATTTCGGTTTGTCCCTCGTTTCGGTTTTGGTTATGTTCAGTTTTATGTATTAAAACAAAACGGTTCCAAGTATATTGGTTAATTTTAAGTTTTTGAATTAATATTAAATTTTGTCATATTTTTCAATATCGTAAAAAAACGGAATTATTTAGTCAACACAAGAACTAATAATTATAAAATGTTAATAGTAATTTTAATAAAAAATAATAAAGAGATAAAAATATCTTTTAGTAAAAAATTATTTTTTTTTTTCTGGTTCAGTGTTTCAGTGGCATTTTCAAATAAAACTTTAAACCAGATATATTTTCGTCCATAGCCAATATATCACAAATATTTCAATGATCATATTAACTGATTAATAATTAACTTACCTTCTGTAGACATTCTGCTGTTTTCATGAAGAACTACAGAGGTTTTAAACTTAGAAAAAGTAAGTTTAAACTTACACTGAAAATGTACTGAAATGAGCTTAATTAATTGATAAATATGAATAAAATAAGTTGATAAATTTCAAAAATTGAAATACCAATCGAAAGATTAACATGTTCTCAATAATTTATATCAATGTTGGTCTCATCGATAAGAGTACGTTGGAAATAAAAGCATTTTTGTAAACATATTATTGAATTTTTAAAATGTAATTGATGACTTTTACTTCTACAGGGACAAACATTTTTTACTAAAATTAAATTGTTCAGCTTAGAGTTTCTTATAACAGGCCTGCTTAAAGCAATTTTACTACTGGATGCTTGCAATCAGCTGCTTGCTTCAAGTGTTTTTCAAAAACCAGAATAACTAAAAATAAAATTACGAAATACTAAGTCATTTGAAAACAGCCTGGAAAATCCTTTATACCTCGAACTGTTTATCCTTGAGCACGACTTGAGCAGCAGCAGGTAAAAAAATTTGTATGTGAAAAATAAATTTTCAAAGAATGCTACAGTGTTTTTGTAGATTTCTCTGTCTAGGAAAACCAATAAAATATTAGGATTACGACACGTCATTTGAAAAAGAAAATGCATTTCCTACCTGCTGCTTTAGACACCTAAGATAAAAGATGTGAAAAAGGCATTTTATGGCAGGCTAATGTGGCATCATTAGAATAGGTTCAAGCTGACATTTAAACCGGTTAAATTTAAGAGACATCATGGGTGCACTTAAAAGACGTCTGTAAAAAGGTAGAATATTTTCCAACTGTACACAATATATACAAATTAAGTATTTGACATAATGATATTTGTGATATTATGTTTACAATTAATATATGATTTTATATTTATGAAATTAATTTAATTTCATTTTTGGAACAAGTTTCATTAACAACAATTGAAGCGTTGCACGCAGAAAAAATACTATATAAATAATGTTTTTTTACTATTAAAAATAGTCAATAGGATAAATTATTATTTTAATCGGAAAATACCATTAAATACTAGAAAATACCATGACATTGCCATTGAATTTATATGAAAATATTTATTTTTTGTATTATTAAATCAATAATTGTCCTATTGACCAATTTTAATGGGATTTAAGGGAATTTTTTCTGGGTGTGGGTGCAATAAGGGCGTTATTTGAAAAAGTAAGTTTTGGGATATTTGCGTTTAAAGTTTTTGAATGTCCGTATCTCAAAAAATAATGAACCGATATTATTGATTTAAATTTACCATTAAAATTTGAACATTTAGCTTTATTATGCACTCTTCAAATATGTTTTACAGCTCCTATTGATATATAAAATAATTAATTAAAATAAATGATTTATACGCCCTTATTGCATAAAACGAGTAATAAAATCTGCGCGTATTGAGTTTTAGAGCTTTAATCATTAAATAATAAAAAAAAATAAAGAGTATTGTGCATAGTCTAGATATACTAGATATACAGTAGCCGCGGTAGCTCAGTGGTTAGTGCGTTGGACTGCGAGTCGAAAGGTCCCCGGTTCAAGCCTGGACTGGGGCTAACAACATCTTTTCATAGAAACATATACCGCGCTACCTCTCGTCAGTAAATGGCAAACCTACGAGAGTAAAACCATTGCCTATGAAAAGCTCTCACTCGCCGTTCGGATTCGGCAATAAACTGTAGGTCCCACCACTTTGAGTACAAATATAACACGCACAACTTAAAATGGTGAGAGAGCTCGGCCGAAGTTCTATACAGGACTGTAGCGCCAAACTATTATTAGATATACTTATTGATATGAATGGATATAGATTTAAATTACGGTCAAAATGGCTCAAAACTAAATTTACTCTGTTGAAAACTGACTCTGTAAAATAATTAAAAATATGAAAAAAATATTTTGTTTGTATGGAGATAACGCCCTTATTGCATAAAACGACAAAAAACTTTATACAATCGATCTGGGATTTCACAGGATGGTAGAAGGCACTGCTGGGATCATTCGGTGCGAATATTGCAAAAAGGGCGTTATGATGCATAACGCTTCAATTTTAAATAAAATTGTTCCAGTGATTTTTCCAAAAACGATTTTTTATAAGACAATTTATAATCGATAAAGAAACCAATGATTTCCATTGATAGTGGGCATATTTTACTTTCTTATGGCATTTCAACTGTATAAAATATTGTTTTTAATGTTCCATTTCTCAATAATATCAAAATTTTCATTGAAACTATTGAAGCCTTTAATGCAAAAAGGGTCATCCGAAATTGAATTTACACTTCTTAATTATCTATATTCGAACTAGGTCTTTAATACATATTCTATACGATAAGTGGTTTATTTTATCAAAAAAATCGCCATACCCTAGTAGAAAGTTACACTATTGGGGTAGTCATGATCATGACCTGATCATCTTGGTCATATACCCTAGTAGAAATTTTGGTAGGGCAGGGAAGTGATCAGGTCATTATTTGAGATGATCGGGATATGACGAGGCCCATAATGTCCTTGTAACGCAGTGTCCTGATCATGTATTGACCTCAGGCCATGATCATGTACTGATCGGGCAATTCCCCATTTTAATATTTACCTGACAATTGCTTTGTCTGAGCCCGAGCATAATAGGGTTTCTCTCATTAAAGCTCGATCATTGTCTGATGCTAATTTCGTTATGAGGAACAAATAATGTAGCTATGATCGGGAACATTGACTATTTAGATAATGTAAACCCTGGTATGGTAAGCATGATAAGGGCATGCAAATGCAATGATCATATTTTCTCTAATAGTGCTTACCCAACGAAAACCCGATCATTTCCCGATGGCGCATTGGGTAAATTTTTACTAGGGTAACTGATGGGGTTGATACTAGGTACAAATACAATAATCACCCGATCATGGTTCTACTGAAATTTCTAATAGGGTATTAACAAATTTATACACATTTAATTGAATTTATGGATAATTATAAAAATGCCCTGATCCCTTTTGTACCAAGCCCTTCAATTTTATCCAACTAACTCAGATTTAAGTTAGATTCAGAAAATTAGATTGAAAATTTAATTTTAAATTGTGTTAAATTTTTAAAAATTTGCTATAACGTAAAAAATTATAATTCTTCATTCTTTAGAAACTAATATGACGAAATGCTTATCAACAACGAGGTGGTGCTATTTATTAAATTGTTATGCTTATCAGCAACAAATATAAAACATGCTTCTCATACAAAAAAAAACAGAGCATTTTCTTCAAGTAAAAATATCAGAAATATGTTCTGACACAATTAATGCCCTTCGACGCACATATTTCATAACAAAAGGCAGTAGAAAAACAGTACAAAAATTAATGTTAAAAATGTGATAAACGTGAAAATATCATTAGCAGCTAAAAATATCATAAAAAACCCTCTAAGAATAATATTTTGATTAGATATGAAATGAAGTGAAGTGAAGCCAGTATAGTTAACATTTAATTGTTAATCAGAGCAACATTTGTTTGTAGACAACGCTATTTTTTACGACTCACTTTTGTGCAGAGCATTTTGTAGTTGCCTTCATTATCATCACTTAGCGTTGCAGAGATATTTTTTATTATCATTGTCACAGCAAAAATAATACTCTCGCTCTCTCGGTTTCTCTGTGCAAAGCTAAGATACCGGCGACAGCGTTGCCAGTTGTGTGCAAAGTGTTTTTCATAAATTGAATTTTCTTTTAGTCAGCAACACCCTCACTACTCAGCCACGTTTGGTTTAGGCAAATAACAAATATTATGCATTCGAATCAACAGGCAGGCAGTAAGTAGTATCTTAGGTACTACAGAGTCCAAAACGATCGCGCAGCGCAGCTCGTCTGATTGTGGTGCGCTGCTCGTTTTTAATTTTATCACTGCCTCGGAGTTCTGAGTACACTTGGCAGTCGTCAATCGTTACTGGAACGACATGCAACGAGCGGCCGGCCATATTAGCGGTTGAAAATTCGAATTGAAAAAATCGTTTCCGTCTGGAATAAAGCGTCACTAAAAATTGCGATTGTGCCTGATATCAATGAATATAAAGTGTTTTTAAATATTTTATAGAAATATTAAATATAACAAAAAAAAAAAATTATATAAGTGAAAAAATGATTTTTATTAAAAACTTGTGCTATTTAAAAGGAAAAGTGTTAAATTTATAAAATATAAATAAAAATAAAATTTATAAAAAAATTAAAGAGTGCTGTTTAAAGAATTTCTTAAAGTTTCACTTCTAAATAATGCACTGGATTGGATTATATATAACAAATAAGTTTTCGATAAAGGATATAAGCAAGCTAAAATCGAAATAGGTAAGTTATACTCAAAATTAAACAGTATATTTAATTAATAAAATTATAATACAAAATAAATTTATAAAATTCAAATACAAAATAAATTTATAAAATTCAAATACAAAGTAAATTTATAAATTTCATTTTAATAATGATCCCTAAACATTTTATTTTCAATATTTTACACTAATATAAAACATAACTTTTGTGCCTAAATAATCGGACATGCTCCAGCTTTCGATCAAGTTCTGATCGAAAGAAAAATTTTAAATAAACATTTTTGAATTCCATGTCTCGATAAAAGTATCGGTTTTGCAAATGAATTCAATCCGATTGCTTTAAATTCATTCAAATTCAAAATCGCTTGTTTACAAATTTACATATGAAATTCAATCGGAATTCGATTCCCGAATATTTTAAAATTTTCTCGATAGTTTCATTATATATATACATTTTTTTGTTGTATTTTTAATTTATAAAATTATATTTACAACGAATCTCATTAGAATTGTGCATGAGTAATTTAAAAATATATATAGAACTACAAATATGTGCCACAAAAGTACTTTTCTTATCATCATTTATTATCATCATTTAGAAATTTCAATTTAAAAAGTTTTAGTTGATTTAAAGATTTTTTATAATTTTGAAGCAGACCTGAGGGCTTAATATCGTTTGATAAGGAATATAAAATGAGAATGAAAATGAGACAAACACTATTTTCATATTCTGTTAATAATATTAAAATAGTTTTTATCTCATTTTCATTCTCATTTTATATTTCTCATCAAACGATAATTGAGACCCTGAATTAAAAATATTTTCCAAAAAAAAAAAACAAAATTGTATTAAGTTTTTTTAAATCTTTATTTTTTCAAAGGCGTCTCAAATAAATTTAAAGACTTATAACCAACGTCATTTCTTTATTTATTGCGACCTTTCGAAACCCCAAAATGATTACCCCAGTCCCCTAGTGGAAATTTGCCCGATGCGCCATCGGGAAATGATCGGGGTTTCGTCAGGTAACCCCTATTAGAGCAAATATGATCATTGCCTTGTCATGCCCTTATCATGCTCACCATAGCAGGGTTTACATTATCTAAAGAGCCAATGGTCCCGATCAAAGCTACATTAGTTGTTCCTCATAAAGAAAATTCATCGGGCAATGCTCAGGTTTCAATGAGGAATGATATTTTATTTCATCGGGTGCTTTCGTATGCTCATGTTTTAACAAGGCAATGGTCAGATAAATAATGATATGGGGAATTACCCGATCAGTACATGATCATTGCCTGAGGTGAGTACATGATCAGGACACTGCGTTACTAGGACATCGTGGGCCTCGTCATATCCCGATCATCTCAAATAATGACATGATCAGTTCATGAGCATTGCCCAACCAAAATTTCTACTAGGGTCGAAGTAGTTTCCTGAAACTGAGAGAACGGTCTTTTTTCAAATAAAACAGACCCGTACATTTTTAAGATCGTACATTTTTAGACCCGTACATATTTTTATTGATACCAATAAAATCAGCACCCACGAATTATACGGAATTGATGTATGGCATATAAATGGGAAATGTTTTTTCTAGTTTTGTTGAATATTGTAATTGTTTTAAAACGGTTTTAAGAAAATGTAAAAAAAAACAAGATGACAAATTTAATTTTACCCTGCAAACCATTTGTCTATATTTTTTGCAATTCCATATAATAAAGATACATTCTCGATATAATGCAGATATATTTTCGATATAAAACACAAAGTTTTCGAAAATTAAATTGTGTGCTTTTTAGAAATTTTATCAAAAAACAAAATTTTCTGTACAAAAAAAAAAGTTTATCGAAAATAAAACCATTTACGATATCATCTCGATAAATATAATGACAAAAATAAAACGATACGTTCTAGATATGTTCCATTTTAACGAAAACCCTATCGTTTTCGTATTATTCGATATCGAAAACGACAGTTTGAGCCAATAAACGATATCGTTTGGATATCGTTTTGTTTGCTGGGTGCTAAAGAAAAGATTTTCTCTATTTTTTTTGGCATATTAAATTTTAATACACATGAATTTTACTTTATATATATAAATATATATTGCCGATTTTGTCTAAATTTGAAGACTAAACTAAATATGTCGAATAATCATCTGTATGTTTACTGGTATTCAATTACGTTCAATTTAGATTGCTCGAAAATGTGATAAATTGAATACGTAAACACTGCATCGCCTACTTACAAACTTAGTTTAGTCTTCAAATTTAAACAAACTTGCACCACCTTTAACTGAATTCGAAATCATTCTTTTTTTAGATTTTTATTCTTGGTTCTATTAGATATTAATACTACTAATTAATACTTATAATATATGATATTAATACCAGATATTAATCGAGTAATTTTAGTAAAGTAATTTTAGTAAAATTTACGAATTCTCTTATATTTAACTGGTACGTATCGTCGGTAGCTCAAGGTTAGTGCGTTAAATTGCAAGCCGCATGATCCCAGGTTCAAGTCTGGACTGAGGCTAACAACATCTTTTCATAGATACATTTTCCTATACCGCGCTACCTCGGCAGTATATGGCAAACCTACGAGAGTAAAACATTGCCTATGAAAAAGCTTTCACCCGCCGTTCGGATTCGTCAATAAACTATAGGTCCCACCACTTTGAGTACAAGTATAACACGCATAGTTCTTATAGGACTGTAGCGCCAAACTATAATAATAATAGTTTGTATTTTTGTTCATCGTCCCACCATCTATGTGGTATTATTATAATTAAGAAATGCTTTTCCGAAACATATGATTCATTAAACCGTAAAAAACTTCAAAAACTTGTTTAACAATTGTTTCAGATAATATTTCAGAATTATTACCGTATCGTTTTTAGTACAAAGATAAAATATATGAAATGTATATCTTAAAAATACTGAAAATAGACTTTGAACAATGTCGACTCAACATAATAACCATAATCACGAAATTATAGCGTTTTTAGTTATGACGATGCGTTAATCAGTACTGTAGCGCATGATATTATTTTAGTAACTATCGTTAGTGATTGAATACAAGGGGTTTTTTTATTTTGAAAAAAATATAATACACTGACTTATAGTAAAATTGTCAAAATAATAAGATAATTATAAATTAAAGAAAATTTTATTGATTAAATGATTTGTCATTCTATTCTATTATTTTATTTTTGCTATACTTTTTTTCGTCAGAATTTTTATTATAAGAAAAATTGTTTTGCAAAAATAAAATAAAAACCAAAAAAAAAACATATTTTAAAATAATTAACTAATTGAGAATTCTAAAAATATAAGAACAAATTAAATATTTTGATTAAAATGAATGATTCATGGTTTGAAAAGCGATAATATCGTCGTAGTAGAACGAAAAGTCAGTCACCAAATACATTTTTTAGAAAAACTTAATTTTCGAGTTTGTTGATTAATACTATAAAAAGTTATTGAGGCATTTTTTAAATTGAAAAATCAACTAATAGATTAAAATTTTCTTATCATGTGGTAAAAAAATTGAGAACATCGTTTAAAAATTGACAGATTTATAAAGATTTTTGTAAATGAATATTTGGCATTTTGAAAATGTATTTGGTGACTTTTCGTTTTACAACGACGATATTAATAATACTTTGGCACTACAGTCCTATAAGAACTTAGGCCGAGCTCTCTCACCATTTTGAGCTGTGCGTGTTATATTTGTACTCAAAGTGGTGGGACCTACAGTTTATTGCCGAATCCGAACGACGTGTGAGAGCTTTTTTCATAGGCAATATTTTACCTCTCGTAGGTTTGCCATTTACAGTCGAGAGGTAGCGCGGTATAGAAAAATGTTTCTATGAAAAGATGTTGTTAGCCCCAGTCCAGGCTTGAACCGGGTACCTTTCCAACGCACTAACCACTGAGCTACCGCGGATACGCACAACGACAATATTATGGTTCAAAAATATCCACTAAATGAATTGTTATGAATGATTAAAATGTTCTGTAGTATTCTACATTATCCTCATTTTCTACAAATCTTTCGCACTTCGGAAAATGGTATGTTCTGACTTGGTTTTTAAATCACTTAAAAAAATGTTAAACATCGATTTTTTACTATCGAAGATCTGTTATTTTTGAATAATTTGATTTTTTTATCAAAATGTTGAAAAAAAAGATTTTTAAAAATATAAAGGTCTTGGAAATTTTGATTTAAAATGTTTTAAAATTCTTTTATTTTAAAGTTATACTTATTGAAGTTTTTAATACATTTTTTGAAGGAGTACTAATAAAATATTTTGAAGCATTTAAATTATTAAATGACTTTAGTTAGTTTTTAAACAAAAGTTTATTCTTGATAAATCCCAAAATTTCAAAGCCATTGACTACGTTTATGCCGCAAGAGGTTAGCTCAATCTAACGCTTAGCCCGAATTAAAAAAGTGGCCTATACAAATCCGTCTAACTTGACACGATTCATTTGGCGAAACGTATCGTATTAAACTAATCTGAGAACAGTTGAAATTTCAGCCTGGCAACGCCTTGCTAACCTGGGCTAAACTCATTCGGCATAAACGAAGTCATTGCCTGTCAAGAGATAGTGTGGTATAAAAAAACATTTTCTATATAAATACGTTGACCGTTCCAGCTCAGATTTGAACCTGTGCTACATGATTTTTCGGCTCGCAGTCCAGCGCACTGACCACCGATGATACTAGGTATTACGATAACTGAAAATTGTAACTAATAGAGCACTTACAAATCACGTACAAAAGTTTATTATTTTTCAAACATTCCACCAATTTGATATTCTTGATAAAATTAAATGTACAAATATAAATGGATTCCCCTTAATGCTTTTAACTTTTTACATACTATATAGATTTTGGTGCATCATCAGTATGACTAACCACCACAAAAGATCTTTTAATATTTATAAAATTTAGAATTAAAATCTATGAAACAGTTAAGGACTTGTAACATATAGACCAGGTATAAACGCAAAAAAGGTATAAAAGCATAAAAAAGATAAAATCAACTATGAAATATCATTTTGAAAAAAACTATTTTCCAATATTTCCAGCAACTTGATTCATTCTCACTTCACACAACAAAATTCCAGTTTTTTTTGTGTGACATGTGATAAAAAAATAATGTTGTGGACCCCCGGGTCTTCCTCATGCAACAAAGTCAACAACAATTTAACTGAAAACCTCCACAAACAAATACCGAACAAAAAATTACCGCGTAAATTGATTTAAATTGATGGTGGACACCAATACATTTTTCTCTCTTTATATTTATACAATATATGTAATGTGTAATAAAAAGAAAGATGAGAAAAATCAACAAAAATCGGAACAAGTACTAAAACGCATAAAATGTTGGTGATAATGGGTTTGAACAAGAAAAAAAAAGCCAGACGAAAAAACTATTTTTTTAATTTCAATGCAGCCGGTGACAGACACACGTTGCATCATTTTCGATTGTTTTTTGATACAAACTACTGCTTATCAGTCGCACGCACACATTTCAAGTAATGTTATCAACGGTGATATATCACAGGGGTAGCACAAGTAATTTGAACTAATTATGTTACTTTTTAGTGAGTTTTTCCGAATGCAATTAAGGTTGGGGGATTATTTAATGTGAGCACAGAAAAACAGTAGAAAATGTATAAATTTTGAAGTATTTAAAATAGTAACTATCACCATGACTTCGAAATGAAATACATATGTACAAAACAAAGCAAAGATTCAAAGCATATTCAAAAATGTTACTATTTTTTTGTTTCAGAACAGTGTACATAAAAAGTGCTAATAAACATTGTGAATAAATTGTGTGATATTTGTTGGTACCGAGCTGTGATAAACATTGTAAATTCTAAAAAGTAATTAAAATTTTATATTCATCCGTATAATTTAATTATATCTTGCAATGTGTGACTAGCGATTGAATTAGTGTTTATCAGTGATATTTTTTAATTTATGTGAATATTTTACTACTACATTTTATTATCAGTGACATATTTACATTGAACATTTTGTGCTGTGATTATTGTGTTAATTTAAAGAAAGTTTTAATTTAATAAATTGTATTTAATTTTATATGTTGCATTACTTTTTGGTGTGATATTCTAAGGGAAACCCCTTTCTTAAACTGTGATAAATATAATTTTATGTGTATGAAACCCAATTCTCGAATTCCTATTTATATCTTGCATTACTAGTTTTAATATTACGCTTTATAAATTAAAAATAAGTGGCTTTAAATAAGTTTTAATTATATTTCATGTATTTTGTGATATATTATGCAAAATGTTTTATTTGTTGTCTGTGATAAATATGATCGTATAGTTTTTAATATATTAATCCCATTCTAAAGTGTCCTTAATTATTTTGTAATTTATAATAAAGTAAATATTTATGCGATTTTCGAACTAATAAAATAAAAATTCAATATTGAATGAACATACAAATTAATGTTGTGATATTTATGGTAAAAATTTATTATCAGTGATGTAATTTTTAAGCTGTATAAAAATGCATAAAATATTAAAATTTTAATCTTTTTTTTATAGAAATGAGAAATATGTGCTAATAAATCAGTGATAATCATAAATACATAAATCATTCATAGTGATATTCAACACATAGATTTTATTAGCTGTGATATATTATAAATATTAAAAATTGGTTTTGTATAATATATTTTTATATGTTTTTATGTTAACTGCTCTAAGTAAAGTATTTTTGCATAATCATAAAATTAGTGACAGTCAAATATACATCACATTTGCATCATAACTTTTTATTAAAAATGTCTGTGATAAATGTACGTTATGATAGTTGTATAAAAATGCATTAATAATTCGAATATAAACTTGTTTTATATGAAAGACATATATATGCTATTAAATCAGTGATATTTATACATATATCATTCTTAATGTATTTTTCTATTCACAGATTTTATTATCTGTGATAAATTATAAACATTAAAAATGGATTTTGTATAAAAAAATATTTCAACAGTTTTAATATTGTAATTCATAATACATACATCATAAAATTAGTGACAGTCAAATATACATCACATTTTCATTATCACTTTTTATTAAAAATATCTGTGATAAATGCACATTATGATAGATGTATAAAAATGCAATAGCAATTCAAATTCCATATCTTTTTATAGAAAGCACAAATATGTGCTATTAAATCAGTGATATTTATACATATATCATTCATAATGTGTTATTCAATGCATGGATTTTATTAGCTGTGATAAATTACAAACATTAAAAATTGGTTTTGTAGAATATATTTTTATTTAAAAAGTTTTAAATATTTTAATTTTTACATAAATCATAAAATTAGTGACAGTCAAACATACATCACATTTTCATCAACACTTTTATTTAAAAATGTCTGTGATAAATGCACATTATGATAGATATATAAAAGGCATTAACAATTCAAATTTAATTTCTTTTTATAGAAAACATAAATATGCGCTATTAAATCAGTGATATTTACACATATATCATTCTTAATGTGTTAATCAATGCATGGATTTTATTAGTTGTGATAAATTATAAACATTAAAAAATGGTTTTGTATAATATATTTTTTTTAATAAGTTTTAAATATTGTAATTTTTACATAAATCATAAAACATACATCACATTTTCATCATCACTTTTAATTACAAATTTCTGTGATAAATGCACATTATGATAGATTTTATTTTATATGTTTTTTTTTCCTTTATTTTTAGTTGTCAGTTTTATAATTTATTTGTATCGTGTGTTCATTTCAAAGTTCTTTTAACTAATCTAACTGAATCATAAATGTGTCTGTTCGACCATTTGTCGTGGTTGTAAAAATGTGTGGCACAAGTGGTCAGGATTATATGTTTCTTTTTTATGTCAAGCAGTGGATTATTTTTATGGTTTACGTTATCTCAATGCAGACGCTTTTGTAGGTGAGATAATGAACAAGTGGTTTATAAAAATGCAGTTGTATTGACTTTTTTTCACAATAACTTCAAATAAGTCATTTTAATTTGAAAGGGTTTTGATATGTGAGCACTTCAGGTTGAGAGTCAGATTTTATTAGTTGGAAATATAAATATTATCTTAAACAAAATATAGAATAAAACAAAATATGTCTAATGATATTTATTGTTAAAGGTACACGGAGATAAATAAATTTCTAAAAGTGGAGAGTAATTCGTTTCGAATGGTCGAGATACATGCTGCAAAAAAAGGGCTCTCCCAAACATAATTTTGCAGGCATTACATATATCTTTGGAGCTTTATGGAAACAAAGGTATTATTGCATTGCCAAACATTATTATAATAACAGCCAAACAAATTTTTGTTTTCGTTCAAACATATTTATGTTCAGATAGAATAATTATTGGCGTTCTTGCAAACATATATATGTTGTTTTGTGAAAATAATTTTATTTACATGTAAACATATTGATGTTTAAATTTCATATTAATGTAAAAAAGTAAATTAATGCTAATATAAAGAATAATTGCTCTTAGTTACATTTTTGACAACCAAGTGGATCTGTTTCTTAAAATCCAGAAGGTTTCGGTTATCTGTATATCACTGTTACTGTTTCACTATATACTTTTTTATTAAACGAAATGAATAAATTTTTCATAAATGTAATGTAAAATAAACTCTAATAAAATATGTAATAAACTAAATTGTCTTGAATACAATGATCACTTGCAGCGGGAACGATATATAATTGTCTCAATAACAATGGTCAATAAATTCAAAGATCAGTTTGTAAATGTCACTTGATAAATTATTATAATAAAATATATATTATTAAAAAGCTGTTTTTATGTATTGAAATTAAATATAAAAATGTATAAAAAAAGCAATTTTAAAATACAAATAAATAGATATTCAATAACAAACAATAAAAATCAATTTCAACGCCAAACAGAAAAAACACTCATTGACTGACTCACATAGTTTGGTTAAAGAAATTAAAACAAAAACATACAACAAACAAATTTAAGTAGTTTATTTCAATTAAAAACAATTTAAAACCTAGCAAATGATGAAACTCATGCCGTCAAATTATTTTTGTCTTTCAATATGAACATTAAATTCATAAAACATTTGAAAGGCAAGATCGATCGATGGTGATGCGTGGAAGACGTTCTAAGAATCAAAGAATACAAAACTGAATGAAAAAATATATGAAAACTAAATGAATTTTAAAAATAATTAAATAGAAAGTTTAAAAATAATTTAATAAATTAAAAATAAATGAATTAAGAAATAAAATTAAATATTGAGAATTTTGTGAGGCAATGTTCAAATAAATTATCCGAACTTTATTCAATGTAAGAAACAATTTAGAACAGTTCTAAATGTATTCAAAATTAAAAATAATTTAGCACTTTTTGAAAATAGAGCTATTTTTATTTTAATTGAAAAATATTTAGTTTTCGAGTGACAAGTTTTTCTAACAATGATCACATCCATCTACTGCAAGTTGTCGCTTCTGCTACATTTTCACTTTTACACCGAGTGTGAAAATTATTTTTGATTATTGTCGGGACCCTTTGTAGAAAAAGCCTCTTGTGTCATGTATTTCGGTTGTAACACGCTCAACAATTTATCACCTTCAAACATTTTTGTGTCATTTTTAACGATGTCGAACAGTTGTTGTGCGATTATGAGTTTACAAGAAATCGGTTTATTTTTGGCTAAATATTTTGGTTTTAAAATACATTTTGGAAATTTATTTGAAACAAATTTTGGACTAATATATTTTTAAAATAACATTTGCACAGAGCAATACAAATGCATTTAATGTTATATAGGAAAATATATAAATACTTTGTAAGTTGTTGATACACGCAGCAACTAAATATGAGATGACATGATTGTGGCAAACATAAACATATTGGGCCTTAACTACACGCAGAGAGAAAGTTTGTTTGAAGCAACCATAATATATTTGCAACACAATATATTTGCAATTTGATGTCTTTAATTGGATGTTACATATAATTCCAACTTTTTTTAATTATTATGGTATTCATTTCATTATTTATGGTTATAACTTGTTATTGTCATATTTATTTAAAATCCTGGAAATTCATGTATGTAACGTGTAACATAATATGTTTGCTGCCAAACACAATTTTTCCCTGTGTTTATAGCCAAAATTAACCTGGAGCTTAAATTTAATTACGGCTTTTTTGATAGTTTTCCTATTAATAAAACTTAAAATAAACTTCAGTTTTAAAATTAATATACTTGCTACGATTGTTATACTTAACTTTAAAACTTCAAACAGTGTATTTATCAAGAGTATCATTTTTTTGTAAAAGTAATAGTTTTATTATACCCTACACCTATGAGGTACAGGGTATATTAACTTTGTGCATATATTGTAACGCCCCTTAGGAGGCGTGTCCGGTATGAAAAGTATATATATTCTTGATCAGCATCACTAGCCGAGTCCGTTTAGCCATGTCCGTCTGTCTGTCTGTCCGTCTTGCTGTCTTGCTGTCCGAATACAGAATAACTTGAGAAATACTAATCAGAATGCGATGAAATTTCGTCTCAATATATTTTACCCAAAAGTAGGAACTGAGTTTGAAAATGAGCCAAATCGGTCAACGGACACGCCCACCTCCCATACAAGTCCCTTTTATATAACTTTTTCGGAACTAATAACTCGAAAAGTATTCAAGGTATAGTTATAAAATTTAAAGCGTATTGTTAGACTTCACCTTAAAATATGTGGTCCAAAAATGGGGGTGATCCGCCCACTTTTTTTTTTCATTATTTCCCGGGTTTTTATAGTGGAAATTTGATCCGTAAATTATTAAAATCAAATCTATGAAATATTAGCCTTTCAAAATTTTAAATATGGGCGTGGTCCGCCCAATTATATTTTTCAAATTTTTTTTTTTAGTTTTTTATACTTTTATATAATTTTTTTAATTTATGGGGATATAAGACGTAAATTTCTGATATATGAATAAAATTCTGATGGTGGGGAGGTTCAGCATAGTTAAAAACTTTAAAATTAAGGTATGCTATTAAATATCCCAAATTAATATCCCCACCAAAGGTGTAGTCGGGCCCGACCGACTATAAAAATCCGCCCCATGTGACTGAACTTACCCATTTGACTTAACTTTCCCAACTCGTTTTTCTATACTTTAGTTTTAAAACTTTTTCATTTGAACTCGGTTTAACCCTGGAAATAATTTGATAACGTTATGTTTGTTACAAATAAAAAAAAAATAAAATGATTGTTCCACCATAACAATGATATTTGAAATGTTTGATATTATATTATTGAACTTTATAATTTGAATAGTTAACGTTAGTAATAAATAAAATGTAATTCAATGTTATTCGACTTCTGCAAAAATAGTATAAATAATAGTTATTATACCATAGTTGTTAAAATCATGCAATAAATACCCTGGTTGATATGTCTCTTATTAGTTTAGACATTGTCATAGTCGGAATATGTGGATCAATGTCATAGGTAGATTGAGTAATTCATGATTACTTCAGCACACAGTAAAAAACATTTTAGCAAACAAATATATTATGTTTTAAATAATATATACCAAGAAAACCAAACGATCATTTTACGACATCGAAACGATATCGTTTATAGCCTCAAATTGTTGTTTTCGATCATCTATAATGATACGAAAACGATACAGTTTTCGATAAAAACGAATCTATCTAAAATGATATCGTTGTTTTTGTCGTTATAGAAATCAAGATGATATCATAAATGGATTTATTTTCGATAAACAAATTTTATTTGTTCATAAAATTTTATTTTTGACAAAAGTAATAAAAATTTTATAATTAAAGTTTTATATCTAAAATTTATCATAATTATATCGAATTTAAAAATTGTCCTCAAATGGTTTTTAGGTTAACCACAAGTTATGAAATGAATACCAAAATAGTTTTAAAACATTTTTATATAAAAGAAAAAAGTTGGAAAAAATTTTGTGATTTCAAATATTGTAATGTTGCCTGCAATCTACCATTTCTCGTCGACATTCGAAACCTTGAAGCTATCTCGAACTAACTTTTATTTGAAAACAGTTCGATCCCGTAGCTTTAACGCCTCTAATATTTATTTTTATTCATATATTAACACAACCCTAGATAACATTTTTAACATGGTCGAGATAGTTTAGAAACATTAAGTGGGAAGATTTTAAGCAGACAAAGACAGAGTTTGTTTTAAAGGCTATTTTTCTTTTTTTCGATTTCCGAAAATATATTTTTAAAATTCCACAAAATTTGATAAACTGCTATACGCTTTCCACATTCTTTAATTTGATTGCCGGAAATAATTCCAAAATAAGCCTAAAAAAATGAGAGACATTTTGTCACGGAGAATTTTAAAATGTTTGGTAGAATCGAACGAAGTTTAAATCAAAATCTGTCTATTTTCAACACATATCTAAAATATTCCGGGAATCTGCATTTTAAATTTTAAAAAAATATAATATCTTTTTGAGACAATATTTCTGGCATTTTTCAGGAATATTTCGGGCATATTTCCGGCAAACACACAGATAAATTGAATATTTTCGGAAGTGTATAAGAAGTTGTAAAATTTTGTTGGCTGTTTATGGGTACGTACAGACAAAATACTACTTGTGATACAAACTACGCCTGTTTGAAATATGTCCAAAAACTCTTTCTAAACTGTACCGACCCTGCCAAAAATTGTGCCTAAAGTTCTTTCATTTATCTGCTTGTTTTCTAAGCCCGAAATAATACTGAAAAATAACGGACATTTTTTTTTGGAAAATATTCGAATATTTAACATAACATTTTTCGAAAAACTATCGAAGCTTCATTCATTTTATTTTTATTTTTTCAATATCAATTCGATAATAATAATATGCCTCTTCCTGAGAAAATTCATCAATATCTAACGCATCAATATCTACCTATCATGTAGTTCCAATTTGATGCTCGATATCGATATGAGTTAGTGCTCGATATTGTATAAATTCTCCTAGATCTCGCATTGATCTCGTAACGATATCGAAATTAATTTTTAAAAGTTTTTTTTTTAATCTATAAAAGAAAACCATATCTCCAAATAGGCTGCTAATATATAGCACCATTTTAAGTGCACTCAACCGCATTATAAGTTGGCATAAAAAGCATCATCCTCAAAAAAAAATAAAAATAAAAATATAAAAATTCCCCCAAACTACAATGTGCTCCCGCCCTGCTTTTTTTTTGGTTTTCTTGACAACGTTTAAAATTTCATTGTATATTATTTTTGACTGTAAATAAATGTGCAATAAACGATAACAATACCCGAACACGTACCGTATTCGAAATTAATTGCAGATCACCATGTATGCGAACATATGGATGTGATCAATAAAAATTTTGAATTATATTCTCTGCGATTATATTATGCAATGTGAAATTTAAGAAAACGTATTAAAACGCCGGATTTGTTATTGTTTTCCGGAACACGTTGCATTTTTCAATTTTGTATTTCAAGTTTTTCCAAATATTTTCATGGTGGTTCGTGTCTTTTTGGTAGCCAGAAATGTGTAGAGTAGGTGGGCTGGCTCGGCCCCACCACCAACCACACCACGTTGTATTTTCAATGACGCGTCAATGAATGAAAACCGATTCATAGAACAAAATATAAACAGACTACATTGAATAGATTTGCATTTGTGTATGGCGGCGCAAGGGTGTCTAGGATAGATTACAGCCTGAGTGACCCTAACTCTTTGCGCTGGACAGCTTTTAAATAGTTTTTGCGGCTGTTTGTGCTCGGCCATATACTTTATACAGAAATAGCATTTTGGAAGTTTTCCAAAAAAAAATTGTTTGGTTTTAAATTTTTGGCTGAAACATTTTTTTTTTATTTGGTTCATCTTTTTGTTTGTATTGTGCGACTTACAAACATCATTTTGGAATTCTAATTGATTTTATCATATGCTGGCGGTTATTTTGTTTGTGGAATTTTAATGCGGCTATTAGTGTGAACATTTTTTGGGAACATTTTTTCTGTGAATTCTAAATATTGGTATTTTAATTATTTTTAATTTACTTTGTTGAAATTTATCTATTTATTTTATAATAACTTTAATTTTTATTTTATTTTAATATAATGGGTCAAATGATTAAATGGTATTTTAAATTCTTTTCAAATATACAAAGAAAAATTAATTTTAATCATAATTTCAATTTTAAATTATTGGAAATATAAAATGCAACAAAAACCTATGAGTTTGATTTAAATGCTTTCCTGTTAAAACCTTTTATATTCATGGAATTGAAACATAATTCGTAGTGACTAATTTGATTATTTGCAGTAGAAGGGATGACAAAAAGACTTAGAACAAAATACAGTAATGAAATATAGAGGTGAGACATGAGAAGATATGTTTTGATTTCATGCTTCTTGTTGTGATGGTTTCTTTTTTAACTAAACATTAAATTAAATTATTACAATTAAAGATTGAATTGCAATTTCATTCATAAAACTACCCTGCACCCAGAAAAAATACTATATAAATAATAGTTTTTTACTATTAAAAATAGTCAACACTATTATTTTAATCGGAAAATAGTATAAAATACTCGAAAATACCATGATGGTGCCATTGAGTTTATATGAAATGATTTATTTTTTTGTATACTATTAAATCAATAATTGTCCTATTGACTACTTTTAATGGGATTTGAGGGAATTTTTTTCTGGGTGTAGACAACATTTTTGGCAAGTTCAAACAATTTAGATAAATTCTTTAGAAAGCTTTTCAACTGTCAAAAGCGGAGTTTGTGTCAAAAGATGCCTATTTTTTTGCCCATATCCAAAATATGCCGGGAATAAAAGTCCTCTAAAATTAAGAACGTGAAAAATTTTTCGCGTATAATTGAAACATTATACTTCCGACAACACACACACAGGTAATTGGATGATATTGGGAAGTTATGGCAGGTTATCAAATTATGTGGTATTTAAAAAGCAGATTCCAGTTATATTTTGGATATGGGCAAAAAATATGCATTTTTTGGTTTGTATCAAAACATGCATGATTTCTGCTTGAAATCTTACGATAAAATGTTTTTAAATTGCCCTGAAACTGCCAACACTTTTTCTTGGGCTTCTATACAAATTGCTGGTATTTTGCTGGAATGTTTAGGGTATGTTTTCGGCAAACACAGATTTGCGGGTAGATTGCGGGAAGAGACGAAATGTCTGGCTTTGTATTTAAGGCATATTTTTGTCAAACACGCAGGTAATTGGAAGGTTGGAAACGTATGGCAGGTTATAAAATTTTGTGAAACTTTCAAGATAGATTCCCTGTATATTTTCAGTTTGAAAAGAAAATAAACTGCTTTTGTTACAAACTCCGCCTTTGTCTGTTTGAAATATGTCGAGAAAATGTTTCTGAACTGCTCAGAGCTTCCCCAGACAAAATTTTTGACAGGGTCGAAGCAGTTCAGAAACATTTTCTCGACATATTTCAAACAGACAAGGGCAGAGTTTGTATCACAAGCTGTCTGTTTTCTGCACATTCCCTAAATATGGCGTGAATCTGCCATTAAAATGCCATCAATTTTTGCAACCTACTATACACTTCCCAATAGATTCCATTTAACTATGCGTTTGCCGGAAATATGCCCGAAATATTCCTGAAAAATGCCAGAATTTTGTCTCGGGTGGCTTTTTAAATCTCGTAACCAGATTTCTAGTATTTTTCTGGAACATTTTTAGTATTTTCCCGCTAAACACAGAATCAAAAATATAACATTGCATGAAACGTTGAGCAAGCAGGGTCAGGCAATTGACAATTTTTTTTTCGAAAGATTTCATGCAGACGAAGTTTGTTTGTTTGCTGCCTATTTTCTACATCCCAAGACAAAATTTTTGGCAGGGTCGAGGCAGTTTTGTAACATTTTTGCGACATATGTCAAACAGACAAAGACGGAGTTTGTATCAAAAGCTGTCTGTTTCTGCTCGTTTCCAAAATATGGCGTGAATCTGCCATAAAAAATACCAAAAATTTACATACGCGCCATATTTGGGGAATGGGCAGAAAACAGACTGCTTTTGATGCAAACTCCGCCAAAATATTCAAGAAAAAACCAAAAACTTTGTCTAAACAAGGTTCTACATTTTTGTGGATTTTTTATGGCAGATTCACGCCCAGAAAAATGTTGTCTCGGAATGTTCCCAATTTCCACAACATGTTACAACCTGTTCTACACTTCACAAAAAATTTCATATATTTGGGTGTTTGCCGGAAATATGCCCGAAATATTCCTGATAAATGCCATATTTTGTCACTGGCAAGTTATCAAAATTTTGTCAAATTTTAAAGGAGTATTACTGACATATTTTGGATAACGGCAGAAAAGCAGCTTTTGATACAAACTCCGCCTTGAAATCTGCCCTGAGTCTGCCAAAATTTTTACTAGATACGTAGTACGTATTATTTAGGTATTAAAAAAGTTATTAGTAAATGTTTTAATTTTTATTTTTGAATATTTTATTTTAAATTCTTTTATATTAAGTTTTTAATTTTAAATAATCTTTTAACTTGTTTTTATTTTTATTTTTAATTTAATTTAAATATAATTTATTTGTCATTTTTTAGGCTTAAATGCGCTGTAAATATTATAATCTCTGTGTAAATTTTTGTAAATTAGATTTATTTAGAGATCGCACTGACATGATCGCGTGATTTATATGCACTTTTCCTAACAGGTGGCCACGTGGCGTCCCAACCGTATGGATCGCCCCTATACGTGACGAAGCAACATATTTTTGTTTATAGGATTTATATTGAGATTTATTGAACGAGAGAATTGAGATTTATAGAAGAAATATTGCACATGTATACAAAGATTTTTTTTATATATCAAAAAAATATATTATAAAGTTCGCATAACCCACAACCGATTTGCGGTAGTAATAAAGAAATTTACGATCCATAACCCACAGGCATTAACAACTTAACTTTTCGGTTCATTAGTTTTGTTGTTTTGTTTTGTTTTATTTTATAATATTTTATTTTATATGTTGACAAGATCGTTTATCGTTGATTCAAGAACTACTTGAGTTATTGTACCATAATATTGCACAATTTCAAATCAGGGTGAGGGTTATTTTTTATTATGCTGAGTTTTCATATATTTTTTTTGCTATTTGTTCTAAATTAAAAATAAATTGTTTTTATTTAGTAGGTAAAGCAAAACAGTCTGCGACCATTTCGTCGACCCTGCTGTTTTGTCATTTGTTCTGATGAGTCGGTTAAGGTGAGGTTCTCAATATCACGAGCATCATGCACTATAACAATAAGTAGTATAAACCCCCTATAGAAAACACTTGTCAGCTGTTTGAACTTGACTGACGTTTTGTGTCATTTGACAATTTTTTTTTTACGTTTTTATAGTTGTTAAGTTGTTTTATTATCTGCTTTATTATTTAGTTATTTGTTTTTATTTTAAATTATTTTATTTTTTGTTATTATTTTTGTTTTCGTTTTTTCGTTTCGTTTTTACACCCAAAAGAAGGCAAGTCCGTCTGTCTGAGTCTCTGTCTATCTGTTTGATAATCAACTTTTGTAAAATTCTGAATTTTTAGTTATTCTCAAATGGGACACAAAATTTTTGATTTAATGTTTCTGAAAAACATTATATGATAACAAAAAAACTTACTTTCTAAATAATTTCTGGACTTCAAAATTATATAGAAATGTTGTATAGGATGTGCATATCTTTTTTTTGTTTGTATTGTAACGTAATTTTATTAATATAATTTTTTTTTTTGTTTTATTTTTATTTTTATAATTTCAGTTTCTATTTTCTTCCGTTGTATTGTAATTCGATGTTACTGTTTATATTAAATTAAATAAACGGTATAAAAATAGAAAAAAGTCACGTCGATATGCATCATTAATTCGCATAAAACAAACGGTTACCCATAGTTTAATATTGTAAATAAATTTCTACTCAATATGTGATTTTGTTTATTTGCAAATTAACGAGAAAACAATAATTTGACACGTACTTGTTAAACATTTAACTATTGTAATTTCGATCTATTTACAAAAAAACATTTGACAGCTGTTTTAGAGTTTTGTTTTCATAAATTCTGTTTAATTGAAAAGTTATTACTTGAACAGTTAGAACCAAGATATTGTTTATAGCTTCAAATTGGCGTTTTCGATAATCTATAATGATACGAAAACGATAGGATTTCGTTGTTTTTGTCGGTATAGATATCGAGATGATATCATAAATAATAATAATAGTTTGGCGCTATAGTCCTGTATAGAACTTCGGCCGAGCTCGCTCACCATTTTGAGCTGTGCGTGTTATATTTGTACTCAAAGTGGTGGGACCTACAGTTTATTGCCGAATCCGAACGGCGGGTGAGAGCTTTTTCATAGGCAATGGTTTTACTCTCGTAGGTTTGCCATTTACTGACGAGAGGTAGCGCGGTATAGAAAAATGTTTCTATGAAAAGATGTTGTTAGCCCCAGTCCAGGCTTGAACCGGGGACCTTTCGGCTCGCAGTCCAACGCACTAACCACTGAGCTACCGCGGCTATCATAAATGAATTTATTATGGATTATTTGTTCAGAAAGTTTTATTTTTTTGACAAAAAGTATAAAGAAAAGGCAGTTAAATTTTCAAATACTTTGAGTTTTATATCTACAATTTATCATTATCATATCGAATTTAAAAATTATCGTCAAATGATTTGTAGGGAAGTGAATTTAATAAAAATAGGTATTAGAAAATTCATTGAGAAACATTTAAACATCCAAACGAAATCTTTAAATATCAATTTCAGTATTTGATTTTTTTTTAAATGCTGCTAAGTAAATTCAAATCGTTTAAAGAAATGCAAAACAAATTCCATTCGATATTTCTTGTCCAAAAATGTATTTTTGATCGTTTTTATTCGTTCGTTTATATTTTATGTTAATTATTATTTATTAAAAAATCAATTTTTAAATTTTAAAATTTTTGATACGCTTTTACTTAAAAGCACCATATTTATACCCTACACCTATGAGGTACAGGGTATATTAACTTTGTGCATATATTGTAACGCCCCTTAGGAGGCGTGTCCGGTATGGAAAAGTATATATATTCTTGATCAGCATCACTACCCGAGTCCGTTTAGCCATGTCCGTCTGTCTGTCTGTCTGTCTGTCTGTCCGTCTTGCTGTCTTGCTGTCTTGCTGTCTTGCTGTCCGAATACAGAATAACTTGAGAAATACTGATCAGAATGCGATAAAATTTCGTCTCAATATATTTTAGCCAAAAGTAGGAACTGAGTTTGAAAATGAGCCAAATCGGTCAACGGACACGCCCACCTCCCATACAAGTCACTTTTAAATAACTCTTTCGAAATTAATAACTCGAAAAGTATTCAAGGTATAGTTATAAAATTTAAAACGTATTGTTAGAATTTACCTAAAAATATGTGGTCGAAAAATGGGCGTGATCCGCCCACTTTTTTTTTTCATTATTTCCCGGGTTTTCATAGTGGAAATTTGATCCGTAGATTATTAAAATCAAATCTATGAAATATTAGTCTTACAAAATTTTAAATATAGGCGTGGTCCGCCCAATTATATTTTTCAACTTTTTTTTTAGTTTTTTATACTTTATATAAATTTTTTAATTTATGGGGATATAAGACGTAAATTCTGAGGGTGGGGAGGTTCAGCATAATTAAAAATTTAAAATTAAGGTATACAATTAAATATTCCTCACTAATATATACACCAAAGGTGTAGGGTATTCCATAGTCGGGCCCGACCGACTATAAAAATCCGCCCCATGTGACCGAACTTACCCATGTGACCTAACTTTCCCAACTCGTTTTTAAATATCATTATTATTTTATATGATTTTTAAATATTTTAAATATATTATTTGTCTCTTTTGTTGACCTATTCTAAACTAATTCACCCATTGGCTTTTCGATTATTAAATTAGCAACTAATTAAAATGTTTTAATATTCTTTTTATGAACAATTTGTAAATTCCAGTGCATTCTTCGGTGTTTTTCTTCTGAATACAAATATCTAATAACGCCTTTAATTTAATAATTTTCTACATTTTTATGACAACTTAATCATTAAATAAAAATAGTTTAGTCGACGGTATGTGTGCGACAGCTCTATGGGATATCATAAACTCCACAATCAAAAATCATTAAATCTAAAATCAAAATCATAAACTATACGCTTAAATAAAGGGTTGTCTGTGGGTGTTGCTGCAAAGACTACAGCATTATTTTTCAACTTTTATGATATTGACAATGTCATTTGAGAAATGGGGAATGTCTAGGGAGACAATAAAGTTGAAATAAAAACTAATAAAAAAAATATAATATAATAAAGTAAATACAAAAATAAAGAAAAAAAAAAGAAAACTGTAGAAACAAAAAGAAAAGAAATCATAGAAAACTAAGAAAACTCAAAAATATTATAGGAATTTTAATCTGTAAAATTACTTTGATCTTTTTAAGTTGTAGGCTGACTTTGTGGTTAAGTTTTTATATAGTGGGACCTATTACATGTCATCAAATATTTTAGATATACACGCAGAGAAAAATATGATTCTTAATAACATATTGCACAGTACCTATAATTTTTCATAATTGTGACAATCGTGCAACATGTGTCTAATATAGTAATGATGTGATAGGAATATGATAAATATAATCATTTTTCTTATTCGAATCATACCCTTTCTTATCATTTTATCATATTTGAAACAACTTAATGTTTAGTTATTGCATGATTGCAAACATCATATGCTTTTATAAAATTATTTGTTGCCACAATCATAAACTATTTATATTATAAAAAGTTTTGTAAAGTACAACTTTATAGAATAGATTTATTATTAATTGTTATATTTAAAATATATCGTACAACTCATAGGCAAATCATACTTTGTAGTTCTAAACAAAAAAACAATTTGTTGATTTGGCATTAATCATGAAAAAAACATATTGTAAATAACAGCAAAAATTGCTGATTAAGAGCAACTTGTTTAATTACAAAATGACTAATTGTTGCTTGCTTTTAAAATTAACAGAGAAAAACTATACTCAGATATAAGTGGTTTTATTTTTATTTTAATTAAATAATTTAATAAAAAAGAAAATTTTACCATTTTTTTTATTACTAAAATCAGTAACATTTGAACAATAACATTTCAGAAATCAATCATATGGTTTTCGTATCGCACATAGTCAGTCAATTCCATATCGATATTTCTTCTCCGAGGCAAGTCTTCCCCGAGATAATTATTCTTCAATACTTCTCAGTGACAAATCGACCACATATAATTTTTCCCGCACACAAAAACTGATTTGTTGCAGCAACCAACTAAATTGCCATACCGAATTATTCGGTTGCGGCAACTTGCTGATTAGTAAATTGTAACCACCTCTTAGTGAGCAAGCATGAGGTTGTGCCAACCTCCTAGTCAGCAAACATGAGTTTGTGTGAATCTCCTAGTCAGCAAGCATGAGTTTGTTTGAACCTCCCAGTCAGCAAGCATGCTGAAACCTCCAATTGAAATTTTATTTTAAAAATTATTGTTTTATATATAAAACTTATTTATGTAAAGTTTTCTATATGTATTTTAGATGCATAAATATGTCACGTATAATATTTCTATTTATTCATTTTCCCTGAAAAATAAAAACATTATGAGTCTTCATTTAATATTTTATTTCACTATAATTAAACAAAATACAAAACTATTACTAATGCTACATATAGTCACATATTTTTATATTTTAATTATATTTATTATATTTAGCAATTTGCATTAAAATCATTCATTATTTTATTAATATTCATATATTTATTTCGCATTTTTACTTAATTAATGAATTTCCTATTGTTGGCGACTTGTGAAAATTTTTGACGTTTATTTATTTCTGCATGTATCCATTATTGTTGGCAAGAAACTGGCTACTTGTCATTTATTTTGTTGATATAACAACTTACTCAATCGCCGTAACAAATGCACAAACGTCAAATTTTGGCAGAATAAAAATGCAATCACGAGGTTACGATAACCGAACGTGCAGTTGAGCGGACTAAATTTTCAGTTACAGTAAAAAATGGTACGTTTATTTTAATGACATGAGGTTACAACAAATGTATTTCGGTTGCAACAATGAAATGTTGGTTCAATTAACCTCATGTGTGCGACAAAACTCTTTCCCAATATAAATTTACTTTGGGACAAATCTTCACCGCCAAAATTATTCCTCGAGACAATCCTCAAAACAAATCTTCCCCAGACAATTCCAACCGGAAATAATTCTTCACCCAGACAATTTTTCCCCCGAGATAATTCTTCTCCGTGACAAATCGTCCCCTTACAATTCTTGCAAGAGAAAACTGTTTCCCAAAATAATTCTTCTTCAAGACAATTCTTCCCCGGAACAAATTGTCCCCGGACAGAGACATTTATTCCTCGAGATAATTCTTTCCCAGATAATTCTTCCCGAGAAATTTCTTTCTCAGACAATTGACCGCAAATAAAATTTTATTATTTTGTACTATTCCTTACTTTTTTTTCTTAGACAAAATTGTCTGGGGGAACATACTTCTCGGTGAAAATATGTCGGGAATGTAATATCTTTGGGACATTTTTTTGGAAATTATCGGGGAGGAATTGTCAAGAGCATAATTGTTCAAAAACAATATTTTGTTATTACTGAAATTAGCTAACTTTGATTTGTCTATATAAGAAAATTTCAAAAATAATATGGTATCTTAAATGGGAATGGTAATAAGTAACTGCATCGAACCAGCGACCTATATAGATATAGTATATCATACATTTTTTTATTGTTAAAAATTGCTTCTTTCGTACAGTTTTGTCAATTGCCAGAGAAAACACTTTAAAGAATTTTGAAAAGTTGTCATCACTTGTGTTTTGTATTCATTTGTTTTAGTTGGAGTTATTTTTGTGCAACATTTATATCTTATCTTCTTGACTAAAGTATATATACTCTAAAAGATGTATCTACCATTGTTGTAGATACTTTTAAAAACGTTATCGCTGAACTGATTAGTGACGTACAGCTGTTGTATCTTTTATAAGAGTGATATATATTAACTTTAAAATAGTATATATCATTTCTGAAGTTTAATTTTATCTAAACTGGAAATTTTAATATTTGAAATATTTAATTTAAAGAAATATTTCATTTGGAAGTTCATTACAGATTTATTAATTTATAAAATCACTTAACCGCTTAAATCACTTAACTACTAAAAATCACTTAAAAAGTATTAAATTCCAACAATTCGCAATTATTTCGAGCTCATATTTCCACAATATATGTAATTGTTTGATGTACAGAATATATATATTTTTTTTAATTATTTAATGCACATCATTACAAAAATTGTATATAGTACTTTTTACTATCATTTTGTACTTAATGCATGTAAAGTTGACAAATGCATTCATGCCAACTCAGAATCAATTGCGTGCTTGTCACAGGACGCCCTTTTAATTGAATTGCCGGTCGACTACAATGTTCTTTTCTTTATTATTCTATTTTTTTAGACAGCAATTATATTGTTGTTTTTTTCCAGAAGTACATATTATGAGTATTAAGCTAATTATGATATTTAATATTTTGTATATTTTCAATGCTTTTATCATTACTATAGTTAGTTGAGCGTTTAATATTAGGTTGTCACAATCATACATTATTTGCAGGAATTACAATTAAAATAAGATTTTATAGCGTTACTCATAACATTGAATAATTAATTAAAAAATGTGTATTCTCGTTGTAATCGTAAAGTTTACCAACTACATTAAATATCCCCGAGTAGAAATTGGTTAAGTTTAGTCTTATTTCACATCTGTTCCTGACCATACGATACAATAGGGTAACCATAACAATGTCCAACTGAAATTATCCGATCTGGTTTGAATAGGACAATCGTAATTTAAAATTCACGTACGGCAACCTGATCCATCCATCCATCCATCTAATTATGATATTTAATATTTTGTATATTTTCAATGCTTTTATCATTAATATAGTTAGTTGAGCGTTTAATATTAGGTTGTCACAATCATAAATTACTTGCAGGAATTACAATTAAAATAAGATTTTATAGAATTACTCATAAAATTGAATAATTAATATAAAAATGTGTATTCTCGTTGTAATCGTAAAGTTTACCAACTACATGAAATATCACCGAGTAGAAATTGGTTAAGTTTAGTCTTATTTCACATCTGTCCCTGACCATACGATACAATAGGGTAACCATAACAATGTCCAACTGAAATTATCCGATCTGGTTCAACTAGGACAATCCTAATTTAAAATCCACGTACGGCAACATCCATCCAATCTTGATCTAAAACCTACTTAACTGAAAAAATCGGTTTTAGAAGAATTTAAAAATGTACCGAATGAAATAAGATTATGATTGGGGTGAAATCAGAATAGCAACTTCAAATAGTGTCATATTTTAAAATAGGCACTGATGTAGACGTCTGAACATTATCTTATTTTAAATCAGGCACACCTGACATTGATCTCATCCTCAACTAAATTTCCACTCGGGTTGTTCACATTAGATAGTGTGATACATTTTCAATATGTTCTATCATATATTACATATTTTTATCAGAAACATATTTTTAATTTTGTTTATTTTTTGTCTTAATGTAAAATAATTTATACGTTTTTTTAAAGATTTAAGACTTTTATATAAACATTTATAAAAATAAATATTATATATATATATTCATCATCATCTACGCATTTATCACCATCATCAATAATATTATAATCACTAAAAACGAAAGTAAATAATTTCTCCAAACATATATAAGACGCACATAGGTAATTTGTCATAAAAGTGTTTAAAGTATTGCCTAATATTAACAATTAATACAGCACGTATTTTAAAATTAATTAATTTATTTGATGATATTTCTTTCTTGCGAAACACTTAATACATTTAAAATACTATGCTTATCACAAATAATTCATTGTTTTTTTTTTGTTTTGTGATAAAGTTGAAAATATCCTCTGCTTTGTCAGAAAACAGGTGAGTTTGCGTAAAGTACCTTTGAGATACAAATTGTGATAAGTATAAAATATGATAACGCATTGGAATACTATTCGGGTTTGATTAAATATTTTTATTTATATAAAATAAATAATATTTACTTGTTATGTCAAATAAATTAACATTTAGTTCCGTATAATTTAGAAAAGGCTTTGATTCAAAGGAAATCAGATAACGTATTATAGTGGGTGTAAAAAAGCGGTAATGATTCATACTCAATACTTTGTTTTTAATTCTAATGATTAATCGTTAAAATCAAAAAAAAATGTTTATAAATATTTGTATTTTAAATTTTATGAATTAGAAAAGTTTTTTAGTACTTTATGTTTGTGATACATATATCATTTTTAATAAACGCATTGGAAGTTTGTAGATTTAAAAACTTCAGATAATTAACCGAACGATATCGAAACGATGTCATTTATATACTGATTCGAAAATGATAGGATGGTTGGTAAAATTCAATCTAGCTAGTATGAGCCGCGGTAGCTCAGTGGTTAGTGCGTTGTACTGCGAGCCGAAAGGTCCCCGGTTCAAGCCTGGACTGGGACTAACAACATCTTTTCATAGAAACATTTTTCTATACCGCGCTACCTCACGTCAGTAAATGGCAAACCTACGAGAGTAAAACCACTGCCTATGAAAAAGCTCTCACCCACCGTTCGGATTCGGCAATAAACTGTAGGTCCCACCACTTTGAGTACAAATATAACACGCAGAGCTCAAAATGGTGAAAGAGCTCGGACTAAGTTCTTATAGGACTGTAGTGCCAAACTATTTATATTTAGTATGATATAAGAAAAGTTTTAATTTTCCATAAAAAAAATGTAATCCTTCCAAAATCAGTACAAAGCATTATTTTATGTTCGGAGATAATAAGAGATTTTAACAATAGTTTGAATACCTATATACCTAATATTACCTAAAAATATCAATTTTGAGTTTTTTTCTTTAGGAAGGTTTTAGTAAAGGAGTACAATAAGAAAATTAATGAATAAAAAAAACTATTAAATAATATCTTTTTTTCGTGTTCGGAACAATTTAAAGTTTAAAAACTTCAGAAAAATATTCAAAATAATATTTTTGATAAAATGGCAGATATTAGTAGTACTTTTGAAAATGATTTTTATTAAATTTTGTAGTAAGAGTATAAAATAAAAGCTTTTTGTATTTGTCAAAATTTGATCATTTGATGATAAGTGAAAATATATATTAGGGTGGTCTGAAAAATTCGAAATAGTTATGCTCCTACCCGACCAAATTGTACTCATAGACTAAATATAAGTTATCAGAAACACGTTTGGAAAAAACATTTTTCAGCCATCCCAAGCTGATATTGGTTTCACCATATAAATATGATATCCATATATAGGAAAGTTTTTTGAAACATAAGGAAAACATAAAAAAACTATATAGGCTTGAGGTCAATGAATTAGTCAACTCTGATAACAATGTCTTCGTCACTCCAAAAGATTGTAAAATCAATGATGGGTGGTTTTTCTACCAGTGTCATAAGTGCCATGTATGGGATGTGGGTGTGTCCGCCGACTGATTTGTCTGATTTTTAAAATTCAGAACTGCTTTTTGTATATCTGGACAGACAGAAAGACTGACGGAAAGACAAACGGACGGACGAACAGACGATATGGCAAAATCGACTCGGTAACTTATGATACCACGTTTCCTAATGGGCGTGGACAAACTTGATTTGGTTTGGTATGGCTGAAAAATTGATAAAATGATTTTTTTTGTGCACAATGTTTTTTTTTATTTCACATATTTGAGTGGAAAAATATTTTCTTCATATACAAAAAACACCCTATACACACACAGAAAAAAAAATCTTCAATATGATTAATTTATTCATAAATAATATGAATTTTTTCACCAACTACCAGATTCATCATATTGACATCACCACATTAAATGACATATAAATGAATGCATTCATTATATATATGAACAAAATATTCAATACAATGAATTTGAATTGTCATATTGATGAAATTGTGCATAATATTAAAAAAAAAAAAATTATAAAATTATTCGAAAAAAAAGTGTTGTAAAACTTTTATTTAAAAAATAACAGTAAAAATTAAAAAATCAATTATGCGAAAAAAAAATTGTTCCGAAAAAAAATTATTCTTTTCGAAAAAAAAAGTAAAAAAAAAATTATTTTTCGAAAAAAAAAATGTTCAAAATTTTTTTTTTTCGAAAATTAAAATATTTCTAATAAAATTTCTTTTTTCCAAATTTTTTGTTTTCCACAATAACAACTTTGGCAAGATCTTGAGTTGATGCAGTTTTTACATTTTTGCTTTTGGTTGTTTCTTCAATGCACATAATTCTTATTGTGTTTATTGGAGAAGGAAAACTTAGGCGACTGTAGAATCTGCGGAGAAAGATCGCTGATGAAGGGGCTTGGCTGCCTCTGAAACAGCTGTACGATCTGCCACTCAATGCATTTTGCCAATTGTTTGTTGTTTTATTTGTTGGTACAAAACACCCAATTTGTACCGACTGGACCTTGAGCACGTTAAGACAATATCTTAAAATAATCAAAAGAGGTCGTAAAACAAAAACAATTATTTTTTTTATTAATATAACTTTTTATTAGTAAAAAGTTGTAATTATAAATAAATATATTATAAAACATTTTATTAATTTATGCATGTCGAGCAAGCATTATATAAGAAATAACATACAAGAACTACTTGAGAACTGAGAAGTACGGAAAAAAAGAACGAAAAAAAATTTGTTGATACATATTTGGTTTAATGAACTGCTTTCTTCAATATGATGAACATATATGTTGTATTTGGTTCATTAATGTGATGAAACGTATTCTTCACATACAGTTTATCATATTGATGAAAACTTTCTCGACAGTTACCAAGCGTTCTTCATATATATGATAGCATTTATAACATTGAGGACGTTAGTCATTAATATTATGAATGGTTCTTCAATACAATGTATCATGGTTTGAAGAACGGAATTCATCAATATGATGTACATTTTTTTTTCTGTGTACATTTATTTTGTTTTGTATTATACAATGAATATTTTCATTTGCATTGAAGAGACCCTGTCTGCCATTCGATTCGATATCGCTTCAAGACTTTTTATGTCGAGACCGACCTGTCAGGTGTATCATTCGATATCGGTTACGATTCTCATATCTATATCATACTACAATTCGAGATTGTAGTATGATATAGATATGAGATAATGATAATGAAGCTTTCTCAACCGATAGAGAACCTCAATACGTATTAAACTTCATGGACAAACTCCACTCCAAACTCCACAGACAAGAACGGTACGATAAAACGCGCTATATCGTTTAGATTGGGGAAAAAATACCGTATAGGAGATATAGACAATGGAAGTTCAAAACTTTACAAAATTAAAAAGAAAAAAATATTTAAATTTGTCCTAAAAACCACTTTTGAAAATTTATTTTATTTTAAAATTTAAATAATCTTGAATTTTAACGAAATAAAATACTAGACATAACATTACGAACACCAAATTATAACTTAAAAATCACATAATACTTCTTCCGTGAATTGTGTCTGCACTTTATGAAAAAAAAAATTGAGCAAACCCAAAATTTAACATCAAAATTAACTGGAGGCTCGTCATACCATTCATAACTGCGACCACGGTACATGCAGGATATCAAATATCAAAAATAAAACAAAATATGCAAAAATTGTACGTGGCTCATTAAGGCACAATTAAAGCATAAAAAAAATCATAACCTGTAAAATGATTTCGTCAGACAAAATATCGTCATTGCAAAGTTAAAACTCACCAAGTACATATTTGAGTTTTGAATTATTGGATTTCAAAAATCTTTATACAACTCACATTTATTAATTGTTTTGGCCAAGATGACTACAAATTGCGGAGAATATGTTAAATTTGCGATTGGCATTTTAACTTAATAGTTTAATGAAGAACTCTTTATAATATTGTTCAACGAACTTCAAAATTAAATAATGGTATTTAGTAAGTTTTACTTCTACAACGACGATAAAAAAATAAATCATATATTATCTGTTTTTAATTCGCTCACAAAATTCCTCTAGAACTCATTCAAGTTTTGTCTCTTGCAGAATGGACCTGAATTCGCTGCTCATGCAAATATCATTGCTCATCGTATTCGGCAAAATGCTCGCATTCGGTTTCGTGGGCCAGGAGGAGCGCAAGTGCAAATATTTGCGCGTCGACAAATTACTCAAAATACGTTGTTACGATATGAATCTGAAGGAGGTGCCACAGTATCTAAAATCATCGGTGGAGGTGAGTCAAACGAACTATGAACTATATTAGGTTCAATTGATCTACGTTGCATGAGTTTAAAACTTGACGCTTTAACCTCATGCAATTCAGTGGATGGATGCAATTTTTGTTGGGTTGTTGTTCTTGCTTTTGGGGGCTCTTGTTCATGCTTTGGCGAAGGTCAATTTATTTAATACGCATTCTTTTTGTTCTTCAATTAAATTCTTTGGCTGGCTGGCTGGCTGGCTTGGCTGTCTCTTCTATTTGTCTGGGGATCGTTGCCGGATAAATGCTCCAAAATGCGCTCACTTTAACACACATTAAATTTCAGTGAAACTCAATTGAAATTAATTAACTTTAAGTGTATTTGTGCCGTAGTTTGATTGTGTTTTTGTTTTTCTGTTATAAAGTGACGACAATTGTGTTTGTGAAGCGAAAATTATGTTTATCGTCATTTTGTAATACGAAGCGATACAAGTAGAAAACATGACTTGAAAGACGTTAAATTGTTTTCAAAAGAGACCCGATAGGAAATGGCGGTTTGGAGATTGTTTCAATGGGTCGGAGTTTGAATTTTTTAATTTTTACAACAAAATAAAAAACTAATTTCGATAAAAAATAAAATTAAAATTTTTACAAAAAAAAGAAAACCAAGATTTTTCAAAAAAAAAAAATTTTTGATTTTACCAAAATTGATATTTCATTAAAATTTAACAAACATAGAAAACAAATCACAACAAAAATTTAAATTTTAAAATTTATATTATTTGTGCTAATAATTATCATTTTCTTAAAAATTAAAAAAAATATAATAATTTTTTACAATACCCTAAATTTACCAAAATTATTAGATTTAACAAAAATTTTATATTTTTACAATAAATTCAAATAAACACAAAAATAAAAATTCATATTTTTACACAACATATCGTCGTTGTAGAACTAAAAGTTACCAAATACATTTTTATGGAAATCTTAAATGTCAACTTTGTTGGTAATTATTACAAAAAGTATTTGATACATTTATAAAGTTGAAATACCAATTGATATATTCACATTTTCTTATCATTTGGTACAAATATGAGCTCATCGATCAAAAATTAAAAGATATATAAAGATTTTTATAAATGAACAATTGGCATTTTGAAAATGTAGTTGGTGAATTTTGGTTCTACAACGACGATATAAAAAATTCAAATTTTTATAGAACATTTTTTGTTTTAATGTTTTTATACCTTACACTAAGAGTGAAAGGGTATATTCAGTTTAGTACGCCGTTTGTAACACCCTGAAGAAAGCATCTCCGGTATGGAAAAGTATATATATTCTAGATCAGCATGAACTCCTGAGTCGATTTAGCGATGTCCGTCTGTCTGTCTGTTGAAATCACGATTACAGAAAAAGTTAAATAGCTAGAGCAATAAGTTATAGATTTAGATTACTTATATATCTAAGCTATCTTAACAATAAAAATTGGCATAATCGGTCTATTCTGACCTGAGAACCGACCACTTATGTTCAAGTACCTCAAATAAAAATTAACATCTACGAATCAATTTTACTGTATACGTGCTTAGGTAAACTTTTTTCGTCAAATATATATTGACATTATGCTGAAATAAATGAAAAAATGTTTTCCCACGAAATGACTTGTGGTTCCCAAAAAAAATCGAAATTCGGTACACCTACCCATTTGTAAATATGGGTATCAAATGAAAGAAATTTCTTCAGGGATGGAAAGTTTGTAGTTATTTTCAGGATTCGAATACCCTGGTGACCTATATACCACTTTGAATGGTAACCACACATATGTGTAGGGTATTTATAGTCGGCTTAGACCGACTATAATTTTGATAATCCTAACTATCATAATAACACCTACTTTGAAATTTCTCATGTGATCTAACCTTCCCAACTGTTTTTTTTGATATTGTTTTTGGCGTATATTTTTTTTTTTTTGGAAAATCGTGATTTCGACTATTGCATTGTTATTTTCGCCCAAAAACAAATTTTTAACAACATTTTCAAAATTTCTCATGTGATCTAACCTTCCCAACTGTTTTTTTTTGATATTGTTTTTGGCGTATATTTTTTTTTTTTTGGAAAATCGTGATTTCGACTATTGCATTGTTATTTTCGCCCAAAAACAAATTTTTAACAACATTTTTTTTCGAAATTTTTCGAACTTTGTTGTTTTGTCGATTTTTATACCCTACACTAAGAGTGAAAGGGTATATTCAGTTTGGTACGCCGTTTGTAACACCCAGAAGGAAGCATCTCCGGTATGGAAAAGTATATATATTCTTGATCAGCATGATCTCCTGAGTCGATTTAGCGATGTCCGTCTGTCCGTCTGTCTGTCCGTCTGTCTGTCTGTCTGTCTGTCTGTTGAAATCCCTACTACTTTTAAAATTGAAGAGCTAGATAAATGAAACTTATAACTTAGATTACTAATATACCTACGCTGTATGTGCGAAAAAATTGGCGAGATCGGTCCATTGTGACCTATGATCCGACCACTTATGTTCAAATACCTCATATAAAATGTACATATAAAGATCAATTTTAATGTATACGTGCTTAGGTATACTTTTTTGGTCAAATATATATTGACATCATGCTCAAATACATGATAATAATATTTTCCGGCGAAAAGACTTGTGGTTCACAAAAAAAAATCGAAATTCGGTACACCTACCCATTTGTAAATATGGGTATCAAATGAATGGAAATTCTTCAGCGATTGAATGTTTGTAGTTATTTTCAGGATTCGTATACCCTGGTGATATGTATCACTTTGAATGGTAACCACACATATGTGTAGGGTATTTATAGTCGGCTTAGACCGACTATAATTTTGATAATCCTAACTATCATAATTACACCTACTTTAAAATTTCCCATGTGATCTAACCTTCCCAACTGGTTTTTATTCAAATGTGATTTCGACCATTGCGGTATTATTGTCGTCCAAAACTTTTTTTTTACAATTTTTCAATTATTGTTGTTTTTGTCGTATCATTTTTTTTGTATAATGGTGATTTCGACGGAGTTCTTTTCGATGCGTTCTTTTTGTCCTACAAATTTTTTTTAACCAATTTTTTTTTTTCGAAAATTTTCGAACATTGTTGTTTTTGTCGAATCATTTTTTGTCGTAAAATGGTCATTTCGACCATTGTGTTCTTTTTGAAATTTGAAATTTTGGTCAGCGTTATAAAGGGTTTTTCAACAGGGACGCTACAATGGTAGAGCGACAGGGACAGCAAACGACGCCATATTTCTTGCCGTTCTTTTGACATTTCTCTTCAGTAATTTCATGATGGAAAGATATACGAATTCGAATTTCGGTAGTAAATTTTAATAGTTTAATGGTATTTTCTAATAATAATAATAATGGCTCGTATATCTTTCCATCATGAATTTGCAAACCTTACAGAAGAAAAATGTCAAAAGAGCGGCAAAAAACTCACCACACTAAAACTTCAATTGGGAAAAACTCTACGGGAAAGAATTCTACCGGGAAAGAATTCTACGGGAAAGAATTCTACCGGGAAAGAATTCTATCGGGAAGAATTCTATCGGGAATAATTCTATGGGGCGTTCTATGGGGAAGAATTTTACGGCGAAGATTTCTACTGGGAAGAATTCTAGTCTGAGAAAGAAATGTCTTTGAGAAAAATTGTTTTGGCGGAGAATTATTATTTGGTTACTATAATATATGGTTACTATATATATGGTTACTATATAATAAAAATGTTTTTTATATCAATAAAATCGCTCTATATCTTTGAATTTACAAAATCTTGGCACGAGTCGTGCACGGGTCGAACTAGTAAATAATAAAAATCATATCTCACACAAAATTGCTCCCACGAATATTTTACTTATTTATGCAACTAATTTAATTAAAGATTATGCATATTTTTTTAATTGTCGACAATTTAAATATACATAACCCACTGAAGAAAACTTTTGAACCTTTAATTGTGCAATTTACAATAGAACTAATTTTCATAAAATTTTACACAGGTTCTCGATTTATCATTCAATCGCATAAGAAGACTGAAGCGTTCATCATTTCAACCCTATAAAAGCATTAAATTTCTACTGCTCTACGAGAATATGATACAATTTGTGGAACAGGGCACATTTGAAGATCTCACATCATTACAGGTAAAATGCATAGAATTTATTAATTAAAAAACATGCGACATTATAAATTAATAATACAAAATTAATTATTTAAACATTATCAAATATAAATGCAAATATGTGTAAAACTAAAATAACTGAATCGCGTGTTGATAAAAATTAAATACATTTTTGCAATTTCACACATTTCTTTTATTTTATTTCGTGCAGTATAGTATTGTTTTTTTTTTAATAATATAGCTTTTAATTAATCACTTAAAACATATAGATTTCAATTTAGATTACGCTAACTATATTTTGTATATTTTCCAGGAAATCGATTTGTCAAATAATGCTTTAACCACAATTCCCATGGAATTATTTCACTTACCATCACTGCGCAATCTGTATGTGGACAGCAATGAACTGATTAATTTGGAGACAGATTTAGTGGTGAGTTTTGAGAATTTTATATTCAATTTTTTTTTTTTAAATTTTAATATAATTTTGTAGTCTCTAAAAACTCCCATAAATGCGCCACTGGAATATTTTAATGTTGCCGACTGTCATCTGGAGAATCTGCCGAATTTGGGCGTATTACCAAGTAATTAAATATGGCAATGATAATTTTTAAAATTATAAAATTTATATTTAATACTTTTTATATTTTCTATAAAGAACTGTGGCACATTAACGCCTCTTCAAATCCGCTCACACAACTCTCACTCGATCGATTCGCCAATATGTGCAATCTGAAGAGCATCGATCTGGGACGAACTTCGTTGGCCACGAGCGGCTGCAGTTGTCAGCAGGTCAACGGTCATCTGCGTTACCTGGGCGTCAAGACGAAATTCGTACCCGTGTGTCCAGGTGAGTCCAAAATTAAAAAAAAAAAATATTAAAATTATATAAATTATTATTGGATTAATTATATAGAAGGGTTTTCAATAAACTCTTATAATAAAATATTTCGCGTACAATATATATATGGTACAACAAATCGTCACTGTCATGCTGAAGGGGCGAATATGCTTTTTTAAAAATATTGGGAAATCTAATTTTAAAGTTTGAAGTGTTTTAAAAATTAGTAAAATTTAGTTGTTTTTTCAAAAATATCTTTTCAAAAATATTTTTGAATTTGGACAGCTCACTGAATTATAAATACGGATTTTGTGAGGCTATATCCTGACCAAAACGCTAATATTTTGGTTTTTTATGCTATAACTTTTTATTAACGTAAGATAAAATAGTAATGCATAGGCATTTATTGTTTGTTTTTAAAACACCTATCGATTGGCGTTATTATTTAAAAAAAAATTGCCAAACATTTTTCTTGCAAATGATAAAAATTAAAAAAAAAAATTAAATAATGATGATAATAGATAGGTGCTTTAAACACAAACAATTAATGCCTCTACATCACTATTTTATCTTGCACCAATAAAGAGTTATAGCAAAAAAACCAAAAAATTCCCCCTTTTGGCAAGACAACATTTTCAATATTTCGAATACGCCCTTTTGGGTTTGTCTTTTGTGGCTAGAAATATCCAACTAAACCAAACACGATTTTGGCACAGTATACTTGAGGTAAACATACATTCAAAAATGTAAAAAAACGCAAATGGCAAAAATTACACATTCGCCCCTTTGGCATGATAGTGAATCTACCTCAATTCGGAAACTAAAATTAAAATTGTCGTATTGTATGTAGAATTAATTAAATATTTAGAAATATCTTTTTTAAATAAAACAGTTTCCGAAAAGAATTGTGGAGTTAAAATTATAATTTTATTTAAATGAAAAACAATTTTTTTATGTTAGAACGAAAAGTCACCAAATACATTTTCAGAGTGCCAAATATTGAGTTACAAAAATGTTTAAATATCTGTCAATTTTTATTCGATGATCTCAATTTTTTTACTACATGATAAGAAAATGTAAATCTATCAATTTAGATTTCAACTTTAAAAATACATCAATTACTTTTTGTAATATTAATCTTCAAACTCAAAAATTAAGATCTTTATAAAAATGTATTTGGTGACTTTTCATTCTACAACGACGATATAATGAATTTTTTACACTTTTTTGATTGAAAACAAATATTTAAACCTCAACTAATAACGATTTCGCCATATTTAAAATTTTCTAACGATTTTGATTATGTGTTACAGTTTTTAATTTGGTTTTTGTATAATAGGCGTTCAGCATTCGATTCAATTATGATTTAATTATGATTCAGCCAGTACAAAATATTGTTTTTCAAAAGACTTCAAAATTAAAATATTTGACAAAATTTAATTACTTTGCAAAATATTTTTTATAAGTAAATCGAAGTCTAAATCTTTTGGTATGAAATTTCTATACGAAATCCATCAAATTTTATTAGAAAGCTAGATGGAACATCTCCTAAATTTTTGATTTTGTCAATATTTTGAATATATATGGTTACGAAAAGAGGTAATTTGCCCCACTGTGCAAGCAATCAACAATAATAAATGAGACGCAAGACAATTCTGCGCACTAAGCAATGTGTTAGAAAGAGAGGGAAGATCATTCAGCGTACTAAGCAATGTGCGAGAAAGAGAGGGAAGATCTACACATTAAAACACATGAGCGCGAATGAGATGCCAATAGCATGCGTCATTCACGAAACGAGTAGAAGGTTCTCGAAACAAGTCGAAGCTTGTCGAAACGTGTCGAACTGATGCATGCAGTATATAAGGAAGCCGCATCAGAGGTACAGCACTTCAGTAGTGATTGGAAAGTGGTCGAGTGCATCTCGTGTGATCAATGTCAAGTTAAATTGGGGACATGCAGCAGTTGTTAGAATTTGTTATTAGTAAAGTTGTTTATTAAAGTGAATTAATAAAGTTAATTGTTATAATTTAAACCAAACATAAGAGTGTTTTTATTTTGTACACAATCCAGCGATACGAACTCGTAGAACAGTTTTCCGTAGACTGAATTTTCGTAACAATATTAAAAAAAAATTATTTGAAGAAGTAGACCTATATAAAACACATTATATATCTGAAAATGTATATCAAACTATTAGAATGAATCTAAACCCCTTATTACGTAAAACGAAACGAAAAGTGATTCGTCAAAAAATCTTCAGAAATTCAAGAGACTGTTTTTTTTATTTATTAAATGAAAAAAAAAAAATAATAAATGAAAAAAAAGCTGTCTCTATATAATTTTTGAAGTTTTATTAACTGTGCGCGCCCAAACGCGTGATATTCAGTATTTTCGGAACCACACAACCGATTTTAAAAATTTAAAAAGTGTTGTACAGAGAGAACTTGAGTTTTCAAACTAGAGTTTGTATCTTTAATGGTAATGAAGATAAAAATGAGTAAAGTTGAGTTTTTTTTTCATGAACAATTTTTCAAAAATTTGTGAAAAATCCAAAAATTATTCGATTTTAAAATTCTTTTGTTTATGAAAAGCTTACATTGAGATCTAAAGAAAATGTACTTACTTGAAAAAATATCTTGTTTAGGTTTATAGATATAGACATCAACATGAATTTTTGTTTTCATATTTGAAGACTTTACTTTACATATTTATACATAGTTTGTACATTTTATCATGAAATCAAAATGTTTGTATATTTATAAACAATTAACACATAAATAAGAAACTGAACTCCATTTTTAAATATCTCAAGTGGTTTAGTAAATATAAAATTGTTGAAATTTTTTTTTGTTTTGCACATTTTTTAGTTTTTTTGGAAAATTGAACTTATATGCAAATCTCCGTAATATTTTTTTTCTTCAGTAACATGTACTTTTTTTTATATTTTTTTGATAGCTAACATTACTGTAAATCTTTTAAATGATAAAAATTATCCAAAATATATTTAAATCATCTGGCAACACTGGTCAAAGTTAATATATTCTGATATATTCTCAAAGTAATCTATATCAATTTTTAACCAAAAATATTTTAATAACAACTTTAGAATAATGTCTCTTAATTTTTTAAAAACTTGTATAAAACCAGAAATATTTATATCAGTTTTAGTTAACGTTTTATTACTAATTTCAAAATGGTTTTAGTATTCAAAATGAAATAGTAATGAAAGAAATTTGGTTTCATTTACTATTTTAAAATACAAATTTAAAATAAGGATTCGTGTGTTTTACTTTAAAATAGTACTATATATTGAATTGTGCGTGAAATAAAAGGAATTTGTAAATATATAAATTCCAAAACCCTAATTAAAAGTCAGACGAAATTGAACTAGAATTATTAAGTTTTTATTTTTTCATAATGATCCATTTATTTAAATTATTAAAATTCATTGTATTATTTTTCAGTAAACTGTTTTAAAATAAATTTAATAATTCCTTTACGGTTACTGAAATTTCTGAATTTCTGACGTTTTTCTTTTTTTTTCGAAACGTTTCGTTTGACGTAATAAGGGTGTTAAGTGATTCGGTATACCTTTTCCAAGTGGTTTTTATGGTTTCGATTTCGCTTTTTGAATTGTGATTTAATTTGAATGTCTATTGTTGAATGTCTGGAACACAAAACAGAATTGTTTTATCCATACAAGAATTGAAAACCAATTGTTTTTATAAAACCTGAAATAATATTAATAAAAAATACCCAATTTATACATATTTTTGAAATTTGTTTTTGAATTGATTTTTTTTTTTGTTTTTATTATATTTTATTATTTAAAAAACACTCATCTAAAATTTAAATTATCTTTGATTTATCACATAGAAACCCTTGACATTGACGTCTGTCCGCTGCCCTACAATCAGACGGTGGACTCTGCGACATTTCTACACTGCAAAAATTCAGCCTCCATAGCGGAGGCGCGCAGCATGTGGCTCTTTGTGGCCGGCTGTGCAGGCGGCGTATTGCTGGTGCTACTGCGTAAGTTTACCATAAAATTTGTTAAATTAATAAAATTTTATAAATGTTGTTCAATTAAATTTACAGTTGTCATCTACTGCGTGCATCGGCGACGCAAACGACGCGCGAAGAAACTACGCGAACGCATGAGTCGCAAACAATTCGTGATTTCCCCAAAAAATGCCATCAACAAACAACGTCAGGACGATGTGCTGCTACGTTCTGATACTGCGTGACAATAACTTATTTTTAATATTTTTATTTTCAATTTTTCACACACAAAAAATATTTATTTCGATTTTTATTTTTAGCACATAAGTAACGAAAACAATTTATTCATTGTTTTAGCCATATTTCTGAGCCATGTTAGTAGTTTTATGTATACGTTTCTTGTCTTCGTACAGCAAGTTCCAAAATAGTGCCTAATATCAGTGACTACTTTTTTTCTACTGTAGTAAAACTAACAAGTCGTAGTATTATTTAGTAGTTTAGTTAAAATTTTGTTAAACATTTAATATTGTAAATTACAAATGCAATGTGCAAAGCCAGTCAAAAAGGTGCCTTATTTAGCAGAAATTTAAATTAGTAACTACTACTTATTTTTTTTTATAAAACATGTAAAATGCAATTTGTAGATTTTTAAGACTTTTTATTACACAATTTTTATTATTAAAACATTTAAAACAAATAAAATAATGTATATATTTTTTAAAATTACTGTTTAAATATTTTGTTTTAGTTTTTTTTTTATAATTTTTTATACAGTGTAGTCACAAGAAAAAAAACGGAAATAATAGATTAGAAAAATAAAAAATAATAAGTTAATTTAAGTGACAGGACAGAAAATATTTGACTTCAATAAAAGAGTACCTATATAACTGTATAAGGAAGAAAACAAAAAAAAAGTTATGAGGAGATTTTCTGAAGCTATCAAGAAAAAATATAATTTGTTATTTAGCCATTTGAAGTGCACTTTTTCTTTTCAATGAATTAAACTTGGAAAGTTTCTTCACAAATTTTATTAAAGAATATATTACATTATATGCTTTAACGATTGCCGTCCTTAGTAGAAATTTTGGTAGGGCCATGGTCATGAAGTGATCATGTCATTATTTGAGATGATCGAGATATGACGAGGCCCATAATGTCCTTGTAACGCAGTGTCCTGATAATGTATTGACCTCAGGCCATGATCATGTACTGATCGGGCAATTCCCCATTTTAATATTTACCCGACAATTGCCTTGTCTGAGCCCGAGCATAATAGGGTTTCTCTCATTAATCTCGATCATTGACTCATGCTAATTTCGTTATTAGGAACAAGTAATGTAGCTATGATCGGGAACATTAACTGTTTAGATAATGTAAACCCTGCTATGGTAAGCATGATAAGGGCATGCAAAGGCAATGATCATATTTTCTCTAATAGGGCTTACCCAACGAAAACCCGATCATTTCCCGATTGCGCATCGGGTAAATTTCTACTAGGGGTTTAATGATTTCCACGATCCGAAGATGACGTCTATAGATACATTCTGACATGTATTTAAACAAACTTGGTATTGGCCTGTGGTCAGTATTACATTTCTTCACATTTAAAGGAAATAATGCATTGTTAAATGCATACCACGCAAAAAAAATACATTTTTATTTAACTACAAAATTAATTAAAATCATAGAAATAAAGATTAAATTCCAAAAGTACGAATTTGGTCCATTTTGCTCCCCGGTAACCAGATTACCAACATGTCTTTTATTTTAGACATAATAACAAAATTCATAACTATTTAAATACTATGTGGACGCATATTTATAGTAAATTTGTATAGTCAACTTTATATCAGCACGAATGATTAAATTTTTAAGCAGAAAAAGTTCAGAAAAAACGTTTTCGTAAAACATTTCAGAGCAGAGGTCTGAACATCATCTGAATATTCCGAGTATTGTTAGAGTCGAACGCAATCTATACTCAAACAAATTTATAATTACCAGGGCTCACTTTTATATTGATTTACATATTCAATATTTAAATACTTATTACACCGTCCGACACTATTTTGCACACATAAAAAAATCGAACAGTACGTGAAACTAGGGATCATTCTAAAAATTTGCGTGTATCCAGTTTTATTAGATCAATTGAGGAGCTCATTTGCAAAACGTGCTATACAATTCAAAATGAAATGACTTTTTTACAAATATACGACCCAAATTTGAATATTTATAAAAAGTGAATATACAACACGAGATAACGAATATATTAGATGTGGAAACGTCTTTGTTCTAATTTGATTCAACCATTGGGTTAGAGTAATTCAGGTTTTACTAAACCTATCGTCGTTTCACATAGCATTTATTTGCGGCACATATTTTGAAACTGAGATTTCTCTGAGTATGAATATGAAAACGGTTTTCCGATATCAAATCATTTAAAGGTTTTTTCCCATTTGAAATGAGATATATGAGATATTTGAAAAATCAATTCATATTTATTAAATGCAAATAAAAGCTGTAAACGAATTGATATCGGGCAAATATTTTTCATATACATACTTAATGATGTCTCAACTATGAAGTGTATTCAACATTTTTAAAATATTCGACCAAAAATTGTATATGCACTTGCTTGATCCAGAAAAACTGGGATATACGTGTATTTTATTAAAGTTGAATTTTGTCGTACGGTGTTATAAGAATTTTTAGATAAAAATCTATATATGCATTAATCCATAGAAATCCATATTTTTTTTTATAAAAAACTGACTCATAAGTCTCAATTTCGACAAATTTCCACTACAATTTTGACATTTTCAAACATATTTGGTATTAAGGTTTAAAAAAATGCAATCCTAGGAGATACAGTGAGACTCACAGAAGATACAATGTAAATCGGGCATTATAGATTGTAGGATTCAGTATTTATATTTCAATAATGCAATTGATTTAAAATTTGCTATTTTGTTCAATGCTGCTCTATTTATGCACAACATCAAAGTTCAATGTCCTTTGATTCATGTGCCACTCACAGGTCATTATGAATTTTATTAGTTTAAAACACGCAAAGGTGGTAGCAACCCATTTTTCACTGAATTCAACACGGAAATCAATAAAATACAATTAACCTGCAGGATATGAGAGGATAAATGCATTGCATAGCATACTCCTGAATTCAGTTACTACTTGGCATTCACAGACTATCGAAGGACTTGTCGACGACAATTATGTTAACGTTGAGGCAGAAACTAGTATGGCGCATAGGACCACTCTTCCTATTGTTGATGATATATCAAATGCTGATCATTGAGGCCTACATGAAGCAGGTACGCATTGAGGAGATACCATTCGGTTTGACGGAAGGCGACCGTATACGAGAGGACTTAAAAGTACCTCGTGCACGCGGAATACATGCTTTGTCACAGCTGGAGGAGCATCGTGGTTTCTTTCACATCTTCCATGTGCCCTGTAAGTCTGGGTTTAATATTTGTAGATTATAAATGTTACTGGTATCATTCCAGATATTGTTTGCTTTTTTGCCGCCAAGGGCAAATGGCCGTTTATACCGCCGTTTATGCAGGTGCGTGTTGATTCCGTCTCGAAAACGGTCTTCAGTCAAAACGATAGCAGCATTCAGAAGTTCTGTCAGAAATGGATACAGATCAAGAAATGTTTTCGTCCAGATCAAGGTGGGTTTTTTTTTCAATATTTTTTATTCAGGCTCGAGGTGTTTTTTTTTTAATAGGTACTTATATCAAACATTGTTGATATATTGCAATTCTATTTAGCGCCCACTGTCAGTGATGTGGAGGCCCTGCCGGTACGTGGCTCTGCGGGTTCCTGCAATTGCGCCAATCTGAAGGCCACCGAACCCTCACATGTGGTTTATTTCGACAAGAACTATGTGGGCAATGTGAGCTCTGAAACTATTTTGAATACCATTGAATTTCTGGAGAGTTTCTTGCCACCTCCAACGAAGAAGACGAAAAAGAAGAATCGTGTACGTAGTCGCATCGATGACATGGATATATTGGAATGATATGGAGATGTATTATATGAATATGAATCAAAACTGGAACTGAACATTATTAGAATATTAATGTGGTGCTTAAATGAGACTTTATTTTGTCCTAGTACATATTTATTACAAAATAAGTAATTTGTGTATTATGGGTTTACATTAATTACTAATAAATTTTTTTAAAAGGTAATACATGTATAATTTATTTATGTTGATCAGAAGTATAATTAATATGTTTTAAAATATTTAGATATTATACAGGGTGTTTGGTTCATCGATGTCAATAACTCAGGGGGTCATTCTATGACTCAAAAAAATAAGAAAATATAAAAAATATGTCTAATTCTTCACCCAGTTTAAGATACAGGGTGTTTAAGAGATGCTTATTACTGACATAACCCAGTCAAGAAAATTTGTAGTATAATCTGTTGATAAATTAATAACAATTTTTAAGTCATGTTTTAGAAGATTAAATTACCTTTCTAATGGTATATCTTCGAACCCCATGTTTTTTTCCTATTTTAAAAGGTACGTAGAATTGAAATTTACAAAAATAAAAATTCAAATTTTTAATTTGTCATTGATTTTCTCAAAATTTCGTTATCGACCACCCTCTTTTTTCTAATTTATAATGATAGACCAAATCATTCCCAGTACTTTCTAACCAATTGCAGTGATTTTAAACTGGTAAGTTATCCTGCAGAAATAATTAAACAGTGGCGGGTCTTGATTTTACTTTATAACAAATTTTCTTGACTAGGTTATGTCATTAATATGCATATCTTAAACACCCTGTATCTTAAACTGGGTGCAGAATTAGATATATTTTTATTTAACATTTTCTTAATTTTTGATCGATGAAGCATCGATGAAGCAAACACCCTGTATAACTGGTATTACTATAATCGAAAATCGCTTTATAAATGCAACAATTTATTTTCACATAAATAAAAGTTATCTATAAAAATGTCCAATATTTTAACAAATCAGGATTAGAAATAAATGTTTGTATTAATCTTGTATTTTTTTAAGTTGGACTGTTAATGACCCTGGCAAAATGTTTACTAAGGAATAATACACACAGTTTCTTCGGCAAATCAAATTATATTTTTTCAATAATATTTTTCTTTTCAGCATGTCTTATGAAATATCAACTGCAACATAATTTAAGTCTTATAAAAATTAACTTAATTAATTAAAATTACATGAAATAATAAAATGTATAAAATAAAAATAAAACACTTAACTAATTACTTAAAACTATGTGGTTCCGCTAGAATATTATTCCACATTTCAATGCGCCTTGTTTTAAAATGGCGCTCAGTCTTAATTTCGAATCCAGTGGATTCATTGGTATTCATGAACTCCTGAAAATCACAGAACGTATTTGGGGCACTCTGAAAAGTGCTGTTATTGCAGGGTCTCAGAAGTTGACTATTAGTTGGTTTGCTGTAAAAAATGTATTTTGTAAGTTATGTTGTACTTAACATAGAGATTGTCTTCTATGTCGTCTTCAAATTTGTCTCCTACGTTGTCTTCTAAGTTGTCTGTATTGTTATCTTTTAAGTCTTATTGGGAGTTGTCTTTATGTGTCTTCTATGTTGTCCGCTGAGTCTGGTACTGTCTACAAAGTTGTCTTTTAAGTTGTCATCTGAGTTGTCTTCTATGTTGTATACTTTATCAACTACGTTATCTTTTAGATGCCTTTTAAGTATTTTTTTGTCTTTTAGGAGCTACCTTAAATTGTTGTCTTTTAATATGGCATCTGAGTTGTCTTCTATGTTATATATTTTATCTACTACGTTGTCTTTTAGATGCCTTTTAGCTATTTTTGGTCTTATTGGGAGTTTTCTTCATTGTTGTCTTTTAAGTTGTCAGCTGAGTTGTCTTCTATGTTGTATACATTATCAAATACGTTGTCTTTTAGATGCCTTTTAAGTATTTTTTGTCTTATTGGGAGTTTTCTTCATTGTTGTCTTTTAAATTGTCATCTGAGTTGTCTTCTATGTTGTATACTTTATCTACTACGTAGTCTTTTAGATGCCTTTTAAGTATTTTTTGTATTATTGGGAGTTATGTTTATTGTTGGCTTCCAAGATTTTTTTCTGAGTTGGCCTTCTGTGTTGTCTTGAAGTTGTATTTTATTTCGTCGAATATGTTGTCTTATGTTGGTTTTTAAGTTGTCAAAATATTTACTAAATTGTCCTCTGAATTATTTTAAAAGTTGTCCAAATTATCTTCTTTCTTAGCTTCTATATTGTCTTTGTATTCTTCTAAGTCGTCTTCTAAATTGTCTTTTTGAATTATATGTATTAATCTATCACTTCTTCTATGTTTTCTTACGTTCTCTATCAACTTGTCTTCTGAGTTGTCTTTTAAATGTCTTCTGAGTTCATTTCCAAGTTGTCAAAATTACCTCCTTTCATGTGTCCTACATTATCTGTGAAGATATCTTTTAAGATGTATTCTAAGATATTTTCTAAGTTGACTTCTAAGTTGTCTTCTTAGTGATATATTTAGTTTTATTCTAATACTTCTTCTTTTTCGGTATTTTATTAATGTTGGAATTCTAAGTTGACTTCTCTACTTTTTTTAGGTGTCTTCTGTATTGTCTTTTGTATTGCCTTCTGAATTTTCGACTACGTTATCTTCTACATTGTCTTTTATGTTGTCTTATAAGTTATCTTCTGAGTATTATCCAATGTTGTCTTTTGAGTCCATTTCTGTGTTATCTTCAACGATAAGTTTTCCGCTGAGCTATCTAATATACTATTCTACATTAACTTTTACGTTATCTTTTACGTTGTCTTTTAACTTTGTATTTTATGTTATCTTTTAAGTTGTGTTTTATGTTGTCTTTGAAGAAGTCTTCCAAGATTCTTTTATGTTTTCTTCTAAACTTTTTTCTGTATGATATAACTTATTTTTTAATATCAACCTACCCATATTTAGCAAAATGTACAAAGTTTCCAACAAAAGCCTTTATAACCTGCGCTTCTGTCGAGTTTTTCGCAAAGTCCGGAAAAAGAATGGGTGCACGAAAGAGATAAATCAAATCATCGCAGTGTATAACACCATAATCTCGACTACTCTGACCTCCACTATATAGGTTGGAGTATGAATGTGCACCGCGATAATTAAATTTGTATAAATATACAGGATTCTTTACGGTGTCCATCGTAAGGACATAGTGATGTATGGCATTGTAGAACGGCTGCAGAAAACCGCGATCGCTAACAGTCTAAAAGAAAATGCAAACCATTGTAAATAATGTGTACAACAACCAAAAATAAAAAACATACGTCTAAAAAACCCTGCCACGTATTCTCATTCAATTCACGTTCCCCGTCAAAATACTCTTCGATCACTTGCAGTGTTGCCAGATTTCTGGTGCTACGATTAAAGCTATCCGGCCAATCCAGCAACATATCCAATAATTCAAAAAATTGTGCATTAAATTTAGTCTTAAGTGTATCGTTCTCCAGTATGGAGAGCACACGAACAGCACCCTCTTGCGGCACACCACCCGCCATCCATGGCACAGCCGTATAGTTGCCGTTTTCGATCAGCAAACGCGGATGTTGTGTTAGAAAAGCATCCGTTAAATCGGCATTTTCGACAACTGGTCGATAATTGGTCATATGATCGACATGCCAATATTTGAGACCATCGCCGGAGTTCACGAGTGTCAGCGCATCTACGCGACGCAGGGCACGCGTTAATTTGGCGGTACTCAAATCGCGCGCATTTGTGATATTGCAGAATTCGGCAGTCAGTCGTGCCTGTTCCAGTGGGTTCTCTGTGATGGAAAATGGTACATTAGCTGTACCACTTAGCGCAATAACACTGTGAAATAGACCTAAATATAAATAAGAAATAAATATGAAAAACGTGAAGAGTTACTTTTTACCAAAGTAACCTACCCTCTGATTGTTTGCTTAACATATGCATATGTGCCGATACTGCGCCTGCGCTTTGTCCAAAGATGGTCACCTTATTTGGGTTGCCACCAAAATAGGCAATATTCTTTTTCACCCAACGCAGCGCAAGATTTTGATCTTTGAGTCCGAAATTTCCTGGCATATGTACGTCGTTTGTTGAAAGGAAGCCTTTGCAAATGGGGTCTTTAGTTTGTTTTAATGTATTTATTTACTCAAAACTCTCACCGAATGCCCCCAGTCTATAGGCAAATGTTACGAGTATTACCTCCTGCGTATCCATAAAATATTCCGGACCATGCAGTACAGGCGAGGCGGAACCGGCAAACCAGCCGCCACCATGTATGTAGACCATTACAGGAAGGTGAGTCTTGGGGCGTAACTGAAAATTAAACAAATTATAAATCAAATTGAAATTCTTCATTATGTTCAATCAGGACACTGAGACCAGTAGATCCACTAATTAGTATATCGTTGTTTGTTTAGGTTTGTTTATGCAAAATGCATAATTTTTCAGAAGTTTATAATATAGATTTCAACCACCAACATAAAATAACTGCGTACTAATAATTTTTAATAAGCACCTACTATTCTGAATTTAATACAATGTAAGTCACTAGTAGAAATTTACCTTATCAGGGAAGACATGATCATGGGCATATCAAATGTGTCATGCAACCGGTTGGGCAATACAATAATCAGTCCCCGATCGTAACTCTTGTACAATTTCTACCAGGGGAGGCATTGCACACAACATCGAAATTTCACCCTCTTCTATTTCAATTAAACCATTCGAATAAACCTCGAGACGTGAAAAATCTCGACCGAAACTTGGAATTGAAGACGAGAGTAGTGATGAGCAAATGCAAGAACAAGAACAACGAATGATAATCTTGTGCTTGATCGTGTTCTTGAAGGGTAGGTCTTGTTCATCACAGAAAAAAAATTGACATCATGTTGATGAATTCCGTTCTTCAAACCATGATTCATTGTATTGAAGAACCATTCGTAATATTAATGACTAGCGACATCAATGTTATGAATGCGATCATAAATTTGATGAACGCTTGGTAACTGTCGAAAAAGTGTTCTTCAATATGATGAACTGTATGTGAAGAATACATTTCATCATATTAATGAACAAAAACATAAAATACAACATATTATACTTCATATTGAAGAATGCTGTTCATCAAACCAAATTTCAATGAAATTATTTATTTTTCGTTCATTTTTATCTCAAAAATTAGTTTGAATTTTTTGGGTATTTTTTTCCAAAAAAGTTTGTTTTTTCCAAAAAAAATGTATAGAAAAATTATTTTTTTTTGAAATTTTTATTTCGAAAAAAAAATGTTTTCGAAAAATTTTAATTTTCGAAAAAAAATGTTTCTGTTATTTTTAAATAAAATTTTTACAACACACTTTTTTTGAATTATTTCTATTTTTTTTTTTTTTTTGTTAATGATTCAAATTCATTATTGAAGAATGCTGTTCATAAAACCAAATTTTAATCAAAATATTTATTTTTCGTTCATTTTTATCTCAGTTGTCGTACTTCTTAGTTCTCAAAAAATTTAGTTTGAATTTTTTTTTTGGTACTATTTTTTTTTTTTTTTTTAAAGTTTGTTTTTTCAAAAAAATTTTATTCCAAAAAATTTCAAAATATTTTTTAAAAAAAAATTTTACAACAACACTTTTTTTGAACAATTTTCTAATTTTTTTTTTAATTCTTAAAAAATTATTATATTCATAAATATTATGAACAAATTCATCAATATGACGATTCAATTTCATTGCATTGAATATTTTGTTCTTCACTATGATGTTCGATATTCTGAATAATGAATAATGAATGAATGTATTCATCAATATGTCATTTAATGAACAATGGTATCAATATGATGAAACTGGTAGTTGGTGAAAAAATTCATAATATATATGAAGAAATTCATCATATTCATGTGTTTCATCGGTATATCTTGTTCTTGCATGAACATGAACAAGAATCTAGTATTTTTTGCTCATCACTGGACCAGGGACCAAATTCACGAGTTCATTCATGATATCTCCATACTACATTTAAGAAAATGATGCTCTGATTCTGGCATGAAATGTAAATTAGGTGCGTTTTTCTAAAATCGTAGATTTTCGTACAAAATGACGAATGAGATTTTTCCGCTGAGGAGTATTTCAAATAAAACAAAGTCGAACGAAAAAATAAAAGTGTGAATTCTCTCATAAACTCGAGAATTGTCTTCCAGATTTGAAATTAAGGTCGATATAACCTAACATTAGCTGTGTTTTTGTATAATTTAAATTTGAGCCGAAACAAATTTTGTACCCAAAACAAAATTTATGAAAAAATTATATTATGAAAAAAACACAGCTAGTATTTCAAAAATTTCTTAAAAAATCGAAACGAGTTTCGAGATAGCGATCATTATCGAGATAAAGACTCGATTATCTCACTCGTGGAAATCAGATGTAGTTTGTTCCATCGCATAAGTGTAAAATAATATAAAATATTTCCAAAACTCACCACTGGTCGATAGACATTCAAGTACAAACAATCCTCGGCACCGTAAACCACCGGATTCGCCAGCAGATAATTCTTTTGTATACAGTCATCCCGCACGATAGAGGCATTAAAGATGCCCGACAAACGAGGATAAGCCTTCGGTTGCTGCACGAATTATACAAATCGAAATCAATAAAAGTTTATGGAGAAGTTCAATTTTTGCTCACACTAAAACGTAACTCTTGGACGGGCGGTAAGGCATACGGTATTCCTAGAAATGCCTCGAAACGTTCCGACTGATATCCCGGCATATAGATGCCCTGCATGCAGCCCGCATGATAGGCGCATACCTTGGGCCATTTGGGTGACTGTATCATAAGTGTCTCGCACCATGAGGCAATTAGCATGAAGATCGCAGTTGTCAGAAGAAATGGAGTGGCCATTGTAATGAGTTGTGGTAGTTGTTGATAATAGTGATGATGGTACTTTGATCGCTTGGCAACTGACCGGTGTTGTAGTTGTTGTGCTGGCTCTTCTTGTGACTGTCGATTGACGGTCTTTGGTTTTTTCTGTGATCATGTGAAGATTGGTTAATAAATAGTTAAAAGAAAAATAAAATCGATTTTATTATAGGTTTATGTCTGATCGCCAATTAGCATAAACGCTTTTGTTGTTCAGTTAATCGTTTATTGATGGCTCGTTAATATTAGAATCGCCTCTTTTTTATTATTATCTATCAATATGCATTAGTTATCGATGATATATTTCGATTGGCCTAATGATAGTAACGATGCTGCGACCAACGACCATTCATGAAATGATGTCAACATCTTTTAATCGAGAGTTTGGCGATTTTTTTTTTTGAGTTGATGCAGACATTAGAGCATTTCTATTTTTAAACTCGATTTTTGTTTTGTTACGTTAGACGATTTAGTGTTTTTCTTCTTTTGGGTTTTATTGAATTCGGTAGCAGACACACTTTAAGTTAATTGCTCGATAAAATCGATTATGAAAGAAATAGCTGACAGCTTACTGAGGTTAGTTGCTTTTTGATCGGTGATCAGTTTTATTTGCAAATAATTTTGTGACATTTATGTTGAAATTAATGTCAATATGCAGATAAATTATGGAATTTGCAAACGATACTTTTTAGAGATTTAAGAATATTGATTGAGATTTCGAATACTGCTTAAGAACAGAAATGAGTAGAGTCAACGTTTTCACTATGTCAATAAAAACTGACAATTTGTGGAAATCGTAGTGTCATTGCCATAATAGAAATTAACCCTATTACGGTAAATAAAATCATGGTCAGATCAGATCAGATCAGATTTGTCATTCGTCGGTTTTGATAAGGAAATAAATTCAATAATCAGTTCTATCATATGACATTAAAATCTTACTATCAGGAAACCTTACAATTATCAGTGCATATGAGCCCGCTCACTTGCAAAATCGATTAACGAAACTTTTTGAAAATAGTTAAATAGCGCCAATAACACTTCTGTGCTTCACTAACAGATTTGCAGATTTTTTTTATTATTTCTTTATAACTCAAAGGTACATTGTTCAGATTTTGAAATTAGTTCAGATTTCATTTTGCAAAATAAAAATCAGTTTTAATAACTTTCTCCGATGCTTAAGTGCAAACGAATCCATCTTTTGATCTTATGAAGTATAAAAAAAAATATAGAAAGATACATATATTAAGAATTATACATCAATTCAAATTCAATTTTATATAGAAAAAGCTCAAAAATGTAAATAATTACAAAAAATCCAGCTTCGGAATATAATCAATTATTCATTTTGCAATTTAAAGTCGTGATCATGATAATATTGTACAGATTTTATTAAAATAATAAATACAAATATATGTATTTGACAAATAGGTATAGTTGATGATATCAACCTAGTAGAAATTGTAATAGTGTCATGATAGGGAACTGATCATTCAATATTTTCATCGTTTTACCTGGTGATATAACGATCTCCAAAAAAAAAAATAAAAATAAAAGTCCGGCCTAAAACGAATGCTTACCTCATAAAATGTCAGAAACAAAATTAACCGCCAAAATCATTTTAACGTCTATATTCTTGATTCGATGTCCGATCATAATATATATCTGTTGCAAAATGAAATAAAAGCATAAGTCTTTTTTTTAACGATTCAGGAGAGCATTTTTAAACTTTACAACTGATTTCGAAAAATAATTTTAAACTTATTTTAAAAATTATATTTGCAAATTTATGAAAAACTTAAATAAAATAAATGTCTGCTAAATGTTTTTGTTAGAATTTTTTTCGAAAGTTTTTTTTTAATAATAATGAATATTTAATAACAAGTAGATATGCTTTTAGGTATTTTAGGTCTTAGTAACTATAAGAAGGATCAGTATCAGAATTTGACACAAAATGGATTCGTATATCAGGATTACGATGGTATTAATAACTCAATTTGGAGTTATGCTGTTAATTCATATTGCCACAGATGTATTGTTGAAAAAGTCTCGGCGCACAGTGGGGCAGGTAGTACCTAAAGTTGGCGAAAACCAAAAAATCAAATAGACCCCAGACACATTTTTTTTTGTTTTGCATAGTAAATTAAATTGCCTAAAATACTGTATCAATCAATATATATCATATGTATCCAAAAATTGGTACATTGGCACTACAGCTCTATAAGAACTTGGGCCGAGCTCTCTCACCATTTTGAGCTGAGCGTGTTATATTTGTACTCAAAGTGGTGGGACCTACAGTTTATTTAGTTTCTATGAAAAGATGTTGTTAGCCCTAGTCCAGGCTTGAACCGGGAACCTTTCGGCTCTCAGTCCAACGCACTAATCACTGAGCTACCGCGGCTACAATGGTTGGTGATTATTAAATTTTCATTCAATATTTTTCAAAAAGTAATACTATTTGAGGTTTTCGCCAACTTTTGGTACTCCCTGACCCACTGTGCGGCGGTTAATATATTTGTCTGATAGGTTAAATGTTACCGTTGACAGTATTTAGTTTGCTTTATAAACAAAAAAGTTAAAGGGAATCAGGGACTTTGAAATATCGGATCAGATTCTGGTTCCGATTCCGGTTGCATCCAAAAAAATTGTATAGGTTCCGAGTCCGGTTCTACACACTTTTTTTATAATGGTTGCAAAAATCGTAACGGTCTTATTTTAATTTTTTTGAATAACAATTTCAATTCTGGTTCCAAAAATTATGGGTTCCGATTTCGGTCTCATACTTTTTTTTAAAACGGTTTCGCATTCAGTTCAGCATTCCCTGATAGAGACTAAAATATCGGTTCCGGTTCTGGTTACTAGATTTTTAAAATAGCGATTTCGGTGCGGTTTTAAACCAAAAAAAAAATATGGGTTCCAATTCCGTTTACTGTTCCACACATTTTTGAATATCGCATCCGGTTCTAAAAATCGAAACGGTTATTTAAAAAAAAAACTCGTGTTTAAATTTAAAAAATTTTTTTTTGAAAACACTTTTATTTTTTGTTTCAGACAGTTTCTTGTGGTATGCTTTCATTTTAAGGGCTGACTTTCAAACATTTTTTTTTTCGATCCGACCTATTAATCATGTCTATCCTAATTGGATTAATTTCGACTACGAATGCTACGAAATTCAGAGAAAATCACGAAAAATATGTAAATGGAATTCTGTAGACATTAGTCAGGATACAGTAATCTAGAAGATATAAAGTTGTAAAAATGCACTTAGCTAGTTTTTATACGCAAATATGATACGCAATTTTGATACGCTCTTTTATGTTTTTAGTGAATATCAATATGGCAAATATTAATAACAAACATATGAATATTTATTTCTTGAGGAAATAAAAATACACCCCGGGACTTTGAATGATCACATATTTGATGTGTCGAAAGAAGCGGCCAAGTGCCTCTGTTTTTTAAAACGGTGTAAAACATACTTCACTCCTGCTGACTTACGCACTGTCTACACTACCTATATTCGGCCTAAGTTGGAATACAACTCGCACATATGGGCAGGGGCTTCTAAATCTTGTTGGGAGTTCCTGGGTCGAATCCAACAACGTGCAATATATTTAATAGGGGATGAAAATATTTCATCTTCTATTGGCTCTCTTGAGCACCGAAGGACCCTGGGGTGTGTAAGCCTGTTTTATAGGTATTACAATGGTAAGTGTTCGAGGGAGATACATGGCCTGATTCCACCAGGTCGTATGTTCTCTCGTTCGACTCGGGCATCGAACCAAGCCCACCCCTTCGTAGTCCACTCGGCTCTCAACAGAACCACGCATTATAGAGAGAATTCGTTCTTCAGTCGCACGATTCGTTTGTGGAACAATCTCGCGTCTGTTTTTCCCGACATTTTTGATATTGGCAAATTCAAAACAAATATTCACTGACACTACCTCATCTTTCCTCCCTTCCTCTAACCCTAATCCTTTCCTACGATCAACACTGTACTTTGCATAAATAGGGGGCATCCCCTGAGTGTTGGTTAATCTGTAAAAAGAAATTCAAGTAAAACTTTCCAAAATGTTAATTATTAAATTTCAAATACATATCCGTTCATTTCTGATTGAGTAGCTCAATATTTGTATCAAATCTTAAAAAAATGTAATCAAACAAATATTATGAAGCTATAAATTTGAAATTTATGTATTTGATAAAAATGTGAGTTTTACTTCTACAACGAAGATATTTAACAACTGTTCTAGAATACGAATTCGGTACTAAATCATTTTTTTTTTAAATTCCCATAACAAAACACTTCAGTCCACAAACTTAAAATATTTTCTTCTTAAAAAAGTAAAATTAATTTTCTTACATTTCAAATAGAATGTAGTATTAAAATTTTAACACATTTTTTAATGTTTTTAATATATTGTTTTTCAACCGGCTTCCACGCTTCACTTTGTAACTAAAGTCCACACAACCGTTATCGATGACTAACTGAACGCGTCTGTCTAATGTTCAACTTGAACTAACGCTTTTTTATGCTCAAACAAACGTAAAAATATAAAATACAAAAAAACACAAACAAAGCTAAAACAAATAACTAAACAATAAATGCAAATAGTGGCTGCAGGTTTCCCGGTATTTCTTGTGGCGCTGGTGCTGTTGCTCTTGCTGCTGCTTGTGCTGATTGTGCTTGTGCTAATAGTAACGATAACGATAAAGTTAACGATAGTAAATTCTTCAATTTATTTAAATAAATTCAGTAGCACAACAACGTTAGCACCTACAATGTAGAATGGTAGTTGCTGCCATAAATAAAATTCTATAGATAGTTACGCCATGCATTACGGCAACAACAAATATGCTTGGATGCTATTATTATTTTGTGCTTGGCTATTAGTTTTCATTAATAGGTTATTAACTAATTTATTGGTCAATTAATGGGTTGGCAACAAAAGGCTGCGACATGATTTTAATGAGTTAATAAAAAGTAAACGTGCTATAAGAAAATATGGATTACACTATGTAACTATATTTAAATTCGATAGATGGACTTTGACAAATATACGTCAAAAGCAAAAAAGGTTTTTATTCATAAACATTAAAAAAATATAAATAAATAATGCTTAAAATACACGAAATCGTTCTTGTAATTTAAGAAAAAATTCATGAAATTATCTACGAAATATTTTGTAAAATACACGAAAAAACTTTCGTAAATTTATGATAAATCTACGAATATTATTTGTGTATTTTTTTAAACTATTCGTAGATTATATCCACAAAAGTCATTCGTACATAATACGAAAGATTGTTATTTTTATTCGTATTTTATTAAATATTTGTGTATTTTTTTACGAACATATTCGTACTTTTTACGAAAGTATTCGTACTTTAAACAAATATCATTTGTATATTACTTATATGAAACATTCGCAAAATGATGAATACATTCATTATATTTACGCAAGAACTAATTATACGAATATTTTCGTATATGTTTCGAATATATTTGTATTTTGAATAAAAGCATTTGTAAGTTTACCAATATATTTGTAATTTTAACGAATACATTCAGAAAAACAAGTTACTGAATGAAGGAATCTTCATTAAATACACGAATTACGAATAATTCGTAAAATGATAAATATTTCATAAAAATGTACGAAATAATTAACAATTTCGTAAAATATAGGAATGGTTAATATAAATATATATATAATTCAAAACTATACGAATCTTTCAAAAAATATACGAATGTTTAGTAAAAAGTATATCGAGGACTTATATTCAATACAGTCTATCTACAAAAACACAGTTTTTCAGGAGAGCGAAAAAACTGATTAAATCGCAAATCGTAAAAGTGGCGAGCAATATTTCTTCTACAATATTAAATAAAAATGGTCTTTAAATGATACAATTAAAAAAATTCAGCAATTCGCGCTATTACTGGTGCTATGGTAGATAGTAATTATTGCTATTCAAATGAGATCAATGTCTATGAAAAAACGAGCAGATAGAGCATATTGCACAATATTGTAGGAGATAGATCAGAAAATATTCTTGGAATCAGCGATTTGTTAATTTGTTTATGTTCTGGTGTAACCTAAACAAAATTCACCGACTAATTTTTGTCCTACCATTTTCGATTCACGAAGTATATGATTGTTAAAGGTCTTAATATTCCGCAATCTAACCCGACGTTTTTTAAAGATCAAAATTTAAAAAATACAGTTAAATCTTTTATCGCTATTTTAAAATAATACATGTTATCCCAAATATTTAAACTAATATCATATTTCGGAGGATATGAATGTATTGACCCCGTAAATAACTTATGAATCCTAAATATCGTCACTATCATGCCAAAGGGGCGAATGCGCAATTTTTGACATTTGCGTTTTTTTACATTTTTGAATGTAGTTTTTCCTCAAGTATACTGTGCTAAAATCGCGTGTCGTTTTGTTGGATATATCTAGCCACAAAAGTCAAAACAAAAAGGGCGAATTTGAAAAATTTTAAATTTTGTCATGCCAAAAGGGCGAATCTTTCCTTTTTCGCCATAACTATTTATTGGTACGAGATAAAATAGTAGTGTGAAGGCATTTATTATTTGTTTTTAAAGCACCTATCGATCTGCATCATCAATTAAAAATATTTTGTCAAACATTAATTTGCCATTTGTTATTTGCAGGAAAAAAAGTTTGGCCTCACAAAATTCGTATTTATAATTCAGTAAATTGTCCGAATCCAAAGATATTTTATATACGTTATAATAATTCATGAATATACCAAAATAACAAAAAAAATTGAAAAAGAACTAAAATTTTCTAATTTTTAAAGCACTTTAAACTTTAAAATTTGATTTCCCAACATTTGCACATTCGCCCCTTTGGCATGACAGTGACGATATATCTGAAAACTTTCTTTAAAAATAGCACTAAACATCTTGTTTGGAAATACCATAATGGTACAATGGCCAATGGTACAAGCTATATTTCTTCAGTACAGACTAAATTCAAATTTCGTCCTTTAAGGATTAATATAAGGATAGGAAACAATCTTTGAAAAGTTAGTTTTCCGTATACGAAAAATTATTTTTAGTAGCTCCTGATATTGTATACCCATTGAAAAAATGTGACGTCAACCATCGTTAATCGATTTCATTGTTTTCACATATCCTTTTTCATACGAATTAAGTCGTTTCTTTGTGAGTTAGGATGGACCAGACGATGGATGGACATGGCGAAATTGACTCATAAAATTACGCTTAAGAAGAATAAATATACTTCTCCATACCTCCATAATTATTATAAACTTTTAAGCAAAAATTGTGTGTAGATAGATACTAATGCATTCATAAAAAATCATTCATGTAAATAGACAAAATATTAAAATTAAAATTAAATTAGTAATAGAAATATTTATTGGTTCTAAATTAATGTCATAGATGCAGCGGTGATCAGTGAAGATTTCTGTATCAAAAACTCATTTTCGTCAAAATTGTAGATAAGCAATATTGAATATAAGCTCTCGATATAAACTAATCAAAAATTTACGAAAGTTGATTAATTAATTATTTATTAAATATACGAAATATTAAGCACTGATTTGACATTTTTTAACATATGACACAAATATAACTCACACAATATTTATTGTATTTGTCGAATGTTTGAGAGATGGTTGTCTCAAAAGCGATCTAAATAATTTGTAACTGTGATATTTCTGATAAATATCATAAAAAAATATATAATAAAAAATAATAAAACGAAAGTTTCGTAAATCAATTCATAAATTTTAATTTTACGAATATTGATTTGTAATATATTCGAATATTTCGTAAAAAATATTTTGGAAAAAAAAGATATTACAAATATTTCGTATATTCTACGAATTATACGAATATTTTAAAAATTAAAAAATTACGAAAAAATTATTCGTAAAATGTCCTATTTTGAGTGTAGCTTTTTAAACCTACTATTACTGCAATTTATCGTTTACAAATCGTAAATTATGCAAAACTTTTAATGGAAATATTTTTAAAGAATGTGTAGATTTGAGATGTTGTATTTGGTTATTTTTTTTAAGTCACTTTTTTTAAGTCACGTGTATTCTGTCGTTCTACTCTGGCATCGAACCAAGCCCACCCCTTCGTAGTTTACTCGGTTCTCAACAGAACCACGCATTACAGAGATAATTCGTTCTTCAGTCGCACGATACGTTTGTGGAACAATCTCACTGCTTCTGTTTTTCCCGACATTTTTAATATTGGGAAATTTAAAGCAAACATCCACCGACAGTACTTCATCTTTCCTCCTCCCTTTAACCTATAATCCTTTCTTACGATCAACACTGTGCGAATAGGGGGCATCCCCTGAGCGTTGGTTAATTTGTAAAAAAAAAAAAAATATTCATATTGAAAATGCAGTTTTTCCTATTACTTACATAGCCCTTTTGAGAAAAATTCTGATATTTTTTAATACTCTATAGAACTTATTTTAACATATTTAGACGAAAACATAGGTTGATAGAGCATATTTTTAAATATAGACCAGATGAAAAATAATACACTCAAAGTAAAAAGTCTGTAATAGTAGCAAAAATGGTTGCCAATATAGCAAAAATGTTTGCTGTAAAGAGGAAAGCGCCGGATTTTGCTGAAACAGCAAATGACAGTTTGCTGTTTCAGTAAACTTTTTTTATGCTATTAGAGCAGACAATTTTAGCTGTTAACTTCAATTCATAAAAAAGAAAATAAAAAAATACTTTTTTTTGTATTTTAATATTTTTTGTTATTTCTGATATATTTTTTTGAGTGTAGGTATATTTGATGGTTAGTTTGGATTAGACTGATCAGAATAATATATAGCATTCATATTAAAAACAAGTGTTGAAAGAAAAATTGCGTTTAAAGTTTTTTGGAAAAATTGATTTGTGAATTACTGTATTTTATTTATTCTAAGTAGTGGCTGGAAATGTTATATAATACGAAAAAAAGACCAAAATGCAGTAAAAATCAGCGAACGAATAATGTATAGAATTGAATCATAGGAACATTTTTAAATTTCCATTTTATTCCATTCAATTCGATAAAAAAATACTTCGTGATTTCCAAGTATTCCTCTATAACTATCTTCATATTTGCAAGATTTTTAATTGATGTTTGCTCTACGTAATCGTTAATTTGAAAGATGGTTGTTGGCAATATTTATCGGATGTTTGAGAGATGGTTGTCACAAATACGATCTAAATAATTTGCAAATAAGTTGCAAATAAATTGATATTTAGTGCTGTGATATTTCTGGTAAACAACTTAGTTTTCTTAGTGCATTTGTTTAACAATTTTAGCAATTACTGTGAACATTTATAACATTTACGAATATCGTAAGTAGTAACCAAATGATTAACTTATTTAATTATTAAAAATTATTTTTAGCATTATACCTTAGAACAATGAAAAAGATTTTATAATGTTATAGCAATAATTTTGTTACACAGTATTATTTAACAGCCACTATAGTATCCATTATTTAATAAATCTATAATGTTTTTGTTGTTTTGCTGTAGTTATTATTTACAGATAGTATTATTCAATAACCTGTATTAAGAGGCGCCATCTGTACATTGACACTCGGAAGTTAATGTGATAGATAATATTGTTTTGACGGCGCGTGCTTTCCACGTGAATTGTAAAATATTTTTGTGCGGTTCATTTTTTTTATTATTTTTTTTAATTCATGCGTTTTGTTTACATTTATGCGCTACAATAATTAAAGTGAAGCCATTAGTTTAAAATATAGGAAAGGTTGTTATTATGTTGAGTTTTATAAAATAAATTCATTAATTTCCATTTGAAAATAACAGTTTTATCATAGACTACATAATAAATATATTTATTCTTCGAATAAATAGGAAAGAATTCATTTCTAACTGCTTATTTTAAATTATAGTTGCGTCGGTAGCTCTGCGGTTAGTGCGTTGGACTTCGAGCCGAAGATCCCCTTGCACAGGTTCAATTCTGGTCTCTTTCGATTGTATACCGCGCTACATCTTAGCTGTCAATGGCAATACTACGAGAGTACAATTTGAAGCTCGATATCGCTACGAAAAAGTGTACGGATAGCGACGCTTCCCACAAACTTCCATTCATGTGGACGTTTTACGGAAATTTCGCGCCCATGCATCCAGAAATACTCGGGTTGACAAAATTTTGGACAAGTTCTGGTTCTAGTACAATCATACTCGGTTCCCGATCGGTATCTAATCATTGAATTTTTCCTTATCATACCCCGACCATTATCATTTCTATACACAGCATTAAATAATCGACGTAAATATAGCAACCAATGTTATTTGCATGCATTAATCACTCCAGCAATGAAATTCAGCAATTTTCTTCGTTAAATCAGCAATTGCGCTTGCTATAATTTGTACGTCAATGTAGCAAATAAATTTTTTTTTTATTTTTTTTTTTATTTTTTAGAATGTCTACTAAGATCCACAGCACTCAGACAGACTATATCCATTGTACTGTGAAATCTATTCCCTACAATTTTGTGGTTAATATCACCACGAGCGCCCATGCCCAAGCCGGGATTCGAACCCGAGACCTTCAGAATGCAAGTCCAGCGCGCTACCTCTGGACTGCTGAGGCCGGCTATAAATTAGCAAATAAATTAGTCGGCACAGTTTTAGCAAATATAATTGCTGATATTATTCTGAGCGCTAAATATTTTACTGCATTGACGTACAAAAATTCATATAAGCAATCACAATTGCTGATTTAACTTCAATTAGCAAATGTTTTCATTAAATTGCCGAATTTCATTGTTGGACTGATTAATGCATGCAATTAATATCGGTTGCTGTATTTACGTAAATTATTTATATCTGTGTAGGGTCTACTAGGAATCCAGCATAAAAAACATATTTTAGAAAGATTTGAACAACACATATGAAGTATTTTTAAAATTGCACAAAATTCCATTTATTTGTGTTTCTGCCGGAAATATTTCTGATAAATGATAAAAATTTTGTCTCGGGCATATGCAATAAAATACTTACATTGCAATAAATTTTGCTTTTCAACTATTCTCACCGCTAATCAACTATTTTTGCAATAAATTTGTAACCGATCATGTACAATAATAATAATAATTTATATTAACAATTTATTAATGCCTTAATGTCACAGTTAATCGGAATTTTTACTATAATCAATAAATTCTAAATCGTCATCAAATAAATCAAGAGCCGTCCACGTTCCCGACCACACACTGCACTAGTAATAAATCTCAGTCAACTTGGATATTACAATTTATACAGCAAAAACAATATAAAAATAAGAAAATAAAAAGAAAAGAAATATGTAGACGATCACAATAAAATGAAAAAGATTATTGCATATTTTACAAAATACTTTCAAGTAGTTACAACGTTAAGTGCTGATCGTGACGAAATGTTATGGATTCTGCAAATCGAAATATTGGTAACTAGTTCACGGTAAAAAAAAATAATTTTTAAATATTCAATTTTTATTTCAAATTTTGTATACACAGAAAAAAATAATCGACGTAAATATAGCAACCGATATTAATTGCATTCATTAATCAATCCGGCAATAATATTCACTTATTTAATGAAAACATTTGCTATGCTTCGTTATATAAGCAATTGTGTTCGCAAATATGAATATTTGTACGTCAATACAGCAAATAATTTAGTCGGCGCAGTTTTAGCAAATATAATTGCTGAAACTGCGCCGACTAACACGCGCACCAGTCAAGCCGTTGAATGTGTGAGCATATCAATGACATGTGTCAGCAATAGCTAAGAGGTGTCTGACTAAATAATAGATAAATTATACACCCAGAAAAAAAATCCCTCAAATACCATTAAAATTTGTCAATAGGACAATTATTGATTTAATAGTATACAAAAAATAAATGTTTTCATATGAATTCAATGACAATGTCATGGTATTTTCTAGTATTTATTGGTATTTTCCGATTAAAATAATAATTTATTCTATTGAATATTTTTAATAGTAAAAAACTATTATTTATATAGTATTTTTGTCTGGGTGTACATTTTCAGTACAATAAAATACAAATTTATTACTGCGTATTCTCAGAATTAACATTGTTTAAAAGTGGTATTACTTAATTGTTGATGGAAAATTTTTGTAAAAGAGTCTTTTATTAAAATATATTATTGAAAAAACTTGCAGATAAATTTAAGTTTATAGAAATCACTTAGCAGATTGTCATATTGTAGAATTTTAAATCCAGATTGCCAATATATTTTGAAAAATTCAGTCTTTAATACAGACTGCACCTTTGTCTGCTTAAAATCTTTCGAAAAAAAAGGTTTTTAAAATGCCTTAGTCCTCCATAAAACAAAACATGTTAACAGGTTTTTAAGTCTATATTTCAAAAATCAATTTAAAACGTTGAAATTCGATTGCCTATGAAAAGCTCTCACCCGCCGTTCGGATTCGGCAATAAACTGTAGGTCCCACCACTTTGAGTACAAATATAACACGCACAGCTCAAAATGGTGAGAGAGCTCGGCCTAAGTTCTTATAGAACTGTAGTGCCAAACTATTATATTATTATTAAACCAACAACCTATATATGACATTGCCATTGGTGAAAGTCTAAACTCGAAAAAATTTCGGCAGGATTTAAACAAACAACTTCTGAGTCATAAAACTCCAATTGTTTGATTGGTGAGTCGTAATAAAAATTGAGATATTATTGACATATCAAATTTGTGAAAAGGTCTCCCCAATCTCAAACAGTATCGCTGAAACGTCAAGTGTGTATTAATATTGTGTTGTTGTTCGTTAGATTGTTTTTATCAGCGGCTTTATCAAACACTATATTAAAAATCGTAATTATAAAAAATACTATTAAGGTGAAATGTACATTTAAACTATATACTAGAGATGGGCGCGTGCCTGTTTTTGATGGCACGGACACGCACGGGCCCGCCGATAGGTGACACGCACGAGCACGAGCCCGACGAGTGAAATTACAGGCACGCACGAGAAGCCCGATAAAACACGGTGTTTTAAAAGACACGAAGAAACACGGAAAAACAAGACAAAACACGGAAAAACATGAAAAAGCAAGCAAAACGTGAAAAATAATACCGGAACCGTTTAGATTTTTGGAACCAGAATCGTTATTAAAAATGTATTGAACGGGAAGTGGAATCGAAACATATATATTTATTTCTGGTTGGAATCGGTACCGCTATTTTAAAAATATCGGAATCAGAACCGGAACAGATATTATAGTCCCAGTCAGGTAACGCAAAGAACAGGAATCGGAACCCTTATTAAAAAATGTATGGAACCGGAACCAAAACCATTTAATTTTTTGTTGGAACCGGGATCGAAATTGAAACAACAATTTTCGAACCCGAACCGGAACCGATATTCCAATAGGTTTTAGTCCCTGTAATAAATAATTCAAAAATTATGCTTGATACTGTTTTATTCTCTTAAATCCATAAGTAAAACTAAAACAGATTTTTAAGAAAAGACTAAAATATCACGAAATTTTTATTTTCTGAAGCTGAAAGGTTTTTTTTTAATTGGGGTAGAAACTATACAAAATCTTTAATGGGCGCGTGCCTGATTTTGGAGGCACGGACACGCACGGGCACGACAGCAACTAGCACGCACGGAGATTTGCACGCACGAACTCAGATTTTCGGGCGTGACACGAAAGAAGCACGGCACGCGCCCATCTCTACTATGTACTCAAATGTACCCCTATGAATCAAATTAAAAATGTTTGAGAATTAACTTAATTTGATAATAAATATACTTTTATTACAACGGGGGTATAATTTTTAGAAGACTTGAATGTATCACAGTTTTATTAAATTTTTAAATTTTGAAAGGCACAAACTGTATACACAGACAAAATAATCGACGTAAATATAGCAACCGATATTAATTGCATTCATTAATCAATCCAGCAATTAAATTGACTAATGTAATGAAAACATTTGCTATTCTTCGTTATATAAGCAATTGCGTTCGATAATATGAATATTTGTACGTCAATGCAGCAAATAATTTAGTCGGCGCAGTTTTAAAAATAAAATTGCTAAAACTAATTAATTTGCTGCTTTGATGTATAAATATTCATATTAGCAAACGGAATTGCTGATTTAACGAAGAATGGTAAATGTTTTCATTGAATTGCTGGATTGATAAATGAATTCAATTAATATCGGTTGCGATATTTACGTCGATTATTTTTTCTGTGTACATTATTTTATAAATACTAATATAAATGCTATTCACTTTTTATATTCTTAAACACTTCTTGTAGCACTTTTGATATATCACACTTAATATTAAAAAACACACTAACCATTTGTTAGACTTCAATCTTCCTTTTATACAAAATACTTTCATTTTCTATGTATATTTCTCGTATCTACATTACCGTATATTCTAACCGAATTTTCCAGAATGATATAGAATATACGTCCAATTAGATGTCTAGCATTTACGATATTATTAACCGATCTTATAAACTGTTGGTTCGTGTACGAACTTTGGTGAAATCATTTATTCGAGTCTCGTAATTCTATATTCTAATGAGTTAACCTCTTTGGAATTTTTGAAATTTTCCTTCTAGAAATTTACCATATCAAGCTAGACATTTTGGACTAAAACATTTTGGGGTAAAGTTTGTTAAATAAATAAATTCAATAATAGGGGTCTTATAAATCGTATAAAATATCGTATCGTATATCGTATAAAATAAATTCTTTTCAAGAATTATGTAGCATTTTAAAGCTCTTTATATTTATATTCCAAATTTTAATAAAATCGAACGAATGAAAACTATAAAATGACGTACATTTGTGAAATCAGATTAATGTTTCTAAAAATACTACAAATGTCAGTTTTGACCTCAATTTGCTTTACCATATATATCATATTTTTCGATAACTCAATAATTTTATGTTAACAAAAAGTAACTTGAATGCGTCATTTATACATCTACTAAGTGTTGATTAAACATATACATAAGTTAGTTTCAATTGTCGTAGGTCTTTATCTACTCTTATGTACAGTAAATCCTCTGAAATGTACTTTGTTCTATTCTAAATATACACTTATCTTAATAACTATATTTTTCTTTAGTAGGTATCTTAAATATTGCTTTGTTCGTGCAGAGTATTTTTAAGATTATATAGAAAGTTTTTATTGAATTATTATTTAAAGAATACTGAATTTAATTAAATAATATATCTATATGGGAAAATTGCTTCATGTGAAAATATCATAAAGTAAAACCAATTTTATCTCATATATGGGCCATTCCACACCAAATCGACAAAAAAAGTCAAATTTGAGATTTTGCCATTTCGATTTTAATGAAATGTTGGCAACTGATAAAGGGTATCGAGACATGCACTAACCATTTTATTTTTATTTTTTCCGACCACTACTTCCAGAGAAACAGTTGCTCAAAGTTGGAAAAAGGGCCAAAAATCACTTTTGTATGGTTATCTCTTGAACTAGAAATGCTAGAAACTCCGTTAAATACTCGTTTTAAAGCTAAGCTATTTTTTAAACGTCAACATGTGGCTCGTGGTCATTATCTGTGCACTTCAAAATTGTGGTCCTTAAAAAGGACCCCTTTTATTTTTCTAAATTTTTTTTTTCTAAATTTTCGTCAATTTATTGTAAATGTTCGTGCAAAATTTCAAGATGGTATTTTGATGGTATCATATTTTAAAAAATAATTTTCAAAATTTTTTGTATTGAAAAAAATATTTTTTTCAAAAGTGAAATTTGCAATAATTTTTCAATGTATTTGTAACTCTAATCTCGAAAATGGCGTCAGAGTCATCAAATTTACTCTAGTTTTTGAGATATATACCATTTTTCGAAAATAGTAAAAACTATATCCCAAATCAGTACACCCAGAAAAAAATACTATATAAATAATAGTTTTTTACTATTAAAAATAGTCAATAGGATAAATTATTATTTTAATCGGAAAATACCATTAAATACTAGAGAATACCATGACATTGCCATTATGTTTATATGAAAAGATTTATTTTTTGTATACTATTAAATCAATAGTTGTCCTATTGACCAATTTTAATGGGATTTGAGGGAATTTTTTTCTGGGTGTATCTCAAAAACTAGATTCAATATGATTAAACTGACGCCATTTTAGAAATCAAAGTTACATATATATTCAGGAATTATTACAACTTTTAGTGTACAAAAAAAAATTTTTTTTTCTATTCAAAAAATAAATAAAAATTTAGAAAATTATTTTTTAAAATATGATGCCATCAAATGACCATCTTGAAATTTAGCATGAATATTTATAATAAATTGACGAAAACTTACGCTTTTTTTCAAAATTTTAAAAAGGACATTAATTTTGAAGTGCAAGGATAATGACCACATGTTCACGTTTAGAAATTACAACAAAATTTTTCTGAAAACTTGTTCTATTAGCTTAAAACGATCAATAAAATAAAAAAATAAAAAAAGAACTAGCATTTCTAGTTCAAGAGATATTTAAATATGAACAACCACACAAAAGTGATTTTTGCCCTTTTTTTCCAACTTTGAGCCACTGTATCTCTGGAAGTAGTGGTCGGAAAAAATAAAAAAAATTGGTTAGTGCATGTCTCAATATCCTTTATCAATTCCCAAAATTTCATTGAAATCGAAGAAGTTGAGTTCCAACCGCTGGTCGATTTGGTGTGGAATAGCCCATATACTTTTTCAGATATGCCCTCTAAAGTCTAAAATCTCTAAAATATGACTCTTTTTTTAATAATATCCTATTACAGCATAACTAAATTTTGGTATCATATAAAAGTTGCTGATCTATGACTGGTTTATTATCTCCGAGGAACCAGTCACGTGCACAATATGTACATCATATTGATTAATTCCGTTCGTCAAACAATTATTCATTGCATTGAAGAACCGCTCATAATATTAATGACTAAAGCCATCAATGTAATGAATGCGATCATAAATAAGAAGAAACTTGGTAACTGTCGAAAAAGTGTTCTTCAATATGATGAACTTTATGTGAAGAATACGTTTCATCGTATTAATGAACCAAAATATAAAATACAACATATTTGTTCTTCATATTGAAGAACGCTGTTCATTAAACCAAATTTCTATAAACATATTTTTTTTTCCTTTATTTTTTTCCGTACTTCTCAATTCTCAAGTAGTTCTTGTATGTTATTTCATAGATAATGCTTGCTCGACATGCATAAATTAGTAAAATGTTTGATAATATATTTATTTATAATTATAACTTTTTATTAATAAAATGTTATATTTGTAAAAAACATATATAAAAAAAAGGGAGACGCATGGAAATAAGAGGCAAGCTGTCGCCATGGGGCAGAAGGGAAGAGTTTCTCGTGGTCAGAACATACCATCTTAAATCTGACCGGGGTTTTTGTATCTCTGGAGCAGTGCTCTATGTGTGATAATTAAGCAAAATAAAATACGATATGTCTGGAGGTTAAAAAGATTTTCTGAAGTCATAATTTTAATAAATTTAAATATCCGGTACAATTTTTTTGTGATCACCAGCTGCAGATCTCCTGAAACATCCCGCCCCCACAATACGCGAGAAATAGCTGAGCCATGACGCGTGTGTACAGCATCGCCAGTGAGTTGTGTGAACGATGTATTTTCGTATAAGATCCATATGAAAATAACATATTTGGGAGAAATTTAATACGGGAAGAGGTGACAAATGATTTTTTTTTTTTGAAAAATTTTTTATTTTCGAACACAAAAATTTTTCGGATACTTTTTTTCGGACCAATTAATTTTTTGAAAAAAAAATTTCATGGATAATTTTTTTTCTGTTATTTTTTAAATAAAATTTGTACAACACTTTTTTTTCGAGTTTCGAGTTTTCCATTTCATGATGGAAAGATATACGAATTCGAATTTCGGTAGTAAATTTTAATAATTTCGACTCGTTGTTGGCTCGTATATCTTTCCATCATGAAATGGCAAACCTTACTGAAGAGAAATGTCAAAAGAGCGGCAAAAAATATAGCGTCGTTTGCTGTCCCTGTCGCTCTACTTTTGTAGCGTCCCTGTTGAAAAACCCTTTATGTATAACAACAACATGATTCATCATATTGATTCCACTCTTCTTAAATGAACATCATAGTGAAGAACAAAACTTTTGTAGCGCTCTTATTGAAAAACCCTTTATATACATGTATTTATGAATAAATTCATCATATATATGATTTTTTTTTTGTGTAATACTACTTTAGTTTCCCGATGTTGTCCATATAACAGGTCGGGTTCTGGCCCTGCAACAATTTATAGTATAGTTCAGATTCGAGATCATCGACTTAGAATTACTCTGATAACGTGACATGGTAACGATATCAGAGTAATTCTAAGTACAGTAATTCTAATACAAGTACAATTGGATAATAATGTTAAATATATAGGGCACTGTGTAATTGATTTATTTTTGTTAATATTTAACTTAATTAGTTCTTATTAGGGCTGTGCGATTAATCGTTTTACCGGAAATTCTGATTAATCGCAATCACGATTAATCAATAATTCAATTAATCGTATTTTTCAATTAACCGAAAATACGATTAATCGGTTAATTATAACTTTAAATAAATCGGAATTCAATTAATTTTTTATTTAAGAACATAGAAATTATTTGAGAACATAGAAATTGCAAAAATATACAACAAAAACTTTGTTTTTCTTTAAAAAATATTTAATTTAATATACAAATGCCAAATTAGATGCGTAGCAAGTATTTCAATTAATCATATTTCTGACTAACCGATTAATCGTTATTTTGATTAATCCCAAATGCTGACTAACCGATTAATCGTAATCAAAAAATAAGATTAATCGAATAATTGATTAATCGTGATTACGATTAATCAGACTTTCCGTTGAAACGATTAATCGCACAGCCCTAGTTCTTATGCTTGATATCTTTTTAATAAAATGTTTTTATAAAACAAACAATTAAAAATACATTAAGCGTATTCATTTCACTTCGTATCGCCTGCGTATATGCGTATTTCGTAAAAATTGTACACTATAAACCTTATAATTTTTACGACATACGCATATACGCAGTAGATACGAAGTGAAATGAATACCCTTATTATTTTTCATAAAAACCATATATATTCCATATGTATTACCATCACAATAGTTGCAATTTATCCGGTAGCACTTCGCGAATCGTTTACGTTCTAACCCGTCGAACAAACGTTGACTACTGTAAAAGGCCGTTAGTCGGATGTGCCTTTTTAAAGCACGGCCAATTTTGAAGCCAATCGATGATTCTACACATATAAAATATAAACAATAATAAAAATGCGATACTGATTTGGCTTTTTCGCGTCTCCTTAAAATATAAGACACAATAAAAGACACGTGCGTATGTTGCCGGCGAATATGTTGTCCGATAAGAAAACGTTACACTGTGATTTCTAAGAAGTTAAGTAGAAGTTAATAAATTTAATTATTATTTTTTTTTTTTATAATCTTATAGTAATGTGGTAAACAGTAGTGCGGCGTCGATGGTTACTGTGTGGTTTACGGAATTTTACGGAATGGCAACATTAAGAATTGCTGCAAGATTTTTATATATATGTTATATGCAAACGTGCCGGTAAAAATGACATTCGACACAATTATTATATTTATCGCTTAGATTAGCAAATACTTTTCACTATATGGTAAGTGCTACAATGCACAAGAAGACCTACATTTGAATACAGATATGGTTATTTTTGTAAGAATTTATTATTATTTTTATTATTTGTCATATAGGAGCAATAGCTATCGTTAAATTTTCAAGAGTACTTAAGAGTATTTTTGGCGATAATAAAAAAAAAACTGAACACCAACCATTTCATACTAATAGCTGAATTAAGTGATAGTTTATAGATATTGGTATATCTAATTGTGTTTTATTAGAAAAATCGAAAATTCGCTTTTCACCGGGAATCTAAACTGATATCTGTTTAAAACTGTTATGTTTTCGAAAACAAAACATTTATAAATATTAATGCGGCATATTTCAACTTTCGATCGATGTTTGTTTCTCTTATCAACGGGAACTAAAACTGATATATGTTTGAAGCCGTTTCATTTTTGAAAGCATAATCATTATAAAAATAAAAATAAATCAAAATAAAGGTTTTTCATTCGAATTCAATCGAGTAGAGTTCTTTGCTGCACATATTTAAAACGATTCTTCTTCATAATTATTTTAAATTCTATTGTGTGTAAGAACAACACATGCTCTAATATTTCGTTTTTAAAACGTACCATAAGTTAAATATAAAACGAGTAAGGAAAGTTAAGACGCAAAGGCATTTTTAGAAAAAAAAAGATATCTAAATTCAAAATACTCAAATCTTTGATATTACAGTGGATTTGAAATCATAAATATGTAAATCTGAAAAGATAATTCTATTCCATTAGCAGTAACGTATAAAACAATATTCATAAAGTTACGATACTAAAAAACTTGTAAATATTCCAATTTTTCATGTACTTTTTTTCTATTTTTTCAGGCAGTATTAATTCTTTCAGTAAATATTCCTTTTTTTAAATCTTAAAGAAGAAATACTAAAAATGGTTTAAAACCTGAATATGCAATTTTTTATTTTGCCCAAAATATCACTTCACAGTTCATAAGGAGATCTCTTTATTAACTAAATTTACTTTGCAACACATAATAGATATTGTTACGAAAATTCTGTCTACGGAAAACTGTTCCGAGAACTGTCTACTCGTTTCGTGAATGATGCATGCTATTGGCATCTCATTCGCACTTATGTGTTTATAATGTGCTGATCTTCTAGCTCTTTCGCGCACATTGCCTCCGTGCGCTGAATTGTCCTGCGTCTGATTTACATTTGCACAGTTAAGCAAAATACCTTTTTTCGTAACATTATCATAAACTATCAGATAACTTATTTCCGTGGAAATATTAAAGCAGAGAATATTTAAATAATGTCTTTGAAAAGCTGTTACCATATGGTAACAAATTACTGAAAAGGTTAATTAATATTTATACGACTTTAAAAATTGATGCAAATTACAATAACAGACAAAGTAGATTTATTATGAAAAAACTATGAACATTAGAATAAAAGCGTTTATATAAAAATAAAATACATTATCGCAGCTTTTATTTATCTATTTCAAAAAATACTGTGTACTCAAAATTCGCTGACTTTTTGATGCATATAAAACCAATTAAATAATTGTAGCCGCGGTAGCTCAGTGGTTAGTGCGTTGGACTGCGAGCCGAAAGGTCCCCGGTTCAAGTCTGGACTGGGGCTAACAACATCTTTTCATAGAAACATTTTTTCTATACCGCGCTACCTCTCGTCAGTAAATGGCAAACCTACGAGAGTAAAAAATAAAACACGTATATTTAATTTTTTATCGTACTTTAAGAATATTTAAGACTTTATCATGTGTGCAAACTAAAGTTGAATTTTTTCATACGGCGATATTAATTTTTGCACATATTTTCAATTACAAGAGTATATAAATTTTATTTTTAAAAAAATTAAAAATATTTATCTGTTCAAAATTTATATTTTAAAATTTTATTTTTTTCTGAGTCACTGAACTTTTTAATTTGTCTTTAATTATTTTTTCATTTTTGTAAAATATTTTCGATTCCGGTTTTTTTTTACAGTGTAACTTATTGGAATCATTGCACAGTTTCACTTTTGCAGCCCAACGTCCTTGAAAATTTTTGAATATAAAAAAAAATATAAATACACGTTTCAATGTCATACCGTCATTCATACATTCAGTCACCCGATGTAGATTGTATTATATAGTACCTATACAATATAGCCGATGCAACTGAAACCTTGCAATCGGAGCTTGGAGATTGATAACGTCTGTGTGTAAAATTACAATGCACCGAGTTCATGCATCGGAATTGAACCTAGTACGTAACTGGGTCAACTACTGGTTGTCGTACTAAATGCTTAGTTTTGTTGTAAATTGATCTGCAGTTTTTACATGTGTTACTAATAGTTATTGGCTTGATATGTCAGTTATATAGGAAAATATTAGCATTACAGAAAATATTATATGTTTACAAACAACTTGAATGATTTTTCGATATTTTTAAAATTAATATGCTAAATATAATAATTAGCAAAAATACTCTCTTTTTTAGTCTGGTTCGAAAAATATGTTTGCATCAAATATAATATGTTTACAAGAAATATAACTTGTTGGCAAAACAACTAATATGAATTACTTAATTTGAAGTATTAACGTGGTAAACCCAATACTAACATACTCTACAATATCATCGTTATAAATCAAACAAATTATATATTAAGGGTATTCATTTCAGTTCGTATCGCCTGCGTATATGGGTATTTCGTAAAAATTCGACACTATAAACATTATGATTTTTATGACATAAGCATATACGCAGTAGATACGAAGTTAAATGAATACCCTTAATGTTTATCGAATACCCTTATTATTTTTCCAAAAACAAATGTATTATGTTTAAGGATTCATATTATAAAAAGTAATTGATTATTTTCAATACCATTTGACAGTTTAACATTTTTCCATCATTTAGAACAAAACTAGCTCTCATCTCATAATTTAACCAGCTATGTCACGCCCATTTTTATTCATAAATTAAAATTCAGTAATTATCTAGCAGGAAATAGCGCTTTAAAAAAAATCACAAAGCCACAACACACCTCCTAAAAACGAAAATCTTACATTTTAGAAACCGCAATTTTCCAATTAAACATACTACGTATGAGTAACATTTTCTGCCAATAAGTTTTTAAATAAATTAATAATTTATTATTAAATACTGTAGAAATTACATTATTGCTCAAACACTAATCAAACATATGTTTCTTTTAATTTTACAAATAAATTAAAAAATAATTACTGCGCCATTAAATTCGAATTTAATTTTATCATTTACCTAACAATTTACTATACTAAACCATATCAAATACATTAAGAATCAAATGATTAGACTATATGTTCGACAATTAAATAAACGATAAGATTATAGCAAATATATGAATGAACTATGCATGAGGGCAAACAATCGGAGTTACGTATAAAGATACTACAATGTGCGTCAGAGTTTTATATAAATGTATTTTAGTTGCAGTTAACATACATATGTTAATAAAATAGTTGCTGCAACTATAATTATTAATTGAAGCATTGAAAGAATTATTTAAACATTTGAGAAGATTTAACTTAACTATAAAAATTATATTGCAACACTATTTTAACATAACACAATTTATTAAAAGTCAAAAACTCAAAATTAAAATATATTTAAATTCTTGTGGCAAACATATTCCAACAATATATTGGAGAAACTAATTTAGAACAATTATGTGTTTAATATTGGGTTTAATGATGTAACTGTTATATTTTTTAAAGACTGAACCAAATCGAATAAAATTTTGACACAATGTATATGTTGGATCCGGGAAGAGTATAGGCTATATCTTGGTGAGATTGGTGGATTGGGCGTGGTTCCTCCCATATAACCGAAAAATTAAAAACACGTTATATCAGCAATTAGGATAGCAAATTTAATGAAATTTAGGTCGGAGTGAAATTCACCACACCTAAATTCACCACAAATAAACTCACAACATCGAAACTTACTATACAAAAACTCACCACACTAAAACTCATCACACTAAAACTCATCACACTAAAACTCATCACACTAAAATTCACCACACATAAACTCACCAAACTAAAACTCACCACACTTAAACTTTTATTGGGAAAAAACTCTACGGTGAAGAATTTGGGGAAGAATTTCACGGGGAAGAATTCTACGGGGAAGAACAGACCGATCAAAAGTCCACAGCGAAGCACGGGTCCTTCTATAATACATATTTTTATTTTAATGATATACCCTCTCATTTTGTAAAACGAAACGTCAAATTTTTCAATTTGACAGTTATTTTACTTGTTTATTTCGTCGTCCTTTTTATTACAATTAATACAAAAAATCTGTCACTGTAATTTCTAACGTTTCGTTTTACAAAATGAGGGGGTGTAATGATTTTCTATTGTCTATATAGCAATACTACTATACAATGATATAAATTAATAAAAAAAATAGTTTACTTGATTTTATTATTATTTGCATATAATATAAACTGTTATTGTAAATATTTTTATAAATACAAAATATGTTAATCACACCAATTCAGAAATCCATCGTAGCAGAAATATAAATCCGAGTCCCCACTTCGAATACGATCATTGATTTATTCTATAATTCATGCGGACTTCGATAATTTCATAATTCCAGTTCCGCTGATTTTTGTAAAATCAGTAAAAAAATCTCTCGAAATTTCGTTCCTCTAAGCTCCTAAATGCCGTAATTCTGAATTCGATCATAGAATAACTAAATCCGAATTCATCTGAAAATGTCCGCTACGAGAGGCTTCGATTAGGTGGTGCATATTTCGATATTATTTCGCTAAAATATTTTCCCAAAGTTGCATTCGCTTCAAATTGAAACTATTTTCACTGCTTATTTTATAAGTTTCACCTTCATTCGAATATGACAAATAATCACAAATATCCTGCGTATTCGACATGAAATCCGATTTGAGACATGGTTTAACAGTAGGCAGACTTTTGTGTTGCCTAAATTGAAAATGTTTATTAATTAAAATAAATTAAAATAATACCAAAATCAAGACAAACCCATTTTTTGCAAATTCCACATAGTCTTCAACTAACAGTTTTGAAACTTCGGCATCGTCAGAGTTTTTATCAAAATCCGGAAATATTGCGGGTGTTCTAAACAAATAGATCATATCATCATAATGTAATACAGTATGAGAATTTGTAGGAATTCCACCAGTATAAACCATCGCGTAGGTTTGTGGACCCGAATAATTAAATAGCGAAAGATATAAAGGGTTTTTCTGCAGATCGGCATAGTTAAGATAGACTTTGGCCGAATTGTAGAAGGGGTAATAAAATCCAAAGTCGCTAAAAAGCTTAGAAATAATATAAAAAATAAATTAAAACAATTACTTTAAAAAAAGGCATACAAATTGAATATTTGAATTACCTCCTTAAAGCCTTTTGCTGTCTGTTCATTTAACTCATGCGTACCGCCCAAATACTCATCTAAAATCATATTTACCGCTTTTTTGGTATTTTCTGATGACATATCTTCGAATGCCAAAATTTTGGTTATATACTCATCAAAATGCTGATTTAATTCCTCGCGTAATTTTGCATTTTCAACAATATGTAATATATATGGGGCACCTTCACCCTCGTTCGAGACCAGTGCCATCACCCATGGTTTATGATGGAAATTACCATTTTTCATACGCTTCTTGGGTTCTTCGGTTATAATGGCTTTGGGACAAGTAGCACTTTCAATAACCGGTCGATATACGATTATTGGATTTAATGACCAAAATTTAAAATGATCACCTGCATTTAAAAGTACCACAGGGTCGATAGTGCGCAGTGCATTTGCTAATTCTGCAGAGCTTAGTTTTTCGGCATTCGCTATGCCAACGAGTTCGGCAAGTTTGATGGTTTGCTCAAGTGGTTCAGACTGTATATTGACATAGGGCGCAATTCCATTGCCACTACTTATAATAGCACGTTTAAAGAGATCTTTAGTTAGAAATATAAGTATTATCAAAATTAAAAAAGAACTATTTACGTTACCTTCTGTATCGTATAACATCTGAAAATGCACCGAACTGCCACCAGCGCTATGTCCTACAATGGTAATAGCATCTGGGTCACCGCCAAATGCTGCTATATGTTGATGCACCCATTTGAGTGCCATTTTTTGATCTTTGAGTCCAAAATTCCCACTCATTGCCTCATCACCCGTCGACAGAAAACCAAAAGGTCCCAGTCGATAGGCTGTTGTTACAACAATTACCTCTGCCGTATCCATGAAATATTCAGGACCCAACATGGTGGGATGTGCAGATCCACTAATTAGGGCGCCACCATGAATATAAAAAATGATTGGTAAGCGATCCTGTGCAGGGTTCTTTACAAAAAAAAAGTTTATAAAATATAATGTTTAGTAATACTCTCAGTTTATAATTTCTTATAAACCATTTTAATGTTTTTGTGGAATTTGATATATATTTTATGACTTAAAAAATATACTTTTAACACAATTTAGTCGAGTTTGGAATATTTAATTTTTGAAGAACCTCTGAGTGTTTTATCAACTTACCAGTGGTCGATATAAATTCAAGTAGAGACAATCCTCCTCACCATCTAAGGGCCAGCTGGGTACTATATAGTTCTTTTGTATGCAGGCAGGATTTGCTTTAGTTGCATCCAAAACATAATTATCGTGCCATGCGGGAAATGGTTCCGGATTCTGTAAAGTGCATACATTATTATTTTATATTTATATAACTTAAATTTACCTTAAATCTGAGTTCAGCTACAGGTGGCTTTGCAAATGGTATTCCCAAAAATGCCTCAAACTGATCCGTACGATAACCTGGCATATTGGTGCCCTGCAAACAACCCAAATCCGGCACACAAACTTGGACATCTGCCAATGTCTGCATGGGTCCTTCTAGAAGCAACTTCAGCAATACTATTACTAAAAATTTCCACAACATTTTTGATCTCATTTATGTTTCTAACTGATATTCTTACTATTGATGTAATGCGACTTTTATACTTAGTAAATTAGCTACTTTTATTTACTAGCTCTGCGATATGTAATTATGGCTTTAATATGTATTTTAACGATTAACTTAATATGTATGATTTGCAACGTTTAGCGTAGTTTCATTAGTTATTTTTAGTTAATAAATAAGTTATTAGTTAAATTGATTATTTGTCAAACTAATAGTTGTATTTGGCGGAAATATTTATACCCTACACCTATGAGGTACAGGGTATATTAACTATGTGCATATATTATAACGCCCCTTAGGAGGCGTGTCCGGTATGGAAAAGTATATATATTCTTGATCAGCATCACTACCCAAGTCCGTTTAGCCATGTCCGTCTGTCTGTCCGTCTGTCTGTCTGTCTGTCTGTCTGTCCGTCTTGCTGTCTTGCTGTCCGAATACAGAATAACTTGAGAAATACTGATCAGAATGCGATGAAATTTCGTCTCAATATATTTTAGCCAAAGGTAGGAATTGAGTTTGAAAATGAGCCAAATCGGTCATCGGACACGCCCACCTCCCATACAAGTCACTTTTATATAACTCTTTCGGAACTAATAACTCGAAAAGTATTCAAGGTACAGTTATGAAATCAAAAATGGGCGTGATCCGCCCACTTTTTTTTCATTATTTCCCGGGTTTTCATAGTGGAAATTTGATTCGTAAATTATTAAAATCAAATCTATGAAATATTAGCCTTTCAAAATTTTGAATATAGACGTGGTCCGCCCAATTATATTTTTCAATTTTTTTTTAGTTTTTTAATACTTTTATATAATAATAATATAATAATATAATAGTTTGGCGCTACAGTCCTGTACAGAACTTCGGCCGAGCTCTCACCATTTTGAGCTGTGCGTGTTATATTTGTACTCAAAGTGGTGGGACATACAGTTTATTGCCGAATCCGAACGGCGGGTGAGAGCTTTCCATAGGCAATGGTTTTACTCTCGTAGGTTTGCCATTTACTGACGAGAGGTAGCGCGGTATAGAAAAATGTTTCTATGAAAAGATGTTGTTAGCCCCAGTCCAGGCTTGAACCGGGGACCTTTCGACTCGCAGTCCTACGCACTAACCACTGAGCTACCGCGGCTACAATATACATTTTTTAATTTATGGGGATATGAGACGTAAATTTCTGATATGTGAATAATATTCTGAGGGTGGGGAGGTTCAGCATAATTAAAAACTTTAAAATTAAAGTATGCAATTAAATATCCCACATTAATATCCCCACCAAAGGTGTAGGGTATTCCATAGTCGGGCCCGACCGACTATAAAAATCCGCCCCATGTGACCGAACTTACCCAACTTTCCCAACTCGTTTTTTACTATCATAAATAAAAAATCAATTTAAATTAAAAAAAAATGCATTTATATAACAACCTAAAAATCCTGATTGATAAACTGATCGATCAACGCACAGCCTAGGAACATCCTGACGTAGGTATTTTTTGAACTGAAATTTTAAATAAAAATAGGTCTTTGTGTACTTAAGATAGTCAAAGTCATGAAATTTAGTCCAGTGATGTACATTGTGGTTGTTTATCTTTTTGACATATGTGAATGGGGTTTGAGAAAGAGGCGCGGCAACTCTTATATAACCAGAACTTTTGAGACGTAAAAATATAGCCAAAGGTGCATATTTAAAATTGTAATCCTCACGTAGAATGTGGGCGGGATTGTACAAATGAGACCTACCGTACCGGGATGACACCTACCGTATACCTAAAACTTTAATAATGCTGTAACTCCTGACCTATTAAAAGCAGAGTCGTAAAAATTCAAACAAAGATCCATATTAAAAAATGTAATCTTTATGAAGAATGTGGTGGTGATTGCAAAAATTGGCGTGGCACCTTCCATACATTATTAGCTTTTACAACGCTATAAAATTTTACTATTTCAAACACTCCATTCAATGTGATCGTGAAAAGTGGTCGAAAATGGCGGCAAGAATTTAAAAGGGAAATATTGTCGAGAATGTATCAATACTTAAAAAACGATATAGTTTTAGTAGTGTTATAAAATACCTAATATCAATTTGAATTAAGTACTTTGTGACATACATTTAGCGATGTCCGCCTGTCTGTCAAAATCACGATTACAGAAGAACTAGCGGAGTTGGATCAATGAAACTTCTAATTTAGATTACTTATATACCTGTGCTGTCTGTTTTTAATGAAAATGGACATGATTGATTCATGTTGACCTCAGATGATCTCACCACTTGTGTTCAAATACCTCATATAAAACTTACATTTACATTTTTTTTTTTTTGGAATATCTACCAAGTTACAAAGCACTCAGGCAGACTATAGCCATTGTACTGTGAAATTTATTCTCTACGTTTTTGTGGTTAATATCGCCACGAGTGCCCAAGGCGGGATTCGAAACCGAGACCTTCAGAATGCAAGTCCAACGCTCTACACTCTGGACTGCTGAGGCCGGCTATCTACATCTACAGATGACTTTTTCTTAAGTGAAGTTTTTTGGTAAAATAAATATTAATTTATGCTCATATGGGCATTTCCGGACGGGACAATTCCTATGCTTAAAACTTTAATATAAGGAAATAAGGAAAATTAATGAATTTACTTGATTTTTGTGCAAGTAGTATTTTAATAGGATTAAATATCTGCGAAAAATAGAGATTTCAATACGTTAGATCAAGAAAGATATAAATTAAAAAGTTGTCATTTCGGACGGGACAAAAACGGACATAAATGTCGAGGTTTATATGGAAATTTTAAAAAGTCAACGAATTTTGAGTAATAATTTTTTTTTTTCAATTATTTTAGAAAATAGCTGAAATTATGTGTTTTATACGTATATTTACACATTATTTCCAAAGTTTATAGTTTTTTCATAATAAATCACGGAAAATTCTGGACGGGATATTCCGGACGGGACAATGGTTCCGTATAGAAATTATCACTACGATTATTTTTCGAAAAAATAGTTTTGGCATCGCTGAGACAATTTACTTTATTTTTTATTTATGAACATTATAGTTTTTTTCGTAATAAATCGCAGAATAATTCCGAACGGTATGTATAAAAATATGCACTACGATTTTTTAACCAAAAATAATTTTATATCTGATAATATTAATAACACTAGACAACAAATGGAGACCTAATTTAATTATCCACGATCTTAGTATGATTTTCCGATGGATTTCAAGATTCTAATCACTACCTCATACTCAGCGTTTTTCAGTTTTTTCAGATTTTGAGGTATTACGTAATACAAATATATTGCAATTTTCGTGTTTTTTTTTTTTTTGGAATATCTACTAAGATCCACAGCACTCAGACAGACTATATCCATTGTACTGTGAAATCCATTCCCTACAATTTTGTAGTTAATATCACCACGATCGCCCATGCCCAAACCGGGATTCGAACCCGAGACCTTCAGAATGCAAGTCCAGCGCGCTACCTCTGGACTGCTGAGGCCGACTGTTTTCCTACATACTTTGGACTCTAACATTTTACAGATTTGAGTTATCGATCCAATTTCTTTTATATTTCTTTGGGAATATTTTAGCTAAAATTTTAAATAAATTTCATGAAATTCGGATTTATCTGACCGAAGTTATGACCAGTCAAACATAAAAAATATTGATTTTAAGGTATACCTATTATTTATTGCATAAGATTTTAAGTTTTCATAATTCAATAAAATTATAAATTACATGTGAAACTAGATCCATAATTCTATGATTCCTCTTACCTTGGTTTTGCAAATCACTCTTTAAGTCTTCAGCTTAAATACAAATTCACGCTTACGATTTTTGATTTAAATTTTCTTCTGTGGTGGTCCTTTTAATGAATATAATTTTTATGTCCATCAATTATTCTTAGAAATTTCAACAAAATCTTAAACCAGTAGAATTTAGCTTTGCATTAATGTATTACTTTCCATGGCTTTGCCCCAGTATCCTACAATAGAGTCAAATGATGATCACCTACTTCATATTGATAAAGGTACATTTTTCAATCGAATTTGTGAATTTAACTTTAAGCTGAGGACTTAAAGAGTGATTTGCAAAAACAAAGTAAGAGGAAGTATAGAATTATAAAACAAGTCTGATATACGATATGTACTTTTATTTAATTATAAAAATCATAGATGTTACGCAACAAATAATAGGTGCACCTTAAAATTGATAAATTTTGCGTTTGACTGATCATAACATTGTTCAGACAAATCTGAATTTCATATATCACAATATTAGCTGTAGTATTCCCAATGGAATACTAGAGAAATGTGATCGAAAACTCAAATCTATTGAAAGTTATAGACCAAAATATGTAAAAAAACACGAAAATTGTCATATATTTCTTTTACGCAATCACTCAAACACTTGAGGCAATCTGTAAAAACTGAGTATGAGATAGTGATTAGAATCTTGACGTCCATCGGAAAATCATACTGAGATCGCGGATAATTTTTTTGTTGGGCCGTGTAATCATTATTACGAAATAAAAAGTTATGTACGATTCGAATTTTCAAATGTTTTTTAAGGTTTTTGTGAAAAAAAAACCTTAGACCGACAATAACTTTATTAATTCTTACTAACTTCATCACAACAAGTATTACAATCTCACTACTTCAAAATTTACCATGTGACCTAACCTACCTTACTGCTTTAATTTTGGAGATATAAACATTTTCTATACAGCATTACCACTATAAAAAGATTTAAAAAATACATAATATTTTGCTTGATTTTATTATTATTATTTGCACTGTTAGTGTCAATATTTTAATAAATACATAATGTGTTAATAACACCTATTCTGAAGCCCGTCCGATTCCGAGTGACCGCTTTGTATATGATCGTTGAGCTATTCGAAATTCCAGGTTAGCTGTTTTATGTCAAATCTCAAAATTCCATTTCGCACTTATTCTAAATTCCGTAATTCCGAATTTTGAATTCGATCTTAGAATAACTAAATCCGAATTCGTATGAAAATATCCGCTACCGTGGGCTTCGCAATAGGAGTGATTATTTACTTCAATGAATTTCATATTATTTCGCTAAAATGCTCTCCCAAAGTTGCATTCGCAGCAAATTGAAACTATTTTCATTGCCTATTTTATACGTTTCACCATCATTCGAATATGATAAATAATCACAAATACCCTGCGTATTCGACAGGAAATCCGATTTGAGACACGGTTTGACAGTAGATACACTTTTGAGATGACTTAAAAGAAAACATTTATTTATTATAATAAATTCGTAAAATTCCAAAACATAAGACAAACCCAGTTTTTGCAAATTCCACATAGTATTCAACTGACAATTTCAAAAGTTCGGCATCTTTAGAGTTTTTATCAAAATCCGGAAATATTGCGGGTGTTCTAAACAAATAGATGAGATCATCATAATGTATTACGGCACGAGAAGTTGTAGGAATTCCACCGGTATAAACCATCGCGTAGGTTTGTGGACCTGTGTAGTTAAAAAGGGAGAGATACAGAGGATTCTTTTGCAGATCCGCATAGTTGAGATAGTCTTTGACCGACTTAAAGAATGGATAATAAAAACCGAAGTCGCTAAAAAGCTATAAAATAATAACAATAAAAAAATTAATCTTTTAAAAAAACCCATACAAAATGAATATTTGAGTTACCTCCTTAAAGCCCATTGCTGTCTGATCATTTAACTCATGCGTACCCCCCATATACTCATCTAAAATCATATTAACCGCTTTTTTGGTATTTTCCGATGATATCTCTTCTAATGCCAACATTTTTGTTATATACTCATCGAAATGCTGATTCAATTCCTCGCGTAATTTTGCATTTTCTACAATATGCAATGTATATGCGGCACCTTCACCCTCGTTCGAGACCAGTGCCATCATCCATGGCTTATGTTGGAAATTTCCATTTTTCATGCGCTTTTTGGGGTCTTCGGTTATAATAGCTTTCGGACAAGTGGCACTTTCAATAACCGGTCGATATACGGTCAACGGATTTAATGACCAAAATCTAAAATGATCGCCAGCATTTAAAAGTACCACAGGGTCTATAGTGCGCAGTGAATTTGCTAATTCTGCAGAGCTTAGTTGTTCGGCATTCGTAATACCAACGAGTTCGGCAAGTTTGATGGTTTGCTCACGTGGTTTAGATTGTATATTGACATAGGGCGCAATTCCATTGCCACTACTTATAATAGCACGTTTAAAGAGACCTTTGGCAAATAATATAATTATTTTAAGTATTACGAAAATAAAAAGTCTATTTGCGTTACCTTCTGTATCATATAACATGTGAAATTGCACCGAACTGCCACCAGAACTATGGCCTACAATGGTAATAGCATCTGGGTCACCGCCAAATGCTGCTATATGTTGATGCACCCATTTGAGTGCCATTTTTTGATCTTTCAGACCAAAATTTCCTCTCATTGCCTCATCTCCCGTGGACAGAAAACCAAAAGGTCCCAGTCGATAGGCTATTGTTACAACAATTACCTCTGCCGTATCCATGAAATATTCAGGACCCAATATGGTGGGGTGTGCAGAACCACTAAATAGGCCGCCACCATGAATATAGAAAATGACCGGCAAGCGTTCTTGAGCAGGGTTCTTTAAAAGAAAAAGTTTATAAAATATGATGTTTTGTAATACCCTCAGTTTCTAATTTCTTATAAACCATTTTAATGTTTTTGTGGAATTTGATATATATTTTATGACTCAAAAAATATACTTTTAACACAATTTAGTCGAGTTTGGAATATTAAAACTTTGAAGAACCTCTGAGTGTTTTATCAACTTACCAGTGGTCGATATAAATTCAAGTAGAGACAATCCTCCTCACCATCTAAGGGCCAGCTGGGTACTATATAGTTCTTTTGTATGCAGGCAGGTTTTGCTTTAGTTGCATCCAAAACATAAGTATCGTGCCATGCGGGAAATGGTTCCGGATTCTGTAAAGTGCATAAATTATTATTTAGTATTTATATAACTTAAATTTACCTTAAATCTGAGTTCAGCTACAGGTGGCTTTGCAAATGGTATACCCAAAAATGCCTCAAACTGATCCGTATGATAACCTGGCATAGTGGTGCCCTGCAAACAACCCAAATCCGGCACACAAACTTGGACATCTGCCAATGTCTGCATGGGTCCTTCTAGAAGCAACTTCAGCAATACTATTACTAAAAATTTCCACAACATTTTTGGTCTCATTTTAGTTACTAACTGATAGTCTTACTATGGATGTAATACGTCTTTTATACTTAGTAAAATGTACACTTTTTGCTTAAGATGATCTGACAACTTTTCAATATTGTTTCGCTACTCTTATTAACTAACTTTGCAATATGTAATTTAGGCTGTAATGTGTAATTTAACGATTATCTTAATGTATATGATTTTCAACGTTTAGCGTAGTTTAATTAGTTATTTTATGTCAGCAAATAAGTAATCATTCAAATCGTTTATTTTTGTCTAACTAATAGTTGTCTTTGACGGTAACATTTTTTAGTTATTGTTCGTTTAGAATAATTATATTTTTTTTAGTTTCGTAAATAAAAACCAGTTGGGAAGGTTAGTTCACATGGCAAATTTTAAAGTAGGTGTTATTATGATAGTTAGGATTATCAAAATTATAGTCCGTCTAAGCCGACTATAAATACCCTACACATATGTGTGGTTACCAGTCAAAGTGGTATATAGGTCGCAAGGGTATACGAATCCTGAAAATAACTACAAACTTTCAATCGCTGAAGAATTTCCATTCATTTGATACCCATATTTAAAAATGGGTAGGTGTACCGAATTTCGATTTTTTTTTTTAACCACAAGTCGTTTCGCCAGATAACATTATTTTCATGTATTTGAGCATGAGTCAATATGTATTTGACCAAAAAAAGTTTACCTAAGCACGTATACAGTAATATTGATCTGTAGATATTCATTTTATATGTGGTATTTGAACATAAGTGGTCGGTTCTCAGGTCACAATAGACCGATCATGCCAATTTTCTTGTTCAGACAGCTTAGATATATAAGTAATCTAAATCTATTGTTCTATCTCTTCTACTTTTTCTGTAATCGTGATTTCAACAGACAGACAGAGGGATAGACAGACAGACGGGCAGACAGACAGACGGACATCGTTAAATCGACTCAGGAGGTCATGCTGATCAAGAATATATATACTTTTCCATACCGGAGATGCTTCCTTATGGGTATTACAAACGGCGTACCAAACTGAATATACCCTTTCACTCTTAGTGTAGGGTATAAAAAAATATTTAAATTTCTAAATATGCAATTGTATAAAAATCTAGTAATAGTATTATTTACCCTATATATAGGGTAAAGTTACCGATAGTGGAAGGTGGCGGGCCGATTTGCATGCGTTATTATTGTTGTATTGTATTTCTGATTTTTCATATTTTAGATTTGTGTGGGGTCATTAGGATACCGAATGTCATATATTAGTGCTTGTCCGTCATTCATCCACGCACGGATATGGCTGTGTTTCTTAGACTGTTTCTTCACATTAGACATTTCAAAGCGAGAAAAGTTCAACCCCTAAAAATGTGGAGAATTTTCAGTGAATCCGGGTATGGGACATGGAAATGGAAATGAAAGACGTAATTTCAATTCGATATTATAATTGTCGATATGGGTACCAAACTTTAAGGTCCCGGCGCGTACATTTCCCATATTCGGATTCGCAGAAAATTTTCAACATCGATTTTCACATTTAACCCAGTATGCCATTCGTTTCGATATCGTTACGAGATCAATTCGAGTCGTTGGAGAAATCACACGATATCGGATCCGTTCTCGTAACGATATCAAGCGTAAAATTGGACATATTGGAGTTTTCTCGATACGAGAAATGTTTCGAAATCGAAGACAAAAATGATCAAAGTTCCAGATTGCTGCGAAAAATATTGCGATATCGATTTGATAAATGTTTAATTATCGTATCTTGACAAAGTATTTGAATGTACGAACATTTTTGTAAAATTAGAACCGAGAAAGCAGCGAAATCGAACTTTTTTATCGAAGTTATTCGAGTAAGCTTCGAAGTATCGAAGGTCTCTGAGACATGGCAGACAGGGAATAGATTGACCTTTTCAATCAAATTCTATAAAAACAAAATTGATACAAAGCCATTGCCAGTCTAGTGATCCCATTTATTCTATGCACATCGGTTTTGGAAAATTGTGAGTAATCTATTCATTTATAGGGTAGTTCTTTCTAGCATAACGATACCTTCCAGACAGAACATCGTAACCAACATTTTGGGCATTTTTTTTATTGCAGTTTTGGAAACCTATGAGTATACGTGTTATTTCCCTGTTGCCGTTGACCGAAATTCTGAATACCAAACCGTTTGTGTATAGACGATCTACCTAAGCATCGTAAGTAGTACAATTGAAATTTTTTTCGAAATAAATTAGAACAGGCAAAACATCGTAACTACATTTTTTTTTCAAATAGTTCAGCATGTAATGGATATTTTGGAAATTGGGTCACACTATTATTAGCTCATTTAAAGGATATTTTACGAATTATTGAACTACTCGATTTTGAGAGTTTATTTTGCCTCCTGTGAAATTTGCTTTTTGTTGATTACGATCTTTTGACTGTAAGGAATCGATATCCTGCTAGATTTAACAATTGTATTTAAGTTATTTGACCTTTCAAACACAAAAATAGGTTTAACCGCCTCTGGTTTACAATTTTGGGAGTTCTGGGTAAGAAAAGATACCCTGTAGAAATTTATCCTATTAGATTTGATATGATCTTGGTCAAAGTATTATGGTTTTGTAACAGACTGTACTATGACAATGACAATATGCCATGATCAGTTGCATACCACGTCCCGAGAACAATATATGCTAGGGTATTATCCATTATCGATTTGAATTTATTTTGACAATGAAAATGTGAAAGAAATATGTTTAGATCGCAATATTTTCTATAACTTGGTAAAATTTGCTTCGATCATTAAGATTGATATCTTTTTTAATGCAGTATCGATTAAAGTTTTATCGTTTAATACAAATAAAACAATTCATAAAATTTTAGTCAAACTTGATAAAATATAATAAAATATTAAAAATTGATATTGTCGGAGGATTTCGTGTTTTTTAACCTTGGGAAATAGTTTAAAATGTTGATTGACAGACTCGTTGTTTTCGTTTCAAATGACTTGTATTACAATTAAATACAATTAGAGCTACTTGGGTTTGAGCCTTAATATCAGTTTTTAGGATATATAAACAATTCTTAGGACAACATTTTATAAAAACAATGTTCATGTTGTATGATAATTTTCAATCCAATGAAAAGTTGTTTAAAATTTTAATAAAAAATCTATAAGTAAATGAAAAACAAATTAATTATAATTTTTATTTAATTTTATTTTGTCTTCGAGTGTGCCAAAAAATGATGGTCTTATAAATAAAATAAGTTTTCAAACAATTACTTTTAAACATTAATGAAATATGAAGAGAAAAAAAACAAATAAAAGATTTAAATACAACTTAAAAACTATGTACATTTTATTTAATGGTAGTTGTTATGTATATAATTTAAACTATGACTTATAAAATAGACTAATATTTGAATATTTGTGGATTTAAGTACACTTGAGATACAAAACAATTATGCATTTTATTTTTTTAATGAAATTAGCAACAAATAAAATAAATGAAATAAATTAAAATTTGAAGCAATGGTTTAATGCGTTGTTACTATTATAGGAACTTTAATTCTATATTGATAGATATTACTAAAATTAGTGACATCTCAAATAGGTGTCAAACTTTGGCGCTGTTGCTCAGTCAAATCCGGATGCCAGACGTCAACAATTAGCACTAAACGTGGACCGGCGCTGCCTTCGTGCCACACTTCGTGCTCGAAACTATCGTCGAAGATGAGAAATTTACCCTCAGTCCAGGTGCTATAGAGGGAAATTAATGAAAGAGGTAAAATAATAATTATTAATTTAGAATTTTCTTGTGAAAAAAGGTTTTATTTATATTTTTTTTATATTTATTATATTTTTTATATTTAAAGATCAAACCAAAATTAACAATTTAGCCGAGTGGAAATTTGTTAAGGTTAGTCTTATTTTACATCCCTTTGTGATCAGAATACTATCATACATTTCTAGCAAAAGCCATCTGACCCACTTCTGTTAGGGACGACTAGGGTAAGCCTAATTTCAAATCTACGTAAGACTAACTGTTCCATCCCTTAAAAAGAAACCTGATCTAAACCCTATTTAGAGTAACCTGATCTGACACAAACCTAATTGGAAATCGAATTAAGATCAGGCAATCTGATAAAAGTCAAGTAATCGGTTTGGAATCAGGCAATATGATTGGGATCAGGCAATGTAATCGACAACCTATTTAGGATAGCAAAAATCTGATTTAAATCACGCAATCTGATAAGGTCAGAAAAGCTGACTGTGGTCAGGTCATCTGTTTGGGATTAGGTAAGCTGATCGGGATCAGGTAATCTGGAGGTAATCTAGGATAGCAAAAATCTGATTAGAATCAAACAATCCATTAGGGTTCAGACAATCTAATTGGGATCAGGCAATTAATCGAGATGATTAGGCAACCTGATTACGATAGAAAAAATCTGATTCGAATCAGGCAATCTGATAAGGTCAGAAAAGCTGACTGTGTTCAGGAAATTTGATTGGAGTTAGGTAATCTGATCGAGACCAGGTAATCTGATCAGGATCAGGTAATTTGATCGGGATCAGGTAATCTGATCGGGATCAGAAAATCTGATCAGGATCATGCATCTATAAGGTAATCAAATAAGGGTCAGCAACCTGCTTAGGATAGCAGAAACCTGATTAGGCAATCTGATCTGGATCAATCCAATCATTCGTCGGGATGATTAGTCAACCTGATTAGGATAGCAAAAAAATCTGTTTCGAATCAGGCAACCGGTATAAAAATCAGGTAATCTAATTTGGATCAGGAAACCTGTATAAAAATCAGACAATCTTATTTGGATCAGGCAATCTGATTGAGATCAGTCAGTCTGATTGAGATCAGGTAATCTGATACAAGTTAGGCACTCATGTTGAAATACTGAAATCTGATCCGAATAGCATTTATGTGGAAGCCTTATTTAAAGTCAGGAAAGCCCGATTAATGATATCATTCTAAACCACATTACCAATCAGGTAATTATAACCTAAAGCAGGCCTCAACTCAAACACTCACCTCTCCTCGTCGGCGACACGCAGACGTGTGCCGGGCGGCACCAGCAGCCCCAAATGTGCGCGTAACCGACAATTTGTTGGACCACAGTGTGGCCACACATGCGTCTCTGGCTGCATAAGACTAAACTTCACCTGACCGCGACGACAGGTGGCCGCAGCGGCGAACTGCTGCACAAGGCCACATGTTATAGGCGCCTTCAGACAATTGCGCGTGTTACGTTGACCACGCGCCCACAATTCATACTGCTGCCAGTGACCAGTATCGCGCAGATTCTCCGATTCATTTTGAAAATATTCCACACCGTCCGTGCTGCGACTCAATAAACTCAAAGCCTCATCTCGTATGGCCTGCCAATTGTGCTCGAATTTTTCCAGTGACGCCGCATAGGTAGTTTGTGCCAATGTCCAGTAGGGTTGCGCGCGCAATTGTGGCACATTATACAATGAACGTTGATAGGCCGAAGGAAAAAGACGCAGCGCAGCACCACTTTTATATGTCTGCAAAGCATCTGCGGCACGTCCCAGACGTTGGTATGCATCGCCAAGATTAAAATAGAAGCGTCCGTCCTTCGTGCCCGGCGCCTGAGTGTCGATGCCCTTTTGCAGATAGGCCGCTGCCGTAGCATAGTCCTGATCGAGGTTCTTCAGTACAAAGCCGTAGTGTACGAGGGCAAAACCATTGGCGGGCCAACGTTGTAAAGTCTCTTGCAGCAGCTGTTTAGCCTCTGCAAGACTGACTATAGTGTTATAATTCGTGGATAATGTGCTATGGGGAAATGTTGGAAATGTATACTCACCGATTTATTGTTAAATAGGTGACCGCCAGCTGATTGCGCAGTTCGACATCGTGACGGAAATGCGCGATTAGTTGTTGATGTATGGGCACTGCTTGATTGTGGTAACCTAAAAAAAAAATTGTTTTTTTTATAGTTCGTAGTGTTTTTTTTTGTTGTTTATGTCAAATGGCATAGGATTTCGCTATATTTTGTGATTGGATTAAAAAAAATCATGACTCAAACAGTGATTTGTGATTGATCTGAAACTCCTAGGGCAAATTTATAAATGTTTGAAGGAAATAAACCTGATTGGATTTCCCCATAAAATATGCCAACTTTGACCCCTCTACGACGCTCCGTTCAAAAGTTATGAAGGTTTTAAGGAAATCATGACTCAAACACAGATTTCTCAGAAAGCCCTGGGGCAAATTAAATGATTTTTGAAGGAAATAAACCTGATTGAATTTCCTATAAAATATGCCAAATTTGACCCCTCTACGACGCTCCGTTCAAAAATTATGAAGATTTTAAGGAAATCATGACTCAAACACATATTTCTCTGAAAGCCCTGGGGCAAATTAAATGATTTCTGAAGGAAATAAACTTGATTGAATTTCCTATAAAATATGCCAACTTCGACCCCTCTACGACGCTCTGTTTAAAAGTTATGAAGGTTTTAAGGAAATCATGACTCAAACACGGATTTTTCTAAAAGCCCAGGGGCAAATTAAATGATTTTTGAAGGAAATAAACCTGATTCAGAAGTTATGAAGGTTTTAAGCTAAATATTATTACATTACGAATTTCATTATATTAATATTAAAAATAAAAATGTTTTTTGAGGAAAAATGTATCGGAGAAAACATGACTCAGTGAAGATTTAGTTCGGAGAAGAAATGTTTCAGGAAAGAAGTATTTGTACTCAAAACAAAACAAAAAAAGATCACCTGATATCTTCTTTTGTTTCGTTTTGAGTAAAATGCCGGAGAAAAATTGTCTCAGTTAATTGTTTCGGGGGAGAATTTTCTGGGGAAGACTTGTCCATTGAAAAATATTTTGGGGAATAATTATTTCACTCGTCTCGGGAAAAAAACTGTCGAAGAAGAAATTTTCTGACAAGAATTGTCTCCGGGAAGCATTGTCTGAGGAAGACTTTAACTGAAAATTTAGATCAGGCTTTATTTTTTCTACTAATAACCAATATTGCGATTCTGGGTATTCTGGGAATATTTTGTCTGGTAAATTATTTAGGAACTATTGTCCAATTTTTTCAAGTATATTTTTTTCAAGTAAAATTTTTAAAAATCTTAGTTTCAAAAATAAAATCTTACCCATAAAACTCATGCGCTCTATGCAACGTTCCGCTGCCTGTCGAAACTGTTGCGCATCCGGTACCATCTCATCAAAGGCCAGATAACGTTTGAACGCCTCCAGGGCATCGTGCAAAAGTTGATTACTGCGTCGCTGCTGTGACAGCTCATCAAGACACTGCGCCTGCCCCAGAAATGGAGCCGGACGATCGGGATGTTTTTGTGTGAGCAGCGAATATTTTTGCAAGGCATTGGCATAGTTCTGAGTTCAGTTGGTTGAGGGGTATTTTGTGGATATTGTTAAATAGCGCAGGCACAGCAAAAATTGTTAGCAAAAAAACAGAACAAATAAAAAGTAGAAAAAGCAGGCAAAAATTATTGTTAATCATATAAATATTAATTGTTATTTAAAATATTGAGATATCTTTTAAAATGTTTAAAGAAGTTATTAATTAGTTATTAATTAGTAATATTAACTAAATATATGTAATAAAAATTAAAAGTCAACATTTTAATAAAATAAAAACCAGACCTAACAAACTCATGTTGTGGGTGTGTCTGAGTTTGTTCGACCTTTGGTGGTGATCCATTGAAATGTTGAGTTCAATTTTTCTTTTTCAAAAACATAATGCAACACTAGAGCAATTTTGAAAAATTTCGTTAGGTTCGTAAAAGAAACTTAAAAAAAACATTTAAAAATTAAAAAAATTAAAATATAAAAAAAAAGTTTAATTAATTTTTTATATTATTAGATTTCGTTTGTAACTATTATTATTATTATTTAAATTAAAAACTTAGCATACACATTTAAACTTAATATAAATTTTTAAAATATAATTTAACACAAAACACATAAATATTAAAAGCTAAGAGTGGGAGAGGGGTTTAGATTCTATTGATAGTTTAACTAAAGAGAAAGAAAATTAAAAGAAAGTGGGGTTTTTTAATATAAATTATATAAAATTATTTACATCATTTTAAAAATACAAAAGATTTCCTTTTAATTTATTTTCCAAATTTTAAAAATTCAATAGAATTCTATTTTAAAATTTAAAATTCTAATTTAATTTAGCGTATTCACAGTTTCATGGTATTGGTACGACATTGTACGAATAAGACAATTAAACTGTGAGCATCACATTTCTGATTGTTAAAATATTTCGTCAAAAAAATGCAGCTAATTCTTATAAAATTAGGATTTTTTTTTAAATAATTATAAATATTTCTCGATTTGCACGATTTAACAAATGAATTAACATTTTATTGCACCATTTGTCTTCAATTTCACAATTTTTCTTCATTTCACAAAATATGACACCAAAAAACATGCCTCAGGGCTACTCTCAAATACATCACTTGCGGTATTTCACTTTTATAAGGGATGCCATAACAACAATTGACGTTTCTGTGTTATTGTATCGTATATATACTACATGGTACGAATACCATACTAAAATACGATGAACTGTGAATACGCTAAATGTTAAGGTTTTTGGAAAAATCGATTATAACGACTTTCGATCGAAGTCCAATCGGATTTTATATAAAATATATAAACAAACGGTTTTGAATTCGATGTCTCAGTACAAAAACTTGTTTTTTCAATGAATTTAAACCGTTTGTTTTGACTTCAACGATTTTTTTACAACAGATTTTTTGTATTGTGACATCGAATTCAATCGAAAATCGGCACATAGCCGAAAATTTCAATATATGACAACTAAAATTGAATTGAGTTCGTTTCACAGTATTTAAAATGTTTTAATTCAATTCACTACTTTATGTTTGTATTGAAAAATCGAATACAAGCGATAAAATTTCGATTCAAAATTTAATTCACGGATTTATTCTGCCGTAGAATAGTCCTGGTCGAGGTTCTTCAGTACAAAGCCGTAGTGTACGAGGGCAAAACCATTGACGGGCCAACGTTTGGTCAAATTTCGATTCAAATTTAATTGCCGGATTCATTTTTATATAATTTCTATAAACTCAGAATTTTTACTTTTTAGTAAGTATACTCACTTCTCGAAGCATTTCCTCGGTGGCTCTTCTCAACTCCTGCTCAAACAAAACCTCCATTTCATCATCATTTGCTTGTGGGCCACCAGTTGGTTTTTGTTTTGGTTTAATTTCTAGGGGAAATACACTTGAATTAATCGAAACAAAAAAGTCTTTTGTAAAACATATGTATATAATAAATAATAAAATATTTAATAAATAAAATTAATAATTCAAAAATACTACTTAAAACGATTTTTCCTTTGGACATCCCCGTGAGTGGAAATTTCGCATTTGTCCCTGATCAGAAAACGATAAGGCATCCCTACCAAAGGCCACCTAAAATGATCCTAAACAGGGAGGACCAAGGTTTTCCTAATTTGAAATGCTCATAAGGCAACTTGATCCATCCTTTACAAAGAATCCCGATCTAAAGCCTACTTAAAACGTGATTTGATACTTATACAAAATCCTGATTGGATAACGTATTTTTATAATGTGATCTAGATTTTATTAAAAACAGTTTATAATAAAATGGGTTAGCAAAATTATTCTAATAGAAGAAAATATTATAAAAAACTCATTTTAAAATCAAATGCAAAAGAAATTCAAATTCTCGACTTTTTTAAAATTTTGAAATATCTCATTTAGACGTTGACTTTTTGTCATTGCAAAATTTATTATGACGACTTTGTTCCCAAAACTAATTTGTGTTTAAAGGGGCACGAATTTGGTTAAAGCAATTTCGAAGAATTTAAATATACATTGAATGATATAAGGGTACACAGAAAAAAATAATCGACGTAAATAAAGGAACTGATATTAATTGCATTCATTAATCAATCCAGCAATAATTCATATAAGTTTCTGCAATTATATTTGCTAAAATTGCGCCGACTAAATTATTTGCTGCATTGACGTACAAATAGTCATAGTAATTGCAGATTTAACGAAGAATAGCAAATGTTTTCATTAAATTAGTGAATTTAATTGCTGGATTGATTAATGAATGCAATTTATATCGGTTGCTATATTTACATCGGTTATTTTTTTTCTAATCAGGCCTAATCAGGCAATCTGATCAGGATAGAAACTTCAAATGTGTTTTGAATCAGGCACTGATGTAAACCCCTGAGGTATATTTTTTTGGAAAACTTGTTTTCCACAGTACACATTTTTTTACTCTAATAAGATTCCAAAAATACAGAGTATACAATCAAAATCTGCACCCGTGAATTATATGGAATTTATGTAAGGATATCCAAAGCAAAAATTGCGTTGGGTAGATTAATTAATGAAATATCATAGTTATTGTAAAAACAAGGACAATTCATCTCTATTTTTTGAAATGAATATTCAACAAATTTCTCCGTGTTTATACCAATAATCTTTATAATCAGCTCCAGTGATGCCAACTAGAGGGGAATTACCCAAATGACGGGGAATTTTAGTCTTAGCGAGTAATCGGAGAATGATCCACTTTTGGTGGGGAATTTCAAATTAGGATCTGTAACATTTTCTACATTTTGAAAATAAATTGTAATTTTAAATTCGATATCTCAGTACAATATACTATTTTTCAAATGGAAAATAATTATATCGAAATCAAAATAGCTGGTTTTAATTTTGCATATAAAATCGAATTCGATCGAATATACCTCGAATTCGATGGAATGCCTCTATATTACAATCTTTAAAAATGTAGAAAATGTGACAGATCATAATTTAGTATTTAAATATAATTTTCGACATTGTTTGCTCCAATTCAAAAGTATTTTTGTCTGCATAAATAGCAAATTTTAATTTATAATTAAAACCTTATTTAAAAAGATCCAGTTTTTCAGTCACATTTTAAAATTAAACTTAGTTTACTAGTAAACTAGATGTAATTTCGTTCATAGTTAACATATCACAATTAAAATGTCCCATTTCTGATTACTATTTGTTTATCCCTGTGTTAAGTTAAAAGAATTTCATACATTTTGATTAGAAACTATAGACTTTTAAACTGTGTAAAAATCGTCTTTTTAAATTGAACAACGTTTAACTATGTTAGCAATATATAAGAAACCACTTGTTAATGACAAATATTTTTTTCAAATTGTAATGTCTGACAGATCATTCAAAAATTAAAGAAATTAAAAAAAGATTTCAGAAATATATATGAAAATATGTAGAAAAACTTGTTCAACTATTTAAGTTCTTGCAATGAAACAGCAAACAGAATATGCGAAAAAATGTATTATAATATATTTATTCTCAGTGTGTTTAAATTACATTCGTGTGGGGAATTGTGTAAGTTGGGGAATTCTGTTAAGAATATCGGGGACAATGAAAATATGAGTTGGCATCACTGATCAGCTCTATTGTGCAAAATATAGTTTTGTATGAAAATAAATTTCAGTACGAAATTTTTATTCGTGTAAAAAAACTATTTGTGGAAACATTTGAGAATTATTAAAAATCAGAAATCCCAAAATTATACTGACTCGAAAATGGCAAAAAAAAATTAGAATTGTCTTGGGAACATTTTCTTTGCATTGTCTCGGAAATGAATTGATGCGAAGAAGAATTGTCATGGGGGGAAATTGTACACAACATAAAAATGTTTATCAGGTGTAATTTGTTACCAGCGGATAACTTTAAGTACCAAAATATAACTGGAAAATATTATAAAAGGAAGAATTTTTAAAAAGGCAATACCTTGCGAATAATTGTAATTTTAACATAAAAATTAATAACTGTTTTGGAAAAATGTATCAGAGAAAAATTGAAGAATTGTTCCATGGCAAAATTCCATGAGAAAGGCATATCTATTAATGGACAATTCTTTTATTTCATTTTGTCAATTGACAAAATGTTCGGGGAATTATTGGTTCATAGTAGAATAATCTCTGGGAAGAATTGTCTCGGGGAAATTTTTCTCGTAGAATAATTGTCCGGTGAAGATACTTTTGGTTATACAATACAATAAATATAAAATAGTAATACATAGTTTTTAAATAAATAAAAGTATAATGAACTATTTTAACAAACATAACCAAAACAAACGATACAAATTTAAAGTTAATATTGTAAAATTTTGATATTCTCCACCTGCTTAATTCAATTAACCCATTTCCATTTCATTACACTTACTATTTAGTATTAAACAAATATATATTTAGTGTAAAAATGCATATTTTTGAAAGTTTTTAAAACTTTGTATCCAATTAATTGATGATTCGCACGCCATATGAGTTGTCGTGTTTTATGGTTTTATTTTGATTGTTGTCAACAAAAAACATTTAGTAATTACGTGTCCACGTTGGATCATCGGGATCTTCATCACTTTCATATTCTTTGGACGGCAGTCGTCCATATTTCGCTTCGAGTCGTTTCAACAAATCGGCATCATCGACATCGGACACATCATCGGAAACATCGTCTAGCAGCTCCTCAATTTCTTCTTCTTCCTCTTCGCCATCCTCCTCCTCATCGTCGTCCTCGTCGTATATCTCATCATCCTCATCGTAATCAATATCCTCATCGTCGGGCTGATAGTCGATGGCGTGCGTGATCTCACGTGTAGTAGGTTCCAACACGGCGGGTTCAGTCACTTTTGTGGCTGGTTTTAAAGCCGAAGTCAATTTGGTTGATGATGATGATGAAGATGTTGTCGGTTCTAATGCTGATTCGGTCTCGTTGCTAAAGGTTACTTTAGGTGTAGGGTTTTTGTAGTATGATGTAGATGATGATGATGTGGTTGGTGCTGTTAAACTGGTCTCTATTTTAGCCTCCACCAATGGTGGCGGCGGTGGTGCCATAAATACTGCAGGTGGCTTCTTTGCTGCCGTTGTAGGCAACTTTTTCGGTTCATCCTGTATGGTTTGCACCTTTGAATTGGGCTGTTCATTGAACTCATAATTTTGTGCACGATATTGGGCTTTTAATTCTTCAAAAGTCTCTGGTACATATCTGTCGGCGGGCTTTATTTCGTTGCCATGCTCGTCCACCTCAATTTCGATTTCCTCTTCTTCGTCGATATATTCGACTTCTTCCTCTTCTGCCTCCTCGATTTCGAGTTCTTCACCAGACTCAAGTTCTGTAGGTTGTATTATTTTGGAAAAATTGCGTTGTAGAAATATTTTAGACCGAACAAGGAAAATATTCATTATATTGATGAAATCTTTAAATAGCGATGAATATTTTAGAAAATTTAACATTTAGATATTTAGAATGATTCATTCATATTATATAAAATCATATATTAAAATATTCATAATCGCTTCATATTTTTTTTTCTTAATATAAAAAATTTGATATATAGTTGCGCTTTAAACAAAGAAGTTCATCAATTATATGAAATTTTGTCTTACTATTTTTAAAGAACATATTTTTCGTAAAAGAGTTTATGCGTGGGTATAAATTTTAAGACAGAAAAAAAACTTCTTCCTTGATGTCATTCTCCAAACCATGATTTATTGTATTTACGAACAGTTCATAATATTGATCACTACAAAACATCAATGTTATTAATTCATCATCAATTTGATGAATGACTTAAAAAGTGTACTTCAATTTGAGAAAATGTATGCGAATTCTACGTTTCATCAAATTAATGAACAAATACAGCAGACAAAAAATGTGTGTACATCATATTAATGAATTTTGTTCATAACATTTGAATGTACGATCAATATTGATCACCACAAAACATCAATGTTATGAGTTCAACATCAATTTGCTGAATGACTAAAAAAAAGTGTCCTTGAAGTTGAGAAAATGTATTCGAAGACTACATTTCATCATATTAATGAACAAATACATCAAACACAAAATTTGTGTACATCATATTAAAGAATTTTATTCATAAAATTTGAATGTGCGATCAATTTTAAAATTTATAACCGATAAAGCTAAGAGATCGAACATCAAATAAAAGATTTAACAGTTGAGAGAACCGAATTAATGAACAATAACATCAAACACAAAATTTGTGTACATCATATTAAAGAATTTTGTTCATAACATTTGAATGTACGATCAATTTTAAAATTTATAACCGATAAAGCTACGAGATCGAACGTCAAATAATAGATTTAACAGTTGAGAGAACCGAATTAATGAACAATTACATCAGACACAAAATTTGTGTACATCATATTAAAGAATTTTTATCATAACATTTGTATGTACGATCAATTTTAAAATTTATAACCGATAAAGCTACGAAATCGAACGTCAAATAATAGTTTTAACAGTTGAGAGAACCGAATATGTAGCTAGGACAATGAATTGGTTGATGTATCCAATTTTTTTTATTCTTCTTGTGAGAATAAAAATGAACTGTGCGGTTTTATAATGGCAACAACTTCAAGTCTATACCCACGCAAAAGATCTTTTTTCGAAAAATATGTTCGTAATTTTTGTTAATTAACCATATTCGGAGAGTGGTGGCGCCACCTCCTCATCTTCGGGTAGAGGTTCCTCGGCGGAGGCTATTGTAAGTCGACGTTTCATCAAAACTTCAGCGGATGGTTCTTCGACTGTGCGCGATGTAATCAAAATAATGATGATGCAAAATGTGAAAAATATTAAAATTACAAAACATGTTCTTTTTTACAGTACAAATAAAACATTTTATGGTAGCATACATACAATGGCGCAAAATAAAAACAGCGACTAAAATTTGAAATAAATCAAAAACTAAAAAATAAATAAACAAAAAATATAAAAAATATAAAAAAAATATATATATTTTTAAAAATACATAAAAATTACATTACAATATACAATATTTTTTAAACAATTAAAACCTACAAGTAGAAAGTGCAAAATTTTGTTAAATTAAAATAAAAAAAAAATAATTGAAAATTTATTAAATATTACAAAAAAAACAGAGACATGCGAGTTTGTGTCACAACAACAAGTAAAGTTAAAAAAAATAGTATTAAAATTTAAATATTAAAAAAAAAAATTAAATAGTTATTAGAAGAAAGCACTAGAAAGCTCTTTACATTGGGTTAAATTGAGTAATTTTTATTTTTTTTAATTTTTTTTTTTGAAACTTTTGTTGCTGGAAAACTCACTTGTATTGGGATTTTTCCGTATCAAAACAAAGCGTGCAACTAAGGCAAGTGCCACGCCCACGCCAATTTTAACCGCAACTGTAAAATCGTAGTTTAGTTTTAATTTCAAGTGTTTTTTTTTTTTAATATAAAAATTAGTATTAGTCACAAAAATAGGGTGAACAAAAAAATTTTTAATTTTAATAAACAATTTTTTGCACTTTCTCTTTTACAATACTTCGAAATTGTAACAGAGTTTTTTTTTTAAGTATTTTAAAATAAACTTATATTCGAGTTATATTCTAAACTGCCGCGTAGCTGGTGGAGAATGACGAAAATTTGGCAATATTCAGAAACTCAAATTTGAGTAATTTGATTATTTTTTTTATATAGTTCATATATAGGATATATTCGGTATTATTATTTTTTTAAATTCCATGGACTCATTCGATATTTTTTTTTTTAAATCTCGTTTTGTTGATTTTTTTAAAATGTTTTTTTTTTTTAAATGTATTTGTTGAGTTTTACTTTATGAGTGTTACCCTCATATATGAGCACTTAAAAGAGCTCCAAAAGGCTTCCGACCTTTGAGTAGATGTCCCCATTATATGAGCTCAAAAAACCCTCATATTTATGAGACTTTTAATACTCCTAAAACATTCATATTTGAGCACCAAAAAGAGCCAAAAAAAAAGGGAATAGGGTACGATTTTATGAGCTTAAAAACACTCATATTTATGAACCATTTATTACTCCTAAAACACTAATTTATGAGCAGTTAAAAGAGCTCAAAAATACTCCTGACCCCTGGGTAGAGGGCCTCATTTATTGAGCCCAAAAACCCTTATATTTAGGAGACTTTTATTTCTTCTAAAACACTCATATATGAGCACCAAAATGCATCCATTTCAAGAAAATGCATCCATTTCAAGTAATATGTAGGGTTGTTTATTAAACTTACACTAATAAAATGATTTTTCATTTGGTTTCAAATTCAAAACAAATATAAGTATATCAATTTATAAATAAGATACTGTTATGACTCCCATTTCTGAGTGCTCCTAAATTACTCTTAAATTTGATGCATTTATGAGTTTCATTTGAGAAGACTCCTAAAGTGTTCGTGAATAAGACTCTTTTATGAATCAAATTTTGGAGCACTCCATCAACAATTTAAAATATAAAAGTTTTATGAGTCAATTTTCTGAGCGCTCAGAAACAATTTTATTTTTTATGCTTTTAGGAGTCTAAGGTATGAGGGCTCCTAAATAACTCCTAAATATGAATCTTTTATGAGTAATATTTTTGAGAGCTCCGAAAAGCGTCTTAAATGAGATATTTTTATGAGCCTTTTTTTTTTGAGGGCTCATAAAACACTGAAAAATTTGTCTCTTTTATGACTCCAATTTCAGAACGCTCCTAAATTGCTTAATATTTCGGAGAATTTGTTTACATTTCGACTGATTATTTTTTAGTTTCTGCTTTCCCCTTTTTCAAATACTTTCATTTTTCATTTCGTTAATTTTTTCGTTATTTTCTATTATTCTAAATTTGAGCCCGTAAAACAAATAACTTAATTTTTTTATAACATTTTCATTTTCATAACGCTTTTTTTAATAATTATCCGCATATTCCAACTTTCGATCGAAATCTTAAATTCGAAGAAATTTGTTTTGTGCTATTCCAGAATTCAACTTTGCAATATATGTAAAATGAACGTATTTCAATAGAATTCAAGTAATTATATTTAATAAAAAATTTGAATATGTCGAATAACCCATTTTTCATTTTTATTATTGAATAACATCATTAATTAGTAGACATCAATAGTATCCACACAATATTTACTTACGTGATGAAGCCCACGATGGCGCCGCTTCAGCTGCATCATCATCATTAGCATCATCATTGTCATCATCGTCCGCATTTGTAGCTTTGCCGGACTCTGCCGCCTGACGACGCGCCTTCTCCTGCAGCAGCAGCAACTCCTCGGCATCATTGTCGACAACAACATTTTCTAAAGACTCAAAGGTGCCATCATCATCTTCCTAAAAATTGAGAAACCCAATTAATAAATATAAAAAGACCTTAATTTTTTTTTATTTAAATCAAACCTCATCGAATGGATCGTCATCATCGTCGTCGTCGTCATTATCAGCTTTCGATTGTTGACTATTTGAAGTTTGTTGCCTGGATTCCACGGTTTCATTCACTTCATCATTATCATCATCATCATCGTTGTTGTCATCATTGTCTTGCGAGTTATCATCATCGTTGTCATTGTTCAATTCATCACTAGCTTCAGCGGTTTGCTCTTTAGTGTTGTCTTCGTCTTCATCATTATCATTATCTACATCATTATCTTCATCATCGTCGTCATCATCATCATTGTTGTCTTCTGCTGTATTGTCCGCATCATCATCGTCTTCTTCTTCTGCGGTTTGTGTCACATCTTCATCATCATCCTCATAATCTTCGACGCTTTGTGTGACATTTTCTACCTCATCATCATCATCGTCGTCCTCTTTAGTTGCATTGTCATCATTGTCGTCATTATCATCTTTATCATCATCGTCGTCATCATCATCGTTTTCTTTGGACACTTCTGCAGTCGCTTCTTCTGTGACATTTTCATCATCATCATCATCCTCTTCATCATCGTCGTCATGATCCTCATCTTCTTCATCATCGTCATGCTCATCATGATCATTGTCTTCGTCCACCTCCGAGTGATCTTCCTCCTCTTCAAACGGTTCATCATGCTCATCGTGTTCCTCTAAAGAAGCCTGTACCGCATCATGTTCATCGTGTTCCTCGCGACGTTCCTCAACCCAACCATCAAAGTAATTGGAGAAGCGTGACTCAGAGAGCGGCGTATCCACTGCAAGATTTTTTTTTAATTTGTTACTGGTTTCGATCCAATATTAGGATTTAAATAACTTACAATCTGCTAGACCACGATTTTCTAAAATGATCAGGCCCACCAAACTTAAAAGCACCGCCATCAATGCGAAAAAGATGACCTTGGCGCACCAATGACCACCGGTACCATGTTCTTGTTGCACATGTAGATGCACATCTTCGTTGCCCATTTTGGTGATGTGAACGCCATGAGAAGATTCGTCTTCATCTGCGATAATGGAATAAAATATGTGTTTAACGATTTAAATTTGCATAGAAAGGCTTGAGAAATAGATAAGTAGGAGTATTGCAGGATTTATATAGGAGTTATACAGGAATTATTAGATTTATGTGTGATTTATGAACGAGTTTTTTAGGAATTGTGTAGGAGTTATGTAGGAGTTATGTGGGAGTCATTTAGAAAATGAATAGGAGTTAGGTAGATATGTAGATAGAGTAAAAGATATGTTAAAAACTCTGTAAATCTGCTGTAGGAAATACATAAACATGAGTTTCTTTAAGAGATTTTTGGAAATTTGTAGTATGTTTGTAGGAATTATGTAGGATTTATAAAGAAGAAATAATAGAAATAATGTTACATCTATGTTGGGCGTATATAAGAGTTACGTAGAAGCTAATCGGAGTCAGGTTCGGGTTTTGTAGGTGTTATGAAGGATTTATGTAGACAATACTGTATGATTTTCGAATGCATTTTACAGGAATTATGTGGAAACTTATTAAGTGTTAAATGTTAAAGTTTAACTTAAAGCTGGTTATACTCTCATGGTATTTTTAATACCTTGTAAGCTTTGTTTACGTGAGAAGATTACTTCGCCCTCAGATTTGCGATCATCTAAAAGTTATTGCAAAATTTTAGTAGATTTTAAAAGGCAAATATCTACAGTCTGTGGTTAAATATGATAACAACAAATATAATCTGTAAAAATTATAAACAAATAAAAAAAATATACCCTAACAAATATTTTTTTTTTTTGCGGGACGATGATCAGTATTGAATTTTCTTCTTGTCATCACTCGGCCAGTTACATGACCAATATGATCTGGTCATGATCATGTTTACCTCAATGCGATAAATTTCCACTAGGGTAGATAGAAAATAATATTTCGAGTAATTTATATAATTTGTACATAGATGTCCGTTTTTAGTCAACCTCAGATTTTATACCTACTACACAGAAAAAAAAAATAATCGACGTAAATATAGCCACTGATATTAATTATATTCATTAATCAATCCAACAATAAAATGCACCAATTTAATGAAACAATTTGCCAATCAATTTACTGCATTAACGTAGAAATATTCATATTCATCCTGATTTAACGAAGAATAGCAAATGTTTTCATTAAATTAGTGAATTCCATTGCTGGATTGATAAATGAATACAATTAATATCGGTTGCTGTATTTACGTCGATAATTTTTTTTCTGTGTACGATTTGATATTATTTTGATTCATGTAAAATTATTGATCTAGACTCAATTTCCAAAATTATTACTTGGTTGGTGTTCACAATTTAAAACAATTACAAAATTGTGATACTTATGAAAGTGTGTTACAAATATAAAATATTATCATAGGATAGTTTAATACATTAAGAATTAAAAACAAAAAAACTTATCTACTTTTGGTAAAAGTTGTATTTGCCAACTACCAACATAGAGAAACCCACATGATTATAATTATGCCCAGACGTCAAGAAAAAAAAAAGATTCAAAAGAGCAGCAAACAAATCAAAGAAGCGAATGCATTATTTTTGTGTAGAGATTATTTTTATTTTTTTCTTTATATCTGGTTGGTTTCTTTATTGTGTTTTGACAGCATTTTCTTTGCTTTATTTGCGTAATTTCAACGTAGCACAAGATCAACAACATATATAGGAAGAAACATTCAGAACAAGAACAATGTAGACCCAAATAAAAACAAGGAAGAAAAAAAAAAACAAAAATGCTATAAAGTGATCAACGCGGCAAACATTTCGAAAAATTTTAAATACGGATGAGGCAGTACAGGTCATTCACAGTAATACGTGGGTGACGTTACTTTGATATAGATTTTTTTTTTAAATTTAAATTTTGTATAAAAAAAAATTATGTAGTATTGTTTATATTAATACAAAAAAATATTAAAAATAAAATTTCGAATTTTTGTAAAACTTTCAATATACTTCTTGATGACCATCATTTGTAAAAAACCTTGAACTTGAATAGCCTCAGTTAACGAAAAACCTCCTCCCAGTTAAAATTAATGTGATGCAGGTGCGGACTGACAATACGAGACAATCGTACTTGCCTTAATTGGTCGGTAAATAAATATCCCAAGTAGAACATTGTACGAAATGCTACATAAAAGGATGTCTTTCTAATGCGAACGCTATCCAAAAGGTGAATTTCTAACAAGTCCTATTTGCATCGTTTTTAGTCAGCTAAACGATGCTAGTATTCCGTATATATTATATATTCAGTATATATTATGTCTCATAGAATAAATAATAATACATTTAATAATACCAGAATTCATGAAATACCCCATCCTGATATATTTAAAGAGATATTGTTTTGACTGGAAAAAGGTACCAGTTTTAAGTATTAAGAAACTGATCAGAAATGGGATCGGTGTATTGTCACCACAACTCGGTTTGCGAAAAAACATTATTTTTATATGTTTTAGCATAAAGTATTCTATAAATATAAGGTATATGTACAAAGATGGATAGCACATAGTTTACATATTGTGATTTCAACAGACAGTTTAACAGAAGGTCATACAAATGGGCTTAATCAACTCCGGAGGATTCTCTGACATATACCTTTCTATTTCGGTCACCCCTCTTTCTGAGTGTTACACATAAAAAAAATATACATCATATTGATGAATGCCGTTCTTCAAACCAAGATTCATTGTATTGAAGAACCGTTCATAATTATGTTTAACGACATCAATGTTATGAATGCTATCTTAAATATGAAGAACGCTTGGTAAATGTCGAAAATATATTCTTCGATATGATGAACTGCATGTGTAGAATACGTTTCCTCATATTAATGAACCAAAATATAAAATACAACATATATGTTCATCATATTGAAGAACGCTGTTCATTAAACCAAATTTCTATCAAAATATTTTTTTTAATCGTTCATTTTTTGTCGTACTTCTCAAGTAGTTCTTGTATGTTATTTTTTATATAATGCTTGCTCGACATGCATAAATTAGTAAAATGTTTTATAATATAATATAATAATAATAGTACTGTAGTGCCACCAGTCCTATAAGAACTTAGGCCGAGCTCTCTCACCATTTTGAGCTGTGCGTGTTATATTTGTACTCAAAGTGATGGGACCTATAGTTTAAATGCCGAATCCGAACGGCGGGTGAGACCTTTACATAGCCAAAGTTTTACTCTCGTAGGTTTGCCATTTACTGCCGAGAGGTAGCGCGGTATAGAAAAATCTTTCTATGAAAAGATGTTGTTAGCCACAGTCCAGGCATGAACCGGGAACATTTCGGCTCGCAGTCCAACGCACTAACCACTGAGCTACCGCGGTTACTATAATATATGTATTTATAATTACAACTTTTTATTAATAAAAATTAATATTTATAAAAAAATATATTTTTTGAATTTTTTTCGAAATTTTTTTTTTTCAAAATATTTTTTTTTTCAAAAAAAAATATTTTTTTTGGGCGATTATTTTTTTGGAACAATTTTTTAATCTATTTCAATCTATTTTTAAAAAAAAATTGCACAACACTTTTTTTTCGAATTATTTTATAATTTTTTTTTTTTTTTTGAAAAAATATTATGAACAAATTCATCAGTATGACAATTCAAATTCATTGTATTGAATATTTTGTTCATATATATAATAAATGCATTCATTAATATGTCATTTAATAAACGGTGGTATCAATATAATGAATCTGGTAGATGGTTGAAAAAATTCATAATATTTATAAATAAATTCATCATATTGAAGAATTTTTTTTTTGTGTGCTTCAAACGATCGACCAAAGTGAATATACCATTTAACTTTTAGTATAGGAAATACAAAAATAAACTCATATAAACACAAAAACCATTTAATAGTATTTAATAGTATTTTGTAATATTTAATGGTATTTACCCAATAAAATATTAATTTATCCTTTTGACTAATTTTAATAGCAAACAAACTATTGCTCGATCCAAGTTCGCTCCTGACGTCATGTCATTTTCCACAATGCATTAAAAACAAAGTTTTTTTTCCTATCCATAATCACTTTTTCACACAAATCTTAATTATGTAGTCAAAGACTTTTATCTTTCAACACGATCATGTTTTTCTTGACATTGTTGTATTCTATAGATTATACATGTGTCTATACTATATAATATATAAATATATATTTGTTGTTGTTTTATCTGATTTTATCTTACGTTGTTTCTCTTAAGTTTTGCTATTAAATGCATAATTTCATTTGTCTATCAATTGGCATCTTTCCATATGATTCGGCATTTCACACATTTTTTCCATTTGTTTAAAAATCATCTACTTCGCATTTTCAATACTTGATCGTATAAATATTAGCAGTTAATTATTTGTAATTTTTTTTTTCTTATTTAAACACATTTCCTTAATTTGTTGTTGTCACTATGGAATTTATGTTGATCTTGTTAATAATTAAAATTATTTATTTTCTGTCGTGAATTAAACAAATAATAAACAAAAATAAAATAATGTTATTTAAATCGTTATGTATAAAAACAAATCGTACGATTTTAATTTGACCTTTGAGAGAAAAATCCTTTTTTGGCATGAGGTTAATCGAACCAACGTTTCATTGATGCAACCAAAATACATTTGTTGTAACCTCATGTCATTGAAATTAACGTACCCTATTTTACTACAACCGAAATATTGGTCCGCGCAACTGCATATTCGGTTTTCGTAACCTCATCCTAACCTATCTTTTTATAATGTTTTTATTTTACAGGGAACAGGAATTAGTAGATATACTTTTTGAAATTGTGTGTGTGACATATTTACGCATCTACACAGAAAAAAGTAGTCTACGTAAATATAGCAACCAATATTAATTGCATTCATTAATCAATCTAGCAATGAAATTCACTAATTTAATAAAAACATTTGTTATTCTTCGTTATAAAAGCAATTTCGTATGTTAATATGAATATTTCTACGTCCATGCAGCAAATTATTATTCCGTGCACTTTTGAGATTTACTATTTTTGATTTTGTTCAAAATGTTCTACCTTTTAATAAATTAAAAAATGTTGAAATTCTAGATTCTGCATTCAGTTAAATTACTGTTGCACGTGAACCATAGGTTCAATATTGAACAATTTGATCTCATTTGAAAGGAAATGAATTGCTCTTGCTAAGGGTTTTTAAAATATCCTAAAAAGAATTGAAGGTCCAACAGTTTTAAATCCGATTTTCGTGGTCAGCACATAATTTTTGTTTAATTTTTTTTACACCATCACAAAACTACATCAATAATGCACCAACGCTATAAAATTTGGAGTGGGACCTCATCGCTTACTTTTTTGAACGTCGTCAATATATTAAAAATCGATTTTATAAAATTCGGACCATAATTTCTTATTATATTTGTATTAGAGGTTGTAAAAACGAGTAAACCATTTGAAATGCAGTGTATTCTGTTTCAAATGAGACTAAATTGTTCAATATTGAACCTATGGTTCACGTGCTACAGTAGTTTAACTAAATGCAAAATGTTGAATATCGACGAAATCTTTCAATATATAAAGGGGTAGGACTGTCAGAAAAAGTACTATTTAAATAAAATAAAACGTGTCAAATATTTTTTAACACAGAACAAGTCTGTATATTTTCAAAAAGATCAGAGCTATAAAGTCATTTTTTGTAGAAAAGCGCCCGGTTTGTCATGGAATGGACGATTTTGAAAACTTTACATATATATAAAAAAACTTTCTTAATATACAATAATTGAAGGTTTCGACAACGTCGTGCTCATCGATTTAAAGGTTGCAACAATATTATGCTTGGTGACTTAGAGGTTGAAACTATCACCTGCTTGTTGACTAAGAGGTTGGCATAACCTCATGCTCACACTATGAGGTTGCCCCAACTGAATTCGGAGGTTGTTGCAAATAAATAATCAATTGTTGCCGCAAAAAAGTGTGTTTTAAAATCAAATATTATTTATAAGCTGAAGCAGGAATGAGTGCATCATATGCCACTAAAATAACACGACCGAATGTTTATTCGTACTATGTACGAATGATCGTGGATCATTGTCACGAATATTTTCGTCAAATACACTTTTCAGTCAAAATTAACATTTTTCATTTGTTTTTCTGTTTTGTTCCACTGTAACGCACAGTCAAACATACGCAGAAAGTAGATAAGATTATGAAAATCTCAGCGCCACAGATGACGACAAAGACGATGATGATGATGATCGCGTCGCATTAGGATGAGAGCGGGACCCGACCCGATGATCATGCCAGCATGTGAAGGAACTAAAAACGCTTTGTTGCTGTTTTTCATTTAATTTCTGGTTGAATTTATCTATATTTCGTGTATTTTTTGAAAAAAATCTTTAAATAAATTTGAGCAAAAATTTAAAAATACACAAAGTGGGGGGAAAAGAAAAGCACAACAACAGCAACCGCACAGAAATGTGGAAGGTACCAACCAACGTCGACGATGACAAAAGCATAATAAAAAAAATATAGTAAAAATATTTTTAATGAAGAGCGCACAAAACCAAAAAAAAATATATATAAAAAAAAGTGTTGGAAAAAGCAAAATTTTCCGGCACTTTTTTTTGTTTGCTTTTATATAAGAGGCGTTTATAGCAACAGCGCAGCTATAATTTAGAAATAATTCAAAATTAGCGTTCATTTTGAAGAATTTTCGATTTTTAGTAACTTTTCATAAATACTCACCACGCTTCCTCTTCTTGTCTTTTCGCTTGCGCGGTTGCACGTCGCCGGACATGGTTCAAAAACGGTTTTAAAAGTGGTTCTTGGTGTTTTTAATAAATTATATTTTCAAATGCCACCTTTTTTTTCAATAAATTTTCATTTTATTTAAATTTTTTACACCTCAAATACACTCACGCACGCACGCTTTACTTGATAATTTTCACGAGCGCACGCACTCCGCACAGAGTCGTCCAGACGTCTGCCTTGTTCGGTTCAAATAAATTAATTTTATATTTAAAAATACATTTTTGCTTTCGATGCGAAATTGAAAAGTTCTGCTTTGGTGCTTCTTCTTTTATGTCACTCTCTCGCTCTCTCTCAACTCTTTTTTTGTCTGCTGTCATCTGCTTTGTCTCTTTTTCTGGTTGCGCTCTCCCTATGTTTAGCGACAAAAAGAGTTGCATATGTGAGTACTTTCATACTATTTATCAGTACGTTTTCATTTTGAATAGTACATTTTTTGTTCTTTGAAGAACTTTGTTATTTTTGCTATATGCATCACTGTTTTTAGTATTTTAATTTTTAAATTATTATTTATTTTTTGTATTTTATTTTTTAAACTCAAAATTTAAAAAAAACTTGAAAAATTCTATAATTCTCTACAAATTCAATTTTTTATGATTATGATGTAAAAATTTGTTATTATGTAAAGCATTTAAAATAAATACTAGAAAATAATAGAATAAATAAAAAATTAATTTTATATACTAAAAATTCTCTAAAATCCAAAATGTTCACCAACAGTTTATAATTTAAAGTGCAAATGACGATTACTTTCATTTGATATACAAAAGACGCTCATTGAAATTCAGGAATTTCATTTAAAATTCAAAACACGTCAATTGTAATTCATAAATTCCATTAGAAATTAAAATGACATCAATTTAAATTCAGAAACTTAATTTGATATACAAAAGACGTCCATTGCAATTCAGAAATTTCATTTGAAATTTAAAACACGTCAATTGTAATTCAAAATTCTATTTGAAATTCAAAAGACATCAGTTTAAATTCAGAAATTACATTTGATATTCAAAAGACATCAATTGTAATTCAGAAATTATATTTGCAATTCAAAAGACATCAAATGTAATTTAGAAATTCCATTTATAATTAAAAAAACAACAATTGTAATTCAGATATTTTATTTGAAATTTAAAAGACATCAATTTCAATTCAGAAATTCCATTTGAAATTTAAAAGGCGTCAATTGAAATTCAAAAATTCCATTTGATATACACAACATATCAATTGCAATTCAGAAATTCCATTTGGAATTAAAAGGACATCAAATGTAATTTAGAAATTCTATTTGAAATTCAAAATGCATCAAATTAATTCAGATATTGTATTCGAAATTCAATAGACATCAAATGAAATTCAGAAATTCTATTTGAAATTCAAAAAACATCAATTCTAATTTAGATATTTCATTCTATTTAAAATTCGAAATGCATACAATTCAGAAATTGTATTCGAAATTCAAGAGACATCAAATGTAATTCAGATCTTCCTATGAAATTCAAAAGACGTCAATTGTAATTCAGAAATTTCATTTTCAATTCAAAAGATATCAAATGAAATTAATAAATTCTATTTGAAAGTCAAAAGACATCAAATGTAAATCGGAAATTCTATTTGAAAGTCAAAAAACATCAATTGTAATTCAGAAATTCCATTTTCAATTCAAAAGACATCAAATGTAAATCGGAAATTCTATTTGAAAGTCAAAAGACATCAATTGTAATTCATAAATACCTTTTGAAATTCAAAAGACGTCAATTGCAATTCAGAAATTCTATTTGGAACTCACAGGACATGAATTACAATTGACACAGACGTCAATTGTAATTCATAAATTTCATTTTCAATTCAAAAGATATCAAATGTAATTATAAATTCTATTTGAAAGTCAAAAGACATCAAATGTAAATCGGAAATTCTATTTGAAAGTCAAAAACATCAATTGTATTTCAGAAATATCATTTGACAGAAATATCAAAAGACATCAATTAAAATTCAGATATTTCATTTGAAATTAAAAAGACGTCAATAGCAATTAAGAAATTCCATTTGTAATTCAAAATATTAATAACTTTCCATTTAGTATCGAGAAAATACAAATTGACATTCAGAAAATATCAATAGACAAACATTCAGAACTTTCCATTTGGAATACAGAATATTTGTATTTGTATATTAATTGATATTTGCATCCTGAAGCGGTCTGTCCCAAACAAATACTTTATATATCTTCTCTTCAGTTCCTTGGATCCCAAGCAGGACATAGGGCATCAATTATATATACTAAGATAGAAACTTTGGGTGCCGGTGTAGTTTTTGGGTTCATTCAAAATTGTGACACGTATAGGCTCAAGGGTAACTTGAACCCGGACACGTTACCCTCGAGCCTATACGTGCCGCACTACTATGTATCGCTTAATATATATGTTGATTATTAAAACACAATTTTGTATATAGTTTTTTTTTTATATAGATTTGCATTATTTTTTATTTGTTTTTATTTTTATTTGGTTATTTTAAAAACTTAAAGATACGTTGCTAGTTTGCAATTCAAAATGTAAATTACTGCTGTGGCGCGACACGATGTTGCAGATAATAAACACAAATTAAATAATTTCTTAAACATTTTAATATTTTTTCTGTGTAGTTTTCTGTCGACAGCATTTTTGCATTTGAGTTGGCTATAGTAAAACATTTATGAATTATGTTTTGTAAACTAATGCGGTCGCTTTAGGCAAACATGCAAAACTTAAACTTAAATAAAAACTAACATAAATATTTATATTTTTTTATATTTATATATATATAATTATAAAGGAGCTGCTGCTGAATGCAGTTGTATTTTTTGTTTGTTTTTCATTTCATTTTGAATATATATTAATAATTAATAAGGTTGCAATTTACAAACTATTTATGAATTTTTGTTTTTCAAATTTACGACTAAAATTTCAGCTGTTTGAAAAAGTTTTTAGTGTTTTTTTAATAAACAGCAGTTGATGAGGGTATAAAAAGGGTTTGAACAACGGCTCTAAATATAAATAGATGAAGAGGTTTAGTTTAGAAATAGAGCGAGAGGTTATAAAGAATATTTTGTAGAAAAAGTTGTTTAGAAAGGTGGTGAGGTGTAGAAGTTGCTGATAAAATATGGTTGATGATGATGGTGACATAAAGCATATCGTAGAAAATGATTTATAAAGTTGGTTGAATATGATTTACAACATATAAAAGATAAAATTATAGCGATATAGAAAATTTAAAAGATGTTGTAAAATAAGATGTCGTTAATGATGACAAAGAAGGCGTTGAAAAATTATGCTCTAAAAGAAGTTACCTCTTTGGTAGGAGTATGAAAAGGCGTCGGGGGGATTTCTGTGTGAATTTTCAATTTTGTGGCTGTTTCATTTTCGAAAATTTTAACGGCTTTTAATTGCAAATGCACGGTGCTACTTTCTGGCGGCAACAGTTTCAGTGGTTTTGTTTTTAAAACGACAAACATTGCGGCCAGAAAGTTGAACAAACACAATATAAAAAAAAATATTTATAATTTTAACTTAAAACGAGCAAAACTTAAGGCTAAAAAAATAAACTATTAAATTACACCTCATCATCATCGTCGTCGTCTTCATTATCATCTTCTTCATCATCATCGTTGTCATCCTCATCTTCATTCTCATTAGCTTCATCTTCATCATCATTAGCATCGTCAAAGTCCTCGTCGTCATCATCATCATCTATATCCACATCATCGTGCAGTAAAGCAGTCGCAGCCGCATCTGCTTCCACCTCAGCGGCCATATTTTCATCATCCTCAGCTATCGCCGTCGCGACCGCATCCTCTATATCGCTCTCCGTGTAGATGGGCATTTGTGCCGCTATGTTGCGCCAACCACCAGCCGCTGCCGCCGCCTCATTTGACAGTTGTTCGTACTGCACGCGTTCCGCAATGCCGGCCAGCACGGTGGCCGCCTGCGCCGCTTCCTCCTCATGGTTTACGTAGCTCATCATGTTGTTGTGCTCAAGTGTTGCTGTTGAACAATGAGGAGTAGCAACATCAATATGTTGTTGCTGTTGCTGTCGCTGTGTAGCCGTCGTCGCCGTCTGCTGTCGACGTCTTGCGAATGTTTTATGTGTTTTTCGTGCCATGCGTGATGTTGCCGCTGCATCGCTGTCTACATCGCTGCTGGCGCTGCGACTATTGCTACGACTATTGCTGCGGCTATTGCTACGACTATGGCTACGACTATTGCTGCGGCTATTGCTGCGACTACAGCTGCGACTATAGCTGCGACTAATGCTGCGACTGTGGCTGCGACTGTTGCTGCGTATATTGCTGCGACTGCTTGACGTTGATGAGGACGAAGACGACGATGAGGCCGATGGCGAGGAAGATGACGCTGTGCTGCTGTTGGTTGTATAACCTGAAGCCGGTGTGGTACGCGACATTGTTTTTGTTTTCTTTGTTGTTTGTGTGGCGTTGTTTTCTTGCGCGTGCTGCTGCTGTTTTTGTTGTTTCAGTCGCTGCAACACATGTTGATGCTGCATTTCTAGATGCTCTTTTTTATGTTGCAAAAGTTCTATTTCCAATTGATGCAATTTTTGTTTCTGCTCCTGTTGCTTTTGTTGCTGCTGCTGTTCTTGTTGCAGTTGTTGCTGCTGCTGGTGGTGTATTTGTTCTACATGTTGCTGACGATCGTGTGTCGCCGCCGCTACCGCTGCACTTGTTGTTGTTGTACTTGCTGTTGTTGCTCTGTACGACGACGATGACGATGTTGACGCTTCCGCATTTGTTGTGCTTGTTGATGTGGGCTCTTCGTATCCTATTGTTGTTGTTGTTGTGATGGCAGCCGCATTGGCTTTATTCAATTTTGTTGTTGTATAGTTGTTGGCAGTGAAGTATAAACCGTCTTCGGCGTCATCATCTTCATCTTCACCAATATCATCTTCATCATCATCGTTATTACATCCTGTCCGTTGTTCTTCTTTTATTAACAAGAGCGCCGCTGCAGCCTCCTTGGCGGCAGCAGCTCTTTTCACATCCACTTGTCGTCGCTCAATAGACTGCGTACTTTCAGCAGTAACTTTTGGCTGAAATTAATGATATAAATTATTTTTATTTGTTTTTTTAATATGTTTAATTTGTTACAAATAAACAGAATAAAATTGTATAATCAGACTAAAACCATTTGTGTAAGTTCAACAGGCAAACATAGATATTTGATAGAATTATTACATAAACTTTGATGTTTTGAGAAGCCTCCGATAATAGAGTAACTGTGGAGTCTAACAATTTAAAAAATATGAATGTTTTACGAGAATTTAAAATTGACATAAATATGTATGAGGATTTCTTGGATTATTAAAGCTGTCAATTTTAGGGCTGTCAAATTAAATGCACACATTAAAAATTCACATTTTTATTCACCACCAAAATGTAAGTGCAAATAATACTTACTTCGTGTACATTTTTTTGACGTTTGTGTTCATTTTTCACATTTTCGGAATCGCTATATTGCTATGTTCACAAAATATCGTGTACACCGCTTATTTCACAATTGCGGAATCCCTTCCCAAGTTTCTAAATCGTTTACTAGTTAAAATGGATGCAAAGAAAACCAGTTAATAATGGTTTCGTAGAGGAAAGTGTCAAAATGTTAAAAAACAGAACAAATTTTGATATACAAAATAGTTTTTAAAACGTTTTTATTTGGTTGCATTTTTGTCTGTGTTCGTACAAATTTTGTAATTGATTTTAAAATACCTACCATGATGAACCGGATGGCAATAAACGATAATATTGCATTGTCATCCATTTTGAGGCAATATTATCGTTTATTGCCATCCGGTTCATCACGGTACTATCGTCATGGTTACATATTAAAGACACTTTGAAACATGAATATTTTTAATTTTAATAATATTAAGCCTTCCGAATTCTGTCAGACGAAAATCTAACTGACACAAAAAATAAGAAAAATAAAATATAATAAATAAAAAATATTTTTTAAAATAAAACGTTTTATTTAAACTGATGGACATAAGCTCATACAGCACACATCATGATTTGACACTCGTTAGCAACGCAGATAGTATTTTTTTTAACTTCATTGCAAGTACTTCATTAGTAAAAAAAACAATAAATATAATATAATCCAACTTAAAAAAACTAGTTAAGAAACTATTCCCATTAAGCAATTTAGGAGCGCTCTGAAATTGGAGTCATAAAGCAGATCAATTTTTGAGTGTTTTATGAGGCCTCAGAAAAAAGACTCATACAAGTTTCTCATTTAAGACAGATTTCGGAACTTTCCAAATATTATAAATAAAAGAGCCATATTTAGGAGTTATTTAGAAACTCTGATAAATAAGACTCCTAAAAGCATCATATTTAATATTGTTTGTGAGCGCTCAGAAAATAGACTCATAAAAGTTATGTATTTTAGATTGTTTTAGGGGCGCTCCAAAATTTGACTCATAAAAGAGTCTTATTCACGAACGCTTTAGGAGTCTTCTCAAATGAAACGCATAAGAGTATTTTAGGAGCACTCAGAAAAGTGGGTCACAAAAGTATCTTATTTATGCTGGAGAATACTGTTTTAATAATAAAATTAAAATTTAAATAAAAATTTAATTTTTAATGTTCAGCAGACGACCTAACTATTTTATGAATTTACTTGAAATGAATGCATTTTCTCTCGGATGTCTGGACTAAGAAAAACGTAAACATGTACGATGTTGGATTCATTTAAGACACTAGATATTTTTAGAGAGGGAAAACCACCGAAAATGATGTGATTGTGATGTCTAAGAAGTCTCCAAAATATTATTGTTTTAAGAATATATCAAATGATCATAAGTACGAGGATTCTCGGGTTCTTAAAAATGTGTCCTTTATCTAAGTTTCGGAAGCCTTTTTGCGCTCTTTTTAGTACTGAAATATGATTGTTTTAGGAGTTATAATAGTGTCATAAATATGATTGTTTTTGGGCTCATAAAATCAGGCCCTCAACCCAGGAGTCTTCTTGGACTTTTTTATGTGCTCATATATGAGTATTTGGGAGTAATAAAATGGTCATAAATAAGAGTGTTTTTGGGCTCATAAAATAGTGTCCTCTACCCAGGAGTTGGAGGTCTTTTTGGGCTCTTTTAGGTGCTCATATGTTTGCTGGGTTCATATGACTTAAATGTGAATAAACAAATAAATAATGATATCATATTTAAATCATATATTTATCATATCATGATTTTTCATTTAAATAAATTTTGGTAGGCGTTTATATAATGGTTAAAAATTATTGAAAATGATGTAAGCTGTTTACTCAAAATGCTGTTACAACAAAACAAAATGGTGTTAAAATTTATTTAGAGCAATTAGAAAATAACTAAATTAAAAATTATAATCTACATAGGTGAATTCACAGATCCAGCATGTTTCACGTGAATGTCCAGCACACTCAGAACAAAAATGTTCATCGTAGTCCATCCAATGCCACGAAAACAATTCTAGCAATTTGATTCAATTAATGGATGTTTCAAAATTTAAAACATTAACAATCGCTTATGATGTGAAAATTAGGCTTATATAAAATAATTCTTTTTTAATGTAAAATAAGACATATAAAAAAAAAATTTAAATCAATTTATGATGTACAAATGAGCCAAATATGAACTGTTTTTTAAATCATATTTTTATGAGTAACAATTGAAGGGAATATAAGGTTTAAAAAAACACAGTTTAATGTGATTCAAATATAAGAACAGTTTTATTTAACATTCCATGAGTTCACCAAGATCTGTTTTTCTGTTTTTGCCCAACTTTTGATTTCACTGAATAAAATACATACCAAGTAACCGATATGGGACCAATTTCAGTTATTATTTGCTTACAACTCAGTCACAGTAACTGAGTTGTAGCCGAAAAAATCGCAAAAGGCAGAGCCTAATTGTAAACGTATTGATTGATACCGACACTCCGGACACAAAAAAATGTTCTTTTGCAAGCTTTATAAAAGAACAGCAATAAAAAAACGAATTTCAATTGATTTCGGCGTCGATTTTGGTTTGACATATTTATATTTTTGAAATTTTGAAATTTGTTAGAGTTCTTCTGAGGCGTCCCGTGCTTTTGTCAATCGAAAGAAGATACTGGCAAATGTCCCGTGCTTATGTATCATGATTAGTTACAATTGCCGGTTTTTGGTAACTTGGAATGTTGGAATTAAATTTAGCTCATTTTGTTTATATTCATTGCCTCAATAATTTTTATAAAATTGTTAAGTAATCAAGAATTAGGCAAGTGAATAAATTTTGTATCGGCATTTGAAATGAAATTTCACAAATGCTTCAAATTACGCATTTGCGTATGAGTGAGAACATAGCATACTATAAATTATTATAAAACAAAAATAATTCAAACTATAGCAAAATAGTTTATTTTTGTAATTGTGGTTCTAAAACTTTTTACGAATATAAGAAATGAATAAATTAATTTGTTTTCAATTTAAAATGTTTAAATTTTTGTAAAATTTATACATATATTAATAATTGTAATCCATTTACAAACCAAATACATAATATTTGAATATAATTCAATTTTCAATTAATTAACATTACTAAGTTTAAACAATTAAAATTAAAAAAAATAAAAAAAAACACATGTGTCGAAATTAGTGTTGTAAAAACGTTGAAAGCTGTTCTTCTTTCGGAATTCTGTACATTTGACGTTTTGTGCCCTAAGAAAGAAAAAAATAATAATAAATGAGCAAAATCACTATAGTTCCGAATAAGGTAAATTTAAGTAGCGCACAGTGGGGAAGCGAGTACCTAAAATTGGCGAAAAACCCAATATATGCGACACAATTTACGTCATGCCAAAGGGGCGAATGTGCATTTTTAAAAATGTTGAGAAATCAATCAAATTTTTTCTATTTTTCGGTTATTTTGGTTTATTTGTCAATTAATTTAACGTATATAAAATATATTTAGATTTGGACAACCTACTGAATTATAAATACTGATTTTTTGAAGCTATATCCGGATCAAAACGCAAATATTTTTGTTTTTATGCTATAACTTTTTATTAGTGCAAGATAAAATAGTAAAGTAAAGGCATTAATTGATTGATTTTAAAGCACCTATCGATTGGCATTATTAATTAAAAATATTTTGCCAAATATTAATTTGCCATTTATTATATGCAGAAAAAAATGTTTGGAAAAATATTTTCAAATAATGATGCAGAAAACAAACAATTAATACCTTTACATTACTATCTTGTACCAATAAAAAATTATTACAAAAAAATGAAGAAATTGGCAAAATTGAAAATGTTGTCATGCCAAAAGGGCGAATCTTTTCGTTTTTTTTCTATAACTCTTTAACGATACAATATAAAATAGTGATGTAAAAGCAATTATTGGTTGTTTTTAAAGCACCTATTGATCTGTATCATTAATTATAAATATTTTGCCAACATTTTTTTATTCCCTTTTTTCCCAAATGGCAAATTAATGTTTGGCAAAATATTTTTAATTAACGATGCAGATCGATAGGTGCTTTGAAAATAAACAATAAATGCCTTCACACCACTATTGTATCTTATACCAATAAAAAGTTATGTCGAAAAAAGGAAAATATTCGCGATTTTTGGCATGACAAGATTTTCAATTTTTCAAATTCGCCTTTTTGGTTTTGTCTTTTGTGGCTAGAAATATCCAACAAAATGACACGCGATTTTGGCACAGTATACTTGAGGATAAACTACATTCAAAACTGTAAAAAAAAACGCAAATGTCAAAAATTGCACATTCACCCCTTTGGCATGATAGTGACGATATGTATTCAACTTTTGTTTTTTTTTGCAACAAATGCAAGAAATAATATTGTCAAATTTCTGATAGGTTTTTTGAAACGTTTCTTGTAAAAACTATAAAAACTATTTTTTTTGTAAAGCAGGCGTCTACATGCTGTATTTATAAAATTGTGGAATATAGTAATAAAAAAATGATGGAGTAAATTTATTTCTTTTTTGTATTTTTTAAACATTTTGCTTATTACGTAAAACGAAACGAAAATTGAGTAGTCAAAAAAAACGTAATAAATTCCAGTGACAAATTAAATTAAATAAAAACCATATGGGAAGGTTAGATCACATGGGAAATTTTAAAGTAGGTGTTATTATGATAGTTAGGATTATCAAAATTATAGTCGGTCTAAGCCGACTATAAATACCCTACACATATGTGTGGTGACCATTAAAAGTGGTATATAGGTCACCAGGGTATACAAATCCTAAAAATAACTACAAACTTTCAATCGCTGCAGATTTTCTATTCATTTGATACCCATGTTTACAAAATGGGTAGGTGTACCGAATTTCGATTTTTTTTTTGGAACCTCAAGTTGTTTCGCCGGAAACCATTATTTTTCATGTATTTGAGCATGAGTAAATATGTATTTGACCAAAAAAAGTTTACCTAAGCACGTATACAGTAATATTGATCTGTAGATATTCATTTTATATGAGGTATTTGAACATAAGTGGTCGGTTATCAGATCACAATAGACCGATCATGCCAATTTTCTTGTTCTTTCTTGTATCTAAATCTAAAGTTTCATTGCTCTAGCTCTTCTACTTTTTCTGTAATCGCGATCGCTAAATCAACTCAGGAGGTCATGCTGATCAAGAATATATTTACTTTTCAATACTGGAGATGCTTCTTTCTGGGTATTACAAACGTCGTACCAAACTGAATATACCCTTTCACTCTTAGTGTAGGGTATAACGAGGACGAAATGGTAAAAAAGGAGCTGTCAGTGGAATGTTGACGAATTTCTTTTCGTTTCTTTTTACGAAATAAGGTGTTTCCGGAAATGCTCCGGTAAAAATAATTATATTACATATTCAGTGTTACACATATTAACTTTAAAATATAAAGCTTTTTTGACTTTAAGAACTTATTCACATTTTATTATTTGTACGAATATTAAAAATGTCAACAATTTTTGGTTGTATGGGAGGTATTACGTATGTATGGGAGATATTAAAGTTTCATCAATGTAGCTCCAATAATTCCCAATATATATCATTTTAACCATGTTATTTGTATGGGCAAGATGAAATTTGGGCCAGTGATTTATATCAACGAAAAATTGTCCACTAGCTTCATCACTACAGTCCCTTAACTCTCAATATTTAACAATTTAATCGTTTTAGTTGTATTGGAGGTAACAAGCCCACTTTTAAAACTCTCATCTAAATGTTGATTATGACATTTTTCAACAATATTACTCAGTCCTCACATATGTATGTTGCTAAAAAATAACACTCTTTGAGGTTTTCACCAACTTTTGGTACTCCCTGCTCCACTGTGCAGCGATCGAAATCGTAATCGAAAACAATATCCGTTTAAACCGTACAACATTTAATAATTAAACGATATAAACGGTTTCTGTTTACCGGTTCTATTATTTTCGAGTTTAGATCAATTTAATCTGAATCATTCTAGTGCGAGCCACACTTCTAATCATGTTACACATATGTAACGGTAAAAGCAAAACACAAACAAACCCACACTCAATTATTATTCCTTCGAAATTAATGTAGTTAAGTGTCTAAATAAAAAATTCCCAATTTTTGAATGGTAGTCTCAAAATGACTTAAAATTTGAAAACATGAAAATAGACAAAACTTTATAAAGTGAAAAAGAAAAACAATCATTTTGTTTCGTAGTCATTGTGGAGCATAAGATAGCTTTTGATCTCTATTCTTTTTAATTTTACACGGTTTTTTAAATTTAATTTTTTATATTCAGGTATGTTCAATCCATCCAGTATACAATCCATCTGTATTTTTGTCAAATCCGGAATTGCAAAACGGACGGTTTGAAAACAGGAATGTATGAAAGTATAGGAATTTTATTTATTTTAAGTCCTGCGCATAGACTTCTACTTTGCGACGGTGCTTCTACCAAAGTTCGCATCTTTGCTAACAACGGATTGCTGGAACACGCCATCCGCAAAGCTGTCACCCGCAAAACACGCAGCCCGCTGCACTATTGTCAGATTTAACGTCTGACAAGATTTTCCCTTCCTTGTCTTGGTATTGATGAACTGATTCAGGAACACGAGAAGGGTTTAAATGATTCTTAAGGACATGCCCACTAATCTTTGTCACTTAAATTTATCTTGCTCGTTCAAATTGTATGAATAAATTTAAAATTAGATATTTTTAACCAAATTTTAATTGAATTTGCTGTTTATGATCAGTTCACAATAGACGTTTCGAACATGGATCAGCTGTTCGTAAGTGAATTCGAATTTTCTCTCTTTCGTCCGTTTTACAGAACATATTTTTTCAATCCGTCCGTTTTGCAATTCCGGATTTGACATGAAAATGGACGGATTGCAGAATATGCCCGTATAAATCGGCGAAAGAGAGCAATTTCGAATTCACGTGCGAACAGCTGATCCATGTTCGAAACGTCTATAGTCAACTGACCGACCATAAACAGCAGTTTTCTCGGTTTTTACCACACATCCTTACACGCAATACAAAAAGAAATAATATATTCGCGAACCTTATGTCGTAATTAATAAGACAAAGAAATTTTATCTCAAAATTCGAAAAAAAAAAATTGGACATTCATGTTTTTATTATAATCGACATTTTCAAATAGAATAATGCATTTATAGTCTTTACGGAAATTACTGTCTTTGAATTGTGCATAAATTAATGACTGAATGCAATTTTGTTAAAATCGCTAAATGATAGGAAAAACTGAGTAAGCAGTCAAAATGATGATCTTCAACATATAGAATGATGTATGCGATGTTGATAAATCTAATTTCTTCTGAGCATCTATCATTTATATTAAAAGTATGATGAAAAAAAAACAATGGTTGGGAATTTATCAATTTCCCAATCACAGAAAAATAGCGTCACAACATCAAAATGTTGTAATATTTATAAAACTCAAATTTAAAAAATGACACTACCGAAAAATTATATAAGTACGACCGGACCGCTTAATATAATTTTTTTCCCGTAGTGTAATAATTATTAAGCAACATACATATCTTTCAGCGGCGACTGTTGCATCATTTTGCGTCACTTCCTGCTCTGGCCTTATATCTCTCTCCTGCGCTAGTTCCCGCTGTTGTTCCGCTGGTCGCACTTCTGGCAACTCCCTCCCTTGCCGCTGTTCCACCACCTCTTCCTCCATCTCCTCCTCCTGTTGCACAACCATCGCCACCGCCTCTTCGCTCTGTTCTTTACTCGCTTTAAGTCGATTTTTCAAATTATTCAAACTCAATTCATACTCATCGTCCGTCGAGTAGCAGTCGGCGCTGTCGGCATCACGCAGACGCGCATGTTTTGCGCCACTGCTGCCGCCTGCACCGCTGCCACCTGCACCACTACCACCCGCAACAACAGTTCCTCCACCAGTCTCCTTGCTGCGCTTGCGTTTGTTACGTCTGCTGGGCGCTTTTGTTGCCGCGCGTCGTTGTTTCTCTTTTGCGTTAAGCTTCTCCTTGGCGTTTTGGCCGCGCCGACAATAGGTTTTACGTGCCATCTCGCCGCCAGCCTCCCAATCGCTGTCGCTGCAGTGTGAGGAAAGCGAAGACATCGATGTCGCCCAATGGGCGCCCAAAGCACCGCCCTCGCTGCTGCCACCTGGACGACTGGTACTGTGTTGTTGTGTTGTGCGCGTCAGCTCCTTGCGCTGGCTCGAAGCAGCAGTCGATGAGCGCTTGACACGCTCCACTTTTCGCAGTTTTTTCTTTTCTATGTCTATAGATTTCTGTCTGCGTCGCCGGCCGGCGCTACGTAGCCCCGCGGAGGTGCTGGCGCCCAGATTATATGGCTGTTCTTCTGCGTAATATTCTGGTTCAATCGTAGTCGTTGCCACCGCCGCTGCCGCCGACTCCTCCTCTTCTTCCTGCGCCGCTTGCAGTTCTTGCTTTAAGGCGCTCGCGCGTTGCGCATGCGAAGCGCTGCGTGCCTTTTGCACTTTTGAAGTCTTTTGCGAGTGTTCCCCAGCGCCAGTTTCAGCCGCCTCATCCACAAAAACCACATCCGAGTCTGTGTCCGAATTGAGACTCACCATCTCAGGTGTCCGCAGGTGTGGCGGCTTGCGCTCCAGCACAAATTCGCACTCGTCACTGCTGCTCGTCGACGACAGTTCAATGTTTTCAGTGATCGAGGGCGTAATGCGACGTGCGGCTGGCAATGCAGAAGTTGCCGCCATTGGATGTGCAGCTGTTGCAACGGTCGCCGACGACATGTTGTTGCTGCCCTCGAGATCGGTATCATCCAAATCGATGACCTCCTCGCTGGCGCGGTTATGCGTGCTGAGATTTATGGCTGCCGATTGCGAGCCGCGTGCGCCACTACCACCATTATTTCCAGGAATCAAAACACCGAACGATTCGGCGCCATCTGCCTCAGCATTTGCATTGCTGTTGCTACTGCTGCTGCTAATTGTGAATGACATCCAATTGCTCATGGGCGCTGCAGCGCTGTTGTTACTGCGCGACTGCACGCGGTAATCACCGCCACGTGATGCAGCTGATGCTGGCACCGACACCGTCGTCGCATTGTTGACATTTAAATTGTGTTGGCGTTGACGACTGCGCTGGCGACGCTGCGACGCTGTGCGCGCTGCTGGTGCAGCATCAGCATCCACTACATTCAGTTGTTCATCGTCGTGTCTATTGTTGATGTTGTCGTTGTTAATGTTGTCATTGTCATCGCTGGAACCGCTCGGAGACGAGGATGTCGATAAGAACTCTATCACCTCCTCTTCGGTGTTTTGTCGTGAGTATTGCACCGCACGATCGTAGCCGATCATGTCGTAGGGCGAACGCGCAAAGTTGTTTAGTTCGTGTATGAAATGTGCAGTCTTGGCGCCGAGTATTGGCTGCACGCGTCGCCGAAAGAGTGGCGACAAAATGTTCGTAATTGTTAGCCACTCGTTGATGCGCTCCAGCACAAAGGAGACGTCGTGCTCGGTGTTGCGTAGTAGGCAGACGATGTCGCGGTTCAGCCAGGGCATCAGGCGATGCAGCTGAGCGGGATTGTCTCTGCAATTAAATAAAAAGAAACAATGAATTTGGAAAAATATTTATTTTAATTACGACGCACCTGTAAAATCTGGCACTGCTCTCGCGAAAGCGTCCCGTCACATCGCGCACGGGCAGCGCAAACAACTTGCGATCGTAGACGTAACGACGCCACAGCTGACTCAAGGTGCCACTGCTGGCGATGGCATCCGGATACTCTTGACGATAAATGTCAAGCAGCTCGGCGCGATGCACAAGACTCTGTACATTGGCGCCGGCAGCAGCAGGTGCCGCAGCGGTAGCATTAACAGCGCCGCCATTAGCAGCAGCAGCGGCACCAGAACCACCCGCGGCAGCAGCAGCGCCAGAGGAAGCAGGATAGAATGTAGTGCGTGCAGAGTGCATCAGACGATGTGCACGCGGCAAATGTCCCAAGGTGACTTCATAGTTTTCCCAAGGACCTCTGTAATAAAATAAATGATTTGATAGATTTATTAAAAATATAGAAAATAATTCGTTGTTTACCTGTTGACAACGTCCACAATTGCATAGGGCAGCTGACGATAGGTGACCTCAATCGGATGTGGCAGCTGCACCGGTGGCGGCTGCACGTGATACTCCTCGAACTGATCGATGGACTTGACATTGTGTATGATGGACTTGAAGGTCTGCTTGCACAACGGACACTCGGGTTTTACCTGAAGGTAGCGAAATTGGATTTTTATTTTAACAAAATTAGAAAATTTAAATTTAACAAGTACGAAAATGTTGTCTTCTTTTAATATTTATAAGTTTTAAACTAATATTAATCATTTATTTTCTTAAATGTTGTTTTAAAGAGAAAACGAGGCGCTATACAACCAATGCATACAAAATATTTTTTTTTGCAATTTTTTCCAACAAGTCCAAGTTTTTGATTCATAATTTTTTTCTCGAAATTTTTTTAATTTCTCTTGTTTATATCTCGCAAACAAAATTTATTAACGCATAAAAGCAATTTTTTGTATTATAGCGCACGTTTTTCTGCATCTTACAACGAAAATATAATTTAGTTCCAAATTTTTTTCTTGGATTCTTAAAAATAAAAGAAGAGCAAATTAATGAAATAATTGAAAAATTGACTATATCTCAAAAACTGGAAGCAATTTGACATAACTGTTGCTATTATCGAAATCAGCGCCACAAATGTCAATGATTGCGGCAACTTTTAATGACTCACGCCAAAATATCAATTTTGTCGGGCAGTGTTTTCATATTTATGGTGAGTATTTTTATGTAATGTTATTGGGAAATTGTATTCTTTTGTTATATCATTCCATTTCTAATGTTTTTTTTCTATTTTGTGCAAATATTCTAATATTAAACATTCAAATTCGTGACACGCCGCTGGAGTTATTATGCAGATGCGGAGTCGCCATTCACTAGCATTTCTGCATGCTAAATTCTTCACTAGACATAAGCTAGAATCAGGCGCTGGATGCAGGACAACACATTTGCCAGGTACGTGGTCTGCAAAAATATTACTACTTCATTGATCATAAACTTCTGTCAAAGGACACTTTGAAAATTCAGGAATGACAACTAATTAAGATCTGGGCAACAAAATAAGTAAGTGCTTGAAGAAGGAGCTTCACGTGTGCACGTGTTTATAATGCCACCGACGCTCATACAGTGCCCCGAAGATGAGCTGCGAAGGTCGCATACTCGACTACCTGGTGCTGATCTCCAGCGACACAACAGGAAATTCGTGAAAAAATTTACAACAAGGATCAGAAAGGCGCCATTAATGACGATGTGGACATTATGTTATGATTTTTATTAATTTAATTACATTTTAAAACAATTCTTTAATTTAGTATACTAAATAAAAATATATATGAAAAAAGTAATTATGGCAATACTGTAAAATATTTTTTTGGTCTGGAAATGTGACATAAAATAGCAAGAGGTGCAAAAGAGACAAGATTATTTTTAAATGAGCGCAATGCTTTAGTTAGAAAGGGATGTTTTTACACATGTACTTCACAGAGATAGGAATCTGCCGGTTACCTTTATCCCGATGGTAAAACAAAGGTAACCGGGAGAATAACCTGCAATTACCAGTTAGCTAACCGGTTAGTTACCAGTTACCTTTTTTGCTGGGTAAACAGACGATAAATCGATTAATTATCGACTTAAGCAATTACCGGTTACCAAATGATTTTAGTTTGATCGAAAGTTTGCTACATTGAATAGAAAAAAATGCATTATTGATAAATTGAGTTAGTCTTCAAATTAAGACAAATTCGCAAACATCCTTAATATTTGTTTACAATACGACGGCATCATTTAACTTGGATTTTTCACATTTATAGTCAAATTCAAGTGAGTAATGACAATTTTTAGCAACCCTTTTGCGACTACAACACGAAATTGTGACAATTTACGGGGTGAACACAGGAGTTACGCACCCTCTTCCTATTAGCTTCTTCATATAACTTTTTTTTTAAGTTGTGTAAAGTTCATGTATAAATTTTATGAAAAGTATAAAAATAAATATTGCATCGAATAAAATCTTCTAAAGATCAAATTACTTGAACTTTATTTGTGAACATAGAAATGTCTTCCGTTTTGAAATTTTCATTTATTCAAGTTCTACGTTTCTACAGCAATTCAAAAATTCTGAATTTTCAATAGTATCTTACGCCAAAACAGCAGCTGATTTCCGTAAATCAAGTGATACAATTGTCGAGTTCTGTGACGTCAAAAATTATCAAATGTCAACTAAATTAATCGACAAGAAATGAAAATAGAGTCACTTTGACGTCAAATCGACAATATGGGTTGACAATTTTGATAAAATTACAGAAACTACCTACAGGACTGGAAAAAAAACCGGATTTAAAAAAAATATTATTGGATTTTTATAAATAACATAATTTTCATAGGATTTATCGGATTTCAAAAAGATAAAAATCGGATAAAAAGATTCTCCAGAGATTTCAACCAGTAGTGGTCCATATAATTGTTTTCGATTTGAATTCTTAAATTTTCAAAAAATAAATCGTAATCTGAAAACCACAAATATATCGACGTTGTAGAACGAAAAGTCACCAAAAACATTTTCAAAATGCTAAATATTCATTTACTATATATATATATATATATATATATATATATATATATATATATATATATATATATATTTATCAATTTTTAATCGATGATCTCAATTTTACTACCACATGATAAGAAAATGTAAACCTATCAATTGATATTGCAACTTTAAAAATGTATCAATTACTTTTTATAATATTAATCAAGAAACTCGAAATTTAAGTTTTTTATAAAATTGTATTTGGTGACTTTTCGTTCTACAACGACGATATTGTAATTCAAAAAATGTACAAAAATCAACAAAATCCAAAAAATTCCAATATTCATGAATTTTTGTAAAGTGGATAAAATCCGAAAAAATGCGGATAGATTTTTTTTATATTATTTAATTTTAAAATTTTTTATTTTAATTATACATCAAGGGTTTTTCAACAGGGACGCTACAAAAGTAGAGCGACAGGGACGACGCCATGCAGCGTCCCTGTTGAAAAACCCTTGAAAAACACTTTTGTAGCGCTCTTATTGAAAACCCCTTTATTTGCAGCTTTGCTATTATAGTTGAGTTCATTTTTATGTGCAGGTAAATCCGCGGCTAAATCTAAAGTTATAATAGATGTACGTTTTCTAATATCACCGGAACGGAACGTTACAAATATCAGCGGAACGTAACTTAGAAATCCAAATGCTACGGCAGTGTTGAATAAGTGCGTACTTTCGTACTATTTAGAGTACGTATTTATTTTGAAAATACGAAATACTTAGCAGTTCGTACTAAGTACGTTTAATTCTTTTATTTTGTAGTACGTTCTTGTTTAGAAGTAAAAAAATATATTTTGAATATATTTTGAAAAATATATTTTATTTTTATTCGTTAGTTCTGATTCTATGGGAAAATTTTGTTCATTTTGGATCTGACTCAAAAACGTTGTACCTTTTGACAATTTGTCTGTCCTTTTTTTTATTTTTTTGCCGTCAGTTGTGAGCCGATGGGAAAATTTTGTACCTTATCCAAATTTTTTCGGCTGCTCTGAACATTTTTTGTGAGACGTTTCGAAAATGTTGGTACGTTTCAAAACCATTTATTGTTTACAAAAGTACGTTTTTATTTTTTGATGATACATTTTTATTTTCTCAAAATAACGAGTACGTTACGTTTATTATAACCATTTATATGATGTACGCATTTTTCGAAACGTTACGCCCCGTTCCGATGACATTTGAGCACGTTATGTTACTTCTATTATAACTCAAGCTTACTTCGACACTTTTTTTTCAAATGCTAATTTTGATTATCATAGCAATGACGAAAATAATAATAATACAGTTGAATAGATTGATTCATTAGCTAAAAATGTTCCACATGAAAATGATAAATTTATGAAATTCAACATTGATAGTATAATTTTGTAAAAGGTATAGTGATTCCATTAGTTTTTAATTCGGATATATTGCGTAGTCGCGGTAGCTCAAGGTTAGTGCGTTGGACTGCGAGCCGAAGTCTGGACTGGGGCTAATAACATTTTTTCATAGAAACATTTGTCTATACCACGCTACATTTCGGCAGTAAATGACAAACCTACGAGAGTAAAACATTGCCTATGGAAAGCTCTCACCCGCCGTTCGCATTCGGCAATAAACTGTAGGTCAACCACATTGAGTAGAAATATAACACGCACAGCTCAAAATGGTGAGAGAGCTCGGCCTAAATTCTATACAGGACTGTAGTGCCAAACTATTAATATTATTGCGTAATTTACCTTTTAAATCGGCGTATCTCAGTGTATATACTTCGAATATGGATGATTTTGGTACCAAAAAACGCGAAATATAAATGTCATCAAAAACTAATTTCGAAAACATGTGGACTTGACCCCTTTTTGCACCAAACCCTTCAATTGTCGAACAGATTTTTATAAATCGATACATTTTTATCTGCTCTGTGTAATTTTCAACATTTTTATCACAACATCGATTATTTTATTGACTCGCAATATCCTAAATATTTTTGTTTTTCATTGAAGTCGCGAATTTATTTAATTTTATTTGTTAATTGTTTTGTATATGGACAGCTGATTATGACGTATTTGGAAATAAGCTTTAGTTTTAGTGTTTAATTGCAAACTACAAAAAAACTACGAATAGTTTCGTGATATTTGTACCAGCCAACTACTACAATGAAATCAAGGAATACTACAAAAATATTATAATATTGTGAGACACACATCTGGTATTTCAAATGCTATGGTATGAATACCAGATATATGTCACTGGTATTTTGCAATTAAATAGATTCAAAATGTTAAAAAAAAATTAGAGATTTACTGATATTTTTTATATTTAATTACATGTTACAATGCTATGCAACAAATTGGCACACAATTTTAATAAATACCATAATTTCTATTTACTTTTGTTAAATAAGGGTGGATAAAATCAAAAAAAAATCCAGATGGATTTTTTGCAGTTGAGTGGTTTTGGAGTGGTCGCTCCTATATAGCATTAGTTCGTGTGTAAAAGTAAACAGAATTCAGTATTGAGATTCCGACGCATTACGATTCGATAATAATTATGCAGCAATCGACTACGTAATGATGCTATTTCCTATTGGGGATTTAAACATCTGATATCATCTGATATCATCTGAAATTAACCAAAAACAACTCTCCATTAAATTGAAAATTTAATGTAAGAAAATCAATTGTCGTAAATTATTCTATGGACATTTTCAGCGGCCAAATCAAAAATCGAAAATGATTTTCATTACAAGGATATACAATGGGCCATTAACAAAAAGTTTTAGCTTTAAAGCAAGCTTCTACGATTTCTAAGCAAATCTTTTATTTAATTTAAATATTTTTAAGTAATTGGTAAGTCCAACATTTTAATTAATTCCTACCAATTTCAAATTTTACATTTTTGAACATAAGAAATGGTTTACAGCATCGAAATTGAAGCAAATGCGGAACATTTTGGCAATTCGAAGCATTTGCTTCAATTTTTGCCAAAAGTCGATTATTATTAATACGACCCATTGTCTTCAAAACTCGTCTCATTACCGCAGTTTGGAGTCGGCATTAAAATGTGATGGGGCACCAAATAATTTTCTTTGTATATTTGGTATAAAAGTTATTAGGTAATTGGCAGGGATGATTTGAAGAAAGTTGATATGTTTTTGCGATAAGAAAAACTATTGCTACGCACCTTGCTCCACTCGCACAGACACTTGAAACAGAACTGATGCATACACGAGTCGGTGAAGCATTTGTTTTTGCACCGCCCCAGGCAGATGGCGCAATTGGGCGGCGGTGAGGCGGGACGCGCACCCGCCTCACCACCGCCAGCAGTAGCGCCAGCGGCCAGTGACGCTCCTGTCAGTTCCTCATCCGATTCGCTGCTGCTGGTGCTCAAATCGGGTAGCTTTAGATTGATTTGCGGCGTTGCCGCATACTGTAGATCAACAGCGGCACCATTGTTATTGGCACCGCCACTGCTGCTGCGATTGTTGTTGTCTGCTCCGACTGTGACGTTGGCATTGACAGCACCGCCGCTCGTGTTCAAGTCCACTACGACGTCCATGTCGACGACGGGCGATAGTGGCGACTCGGTGGCCACCTCTTGTTGTTCTTGTGCGGCACGACGCAGCATACTCTGTCGCTGACTACGTGCGCGTTCAATAAAAATGCGTAATTGTTTTTTTTTCGATTTCCAAATTGTTTTTTTTTTTTTTCACAAAATGCCAATGAATTATTTTATCAAAGTTTTGTAGTGAGTATGCGTTTTTTCTACTGCAAACTTTTACAAGTTTTCGTACGCAGTTTCACTCATCCTCAATCAAATATTACTTCACAAAATGCAAAATGTCTACTTTAAAAGTTAGTTATTCTCTGTTGTCTGCCCCACGTTTGTCGTTGTTCGTTCGGTTCGGTACTCGCATTTTTCACATGGACATTGTTGTTTTTTTTCGCCTTATGGTCTCTTCCCGTATTTCGTATTCCATTCATCAAAAAAAAAACCTAATGGATCATTTGACACTTTGCGATTTTATATGCGAAATTGTGCTGTGAATTTAGCATGTATTTTGAAATTATTTGCATGTTTCTTTTCACTTGTACTTAATTTCATACATTATCTTTACATTTTCACTAATTTTGTGTAATTTAGTTACTGAATTTTTGCTTTAAATTGTCATTGAAATTTTCCGTTTGCAGAGCTCGTACTTTTTCACTTTTTCACTGGGCAGCCCTTCCGTTTTGTTATTGACAGCAGTGTTGCCAGACCGATTTATTGGGAAAAGGGAAAAACCTTCAGTTTCTCTGAAAAAAATCTATATTTTTGTTTCACAAGAAAAAATATGTATCGTAGTTTTAAAAATACATATTTTTTTCAAAACCCAACAAACAATTCTACGGAACTCCGAAACAAACGGAATCACAATTCCGTCATTGCCGGCACGTTAACGGAACATAGAACAAGTATCCGTCCAAACAGGTACTAAAACGGAACGATAACGTGCCGATAAATCGCAAGACTCCGTTTGAATGCCGGCGTTTTGACGGTGCCGTTTTCGTGTCGGTGGAGACGGATTACACCGTTTTCTTCCCGTTAATAATCCGTCTGTAGCCGCGGTAGCTCAGTGGTTAGTGCGTTGGACTGCGTGCCGAAAGGTCCCCGGTTCAAGCCCGGACTGGGGCTAACAACATATTTTCATAGAAACATTTTTCTATACCGCGCTACCTCTCGGCAGTGAATGGCAAATCTACGAGAGTAAAACCATTGCCTATGAAAAGCTCTCACCCGCCGTTCGGATTCGGCAATAAACTGTAGGTCCCACCACTTTGAGTACAAATATAACACGCACAGCTCAAAATGGTGAGAGAGCTCGGCCGAATTCTATACAGGACTATAGCGCCAAACTATTATATTATATTATTATATTAATACTCCGTCTCGCCGGTACCGATTTTCTTCCGTTGTAGCCTGAGTGTTTGAAACATGAAATCAAAAATCATTTAATATTGCGAAGCAGGGCGCAGAGAGCCGACATGGAGCAGGACTTTGAAAGATAAATAGCATAAATATACATTTACATTTCCTTAATATATATTGTCTTCTTCATTGCAGACTAGCAAAGAACTTTGGATTATTAATGGTGGAACAAAGCCATGAATCATGGTAGCAAAAATCAATGTCTTCAATACAAATGAATCAATTCACGGTTGCATCTATTTTGATTAACTGCTCCTATGATTATCTGCAGCAGCCTTAAACGCGGTTTACAAACTGTTTTTGGATGCCGAAAAGGTGATAATTTTGTACAAGAATTCGCACAACATAAGCTTAGCCATTGAGCCATTGATAAGCCACATGGCGAGGTGGTGTCCAACATCAAGGTTACCCATTTAGATCACGAAAGATTTGAATCTAATGTTGCAGAAAGGACGAGCTGGCTCACCATTCAATGGAAATGATGAGATCACAACGCCCACATAAAGAGTCTAAGGTGGTCAGCCGATCATCCCGGTTATTTTGACGTTTCCGGATTCAGAAATCGGCACGTTTCCGGAATATGAATCCGTTTTGCTGTACCGATAACGGAACATAAGCGAAACGAATTGTTTCTTGGGAATTATTTTTATTGCATTTTCTGTTATGTACTCTTGTTACCTTTCTATTAGAAAAAAATGTGGTTTTACCAAGTAAAGTTGTTTAAAGAAAAAAAAAATTAAATATTAAATACATTTTTAATTAAAAATATAACAAAAAAACCATTTAGGATCCAATATGCCGTTGCACTTAATATTCACTTGCGAATGCTTTGAAATCTATCATTACTTTCAAATCATAGAGTTGAGGTTAATATTTTCAAAATCTTTAACCTAAATTTAAGAATCATAGCTTTCTCAATTAAACTGAAACTGAAAACTGAATCTTAACATTAAAATTCCCTTATTCTCAAATCAATATCAATACTAATTCTTAAATTGATTTCAACATATACTTCAAATTAAGATTTAGCCTTATTTTCAACTTAAAAACAAATTAACCTACATTTAGTTTTTTGCTTTTAAATATTGACTTAATCCTACAAAATAAGTATTAAAAGAGGATCCTCATATAGGACAACAAAAATGGCATTTTTTAATTAATTATCCCGTTCTATGTCATCCAACCAATATGGTAGACTTCAAGACAGCTGCAGGAAATCGCTGCCAGCAGCCAAAATGTGGTAGACGTTTTTTTTTTGTAAGCTTGTATTTTTCAAGCTCTCTAATACCATTCTAGGGCCTAATCAAGTTTGGCGGAGTCGGTCGGTATATTGTTTTAAAGATTCACAGAAACGAAACTTTAATGGATCAAAATTTTGTGGCAACTAAGCCTCGTCTCGGGGCTTTTTCACTTGCAATTGGGTTGCAAATAGGTATATTTCGCATGATTTAGAACAAACACTTTAACACCCAAAGAACGAATCAATTGGGGCAACCGTCTTTTTTTGCCAACCGATTTATTTAGTTCTGTCAACATTCGACTGATTCAGTTGTTGCAACACCGCGTATCAGTTCACACAACTAATGAATACAATTGAAACAACCAATTTGTTTAGTTGTGGTAGCCAATTTAATTATAAGAAATCTGCCATTTTACCTAGCGCTCCAACGTGTTGCAAACGCGAAGTCAGCGTCACAACATCGTTCCCGAGATCGAACATTGCCGACGATTCGTTGTGCTGCTGACTTCGTGTTTGCAACGGATTTCACAGTTGAATCAAATAAATATTGGTTGCTACAACTTAATGTTATATAGCTATCTGTTAAGTCAACTAAATATTGGTTAGGTCTCATTTTGAATTTAGTTGCCGTGGCAATGGAAACAAAAAAATTGAAAATGGATAAAAAGTTTGTTTCCCCAATCAATGTTACAGTTGCTTCAACTAATAGTTGGTTACGCTTCATACTATTGTTTACCACAAATGAATTTCAGTTGAAACTGACTAAATTTGGTAGATGCAAATGAATATTCGTAGAAACAACTGCACGTCAAGGAATTATTTTTTTGTGTGAATGGCTACTGTGTGGCTACCACTTAAGTTGCCACAAAGTGGTTACCTAGGTACATATTTGTTCCTAATTTTCACTACCCTTTTTTGGTAATGTTACTATCAAATCAAGTAGCCGCGGTAGCTCAGTGGTTAGTGCGTTTTTCACGGTTCAAGCCTGGACTGAGGCTAACAACATCTTTTCATAGACAGTAAATGGCAAACCTCCGAGAGTAAAACATTGCCTATGAAAAGCTTTCACCCGCCGTTCGGATTGGGCAATAAACTGTAGGTCCCAACACTTTGAGTACAAATATAACACGCACAGCTAAAATGGTGAGATAGTTCGGCAGAATTATTATTATTATCAAATCATTTTCAAATACAGAGTAAGCGCTAAAAATAGCACTTATTTTATTTTTGAAACTGATTTGAAAAACACACTAGACCTTAAAATCAATTATGATTATTTTTATGATTATTTTAAATAAACCGTACACTCCGAAAAATATTCAGTTTGAGTTTAATGGCATCCCTAGATATGGCAACACTAATTAATGGCAACAAAAAAAATTCAGGAAATATATCGACTATTCTATTTTAAATCATGGATAAATATCGATAACTGGTGGACTTTTGAAGTTTCGAAAAATTCGAAGTGGACTTTTGAAGTTTCGTGTTGCGCTGCTGTGTTTCTTTCTTTCTCCTCGTCTTCTTTCTGTTCATTTTTGCAATATTTTGCTTATTAGCTGAAACACATCCAAGTGCCGCAAATGTTACGGCTGTTTTAAATGAAGCCGTCGTTTGCTAAGATGTATCTTTCAAATTCTAGAATTTCTATTTTTTTTCTAGTTTTGTTTATACATTTTTTTCTAAATCAAAATAGAATCGACGATAATTGTGTCCAAAAATTCGTTTTAGTTTACGTTTTTAATTTATATTAGCTTTTCTTAATTTTTTCGCCACCGATTTTCTTGCTCATAAGCAAAGTCTTTGATTTTTTCCATCGAAAAATGTATACGTTACATTTGTTATCGATAACATTCGATGACATTTAATCACATTTTAACTAAAATATTATATACAAAAACGGCAGTTTCGCAATTGGTGAGATCGTCGAATGCAGACATTGGTTATCCGTTTAACGATTGCCAAACAATGTCGTACTATTTGAATGTAGTGTAGTGAAAAGAAATTAAATTAACAATCAAATTTTTATCTTAAATTTAATTAAGTTTTTAAAATGCATTTTTTTACTAAACACAAAAAAAAATCAAATTTATCAAATATTTAAATTATAATTTTCACTAAAACCAAAAATATATTGTACAACTTTAGCCAGTGGTCGGCTTTGTGACAAATCTTCCATACAAATTTATGTCAAAAGTCAACTATAATTTTAAGCTGGACATTTATTTTTATTTATTGGTAAAGCTGTAAATTTTCTGATTAATTTAAATATATCATTTAAAATTATCTTAGACACTTTTTCGTAATCAATAATGCGTTTTTTGTAGAGTTTAGCCTTTCAAAATTTCCTCAGTAAGTATTCTATTCATGATCACTTTAAAGTCATTTATAAAATTAAAGTTTTTAAAATTAAAGTTGTTTTTGAAAATAATGTTTTAAAAATAATTCTTTATGAATAAGCGCCAATATGTAGAAAAGCTTTATAAATTTACAATTTATTAATTTACCAATTAACGAAATAAAGCGGACTTTCAAAAAAGTTGATACTATTTTCAAAGTTGATCTTATATCGCTTCTTGGTTATGGTGAAAATTCATGATAAACGCAGATTTTGCAAAAATTATTATTTTAATTCAATTGTATTTTGTGTCGAAAGTATATTTGAATAAATGTCTTTATTTTTTACAATACTATTTTGTTTGAATAAATCGATTTTTACAAAAATAATTTCTAACTTCTCTCCATGTTACTTTAAATGCAACACTGTGCGATTCCTTTATCTCAAAAACATCGCATTTGACAGTTGAACAAATTCATCGAATTCGAATGATGCGAAGTTTGACAACTGCATCAGCGACATTTTTATGTTTACACTAAAAAATACAGTGCGTGCTGCTGAAACTCGTACAAAAATTAAATTAAAACACACAAAATATATATAAAGTACGCGTGATTTTATTGCAACAATTGGTAAACACAACGCTACAATCATTGCGGGGGACGGCAGCGCAAAGTCCGAGTCGCACTCGCAGAAGATGGATCGGCGCAAGAAACGCACTTCCACCAATCAGTACATGATGTACATCGATATGATGGAGACCGATTCGATCTTTGCGACGGGCAAAGTGCCACGCGACGTGGACGTCAACTACATGTGGATCAAGTGGAAGGAGCTGTCGGACAAGTTGAACACATGCGGCAGCGGACCCACGTTGACGGCGGAGGAGTGGCGCAAGGTAAGTAAAAATGGCACTCAGCACCAAAATGCAGCAGCTGCAACAATTAAAGCGTCTGTCTGTTCGCACATTTTAAGCGTCTCACCGACTGGAAGAACACAACGCGCTGCAAGTATCGACGCAGCATAACCAACGACGACATATCGCTGACCTCGCTGGAGATGAAAGCGCTCGATCTGGTGGGCAAAACGCCCAATGTAAGCAATCCTTCGGAGCAGCTGTCGATACATCTCAAGTGCGAAAAGGAGGAGCACGACGAAGAGGAGGAGGAGGACGAAATGGATCAGCAGCGCACGTCAGAGTCATTTCAAAAAGAGCTGCAGGCGGCCGTGGAGGAGGCCATAGGCGGCGACGAGGACGAAGAGATCATGGACGAGCCGGAGGTGGAGGAGTGTGTTGAGCTGGTGAGCGATCCGTTGCCAACAACAACAACGGTGGTGCCGAGCAGTGGTGCTGGTGTCAACACACGTTCCGTTGGCAGCGCAAATGCGACCTATCGCACGATTATGGTTGGCAATGCCGCCGCAGAAGATTATGCAGATGTCGTTGATGTCGAGGAGGAGCACGTGCACGAGTATGTGGCGCCGTCAAGACGGCAGCAGTCGCATTCACTGCCAGCAACGACCAGCATACAGACGGTAGTGAGCAGCGCGCCGGCGGTAAACGTAACCAAGCTGATTAACGGCGAGCTTCCAATGAAGCGGCTGCGTTCGCATGGGCCGGAGTCGATTGTTTATGAAGGTGACTTAAAAGTTTTTAAACATTTTTGTTTATAATTTAAAATATTTTTATTTCAGTTAAAAAGGCGCCACCCGCACAGCAGCATCATCCGCCACCGCCGGCACCAACTTCTGTTATGCGCACGCGCAGCATTACTATACACAACAACAGCGCACAGCAGCAGGTGCAACAACATAATCAGCAGCTGCAGCAACACCCAGAACCATTGAACGTCTGCCATCCAGTCGTCGCTGCACCCCCCACTACCACCACCGCTGCTGGCGCCGCCCTCAGCATAACAACCGCCAACAATGCGACGGAAACGCGCGAAATTGCGCGCCAGCTAAAGCGTCTGGCCGACATCAAAGCGGAGAAACTCAAGTTCGAGGTGGCGCGCTTCAAGTTCAATAATCCAGGGTTCGCCTACAATATAAACCATCAGTTATAGTACGTTTTCCGCTGGACAAGTAGTTCTGTTCATCTCGTTTTTAATTTTTAATTTAGTCTGTATTTCAAATCTTACCCAGTAGCATTTAATTTTATAGCAGTTTGTCACATTCGTGGCATGATTTTCTATGCAAAACTTTGAACTTTATTTCAAGTGGCTGAAAGCAATAGCAGGCCATACTTATTTTTTCCCGTTTATGAATTATACTTTCTTTTTTTTGTTTATTCTAACTCTTAATGAAAACACCTTCATTGTACGTTTTAATTTAGACATTGTAGTGTTTGTATTTTTTAAAATTTAAATTTATTTATATATTAAGTATTTGTATGTAGCACTCAAGAGTACATGCAGTATGTTGCATGAGAAATTCTTTTAAAACAATAAAGTTAAGTTGGTTAACATAAAAAAGGGTTTTACTATTTTATATATAAGGACTGCGTCGAATAAAATTGTCCCATAATGTGCTATTGCAAGATTCAATTAAAAAAAATTTGATCATAGTAGCTCTGAATTAAATGGCAGACAATAATTTGTGTCAGTTATAGTCAATACAAAATTTATTTAACGCGAAAATGGCAAACGAAGTGGAAGTGCGATAAAATATAATTAAAATTTTTCAAAAATAACCTAGTTGGTCTTTTAAAAAAATTGCCAAGGAGGTAGGGGCTAACCCTAAGACCATTTCTCGCGTTATCAACCGCTTTAAGGAAGACCTGAGTATTGATCGGAAGAAAGGTTCTGGCAAAAAAAGGCCCACATGATCGTGAAAAGTCGAAGAAGGTTGTGAATATTTTAAAGAAAGATCCAAGCATATCCGGAAGGAAATTGGCGAGAAAGGCGGATTGCTCAGAATCTTTGGTGCGCAGGACTAAGAAAGAAGCTGGGCTGAAGACGTACAAGGTCCAAAAAGTTCCGGATAGAAATGCCGTCAAGAATGAAACCGCAAAACAACGAGCTAAAAAGCTGAACCAAGATTTTTTTAAAAAATTCGATTGCTGCATAATGGACGACGAAACTTATGTTTTAGTGGACTTTTCTCAGCTACCTGGGCAGGAATTTTATACAGCCGATTCTCGAGGAAATGTCGCTGAAAAATTCAAATCAAAAAAATGACAAAATTCCCAAAGAAATTCCTTGTTTGGCAGGCAATTTGCAGTTGTGGAAAAGGGAGCAGCTCATTCGTGACATCGGGTACAATTAATAGCGCAATATATGTGAAGGAATGCTTGCAAAAGAGATTGCTTCCATTTTTACGCCAACATGAAGTGTCCACATTTTTTTTGGCCTGACCTCGCTTCATGTCACTACAGCAAAACGGCCTTAGAGTGGATCCAACAAAATGCAGTGATTTTGGTGCCTAGATAAGCCAATCCACCAAATTGTCCAGAACTCAGGCCGATTGAGAGATACTGGGCTTTAGTAAAAAGGGAGATGAAGACAACAAAAAAGTGGCCAAAGATCTTCGAGACTTTAAAAGAAAGTGGTCTTCAGCAGCTGTGAGGGTGTCGGACACAACATTTACAACATTAATGGAAGGAGTTCCGGATAAATTAAAACTTTTTATTAAAAAATATGAATTTCTGTTTTTTTATATATTTTTTAAAATCTAAAAATAATTTGCAAAATAAAATATTTTATTCTATAAAAATTCGATTACTAGATTTCTAGATTTTTTCATTTTTGTAGCGGACAATTTTATTCGACGCAGTCCTTAGTATTTTGTACACGAGTTTTGGTTTTTTTTTTTGTTTTTGAAACTATTTTGTATATGTTAATTTTCTACTAAATATTGGTTTTTCTTCAACGTTAGTGTTTTTATCATTTTGGATTAGTGCTTTTCCTTTGGTTTCATATTTTGTCCTTTGTGTTTTTGTTTTTTTTTCTTTTTTTTGGTTTACATTTTATTTTTATTTTTTTTTTTCATATTTTGTTGTTAAGAGTTTTGCTCTTTTTGTGTTTTTCTTTTTTTACTACTTATTTTTATTTTTTTTTATTTTTTTTGTTTTTTGCTTGGTTTTTTCTTCTTTTTTGTGTTTTTGATTTTATTTTTGCTATTGAATTTTACTTTTGATTGTGTGTTTTTTGATTTGGTTATTGTTTGTATTTATCCTATTTTGTTTATAAATTCTTTTTAATATTTGTGTTTGTTGTTTTTTACTTTCGTGTTTTTTCTATTGGTTTTGGGATTTTAAATTTACCTTTTTTTTCCTGTGCAGTATTTTTTTCGGTATTACGTTTTTCTCCTGATTTGTGTTTTTTTAGTTTGACTTTGTATATTTGCGTTTGAATTTGTAATTTTCATTTTGTTTTTTTCTTTAATTTTTTTCGAGTTTATTTTTGTTTTTTTGATATTGTGTTTTTCTTTTGTGTATAGAATATTTTCTTTTATTTTTATATTTTCATTTGATTTTGCATTTTTGCTATTGATATCGTTGTTTGTCTTTTTTTTACTTTATTTTTTTTGCGCTTAATGTTTGTTTAGCTTTTAATTTTGTTTTTGAGTTTGATTTTGTGTTTTTGCTTTTACTTTTAATATTTGTCTTTTGATGGTGTTTTGTTTTTTTTTGCGGTTCCGTTTGATTTTGACTTTGATTCTCCTTTTTCTTTTGTTTTATTTTTTTTAGTTTTTTTACTATAATATTTGCTAATTATTTTTTAACATTTGATTTTATGCTTTTTTTCCTTTGTATTTGCGTTTTACTTTGTGGTTTTTGCTTTTGTTTTTACTTTACTTTTGTTTATTTTTAATTTTTTGTTTTTAATGTTTATTTATCTTTTATTTATGTTGATTTTATGCTTTTTTTCATTTGTATTTGCGTTTTACTTTGTGGTTTTTGCTTTTGTTTTTTCTTTACTTTTGTTTATTTTTTAATTTTTTGTTTTTAATGTTTGTTTATCTTTTATTTATGTTTCTGTTTTTGCGTTTGATTTTGTTTTTGAGTTTGACTTGGTGTTTTTGCTTTCGTTTTTACTATATTTATTTTGATTGACGTTTTTGAAAATTTTGTTTTATTTATTACATTTGACTATGTGTTTGTTTTTTGTTTTTGTACTTTTTATCTTGCTTTTTCTATTCCGTTTTAGTATTGATTTTGTGTATTTATTTTTATTTCAATATTTGAATTTGATTTTGTGTTTTTGCTTTTGACATTGTGATTATAGTTTTTACTTTTCTTAAGATTTTTTTACTTTTTTTTTTCGCGTTAAATGTTTGTTTAACTTTTACTATTGTTTCTGTTTTTGCTTTTGCGTTTGAGTTTGTGTTTTTCTATTCACTATTTTTATTTGATTAAGGTTTGTGTTTCTTAGCGTTTGATTATGACTTTGTTTATTATTTGTTTGTGTTTTGCATCTGTTTTTGTATTTTCGATTTTATTTTTATGTTAGTTTAGGTTCTATAGTAGGTGCCACGCCCTTTGTACAATTCTGCCTATATAAATCCTATGTCACCCTCCGGACTCCATAATATCCTCGTGTAAAATTTCTCCTACGTTGACCATCACTGAATACAAATTGTAATACACAGTTGTGGCAAACTACAATTCGCTGATCATGAGGTTATGACAACCTTCAAATCGGTGAGCATGACGTTGTCGTAAAAGACGATTTTTCTGTGTGTAGAATATATGAACTTGAGAACATTTTCCAAGCGTTAAAACGCAATTTTCAAGTTTGTCCTGCAGTTGCACAATTCGATTCATTTGATTTGAATAATCACTTTTAAATTTTTAGACATTATTTATTTTCAGAATAGTTATAAATTACAATACTTTCCACCACTCCTAAGCGATTTCAAACACAGACCAGAGATTTTTAGTTTGTGCCGAGTGTAACCGTTCTAGTTTTGGTTATAAGAACCGACTTAACAGTTAAAGGAACCAAATTTCAATTCTGTGTGTGTATTCTTAAAGAATATCGATTAACATTTATTATTTCAGACAAAATTCGCATAAATTGTTAACCTACAATTGTGTTTTTTTTTTAACTATAAAAAAGTTATTTTCATTTTTGAATAAAGTAAAATTCTCAAAAAAAAAAATAGATATATCATTTAGTGAAATTTGTCAAAAACACTCGCCGCAACATTTTAGTGTCGCCACAACCCGGCGGCCGGATTGGCGACCGCACAGCATCAAAGCCATAAAACTTGCGGTGATGCTGGTGCAATATTTATGATGCTGCTGCCATATAATAAAATACCAACAAAAAAAAAAAACATTGCAAATGCTAGCAACAACAAGAGCAGTAACAACAACAAAACCAACAGCAACAAGTAGAAGAAACATTAAGCCGCCAAGTTTATGGTCAAGTCGGTCTTAAACTAGGTTTAAACTGTGCCTCAAATGTTGAGGCATTTGAGGCAAGAACTACAGCAACAATAACAGACAGAGTAAGTACAACAACCTCGTGCGGCAATAACAACAAATTCTAAATAAAAGCATCACTCATACATTTGTGCCATTGCATTCATTCATTCGTCCTGTATGCTGTAGTTGTTGAATTTATTGTTGGCTTTAAAGCCATTTAAAGCAGTTGGACACAAAGTCTCTAAGAATTACAAAAAAAAAAATATGTTTGGTCCAAATTGCTTTTAAAATTTCATTTTAAGTTCAAAATGGATTATTTTGTTTAAAATTCATTTTTTTTTTGTTCAAAATGGTATTTTCTATTAAAAATTTTATTTGCAGTTGAAAATTGAATTTTTAATTCAAAAATGAATTTTCAGTTCAAAATTGAATTTTTACTAATTAATAGTTCTAATTTTAAGTTCAAAATTGTATTTTCTGTTCAAAATTGAATTTTTAATTCAAAATTTAATTTGAAGTTAAAAATCGAATTTTTTGATCTAAATTTAATTTTTAGTTAAAAACTGAACTTTCGGTTCCAAATTGAATTTTTAGTTCAAAATGGAATTTTTAGTTCAAAATTGAATTTTTAGTTCAAAATTGAGTTTTAAGTTCAAAATTGAATTTTTAATTAAAAAATGGGTTTTCTGTTCAAAATTGAATTTTTAGTGCAAAATTTGTAATTTGTGTTCAAAATTGAATTTTTGATTCAAAACAGAATTTTTAATTCAAAATTTAAATTTTAATATAAAATTTAAATTTTAATATTGAAAAATTGAATTTTTAATTCAAAAATGTATTTTCTATTCAAAATTGAATTTTTAATTCAAAATTGAATTTTAAGTTCAAAATTGAATTTTTAATTCAAAAATGTATGTTCTATTCAAAATTGAATTTTTAGTTCATGAATTTTCTATTCAAAATTGAATTTTTAGTTCAAAATTGAATTTTTAGTTCAAAGTTGAATTTCAATTCAAAATTTAAATTTTAATTTAAAATTGAATTTTTAGGTCAAAATTGAATTTTTAGTTCAAAATTGAATTTTTAGTTCAAAATTGAATTTTTAATTCAAAAATGTATTTTCTATTCAAAATTGAATTTTTAGTTCAAAATTGAATTTTTAGTTCAAAATTGAATTTTAAGTTCAAAATTGAATTTTTAATTAAAAAATGTATTTTCTATTCAAAATTGAATTTTTAGTTCAAAATTGAATTTTTAGTTCAAAATTGAATTTTAAGTTCAAAAATGTATTTTCTATTCAAAATTGAATTTTTAGTTCAAAATTGAATTTTTAGTTCAAAATTGAATTTTTAGTTCAAAATTGAATTTTTAGTTCAAAATTGAATTTTTAGTTTAAAATTGAATTTTTAGTTCAAAATTGAATTTTTAATTCAAAAATGTATTTTCTATTCAAAATTGAATTTTTAGTTCAAAATTGAATTTTTAGTTCAAAATTGAATTTTTAGTTCAAAATTGAATTTTTAGTTCAAAATTGAATTTTTAAATTAAAATTGAATTTTTAGTTCAAAATTGAATTTTAAGTTCAAAATTGAATTTTTAATTCAAAAATGTATTTTTTATTCAAAATTGAATTTTTAGTTCAAAATTGAATTTTTAGTTCAAAATTGAATTTTTAGTTCAAAATTGAATTTTTAGTTCAAAATTGAATTTTTAGTTCAAAATTGAATATTAAGTTCAAAATTGAATTTTTAATTCAAAAATGTATTTTCTATTCAAAATTGAATTTTTAGTTCAAAATTGAATTTTTAGTTCAAAATTGAATTTTTAGTTCAAAATTGAATTTTTAGTTCAAAATTGAATTTTTAATTCAAAAATGTATTTTCTATTCAAAATTGAATTTTTAGTTTAAAATTGAATTTTTAGTTCAAAATTGAATATTAAGTTCAAAATTGAATTTTTAATTCAAAAATGTATTTTCTATTCAAAATTGAATTTTTAGTTCAAAATTGAATTTTTAGTTCAAAATTGAATTTTTAGTTCAAAATTGAATTTTTAATTCAAAAATGTATTTTCTATTCAAAATTGAATTTTTAGTTTAAAATTGAATTTTTATTTCAAAATTGAATTTTAAGTTCAAAATTGAATTTTTAATTCAAAAATGTGTTTTCTGTTCAAAATTGAATTTTTAGTGCAAAATTTGTAATTTGTGTTCAAAATTGAATTTTCAGTTCAAGTTTGAATTTTTAATTAAAAATTTTATTCAAAATTTAATTTTTAATTCAAAAATGTATTTTCTGTTCTAAATTGAATTTTTGGTTTAAAAATATATATCAAGTTTACTCGATTATTCAAATTTTAGTATATTTGAAATTTCGAGTTTTTCTTTTTTTTTTGCTTCGTTGTTCTTTTGCAATTTTTTTCTTTAATTTGTCATCTTAAAGTCTTTACAATTTTTGTTTTATTACATCCTTCCTTTTATTTTTGTTGTTAGTTCATTCCGTTCATTTATCTTTTTCTCAATTCTATATTGACCTCGCTGCATATCCACACATGACAGACACCCACATCCTGCTCAAATGGAACCTCATTTTCTCATATGTCGCTGTTGCCTCTTCTATAATTTAAATGGCTTTTATAATTCAACCCAAAAGGCATTTTTTTTTTGTCCCCCGCTGAACCTTTCCCATATAACTTGTGCGTCTGCGCAACATCAGCAAGAGTCACAGCCAAAATCAAAGCCAAACGACTACGACGAGTTCTTTATTTTATTGGCAACGAAGTTATGAGCAGCATTGGTGGCATCTGCATCTGCGACTTGAACTCTTTGCTTCATTCTTAGTCTGAGTCTTAGACTCAGTCCCAGTTCTCAGTCTCAATCTCAGCTCTCAGTTCTTAGTCCCGTCTTGGTCCAGGTTCGAGTCCAGTGCGAATCGTAGGCACTTCGTTCGCTTCGTTTGCTATGTTGGAAATGATTAATGGATATCGTATGTTAAAAATACATAATAAAATTATGCGTGCGCCTTACAGTAAGCACGCCATGCGAAAAGGATGTAAATGTGCCTCTATGTAGGGTTATTTACACGATTAAGGTGGAGCATGGCCAAAATGCCATGCGATGCCATAAGTTGGGCTCTAACAAATAGCAACAACAACTACATTTGCTTCCAGCCAACTTAAAGTCAAATTGTGTTTTTTTTATTATTCGTGAATAATTGAAAAACTGAATATGTATGTGGCAGATAAATTATGAAATATTTTAAAAATTAAAAATAAAATAAAATTTTGCAAAAATTTGTGATATTTTAAGATCTGCAGCATTTTCAAGTGTAAGTCTGAAAAATCAATTGAAATTCAAAAATGTTCATTTGCAGTTCAGAAAAGATCAATTACAATTTGAATAATTTCATATTTAATTCAAAACATACCGAATGTAATTCAAGTCAAGTGTCATAACATGTTAAAAAATATCTCGCGTAGAGCATTGATATTATGGTTCATGTATTATTCGTGTTTGCATATTAATTCAAAAGTTTCTAATGAAAACATTTAGTAGGAGAGTCTGGGCTAAAGTGGTATACGTTTTGAATTTTCTCAAAATAAATACATTTGAATATTTTTTTTTTAATCTTTTGAAGGGTGTATTCCATAGACTGGTTCATGATTTACTTTTTGCATTAACAGAATATCATTTTATATTCCTTTTTTTAATTTTAGAGCGATTTTTCAACACAGTTTTATTTCGGACTTGTTGAAAAATGTTGGGGTAAAGTGGGAAACTTCAATATTTTTTTTACCTAAATGCAATTTTAGTCTTTCTTTTTCATGTTTTGTGTTTCTCATAGCAATATCAAATACAGGGTGTTTGGTTCATCGATGTCAATAATTCAGGGGGTCATTCTTTGAATCAAAAATATAAGAAAATGTAAAATAAAAAATGTCTAATTTTGCTGCCGGTTTACAGGGTGTTTAAGATGTGTCAAGGAAATTCGTTATAAAGTATTATCTGTTCATAAATGAATAACAATTTTTAAATCATGTTTTAGAAAATTAAATTACATTTCCAATGGTATATCACATCTTAAAACCCCGTGATTTTTTCTATGTTTAAAAGGTACACAGAAAAAAATGTACATCATATTGATGAATTCTGTTCTTCAACTCATGATTCATTGTATTGAAGAACCATTCATAATATTAATGACTAACGACATCAATGTTATGAATGCAATCATAAATATGATGAACGCTTGGTAACTGTCGACAAAGTGTTCTTCAAATAGGATGAATTGTATGTGAAGAATACGTTTCATCATATTAATGAACCAAAATATAAAATACAACATATATGGTCATCATATTGAAGAACACTGTTCATTAAACCAAATTTCTATCAATATATATTTTTTTCGTTCATTTTTTGCCATACTTCTCAGTTCGAACTACTTGAGAACTGTGTTATCTATATATATAAAACTCTTGGTCCGTCAGTCAGTCTGTCAGTCTGTCTGTCTGTCTGTCTGTCTGTCTGTCTGTCTGTCTGTTTGTTCCAGCATCACGTCTAAATCACTGAACCGATTTAACTGAAATTATGCACCAGGATACTATGGAGTCCGGAGGGTGTCATAGGCTATATATGGGCGGGATTGGACAAAGGGGCGTGGCACCTCCCATACAACCTAAACTTTCAAAACGACATAACTCACATACACAAGCTAAGAGGACAAAACAAAAGCAAAAACAAAAATAAAAGCACAAAACTTAAGCAATAACTCAAAAACAACAGAAAAATAAATAATGATAGAAAACAAAAACAAAATCAACCACACTAAAATTCACCACACTAAAACTCATCACACTAAAACTCATCACACTAAAATTCACCACACTAAAACTCACCACACTAAAATTCACCACACTCAAATTCACCACACTAAAATTCTCACACTCAAATTCACCACACTAAAACTCACCACATTGAAACTCACCATACTAAAATTCACCACACTAAAATTCACCACACTAAAACTCACCACACTAATACTCACCACAAAAAATTCACCACACTAAAATCTACCACACTAAAACTCACCACACTCAAATTCCCCACACTCCATTTCACCACACTCAAATTCACCACACTAAAATTCACCACACTAAAACTCACCACACTAACTCACCACACTAAAACTTCTACTGGGAAAAACTCTACGGGAAAGAATTCTACGGGAAAGAATTCTACTGGGAAGAATTCTATGGGGAAGCACAGTCTGAGAAAGAATTAAGAAAAGTTGTTTTTAGCGGAGAATTAGTTTGGTTTTGGTTACTACATTTATAAAACCAATAAAAAAATGGGCCCACGGGTCCCTGATATAAATAATAAAAAATGTTATTTATATTAATAAAATTGCTCCATAACCTTGCATTCAAAAAATTCTTTGCAAGAGTCGTGTACGGGTCCAGCTAGTTTCTTATATAATGCTTGCTCGACATGCATAAATTAATAAAATGTTTTATAATATACTTATTATAATTACTACTTTTTATTAATAAAAAGTTATATTTATAAAAAATATATTTATGAATTTTTCCGAAAAAAAAATTTTTTTCGAACAATTTTTTTTTTCGAAATTTTTTTTTCGGATCATTTTTTTTTGTTCAAAAAATTTTTTTTGTCCGAAAAAAAATTTATTTGGATAATTTTTTTACTGTTAGTATTTAAATAAATTTTTGAATTTTTATTTTATAAAAAAATAAAAAAAAAAATATGAACAAATTCATCAATATGACAATTCAAATTCATTGTATTGAATATTTTGTTTATATATATAATGAATGCATTCATTAAAATGTCATTTAATAAACGGTGGTATCAATATGATGAATCTGGTAGTTGATGAAAAAATTCATAATATTTATGAATAAATTCATCATATTGAAGATTTTTTTTCTATGTACGTAATGTAATTTACAAAAATAAAAATAAAAATTTTTACTTTGTCATTGATTTTCTCAAAATTTCGTTATCGATCACCCCATTTTTTAAAATGAATGATAGACCAATTCATTCCATGTACTTTCTAATCAATTTCAGTGATTTTAAATTGGTAAGTTATCTTGCAGAAATAATTAAACAGTGCCGGGTGTTGTGATTTGGTGGTTGAATTAAAAGAAAAAAGAAATAATGGAGAAAAAAATTTAAACATTTATTAAAATTGTAATAATTATTATATTACTTACATATTTTTTGATCATATTTCCAAGCATAATATTTTTTTCTTATATTTCTACCACAAAAACACAAGACCCGCCACTGTTTAATTATTTCTGCAGGATAACTTACCACTGTAATTAGTTAGAATGTATGTATGTTAGTACCATTTAAAATGAATCATATTGTGATCGTTGCTATCATTTAATATGTTTAAATCAATTATGTCGCGAACAGAAGATGAACGTTAACACAGTTCTCTAATGAATCCCTCTCCCTTTGTATGGAGTTGTTTAACATTGACTCGATTGCAACAAGTTAACAATCATAAACTTGCAATTAAAGGTTTCCAAAAATCAGGCAAGTATTTTTATTTGCTGCAAATATTAATTATGTTATTGATAGAATGTAATAAGCAACTGCTGCCAAAATGCATTGTATGCATAACACAATAATTTTAAAAATTTAGAATCAGTATGAAAATGTACTATATTCTCAACAACATTATGCATTTTTAATTTGATTGTCACAGTCAGTTCATAAACATATTTTTTATTTATAGTTAATATATTGGACTACTGCCAAGAAGTAGCGTCGTATAGAAATCGTATATAAAAAGATGTTGCCAGTCGCTGGGATCGAACCCGGGACCTTTCGGCTCGTAGTCTAACGCACTAATCAATCGAGCCACCGACGCTTTTGCAAAACTAACTAACAATAAAAGAGTCTATTTTTTTTATACTAACCACTTGAACCCATTTCTCACTGCCGCCTGCTAAATTCATCTCCTACACACTTCAGCAGACATTTTAGTTGTTTTGACACATACGATGATTTATCATCGTTGCAACGTGAACAAGTGCAGCAGCAATAGTAATAGCAACAGCAGAAGCAACCTCCAACCAGCATCAACAGCACACATGCCTCGAGATCAGGAAGAAATTAGCTTAAAAATATCGTTAAACTTGAACTTGAGCCTGGAGACTATGGTGTCTAAACAACGGTTTATGTAGTAATTTATACTTAATTTTTGGCCAAGTCGTTTGCCAGACATACATATTCACTTTGTAACTGTCAGTTGGACCTCAAGCTAAACTAAAAGAAAAATAAAACATAAATACAATAAAATTACGTGCAACGGTTTTGAAATTATTGCAACAAGTGTTGCAGCCAACGAGTGATACATGCTCTTTTTGTAGGTGGGTGGGTCGGTTTGTTTGGGGGGTATGTAGCATCAGTGCTATTTATTAGATGTATTTTTCTGTTGTTTTATATACATTTTTTTAGTTTGTACAAATTCGCATAACGTTCATTAGTTTTTGTTGTGATATATGTGTACATTAGGCAGCGGCAGTGATATATCACAGACACAGCTTTATTTGTAGTGCTTTGCAGAGCACTTTATTAAAAATGCTTTTTGTGTTTTACTTATATGTTTGACATTGTGATATTCTAAAGCTATACGTTCGATATATTTTACTGTGATATATGTTATAATATATCATTACTCTAAACGCTATGACATTTTGTTGTGATATATTTGCACAGAAAAATGGTTTTTATATTTGAAATGTTTTTTTTTTTTATTTATTAATAGGTTTAATTAGATAAATTTTAAATTATATATTTCTAGTGATAATATAACTGTGATATGTAATGTGTATATAATAAATTTAAAAAAAATGCAGTCAAAGTCAGGCATAAATCATTGAATTCACGATGACTGTGATATTTATACGATTTTTAATAATTAGCAGTAATTCTACTGTAGTCAATATATAACAGTTTTTATTATACCTTTTTAAATATATCACAGTTTTATGAAACTTTTTATATATATCATAGTTTTTATCAAATCTTATTTTTGATGTTACTCAAACGAACAATTGTAATAAAATACTATAAAATATATCACATTTATTTGTTTTTTACATACCGTATTTATTATGTTAACAAAAAAAAACTTACTGTGATATGAAGTCATGTGTGTGTGACATACGTAAAACCAAAATTGTGACTAAAATCCATACATAATTTGCACTTCACACTCTGTCAGATGACAAGGACACTATAACACTTTATAAAAATAATTGAAACATATATTTAAAGATGACGAGATTGATATAATTATTAAAATATGTGACTGTGATATATAGTCATATGTGTGTGACATACGTAAAACAAAAATTGTGACTAAAATCTGTATATAATATGCAATTTACACTGTGTCTGATGACTAGAACACTTTACAGAAATTATTGAAATATATATTTATAGATGATAAGATTGATATAATGATTAAAAAAACGTGATAATTGTGAAATTTTAAAGTGATAAAATATTATTACAGCAATAAATGAACGTTGAAGTGATATATTCAAAAGATACATTAAATTAACATTTAATTTATTTATATCACTGTAATATATCACAGTGATAAAAATATCAGAGTGATAAAAAATATCACAGTGATAAAAAATATCACAGTGATAAAAAATATCACAGTGATATATAACAGTTCAACTGTTTTATTTGCTTAACAATTAAAAATACATATCGGCGACAACTTATTCTTCAACTGTACAAAAATAGAATCTGCTGTGCTGTTCCCTCATATATTGACTGGCGTTAGCATGGTCATCGCCCTGCTGTGCTGGTAATTTTCAACGCCATGGCCTGTAACTAAAATTCTGAAAATATGATACACTACAACAAATCAGGCTGCAGGCTACAGAATAAGTAATGAAAATAAAAATAGTTGCAGTTGTGATATTGCAACAGTGATGACAACCAAAGCGCGAAGCGATGAGATGCGCAGCAACAGGAAGAAAAGCCGCAGCAATTCGCGCTTCATGACGTTAAAAAAAAAAAACAAAACAATATATAAAATTCAAGTCACAGTCGCTCAAGAATTGACCCAAGGCGGGTGTAAAATTACAAAAACACAAAAAACGATCAACTGCAAAAAAAGGCGATCGATGGACTTTTCCGATTCTCAAACATCATCACCATATCATATGCTGGGAAAGCCAAAAACCATGACCATAGTTGTAACTTGAAAGCAAAAAAAAAAAAAATTAGAAAAAAACGAAGACCAAAACGCGCGACCGGGACGAACGCTTTATGCCAGCGATTATTACTCTTGATCTTGCGCTACAAAGGGTCAATTGATGTTTGTGATGATGATGACGACGACGATGCGCTGATGGTGGTGATGATGTTGGTGCTGATGTTGCTGATGTGTTATTTGACTCTTTACTATTGCTGTTGTTGTTGTTGTTGTTATTGTTGTATGTTATGCACCATGACCAAAGCAATTTGTATTGGAATTTTAAGCAGTTTTTTTGTTAGTTGGCCATGGAATTTCTGTTACCTTTTTACATACTACACTCGAACAAAACCACAGACGGAACGCGTTGATCCTACTCCTTAGTTCACAGCATAGTTTTTACTTAAGGGCAGTTGTCTCAGTATTCTACATATTTTTTTTCTTTATTTTTTGCTATTTTAATTTTTTGTTTAGTTTTTACTACTGCAGGCTTTTGATTTTCACAGTACATTTACGGCATGTTCTATGCTGTGATATATCATTGACCGATTTGTTCTACGTCACAGTCGACTATGTTTGGTGGGAGCCTGTAGGCTGTGATTTTTTTGATATTTTTTTTTTGTTTGGTATATTATAGTGGAAAATTGCATCATGAACGACATTTTTTTTGATGGTTCCCATGGAAAATTGACGACTTACATTTGGCGACTGTTGCTGTGATGTTTTTTTTTTCATTGGAGGTTGTCTTAATAAAGATATTACTTTGTTTGGGTTGAAATAATTTGCGAAACGGTTTGGTATTTTTGGTGCTTTGCAAAAGGGGGATCAATTATGTGGTATAGTTAATTTTAAAACATATATATTTTTTTGATATTCATGATTTAATGAGAAATAAATGGTTATGATTATCTACCTCATGGACTACCAAGAAAATGATATAAATAAGTAACTTTCTGGTATCTATCTATTCTATGTTTTAAATAGTTTCATTCAACTTACTTTTCATCAAAAGTTGCATAAAATGGATACAATTTTTGTTTATTTTCTTTATTACACAGCAGAAAAAATAATTAATAGAAAATCCGCGATCTTAGTATTATTTTCCGATGTACTTTAAGATTCTAATCAAGACCACTTTCTCAGTTTTTTGATAATGCCTAAAGTTTTTGAGTTATTACGTAAAACATAAAAATTTAATTCTCGTGCTTTACTATATATATTGGATTAAGACTCCTTAACAGTTCGAATTTTCTGTCTCATTTCTTTTGTAGTCTATTTAGAATACTTTCGTCAAAATTTTGAAATGAACCAAATGAAATTCGGATGGATCTGACTAAAGTTATGACCCGTCAAATGCAATAAATATAAATTTAAAGTTAGTATTATCAAAACAAAAGTATAAGGTATTTTTTTAATATCATAAAAAGTGACAAATTAAATATATCACAAAAATTACTACAAAAAAAAAAACTCCTGTGATAATTTGAAAATAAACTTAAATTCTTTGAAGACCTTAAAAAACGTGACTCCTTTATGCAATAAATACCATTAATTACAAATTATAAATTATAGCCTTTAATAACACAGTCTGGCAGTCTTTTCCGTTGCGTCCATCAACAACTGCTGATCAAAAACATATCACTGCTGCATTGGCGAATACATCACAGCTAGCTAAAAACTATTAAAGTAACATGCAATCTGTGGCAACAGCCTTTAGCCAAATACATCGAAGGGCCTAAATGCAACAATAATAATAAATTAAATTTACTTTAAACGTTCATAAAGCAGTGTTCCTTTTCTTGGTCGATGCCAGCACCGGACCTATAATTCGCGCAACTCTTCTTTGTTTCATATGCAAATGCAACATGCAGTACATGCAACATGCCACAACACGCACTAATTGAGGCTTTGATTTGAGGTTGTAGTTTTCCATTTTGTAGTTGTTGTTGTGGTTGTAATGTGTCCCATGTCTCTAAGCGTACCTAGCAACTAGAGACCCACTAATTGCGCCTATATTGACAGCAGGGGGTCGTTGTCGCGACGTTGCATCCTCGCATCACCAAAACGAGGAATATTTCAACGCCAACATTAAAGACAACAAACCGCAATGTAGACAGATGGTTCGACAGACAGACAGCCTAAAAGACAGACGAAACAATGCGAATTTTATAGATAGGTAGATAGAAGGATAGATGGTTGAATAGTTCTATAGTTCTCGAGTTGTATTTCTCAGACAGTTTTGTGCGGTATTGAGACAGTTGGAGCAGCAGATCCCAAAGAAACTCATAAAGCATTTTATAAAGTATCGTCTAAAGAACCAACCAAAGAACTTCCAAAAGAACCTTACCAAAAAAGGTGTCATTTTTGTCAGAGTCACGAAGACGTCCGAGTCTTTCTTTGTCTCCATCGATACAGTATCTGTCGGCGTTATGTATAAACAATATTTAGCAACATTGTATGCGATACGTTAAACTACACTGAAAGATGAGTCTTACCAAGTATTTCAATTTTAAGGGCCCCAAATGCAATATATACCGGCGTTTTTACAATTTCTTATAGAGATATTTTTAATTTTTTATCAAACGGTGCTTAAAATACTTTCAGATCCATATATTATTAACTGAAATCGGCCCATCATATTTCACTTTTTTATCCACAATAAAACTATTTCTCAGCCTTAAAACTGGTACATCGGACTTTCTTAATTTACCGTCAAAATCTACATTCCTTAGACTTACAACTGACTGAGTAATTACAAAAACTATAAGAAACTGAAATGAATAGGTTGTTGATCTTGCAGTATTTACAAGAAAAAGATCGACCCAGCAAGTACAAAATTTTGAAGAAAGGCTCTTGCAGAAAAAACAAGTCTGATCCTGCTAGTACAGGAACAGACATCTGCACAAGTCCATTTGAAACCTACTTAAAGACATTCACTTTGTTTCAAAACATTTACTGTCATCAACTCCAAGGTGTATTAATAATACACCTTGGTCAACTCTATGATTGAATATCAAATGAATGTGTTTCTCACAACAACAAAGCACCAAGTACTGTCAAAACAAAATTGCAGTGAAGAGGTCTCCGATGATGTGCAATAAAAATTAAAATACTGAAATAAACTGCTTATGACACCGAGTACTTGCATTTAAATTTTATTTTTATCATTATTACTCTAAGGAATTTTCATTAATATTGAAATATAAAAAAATTAAAGGGTATCAGAAAATCGTATAATCAGCCAAATTCTAAATATTTACTCCCACAAATATTTGGGAGAAATTGATGAGAGAAAAAAGCTTTGTATGTAATTTCAATACAAAGCTTTTTTTCGGCCAACAATTTTTCCCAAATATTTTTGGGAGATTTGTTTTGGTTAAGTTTTTTTTTTTATTTTTGAATACAATTTTTTTCATTATTTATTTTTTTCATTATTTAATTTTAAAATAATAAATTTTGTTTGGTTATATTTCTTTTCGACCAAAGCGTTGTTTTACTCGTACCATTTTTTTTACATTTTTTTTTTGAAAAAAGAATGTTTGTTGTATTTTTTTAACACATACCGGCAACAACATTACTGCCGTCGAACGCTGAGCATTAGATTTGTTGTTGTTTTCAATGTTCATCTTCTCACTCGTTACTAGTTGCGCACCTTCGCTGCACCCACTGTATTCGTTACATGTTCAGTGACAGTGTTATCGTTTGGTTTTGTTTTTGATGTTTTGACAGTACTTGACACGAATGAAACAAATACTGCAGTGAAGTCGGCCGAGAGACTTCAGCATAATACTGTCGACTGTCATTTGCAAAATGCATTTAAAACTGTAGAGTGCAGTAGTGCATATATGCAGAGGAAACATCAAAAACATTTGTGCAGATGTCTAATCGACGTATAAATTCAAGAACAAAAACAATTTTAATACTGCCATGTCTTGGTCTTTATATACAAACTTCTTGTGCAGATGTCTAATCGACATACCAATGCAAGAACAAGAACAAAAGCAATATTAATACTACCATGTCTTGTTCTTTATATACAAACTTCTATATTTCTAATTTTTTTAATGATTTGCCAATATTTATCGATTAAAGATTTAAATGGAATATGTATCTCTGCGAAATGTTTACTATTCAAATTAGTTAAAAAAATAATGTATTATTTTAATAGATAAAAATAGATTAAATATTACAATTTCTTTTTAAATACTTACAGTTAAATTATTTTTGAGTTTATATGAAAATAATTATTTTTTTAATGCTACACAGAAAAATAAATGTACATCATATTATGAAATCCGTTCTTCAAACCATGATTCATTGTATTGAAGAACCATTCATAATATTAATGACTAACGCCATTATTGTTATGAATGCTATCATAAATATGAAGAACGCTTGGTAACTGTCGAAAAAGTGTTCTTCAACATGATGAATACGTTTCATCATATTAATGAACCAAAATATAAAATACAACATATATGTTTATTATATTGAAGAACGCTGTTCATTAAACCAAATTTCTATCAAAAAAAATTTTTTTCGTTCATTTTTTACCGTACTTCTCAGTTCTCAAGTAGTTCTTGTGTGTTATTTCTTATATAATGCTTGCTCGATATGTATAAATTAGTAAAATGTTTTATAATATTTTTGTTATAATTATAACTTTTTATTAATAAAAACTTATATTTATAAAAAATATATTTTTGAAAAAATGTTTTTTTAGAAACTTTTTTTCCAAACAAATTTTTTTTTGGAAAAAAATTTTTTTTTTCCAAAAAAAATGTTTATTTGACAATTTTTTTTTTTCGAACATTTTTTTTTCGGAACAAATTTTTGCGTCCGACATTTTTTTTTTCGGCTAATTTTTTTACTGTTATTTTTTAAATAAAAATTTTACAACACTTTTTTTTCGAGATATTTAAAAAAAAAAATGTTTTTTTGAAAATATATTATGAACAAATTCATCAATATGACAATTAAAATTCATTGTATTGAATATTTTTTTCATATATATAATGAATGCATTCATTAATATGTCATTTAATGAACGGTGGTATCAATATGATGAATCTGTTAATTGGTGAAAAAATTCGTAATATTTATGAATAAATTCATCATATTGAAGAATTTTTTTTCTGTGTATAACTATCCTATTTACCAATTTTTATAGGTTTTTTTTCTGAGTGTAATTGGGCTTATTTCGTTTTTTAATAATAATAATAATAGTTTGGCGCTACAGTCCTGTATAGAACTTCGGCCGAGCTCTCTCACCATTTTGAGCTGTGCGTGTTATATTTGTACTCAAAGTGGTGGAACCTACAGTTTATTGCCGAATCCGAACGGCGGGTGAGAGCTTTTGATAGGCAATGTTTTACTCTCGTAGGTTTGCCATTTACTTAACGTAATAAGGCGCCAACTAATTAAAAAAAATAAAAATATTTCTATTAATTTGCTTGTATTTTCCATTACCTTGGGGTTTAACCTTATTTTTATGGGTTGTATTCTATTAAAATTAGGGGTTTTAATTTATCTCATAGGGCTTTGTTTAATTTTCAAAAATGGCGCTTTATTGCCTTAAGCTATAATGAATTTTGGGGTGTTATTTAGTTTTTAATTTGGGACTTTATTTCCTGAGGCCTTATTTTGCCGAACCGGAGTAAGTATGTTCTATCGGATAACGTAAACTAGACAACACATGATGGATTTTTTAATTTATCCACGATCTTAGTATGAGTATCCGAGGGACTTCAAGTTTCTAATCGAGACCTCTTACTTAGTTTTTTTGGTATTACGTACAGTTTTTGAGTTAAAACGTAAATGATATAAATGGCAATTAATGTGTTTTCTATATATTTTGGACTTGAACTTTTTACTCATTTCAATTTTCGTTTTGATTTCTTTTGTATTGAGAATACTTTAACAAATATTTTGAAATAAACCCAATGAAATTCGGCTGAATCTGACCAAATTTAAGACCAGTCAAACGTAAGAAATGCTAATGTCTGGTTTTAACTATGTCATTTTGTGTCATATTTGTTTTTCTTTACATTATGATTGCGACGCAGAAACGGTCCAAAATTAAAATGTTCATTAACCATGTCAGTCGATATTAAAATTCCAACATGTTGGAATTTTTTTTATATCGAAAAATAAAAAAATTAAAAAATGTTCCAACATGAAACTGACACAAAATAACATAGTGAAAACCAAGCATAAGGTGAACCTAATTTGTATTGTATAACATCTCTGGTTTTACATATTCTAATAAAAGTATTTATATTATGTGAAACTAGATTTATAATTTTATGATTGTCTTTAATCTTCAGAATAAAGATAAATTCACATATACTCTGCGTGTATTGTATAAAACCAAAAGTAGACACTATAGTCGTAGCGCCAAAGTAGCTACCACGCCATTTCATACTAAAGATGATGATGGTGATGCATAGACTGCATTTCGACAGAGGTTGCGACTGATGGCTGTCGAAAGCGACGACATGATGCAACTCAATTCGAGACGGACACAGGCCATAGGATCAGAATAGGCACAAAAATACAGATTGCAAAGTAAAGAACCGATTTAAGTTAAAAATTTCTTAGTGGACATATAACTGCCGGCAGCTGTTTCCAGTGGGACGAACAGCATAACAAAATTTATAAAATAAAAAAAATAAAAATAAAAATCTGAACAAAAATAATATCAAAAACACATCACAGCAATCGATCGCCGATGACTGTCCTACGTTTGCGATCGATACACAAATTGTTAACATTAAAATGACGATCATGACGAGCGATCAATCGATGCGTTCGGGATTCGATCGGCCACATGCTACTGCTAGCTGCTGCTGCTGATGCTATTGTTGTAGTTCGTTGGATGGTTGTTTGGTTGGTGTGACTGACGCCAGTGTTGCCAGACTATAGATATTTACAATTACTTAGGCCATGGCAAGTTTAAGTTCAAAAATAGTAACAAATAAAAGTGACGCCACATGCGATCGCGCTGTCATTTAAGTCAGTGCTCTATTATTTTCTTTTTATACCCTACACTAAGAGTGAAAGGGTATATTCAGTTTGGTACGCCGTTTGTAACACCCAGAAGGAAGCATCTCCGGTATGGAAAAGTATATATATTCTTGATCAGCATGACCTCCTGAGTCGATTTAGCGATGTCCGTCTGTCCGTCTGTCTGTCCGTCTGTCTGTCTGTCCGTCTGTCTGTCCGTCTGTCTGTCTGTTGAAATCCCTAAGACTTTTAAAATTGAAGAGCTAGATAAATGAAACTTATAACTTAGATTACTAATATACCTACGCTGTATGTGCGAAAAAATTGGCGAGATCGGTCCATTGTGACCTATGATCCGACCACTTATGTTCAAATACCTCATATAAAATGTACATATAAAGATCAATTTTTATGTATACGTGCTTAGGTAAACTTTTTTGGTCAAATATATATTGACATCATGCTCAAATACATGATAATAATGTTTTCCGGCGAAAAGACTTGTGGTTCACAAAAAAAAAAAATCGAAATTCGGTACACCTACCCATTTGTAAATATGGGTATCAAATGAATGGAAATTCTTCAGCGATTGAATGTTTGTAGTTATTTTCAGGATTCGTATACCTTGGTGATCTATATATCACTTTGAGTGGTAACCACACATATGTGTAGGGTATTTATAGTCGGCTTAGACCGACTATAATTTTGATAATCCGAACTATCATAATTACACCTACTTTAAAATTTCCCATGTGATCTTACCTTCCCAACTGGTTTTATCTTACAATCTTATAAAAATGTCCCAGCGGTAAAAGTTGCGGTGATATCATCAATGATCTCTTAATGATTTTGTATTCAGAGTCAACTCAATTCCACTTTTCGCCTTACATTAACCGTTGCGTGTTATCCCTAGTAGGTATTATTTTACGGTCATGATCGGGAATTGATCAATAAAGCTCTTGACATATCTTGACCAGTAACATGAACAACATAATCGTATTATGAGCATGTCTATCATAATAGGGTAAATCATGTTTGTTCTGTCAAATCATATTTTTTATGAAACTATTCGGGTGATGATAAGATAAAATTACATGGATCTTTTGCCGATCATGATCCTTGTACAATTTGTATTATGGGTAAAGCTCTAATCACACGATAGACAAAATTCTATCAATTTCAGTATGCACCAACACAAAAATGGCTGAATGATGCTAATGTTACAGTCGTCAATCAAAATCGTTGCATTTGATATTGACGATTTTTATAATTGATATTTTACTTGATTAAAGCTTTAGTCTATCTTCCTCCATTACAAAGTAATCGAAAGACGAATGAGGGATCGTGATTACTTCATTATATCCTCGTACAATTTTTATTAGGGGTAATACTCGAATCACACTATAGACGAAATTCTATCAATTTCAATATGCACCAACACAAACATTGATGTTGTTAATATTCCAGTCGTCAATCAAAATCTTTGCGATTTTTAAGTAAAGATTCTGAAAATGACATAAAATTAAAACTTCCTGTCGATACATATTTGCGTCAACTTATATTGCGTCGATAGTTCATATTTTACATGATTCAAGCTTTAGTCTATCTTGCTCCATTACAAAGCAATCGACAGGCGGAGGGATCGTGTTAATTTCATTATATTAATAAGTTAAAATTTTAATAGACATTATGTGTCTCATAAAGTAAGTCAGAAATAGGATTTAGTCACTGTTTCATATTACGACTTTGAATTAACTGTAAGTACTATCATTATTGATTTACAAAGTACTTTTACCGCTGTGGCTTTTTTATTACTTCGACGATTTTGAAGTAAAGATTCTGAAAATGACATAAAATTAAAACTTTCTGTCGATACATATTTGCGTCAACTTATATTGCGTCGATAGTTGATATTTTACATGATTCAAGCTTTAGTCTATCTTGCTCCATTACAAAGTAATCGACAGGCGGAGGGATCGTGATAATTTCATTATATTAATAAGTTTAAATTTGAATAGACATTATCTGTCTCATAAAGTAAGTCAGAAATATGATTTAGTCACTGTTTCATATTACGACTTTGAATTATCTGTAAGTACTATCATTATTGATTTCCAAAGTACTTTTACCGCTGGGGCTTTTTTATTACTTCGTCATTTTTTTTTCTCTCCTACTCTTTTTTGGATTCTCCGTTTTTGTTTCACTTCTTCTAGTTTTTGCCATTTTTATTAACTTCAATAATTTTAATGTCAAGCACTTCGGTTGTCCGTCGAAATTGTTCGATCACGTTCATATGTTTTCATTATTGCCTCCATTATGCGTGGCACGTGATGCTGCATTAGCATCAGGAGTAGGAGCAACAACAGCAGCAGCAGACTCGTTCGAGCATCATCGTCCTCGAAGGGCCATAACTAATGGGTGGCAATTTCGTAGGCAATTAGAGAACATTTGTAAGATTTTGCGTAGGGCGTAGGCAACGTCTTCGTCTACATGATGGAATTATTATGCGGATCAGTTGATGGGAAATTGTAATTCAATAGCACCAGTTTTGTGATCGAGTAGAGTAATGTAAATGTTAAGAGTTTTAATGGGGGGAAAGATTCATGCCATTCTATTGTGGGGGAAGATGCAATTAATTAAAAGCGAGTAGTAAATGATGCGTTGAAATAAATTTTAACTTTTCAACAGTTAAAAAAAACATAATGCGAATTTTAGAGAAGCGTAAAGAAATGTCTTTTCTTTATAAAAAGTTCCCTTCCACACATAGAATAGGAATTTGTTGCATCAACCAAATCATTTCCCAGCCAACTCATTTCCCAATCAACCGATTGTAGTTTGGACTAAACCAATTCAGAGCAATTTAAGAAAAACTTTGTGTGTATATTTGATACTATTAGCAGTATCAACCGAATATGAAAGTTCTATCAACCAATAATCGAAAAAAATAATTGTTACAACTACCTAGTTCTTTCTTTCAACGTCATGCCAAAAGTGGATTTTTCCATGAAAAAGTGAACATGTTAGTTGCAACATCCTGATTTATGCTTTTGAAATAAAATTTCTATAAATAGTTTGATGGAACTGTCAAATTGTACTAAAACAGTTGTAAATTTGTTGCATTACAAATTAAATCCCTGTAAGTTCTGGCTGTAAGAACCGACTTCACTGTTGAGAGAATCGAAATGCAATGGCAATGAGTTGGTTGGCCCAACATATTTGTATTCTGATTGATTTTAAGCTAAAATTTATGATTGCTATCAATTAATAATTAGTCAAAATTATAGTTAATATCAAATAAATACAACAATATGGAACAAATATTACATACCAGTTAAAAGAAATGCTCCAAGAAGTTTCAAATTAAAAAAAGCCAATGAATCTTTGGATGGGGAAAAATAAGATAATAAAATAAACTAACAAGAAATTTATGCAGACGTGATCATTGTGCTCTATTGGACTCGTCTAACTGCGATTTCTTAACCAAATAAAGCAACGATGCTCCATGGAATATGCGCAGAAATCAAACTGACAGACGACAGACAGTGGAATAAATGAACAGACAGACTGAAGAATAGTAGATGGATAAACAGCTGTACAGTGAAATAGACAGACTGACTGCCAAAAGGCAGTCACATGGACTGGAGCAGGATAAATGTATGCGTCGAGTCACAGATGGATCGCAGATGCAATTGATTGAATTGATGGTGCGGTAGTAGAGTCATTCGTAGAGAATAAAATATAAATAGAGATGAGCTGCATTTCATAGAGATTGAAGAAGGAGGAGATTTTGAAAAGGCGTAAGTCAGATTTTGAGGAAGTACTAAGGTAGAGCTAGAGGTGGAGGCAAAAGAACGTTTTAAGGAAGAGTTAAAGATCGTGCGGTAGTAGAGACAACTGTTGAGGATAAAATATCAATAAAGATGAGTTGCATTTCTTAGAGATTGAATGAGGAGGAGATTGGAAAAAGCGTAAGTCAGAGTTTGAGGAAGTACTAAAGCAGAGCTAGAGGAAGAAGCAAAATAAGATTTTAAAGAAGAGTAAAATATATATGCTTTATAAAATGAGAAAGTGATATTAAGGAAGAGGTAATAGAATAGTTTGAGGAATACCAATTTGGAATATTTCGAGGAAGAATTTAATGAAGGCTTTTCATACGTATCCTTAAGTTTGATGATAACTTGAAGAATAATTCCATGAAAACATTGAGTAAGAGTTTGATAAAGTAGTTGAGACAAATGATAAAGAAGTGGTTGAAAAAATATCAAGGAAGATTGAGGAAAATATTGAGAAATAGTTAAATAATGATATTAACACTGTCAAACGATAGTTATGACAGTAGACACAGTGGTAGATAATAATACAGGGATGAGACGAAGTTGAGGAGGATGTTAAGGAATGTCTAAGGTATGGTCTTAAGGAAGAGCTTGATGATAAATTGAAAGAGTGGAGGCATTCTGATAAATAAGTTTTAAGAAAATCTTAGGACTGAATATTCATCGTCGGAAATGGCCTAAAAGTTTCAAGAATAATTCAAAATTGGTTACAACAGATGTGAAAATAGAGGTGTATGAAGAAAATTGACAATTATGTTCAAGAATGGTGTGAGCAATTATTTTAATAATTTATAGTTTGGCGCTACAGTCCTGTATAGAACTTCGGCCGATCTCTCTCATCATTTGAGCTCTTCGTGTTATATTTGTACTCAAATTGGTGGGACCTACAGTTTATTGCCGAATCCGAACGGCGGGTGAGAGCTTTTCATAGGCAATGTTTTACTCTCGTAGGTTTGCCATTTACTGACGAGAGGTAGCGTCGCATAGAAAAATGTTTTCTATGAAAAATATGTTGACAGTCGCTGGGGATCGAACCGGAGACCTTTCGGCTCGTAGTCGAACGCACCAGCGATCTGATTTTTATTATTAATTTTTATTAATTTAATATAAAAAAATTACAGTCGATTTTACGAAACATTTTTTGGTAATTTTAAATTTCGTAAAATACAAGAATAATTATACACGAATTAATTCGTAGAATACACGAAACATGTGTAATATCTATTTTTTTCCAAAATATTTTTTACGAACGATTCGTATATATTACGAAGCAATATTCGTAAAATTAAAACGTTCAAATTACGAAACTTTCGTTAAATTATTTTTTATTACAACTTTTATTTACGAATAAATTATTAAACTTACGAAAATTTTGAGGCTATATGTAGAATTTTTCGTTAAATTCCTGTTTTTTTTACGAATATTTAATAAAAACAGAAATACGTTGCGTCAAATAGCAAATTGGAGCTGCATTGTATTTTAATTGGTATCCTGGTCGCAAGCAGATAGTAAAAAGGTACGTATTATGTACGAATGGCTTTCATAGAATCTACGAATAGTTTCGTAAAATAAACAATTAATATGCCTAAGTCATTATATCATAAATTTTCGAAAGTTACGTGTATTTTACGAAATATTTCGTGGATAAATTTCACGAATTTTTAAGCAGATTTTATTTTTAGTGTAACTTTAGGTTTTATGCGTTATCAATAAATTGTTTTTGTTTTACGAACTCTATTGAAATATTCAAGATATTTTTTTGTTTTATTTTTTTGGTGCAGTCGCGTTGACTCAAACAATCGACATTTATATCATTTTCTGCGCATCTCTAATGAATAACAGACTAAAATAATGTAACAGGGGAATATCGAGGGAACCTTGTTCCAGGGGACGTTGTTGGTTTGGTTGAATATGGACTTGAAATTGTGTTTAATGAAGAAGATTGTATAGGTACTCGTAGAAGTTAGAAAATTAAGTAGAAACGAAGGTTGAGAATACACTAAGAACAAAGTTTACTTTTATTAAGGAACATCTAGTTCAATTTTCCTTATTTTAAGGAAGGCTTTCCTTAACAGTTATTACAAGGAAAATGTTCATTAAAATAAGGCAAATTTCCTAAATATGAGGAAGTTATCTCCTAACGCTTTCAAGTTTTCAAGTTCAGTTTCCTTATTCGCTGAAAAAAAAAATGTACATCATATTGATGAATTCCGTTCTTCAAAACATGATTCATTGTATTGAAGAATCATTCATAATATTAATGACTACATCACGACATCAATGTTATGAATGCGATCTTAAATATGATGAACGCTTGGTAACTGTCGAAAAAGTGTTCTTCAATATGATGAACATAAAATACAACATATTTTACTTCATATACTTCATACTGCTATTCATCAAACCAAATTTCAAACAAAATTTTTAATTTTGCGCTCATTTTTTGCCGTACGTCTCAGTTCTCAAGAAGTTCTTGTCTTTTATTTGCAAAAATTAGTAAAATGTTTAATAATATATTTATTTATAATTACAACTTTTTATTAATAAAAAGTTATATTTATAAAAAATATATTTAAAAAAAAAATATTTTTTTTTTCGAAATAATTTTTTTTTGGTTTTTTTTTCTAATTTTTTTTTTAGATAATTTTTTTTTGAATTTTTTTGTTAGTTTTTAAAAAATCACCTTTTTTTCGAATTAATTTCTAATATTTTTTTTTTTGAAACATTCGTATAAAAATATTATGAACAAATTCATCAATATGACGATTCAAATTCATTGTATTGAATATTTCGTTCTTATTTATGATGTTCGATAGTACAATTAATTTCATATATATAATGAATATATATATAGATTCATATATATAATGAATGTATCATAAATATGTCATCAATATGATGAATCCGGTTGTTGGGGAAAAAAAGCATAATATGAATTAATTCATCTTATTGATGAATTTTTATTATGAAACTATTTTCTGAGTGTAAAGTTTGGAAATAGCATTAGTCGTAGAATGATTGCGAATGGTAAGAAAATATATATATATTGAGGAAGAATCTGCTATAATGTAAAACATGAAGGAAATTCCCAAAATGAATCTGATTGAGACGTGCGATAGGAAGGTCGAGCAAAAATATATAGGAAAAGACAATTTAGTTTAGGATGTTTTTTTGTTGTTGTTGCAGTTGTTATTTGTGATTCTATTGACTTGGCTGCTGTTGCTATTGCTGCGCCAGAGTCAGTCAGTTGCGCCAGTTCAAAGACGTGTTGCTCGTCATGGCCAATTTAATGCAAAACTTCTGGCAAAGTTCCTGTCGTACCGCACCGCATCGCATCGTATCGCCCTGCGACGCCTACGACTATGTTGCTGTTGCTGTGTCTGTTGCTGATGTGGATGTAGATGTTGCTGTGATGCAAGCTGTTGCTGTTGCTATTGCTGCAGCTCTAGTTACGCTGTGCAAATAGTTTCTTTGGTAATTGCAAACAATTTTGCAGCAACATGGAAATTTGTTCAATTCGTTGTTGCTGTGTGTTTGATTTGAATTTGATTTTGTTGCTGTTGCTGTTGCTGCCGTTGTTGCTGTCTGTTGCAGACTGTTGTCAGTTGTTGCCAGTTGTTGTCAGTTGTTTTTTTTTTTGTTATTGTTGTTGTCTGTAGTACATCTTGTGTGTGAACAACATTTTGCTGCTTCTGTTGCTGCCGCCGCCACGACGGATGGGTCGCATTTGTTGCAATTGATTCGGAGGGTTTATGGTACGGACGCAAATATCCAACGTTGAACTTGCGCCAAACAGTTTCTTGACCTTAGGGAGCCGCAGAGAAACTAACTGTGCCGCTGCGACAGCAATAGCAACATGTTGCACATGCGCACAACTCAAACTCAACTCAATTCAATTCAAACGACGCAGTTCTTCGTGAAATTGCCCGCGAAAACTGCGATTGATGGTAATTGGATGACGTTTGTCTTATTTAAATTGTTCTATGGTTTATTTCTGTTATTTTTTTCAATTCTGATTGTTACTTTTGTGCTTGTCGTTACTGCTGTTCCCTATGTAGTTTTTGATGTTGCAGTTACTGTTGCTTGTTAGAATATGTTCTCATGATTGAATTTTAATTTATTTAAATGTAACGATTTGCGGAAATGTTCTTAATTTATTTCCGTATTCTCTCTGGTTGCATTTAAATATTATATAAAACTTAAAAAATCGTTGCCAATTATAATAGTAAAATATTTATTGATTGTGAGGGTTCTAATTTAGTATCCACATAGATCTGGAAAAATTGTAATTTTATTTTAGTTGCATTTAAAAAAAAGTTCATCTTTAATATTATTAAATCTGTGATTAATTCACATCATAATTATAATAAATATATTTAGTCTTCAGTATACTGAACACATTTTATATCAAAATACTAAATTATGCTCAATCCACGGACCTTTCCCCTACCAAAATGATGTTCACAGGGCATTTATCAAAATATGAATCAATTATAAAATAAAAAGCTAGTAATTTTTTTAGTTAGTATGCACAAAAAATTGTTTACTGATGACACAAAAAACAAAAATATATTCATAAAGATAATGAACTTTTCACCAACTACCAGATTCATAATAGTGATACCGCCGTTTATAAAATGATATTTTTATGAACACATTCATTATACATATAAAATTATTCAATTATTCGTTATACATATGAAATCGAACATCATAGTGAAAAACGAAATTTTCAATACAAAGAATTCGAATCATCATATTGATGAATTTGTTCATAATATTTATGAATATAATATTTTTTTACGATTTTTTTTAGAAAATAATTAAAAAAAAGCGTTTTGTAAAAATTTTATTCAAAAATAACAAAAAAAAAAAAATTCAAAAAAAAAATATTCGAAAAAAAAATCGAAATTTTTTTTTTTTTGAAAATAAAATTTTTTCGACAAAAAAAAATGGACGAAAAAAATATATTTTTTTAAATATATTTTTTATAAATATAAAAAAAATTCGAAAAAAAAAATTTCAAACAAAAAACATTTTATATATATTTTTTATTAATATCAATTTGTAATTATAAATAAATATATTATGAAACATTTTACTAATTTATGCATGTCGTGGAAGCATTATATAAGAAATAACATACAAGAACTACATGAGAACTGAGAAGCACGGCAAAAAATTAACGAAAAAGAAATATTTGTATTAAAATTTGATTTAATGTGCAGCATTTTTCAATATGAAGTAATATATGTTGTATTTTATGTATTTGTTCATTAATATGATGAAATGTATTCTTCACCTACAATTCATCATATTGAAGAACACTTTTTCGGCAGTTACCAAGCGGCCATCATATTTACACAGAAAAAAAAATGTACATCATATTGATGAATTCCGTTCTTCAAACCATGATTCATTGTATTGAAGAGCCATTCATAATATTAATGACTAACGCCATCAATGTTATAAAATGCTATCATAAATATGAAGAACGCTTGGTAACTGTCGAAAAAGTGTTCTTCAACATGATGAACTCCATGTGAAGAATACGTTTTATCATATTAATGAACCAAAATATAAAATACAACATATATGTTCATCATATTGAAGAACGCTGTTCAATAAACCAAATTTCTATCAAAATATTTTTTTTCGTTAATTTTTTGCCGTACTTCTCAGTTCTTAAGTAGTTCTTGTGTGTTATTTCTTATATAATGTTTGCTCGACATGCATAAATTAGTAAAATGTTTTATAATATATTTATTATAATTACAACTAAGTCATATTTATAAAAAATATATTTTTGAAAAAAAAAAATTTTTTTTGAACAAATATGTTTCACGGAATTTTTTTTTTGATTTTTTTTTTATTTTGAAAAAAATAACAAACATTTTTTTCGAACAAATTTTTTTTTGAAAATATTTTTTTTTCGAACAAATTTTTTTTTTTCGAACAATTTTTTTTCGAACACATTTTTTTTTGAAACTTTTTTTTCGGATAATTTTTTTTTAATTTTTTACTGTTATTATTTAAATAAATTTTTACCAAAACTTTTTTTCCGAATTATTTTATAATTTTTTTTTTTTTTTAAATATTATGAACAAATTCATCAATATGACAATTCAAATTCATTGTATTGAATATTTTGTTCATATATATAATGAATGCATTCATTAATATGTCATTTAATGAACGGTGGTATCAATATGATCCATCACTTGTGTTTCATATTAATTTTCTTAATACGCAATTCATGCCAGTTGTGGAAAACCACGTTGTAGCTGCAGTCTAAAGATAATTTAAGGTGTGTGAAAAAAGTGAAAAATTTGTCATTTGAAAATAAATTTGAAATTTAAAAGACATATAAGTTGATGTGACGTATTTTTTAATTGTTTTTTTTTTTAATGCTACTTTCCTTAATAATGTTCCTATCCCATTGACTTATTATATATTCAAATGCGATATTTTTCACTTTGTTCCGCATAATTGGGATTTTCCATCTGCAGGCTATGGCTTTTTGGCACAATGTATGACATTTTATAATAATAATAAATCATAAAATGTAATCTAGAACCTATTACAAGTATTCATGACTTATGAATATATTATACATAAAACATGAGTAAACATACGCATAGTTTTATTCAATAAATATTAATAATTGATTTTTATTATAATCATATATTATGAATAAATACCAAATCAATATGATTACTTATTCTTGCCTGGATATTATGATTAATTTTTTGTAAAATGGATGCGTATTATACAGGGTTTTTCAAATGGGACGCTACAAAAGTAGAGCGACAGGGACAGCAAGCGACATCATATTTCTTGCCGCTCTTTTAACATTTCTCTTCAGTAAGGTTTGCCATTTCATGATGGAAAGATATATGAACCAACAACGAGTCGAAATTATTAAAATTTACTACCGAAATTCGGAGTCAGTGGCCTCAACGTTAAGAGCGCTACGTCCAATTTATGGTCGTCATAATCGTCCTAGCAGATCAACAATTGAGCGTCTAGTGGAAAAATTTGAATCCACAGGCACAGTATAAAATGTTTTCGTGCCAGTGAGACAAGGAAGTGCCCGTAGTGTCGAGAATATTGCTACCGCTGAGGCTTCAGTTGAAGAAAGCCCAAATGTGTCTCTCACACGTCGTTCTCAAGCGTTGGGCATCCCTGTGACGTCCTCGTGGCGAATTTTGCGAAAAGATCTTGGCCTACATCCTTACAAAATCAAATTGACGCAAGAACTGAAGCCGCTTGACCACCAGAAGCGTCGTATGTTCGTGAATTGGGCTGAGCAACAACTTGAAAATGATTCGGATTTTCATCAAAAAATCATCTTCAGCGATGAGGCTCATTTCTGGCTGAATGGCTTCGTCAATAAACAAAATATGCGTTATTGGTCAGGCAGCAATCCACACGTACTCCATGAGTCATCATGGCATCCCGAAAAAATTACGGTTTGGTGAGGTTTTTGGGCCGGCGGCGTCATTGGGCCGTACTTCTTCCGTGATGATCAAGACCGGCAAGTTACTGTGAATGGGAATCGCTACCGTTCAATGATAACCGAATATTTTTGGCCCCAATTGGATGATATGGACTTGGAGGACATGTGGTTCCAACAGGACGGCGCCACAAGCCACACAGCGAATGCCACAATCAATTTATTGGAAACCAAGTTTGGAGAACGTGTTATCTCACGAAATGGTCCAGTCGATTGGCCGCCTCGGTCGTGCGCTTTGACGCCGTTAGACTATTTCCTGTGGGGCTACGTCAAGTCTATGGTCTATGCCAACAAGGCAGCGACGATTGATGAACTTCGTACGAATATCGAACGTGAAATTGCAGCAGTATCGGCCGATTTATGCTTGAAAACCGTCGAAAATTGGGTTCAGCGTCTGGACTTCTGCAAGCGTTCCCGTGGTGGCCATGCAAAAGAAAAGAGTTCCATACATAATGGCATCGAACGTACGTTTTACAGGAATAAAGAATTTCATACCGTTTTTGTTTTATTTAAAAAAAACTTTTGTAGCGCTCTTTATATGATTTATGAGAACATTCCTCCACTTGTGGTCTGGATATTCAGACATAATTTTCTTGTTTATTAGATTCTAAATGATAAAAATATATATAAAAAAAATATAAAAAAAATCATAATATTCCGAGTTTAGTTCCAATTTTCTTAAAACAAATATCGACAAATTATTAAATGAATTATGTTCCATATATGTGGCAAGTATAGAATGAAAAACCTAATAGGAACATGTTTTTATATAATTAACTTTAATATTTAATAAATGTATATTATTATACATGACATATTTATGACATCCACTACATATGTTTGTGGAAAGTTGTGTTGCAAAAATTTAAAAAATAAAGAAAATAGGAACATGTTTTTATATAATTAACTTTAATATTTAATAAATGTATATTATTATACATGACATATTTATGACATCCACTACATATGTTTGTGGAAAGTTGTGTTGCAAAAATTTAAAAAATAAAGAAAATTTTAATAAATTTTCACAAAATTCGTTTTTTTGTGTGCGCGTAAAAATTAGAGGGGGTAGAATATAAGTTTTAACCTGGAAACTTGAACCGTTTGTTAAATTAGAGTTGTAGTTTGCCAAAAACTATGTTCGTAAAGACTTCTATTATTATGCCATGCATATTTTTTACAGGACAAACATTCACGTTAATGGCTTTTTATTATTTTTATTTTTAATCTACACATAAATTACAGTTCAAGTTAGAATTACAGTTCAAGTTCCAAATAGGTGAACCAAAACTTTAATGGATCAAAATTTGTGGCAACTAAGCCTCGCCCCGGGGCTTTTTGACTGGCAGTTGGGTGGCAAATAAGTATATTTCGCATGATTTAGAGCAAACACTTTAATGGCAACAGTGTGGCTACCACTTAAGTTGCCACAAATTGGTTACTTGGGTCGTAACCCATATAATTTTTTTTTGGTTCGAATGGGAATCGAAATCAGAACCGATATTTTAAAAATCTTGGTACCAGAATCTGATCCGATATTTCAAAGGGTTCTAGTCTCTAATTTTCTGTAGCTTTTTTTGTGTATGGAGCAAACTAAATACTTTCAACGGTAAAAGTTAACATATCTGAGAGAGAGTACCAGTGATACAGTGATGAAACTTCATAGTAAAATATTTTTCGTTGATATAATTCACATGTTCAAATTTCATCTTGATTGGACAACCAAAAATTATTGAAATTGTTAATATTACTATTAATATTAGACTATTTAATGATGATTTTAGTTCATTTTAGTAAACATTTGAATTTATAATAAACATTTTATAATATTATAAATTTTATATTATTATGTTCAATTCAATATTCTAATATTTAATATACATTAGAATTTGTAATATAAAAAAAAATATGTTGGTAAATTTATTGTTGAAAATTTAAATTTAGTGATAATACATATACATTTTTAGTGTACATTTGAATTTTTAGAGATAATTCGGCTATTTAGTAATCATTATAATTTTAATTGAACCTTTCAATCTCTTTTTCAGATTTTTTAAATATTAATATTTTAAAAATTTGAAAATTGTTAAAAAATTCAAAAACTCAATTTTTCTCAAAAAAAAATCTAATTTAAATAAAAACTGTATTTTTTTTTAATATCTCAGTGAAAATTTCAAATACAATCAAACTTATTGATATTCGTGTTTTTCTTGGTGTTGTTGCTGTTTTTATTGTAATTCTTGTTATTAATCTTGCTTTGCAAATATTGCCGCCAGCCAGTTTTTAGTTATTTCCAGTCCAGTGTTGTTTTTATGCGGCGATTGAAACCGAATCTGATGCAGCGTTTAAGGCGATTAGCAGCTCATAGAATCCTTAGACTGCGGCAACAGCAGCGAGGCTGGTTGCGATTTCGCACGCATTTCACTGGCCGCAAAACACAGTCAAACCCCATAGAACAACGTGGAAAAATTATGAAGAACAACAACGAACGAACGACCATCAAAAAAAAAAAAAATGAAGAAACTGCATGATATTCATGCAAAACGGGCGAAAACTGAAATTAAACCGCGGGCGAGATGATCCATCTTCATCCGCATCATTCGCATCAAGCGAGCAACAGCTGCTGTTGTTGTGAGAGATGCTGATGGTGATGCTGAGCGCCTCTTCCTGGTGCAATAACTGGAACAAATGGTGCGCAGACATGCAGCGCATGCTGTGCCGCTAATGATGCGGAAAGTTAATGGTTACTTATAAGCTAAGGTTACTCAAATTTAATTAAAGAGAAAAAAATAAATTTAAATTTTTGCGATTTTATAATACATTAAAACCCCGTGTAATTTGGAAAAAAACTTAATTTTAAAAATTTCATTAGAAACCTAGTAACTATCTATTGAAGTTCCATAAGAAATTCAGAACATACGAATTGTAATATTTAGAATGTGCTAGTTCAACCAAATTGCTGACTAAACTAAATTTTTACGGACTTTATCAATTACCGGTTACGGAATGGATATCGAATTAACCTGTAGAATTTAGTTTAGTCAGCAAATTTAGTCGAACTCGCACACACACTTAAATTTCATTTGATTTAAAACTACATTAAATGAAATTCATAAAGATAATTCAAAATTCAAAAAATATCTATTGAAATTTAAATTTTTCGTTTAGTTCAAATTGATATTTTCTACATGAAATATTAATTTGAATATTTGAATATCAATTGTGACAAGTTTGGTGCGTACAATTTTTTATCGGTGATAATTCTTATTCGTTACAATTACTCCTTGAAATTTATTCCCCGGAAAATGTTATTCAAACCATTTTTCCCAAAGACAAATTTTCCCTGGAGACAAATCGCACTCAGACAAGCTTTCTCCAATTAAGTTTTTACTCTGACACTTATTGCACAACATTTCTTCCTCCCGATAAGTATTCCTAGAGGTAATACTTACACGTAAAATTCATCGCTAAGATATTTCTTTTCTAGACAATTATTCGTCGTACAATACCTGTGTCGGGAAGAATTCTTTTGCGACAAATTAACTGGAGTAAACAAATTTTCGGGAAGATTAAACGGAATCGAATTGTCGCGGTATATTTTTGGAAAACTTGATTGGAAGAATTGGCTATACTCTCAATACTAAAATTTTTTCCAAAGGACTTCAATTTATTTAAATCTTTCAGAATTGAGTTGTACTGAATTCCGATAACAAATTAAAACCGATTACTCTTTAAAACCGATTACTCTTTAAAACCGATTACTCTTAAAAACCGATTAATCGTTGAAACGAATTACTTTAAAAGTCGATTACTATTAAAAATTCATCAATCTTATTTAAAACCTTTTAAAAGCGTTTCATTTTAATAAAGATAACTTTTGAAGGACCATTTAAAAGCATTCCGTTTCAAAATTGATGAATACTGAATTCCGATACCAAATAAAGCCGATTACTCTTTAAACCGGTTACTCATTAAAACGATATTACATTAAAAACCGCTTATTTTTAAAAATGCAATAATATTATTTAAAAGCATTTCGTTTCTAAGAAATATTACTTTCCTGCGTCTGCTTTTCACGATTTATTTAAGACAAACTTATATCGACACTACTCCATCTTTCCACTCTGTCTTTAACATATATCCTTTCGAATATGGTGAGCTATTTGGATAATTTAGAAAAATTAAAAAAAAAAAATTTTAATACATGTAAATTATATTTAAACCGATTAAACTATTGAAAATCATTTACCATTTAAAACCAATTATTTATAAAATCGATTATTATTTATAAATGGTTACTAATTGAAAGCGATTACTTTTCATAACTTATAACAGTTGAAAACAGATTACACTTTAAATACGATTAATGTGTAGCCGCGGTAGCTCAGTGGTTAGGGCGTTGGACTGCGTGCCGAAAGGTCCCCGATTCAAGCCTGGACTGGGGCTAACAACATCTTTTCATAGAAACATTTTTCTATACGGCGCTACCTCTCGGCAGTAAATGGCAAACCTACGAGAGTAAAACATTGCCTATGAAAAGCTATCACCCGCCGTTCGGATTCGGCAATAAACTGTAGGTCCCACCAGTTTGAGTAGAAATATGACACGCACAGTTCAAATGGTGAGAGAGCCCGGCCGAAGTTCTATACAGGACTGTAGTGCCAAACTATTATATATTATATGTTTTGGCGGATTTATACCTAAAATCGATTACTAATTGCACCTAATTACTTTTTAAAACCGATTACATTTTAAAACTAATTACTTTTTAATCCGATTACTCTTTAACACCGATTACTCATAAAAACCAATTACTCTTTAGAACCGGTTACTCTTTAGAACCGATTACTCTTTAGTACCGATTACTTAAGTAACTATTTTTTTTGAAATACCCTTACAATTATTAATATTTTAAGTCGCTCATATTTAAATTTCATGCTAAGTCAAGATTAATGCGCTTCTACGGCGACTACAGCAAAATGCTTTCCCAACGAACCGTTCTTGGTTCGTCCTCCCAGAAGTGACTACATTTTTCGCTGGCCCTGGCCAACTTGATTAATTGTCTTAACGTCATAAACGTGATGATATCGTAATGTTGGCGTATTATTCTTGGCGGTCCGCGCTGAGTCGACCGTCCAAACGTTGGCCGAACGTTGGACGAACGCTATGAATTATGGCTGATAAATTATTTGCATAGAGTATTCGAGTACAAATAACAACAAGAACAATAGGAACAACAGCAGGTACTCATGCCACAAGGAAAACGAAAAGAATAAAATATCAATAAAATCAACGCGCTTTACAAACAGCCATAAACAAAAGACTTAAGACAAGAACTTAAAATATAAAATAAAATGCTGCAGCATAAAAAAAACTATAGAAACAATGTTGCAATTTCCATTTAAGCAAACATTTATTAAACAACAACATTATAAATTGTATCAATAACAATAGCAACAACAACTGCTGCTGCTGCAACAACATTGCATTCACCTGCTTACAACTAAATCGCACCAATTTCCGCATTCATTTTGGCGCTTTAATCAAATCAGTGGTCATCTGTCTACAAATATGGCCTAAACGCTTTAAGCCATGTTGTTCATATGGTGCTGCTGCTGTTGTTGCGATTGCGTCAAACGCACCCAGCCCCCACCTCCAGCCACACGCTTCAGATTTGTATTGCACAGTACAGCAAGAACAATTGTTGCTGCAGCAATTTTATTTGTAATTACAATAACAACAGCTTTTAGTATAATTATGTCCAATTTAGGTAGTTGTTTTAGTTGTTGTTTTTGTGCATTCTGTTAGAGAACTCATGCAACTATTTCCAGCGGTTTTATGTGCGATACGTATTGATTTCAATTAAATGCATCCGAAAGAATTAGTTACAAAATATGTTTTTACACATATAATAAGCAATACGGTTGCTTTGAAATGTTATATATTTGATTATATATCTGATTATTATATGATATTTAAAAGAGTCCAAATATGTAATTCAAACTAATCAATTAAAATATATAATAAAAACCGTTTCAATTTAAATACTAAAACCTTAATTAAAATATATCGTCGGTGATACTGCAAAACCGCCTAACTGCATGTGAGAATTACGCATAATTTTGTGGTTTTAATGATATCTTGATCGGATAAATTAGATAAATACCATTATAAGTTATGACATACTTAATTTTGTATGAAGTAAGTTCAGAATTAAGACTGAAAATAGTTTTGTTTCTTCTGTAAAATTCATTTTGTAAGAGGTATTGATATGCGGTTTTGCAGTATCACCGACGATGTATAACATGTTTCAGGAACTGGAGAACTCTTCTCCGTATAATTCTTTCCCCAATCAATTTATTCCCTCACATTTTTCTACCCATATTTGTCTCTATACAATTAATTTCGGGGGTATTCTTCATCGAATATTCTTCGGCCAATTCTATTCACTGACTGCTACATCCCAATAATTTATCCACGGACAACTCTATTCCAACCATTTTTTCCGAATACATTTTTTTTACGAAGACAAACCATTCCCGATAATCATTTCCCATGTTAAGTTTTGAACCGGACAATTCTTCCTCGAGATTATTCTTTTCCGGCATAATTCTTCATCACTCGGCCATCACCCGGAAAGTCTTTCCCTAATAACAATTTTAACTTGGACGCTTATTTTCCGGCAATTGTTTCTTGAAATTCCTCTTCAAAACAATTTCGGACATCTCTGGACAATCTTTCCGAAATAGTGTTTTAATCGGAAATTTATTCACCGACAATTCTTGAACTAAAGGGTTTTTCAACAGGGAGGCTACAAAAGTAGAGGGACAGGGACAGCAAACGACGCCATATTTCTTGCCGCTCTTTTGACATTTCTCTTCAGTAAGGTTTGCCATTTCATGATGGAAAGATATACGAATTCGAATTTCGGTAGTAAATTTTAATAATTTTGACTCGTTGTTGGCTCGTATATCTTTCCATCATGAAATGGCAATTCTTATTGAAGAGAAATGTCAAAAGAACGGCAAAAAATATGGCGTCGTTTGCTGTACCTGTCGCTTTACTTTTGTAGCGTCCCTGTTGAAAAACCCTTGAAAAAAACTTTTGTAGCGCTCTTATTGAAAAGCCCTTTAGATAATTCTACCCCCCGACAATTCTTTCGCGTACATTCTTTCCCCAATTATATTTTTACTTAGACACTTATTCCCCGACAATTGTTCCTTGAGATAATTCTTTCCGTCATAATTCTTACTTAATACATTTTTCCACTCTCGGACATCCCCGGATAACCGTTCTCCAATAAAGTTTTTAACCGAACAATTCTTCTTGTCAATTGAGATAATTCTTTCCTGGGATAATTGTTCTTCAAGACAATTCTTCTTCTCCCGGACATACGAAGGTCAATCTTTCCGAATAAAGTTTTTTTTCTTCGACAATTCTCAAGATAATTCTACGCCGGAATAATTTTTCGTCAAGACAATACTTTGTCTCTCGAACATTTGCGGACAATCTTTCTCCAATAACATTTTTAACTAGACACTTATTCTCCGACAATTGCCCCTTGAAATAATTCATTCTCAGGATAATTCTTCTCCGACAATTGCTCCTTGATATAGGATAATTTTTCTTCAATACAAATTTTCCTATCACGAACATCCCCGGACAATCGTTCCCAATAAATTAAAATTTAACCGCACATTTATTCTACGATAATTCTTCCTGGAGATAATTCTACCTCGAAATAATTCTTTTTCAACACAATTTATTGTGAAGCATCGCAAAAACATTTTTAACCGGACACTAATACTCCGAAAATTTTCCTCGAGATAATTTTACGTCGGAATAATTCCCTAAAGATAATTCTTTCTCTTGGACATCCGCGGTCAATCTTTCCCCAATAATTAACGGAACAATTCATCTATCAGTGTCTCTCTGGGAAATTATTCGACGCACAAATCTTCTCTGAGACAAAAAGATTTGTTCTGATTAAAATTGTCACGGAGTAGAATATTCGGAATTAAATAGTCGGGATATATTTATCTGAAGAACAATTATAGTGATAGAATTGTCTGTGATCATAAATTGTTATTCCAAAACAAATATTTTGATATCAATACTTATTATGTATATATACAAAAATGGAAAGAAGATAAGTGAAAAGTCGGCCGATTACGTCCATTTTTAATACCAGTTATCGTAGATACATAATATAAGTTTACCTATAATCCTGACTTCGTCATACTGAGATACAGACAAACGGTTAGTCAAACACACGGACATCAGGATCATGCTACTCGTGCGTGCCTGTAAAAATTGAGTCGTTGGGCTGTGCACATAATTCCGTGCCCGAGAGTCCGTGCCATCAAAACAGGCACGCGCTTCAAACCTCTCTGTTTTCAAATAAACACTCTATCTACTTTTTTAAAACCCTTATTATCTTAATTTGGTTAGAAATTACGTTTAACCCTAAAGTGGTGGAGCAAAAAGGACTTCATGTTCGTGATTGGCAACAAAAGATTGATAAGAAAGTCGAATATTTGTTGCATACCATTTATATACCAAATCAGAGAAATACCCTGAATTTCGAAATCAATAACGTATTTTAAAATTTTTTTCAACATTGTCGACAGAAGCAATATACAAAAAATATTAAACATTTGATAAAATTAAGTAATTCTGGAATTTGAATTTTTTGAATACTTTACGTTTTTATGTTTTTGCGGTAAGTTACTAAAAATTTAATTATTAATACATGGTTGTCTACCAAAATACATCAAAACCCATTGTTAAAAATATGTTTGAACTTTTTCCAATAAAAACAGCTTTTTTAATTTTTTATGTTAACGATATCACAAATATTAATAAAAAAAAACAGAAATAATTGTAGAACACTAATAAATGGTGTAAAATAAGTCAAAACTATTCAAAGTTGCTATAAAAATAAAATTCAACTCCTTCAATGACTGCTGTCATTTGCAGTTATTTCAAAAATAAAATAAAATCATTCAGCATTTCAATAAAATAGATATATTTTTTAAAACATTTATAAACTTTGGAGATTTTCTTAAGAATTCATCGCACAGCTGTCACAGCCAATTCTCCTCATCTACGTCATGTACTCCTCGAACCAATTCATCTACTCACAGCCCCGCCGTCGCTTTGGGCGTCAGTGCCTCTTCAGCGATCGCACCCAACTAATGCTGAGCATTCAACCATCGGCACGCCTGCGCCGCAACTACATACTACGCAACCCCGTGAGTTGCGGCACACAACTCAGCGACCAGAAGGCTTTCAGCATCATGGAGACGGAGAACGTGACGTACGCACAGCACGGCATGTATCACAACGAGGGCGGCTGGCCGAAGGACGTCAACATACACGACGAGGAGCAGACAATGCGTCATCGCAAGAAGGTTGAACGTGAGGATGCCTGGGGCATCCAAGTAATGAACCTAATACGCCAGACTATAGACACTGCGAATCAGAACAGCGCTGTTAATATATACGAAGAATTCTTCGAGGATTTGGAAGAGGATGCGGGCACCGATATACTTGCAACGTTCGAAGGACGTCCGTTGAATATATTTCACGATCCGGTGCAACCGAATCGTCGACTCACGCTGATCGACTGGGCACCCAGCGATTTGCAACGCTTTATGGCGCAGCACACATATCGGCAGCCGGATCAAAAAGAGGTCACGGCAAGTACTGACATGACCGAATCAGTGGGCAGTGTCAACTCATTTTTCATTTGGTCGCTGGAGAATCCGCTCAAACCGGTTACGGTGTTCGATGCTGTGGAGCCGGTAGAGCGTGCACTTTACTGTCCACGCGATGAGAACTACCTGGCGGGCGGCCTGCGCTCCGGCAAGTGTACAGTGTGGGATGTACGACTGGGTGGTTTTCCCTTTGGCACCTGTCCACTGGAGGGGGCGCATCGTGAGTCTGTCTCGTCACTGTGTTGGGTGCATTCCAAATCGAACTCGGAATTCTATACAGGTTCCTACGATGGTTCCGTGAAATACTGGGATATGCGCGATCTGAAGGATCCCATACAGGAAATACTGCTCGATCCGGTGTACACGGATGAACAGTCACGTGAGCGTGCGCACGGTGTATGCGTGCTCGAATTTGAGTACACAATACCAGTGCGCTACATTATAGCCAGTGATCAGGGACATATTTTTATTGGCAATCGCAAGGGCATGATACCGACGGATACACTGCTCGCGAACTATAAACTCTTTGCGGGTCCCATACGCACGATCGAGCGTAATCCATTCTTTGTGAAAAATTTTCTCATTGTTGGCGATTGGTGTGCCAAGATCTGGGCGGAGGAGTGTAAGGGCTCACCGACAACGTTGGTCTTCAAAAAGAAGACGGAGATTATGTGTGGCACCTGGAGCACTTCGCGTTGTTCGCTCTTTGTGACGGGCGATGCGCGTGGCGAATTGGACTTTTGGGATCTGTTGCTGAATCAACGTAAACCGATCTATTCGCTTAATCTAAAAGTGCCCATAACATTTGTAAAGTTTCGACCGGACGGTGAGTTTTTGGCTGTGACGTTGGCGAACGGCGATATACAGCTCTTGGAGTTGGACGATGCGCTGAAACGTAGTTCACATCGCGATAAACCGCTAATAGCGGCGGTGAGTATGTGACATATTAAATGTTCTTAATTAGGGATTATCAAGCACATATATTTTGTATTGCTTGCTAAAAAGTTTTCCTATTTGAATAGACATCTAAGTGTTCCCGATTTTGTTATTTTCAAATTTCAAATCCTCTGTAGAAATTTTCCCTATTTGGATAGATGAAATAATGATCGGCTCATCGAAGGAAACATTATGGAGCCTCTCCGTAAACAAAGGGAATCATACTTCCATCTGTGACGGAACGGTTAAGGGTAACCTAAAGTAGGATCTGTCCGTGTGGAATATATACGGCATTCTAAGTATTCCACACCGTTTAATAAATAATGAACTATAATCTCAAGTGAAGCCAATGCCTAGAATATCAAATTTATATTTTGTATTCCGTGTTTAGCAATTCCTCATATTTGAATAGGTAGAGCATAACAGGATGGCGCTACGTTCATATACGATATTGGTCTAAGTCTTACCGATATTGCCTAGGTTATTCCCATAAAGAAATTTGAAATATTGAGAAAAAAACATGAATGTATAACTGCTGCTCTTGATATGTCTAAGTAGTTCCGATATCCAGAACATCAAATATATATTTTGAAATTTGAACTAATTGGATGGATGGGATTACAAATGAACATCATACTGATCTGTAGGTCTATGTGTTCCCGACATCGAGAATATCTAATTTATTTATTGTATTCCCCATTTATGATCTGATCATGCAGATCAAGATAATTTCCCGAATATATCCCATGTAGAATTTTTACTTGAGAGTGTTGTAGATAGTTCCCTCAAAGAATTTCTTCTTCTTCATTTGTAGCTCTTTGAACGTGAACAACTGCGCTGCAAATTACTCGATGGTCGCGTCGAGGAGATCAAATTAAAACGCATGACTCTCGCAATTGATGCCGAGCGCCGTCAACAGATTGACGAAGAATTGAAAAAAATCGAACAACTCGATGTAAAAACACCAGACGATTTCCTTAAGCTTGTCGAACAAGACTCCGAGTTAAAAACTACAATGATCATGTTTGAAGATATTATCGATGCGGTTGTAGAGAAACGTTACGATCGCAAGTTTGTGAAAGAGTTCACCGATTTCGAACCGGAACGGGCAGAACAGGCTCGCATAGAAGCTGAACTTTTGGCGGCGGCAATTGCTGCTGCCGAGGCTGAAGCACTTGCAATTGCGGAAGCTGCTGCAGCCGCTGAAGCTGCTGCATTGGCTGCGGCAGAGGCTGAACCAGAAATCAAATCTGGTAAGGGCAAAGGTCGCAAATCGCCCAAGTCACCCAAGTCACCCAAATCGCCCAAATCGCCCAAGTCTGTCAAGTCTGAAAAGTCGGTGAAATCAGAGAAGCCTGAAAAGTCTGCCAAGTCCGAAAAGTCTGCCAAGTCTGAGAAGTCTGCCAAATCTGAGAAGTCTGCCAAACCTGCAAAAACGGTCAAGACTAAATAACTCAAGGCTAAATAGCGAATTGAAGAATACTTTTATTTGTAAACTATTTCTTTTATATTTTTTAATAAAAATCTATTTTATTAATGCGCAGTTTTTAATAATATAAAAAATTTGTCGAAAATAGCGGCCAAGTGCCTCGGTATTCTAAAACAGTGTATAACATATTTCACTCCAGCTAAATTTACGCACTGTCTACACTACCTTTTTTCGACCTAAAATGGAATACAATGCGCGCATTTGGACAGGGACTTCAAAATCCACTTTGGAGTTCCTGAATCGAATACCACAATGTGCTATATATTTAATAGAGGATGAAAATATTTCATACTCTATTGATTATCATGAGCACCGAAGGAAAATTGGGAAATACAAGGCCAGTTCGTGTTTTCTCTTGTTCTAAAGGGTTTTTCAATAAGAGCTGCTAAAACAAAAACGGTTTTGGATATCAATGAACTTCTTTATTCCTGTATCGATGCCATTATGTATGGAACTCGATTTCTTTTGCATGGCCACCACGGGCACGCTTGCAGAAGTCCAGACGCTGAACCCAGTTTACGACGGTTTTGAAGCATAAATCGGCCGATACTGCTGCAATTTCACGTTCGATATTCATACGAAGTCGCTGGCTTGTTGGCATAGACCATAGACTTGACGGAGCCCCACAGAAAATAGTCTAACGGCGTCAAATCGCACGACCGAGGCGGCCAATCGACTGGACCATTTCGTAGGAAAACACGTTCTCCAAACTTGGTTTTCAATAAATTGATTGTGGCATTCGCTGTGTGGCTTGTGGCGCCGTCCTGTTGGAACTACATGTCCTCCAAGTCCATATCATCCAATTGGGGCCAAACATTTTCGGTTATCATTGAACGGTAGCGATTCCCATTCACAGTAACGTGCCGGTCTTGATCGTCACGGAAGAAGTACGGCCTAATGACGCCGCCGGCCCATAAACCGCACCAAACCGTAATTTTACGTGTGGATTGCTGTCTGACCAATAATGCATATTTTGTTTATTGACGAAGCCATACAGCCAGAAATGAGCCTCATCGCTGAAGATGATTTTTTTGAATTTTTACTACCGAATTTCGGTAGTAAATTTTAATAATTTCTACTCGTTGTTGGCTCGTATATCTTTCCATCATGAAATGGCAAACTTTACTGAAGAGAAATGTCAAAAGAGCAGCAAGAAATATTACGTCGTTTGCTGTCCCTGTCGCTCTACTTTTGTAGCGTCCCTGTTGAAAAACCTTTTACTTAGGTATCGGACTCCTTCTTAGTCCACATGGCTCTCAAAAGAACCATTCATTACAGAAAATAAAAACGAAATTTGTTTCATAAAAATATTTAATTCCAAAAAAAAAAGAATATTTTTTTTAAACAATTAATTTTTTTTTCGAAAAATTTAGTTTCGAAAATAAATAATTCCGAAAAAAATTGTTTACATTTTTTTTTTTCGAAAAATTATCTTTCGACAATAAATAATACCGAAAACAAAAATTCTTCAGAATTAAAGAAATTTTTTTTTTCAAAAAAAAAAAATAAAAAAATTGTTTGCGAAAAAAAACGTAAAATCATTTTTTGTAGTGAGAAAGAAAGAGTTTTTAATCTATTCCTTCAGTTTTTATACGTGGACTGTCGAAACGCAATCTCCGGACACACGCCATACTTTTTCCAGAATGGCGATCCATAGAGGGACCGTCCAAACGTAAAATCAACGGATTCACTCCGTATTTCATGCAGTATGACGGTCCGTAAACATACCGTCGAAACGTACTCTCGACGGACTCACTCCGTTTGTCATCCAGTATGTAAGTCCGTTTACTAACCGTCGAAACGTATTCTCATCTGATTCGAAATCCGTTTCGATGTTCCTCTTTATCGGTTCACCAGACCGTTTTCGTATCCAGAAAACGGAACTTTTACGGAATCCTATTCCGTATTGTTGTTCCGTATACGGCATTGTTAACGGACCGTTTTGTTTCTTGGGATATTATGAACTGCTTTTCCATACAAAGAATCATGGTTTGAAGAACGAGACTTTTACCAGAGACATTTGCCGGACGAAGTGAACTTTATGGTATAACACATAAAAGAAAATAAAATGCTCGTAGTGACCTACAAAAACAACTATATAAATGTAGTAAAAACAAATACATTTGCTTTTGGTTGTCAAATACATTTGTATTTATTTTAAATACATTTGTATTTATTTTAAATACATTTGTATTTATTTTATATACATTTGTATTTATTGTATATACATTTGTATTTATTTTAAATACATTTGTATTTATTTTTAATACATTTGTATTTATTTTTAATACAGCATTTTATTAGCTGTATATAAAAAAAAAAAAAAAATAAAACCACTTTAAATTATATTTTTCATATAGTATATATTATTTTAAATTGCTGAATTTTATTGAACATAAACACTAATACAGTATAATATATATATAATTCGTTTCATAACTAAAATAAAAACTAAACTAAGCATATATAGTAGTATATATAGTACACGTACATATGAGGCTTGCAATGATTACAAATTAAATTCAACGCTTCTGTTTTTTGCATTTTCTTCTGATATCCATTGTGTTTTATTTTTTATTTATTATATTGCTTAACTATTTGCATTATGTATAGGAGTATATATTGTATATAACACATGACAACAATTACTTGATATTTGCAGTTTTTTTGTTATTTATTTTTCTGTTTATTTTTTTTTTTGCTAAATTGAGTACAATTTTTAGTTAAGTTTATTTTGAGTGTAGTTTAGATATTTTTGCCTTTATGCTACGACTAAAAACAGAAGTTAATATTAATAATAAAAGAAATTAAATTATATAATAATAATGAAAATAAAATACAAAAATTAAATAAAACAAAAATTGCTAATATTAAATGTGACTTCTTTTTGCGGCGAAACTTATAAAAATTTATATAGACTAAAAATTTATAATAGTAAAATAAACTAATAAATTGTTTTACAAACTAAAAGCAACATATTGTGAGCAGCAGCAGTTTATGCCAAAATTTGGATGAAAACTTTTAGAATAATTATAGAAAATTAATTGTTTTTTACTTATTTTATGCAACTGTTTATAATTTCTGAATGATTTGATGTTATTTCTAATAACGTATTTTTAATTAGTTGTTAAGCATCTGTTAATCATCTTTAATTGCCTGTTAATCAATTGTTATACATCTGTTTATCATTTGCTAATAATCTGTTAAACTTCTGTTAATCTTCTGGTAAATAAAAATATTTCCAATTAGTTTTAATAACAGTTATTATAAAGGGTTTTTCAATAAGAGCGCTAAAAAGTTTTTTTTTCAAAGGGTTTTTCAACTGGGAAGCTACAAAAGTAGAACGACATGGACAGCAAACGACGCCATATTTCTTGCCGCTCTTTTGACATTTCTCTTCAGTAAGGTTTGCCATATTGCTGTTTAAAGTCTGTTAATTTAAAATCGTTCAAACAAATTTTTATAACATTTATTTAAACATATGTTAAAAGTTTGTTGATTAAATTTACTGCAAATAAGTTTTAATAACATTTCTTAGAGTTTCTCTCTGTTAAACTCTGTTAAACATATGTTAAACAACTGCTAAACATCCGTTCAACTCCTGTTAAACATCTGCTAAACATTTTTTAAACATTTGTTAAAAATATTATTAACATCTGTTAAACATCAGCTAAACTTCTTTTAAACATCAGCTTAACATCTGTTAAAAATCTGTTCAACATCTGTTAAAAATCTGGTAAACATATGTTAAACATCTGTTAAACATCTGTTAAACATCTGTTAAACACCTGTTAAACATCTGCTAAACATCTGTTAAACACCTGTTAAACATCTGCTAAACATTTGTTAAACATCTGTTAAAAACATATTAAACATCAGCTAAACATCTTTTAACATTAGCTAAACATCTGTTAAAAATCTGTAAAACATCTGTTAAACATCTTCTAAGCATCTGTTAAACACCTGTTAAACACCTGTTAAACATCTGTTAAAAATATATTAAACATCAGCTAAACATCTGTTAAAACTGTGTTAAACATCTATTAAAAATCTGATAAAAATCTGTTTCACCTCTGTTAAACATGTATTAAAAATTTATTAAACATCTGTTAAATACCTGTGAAACATCTGTACATTAACTGTTAACTAAACAATTTTTCAATGAGTTTTAAAAACATTTCTTAAAGTTTCTGTTAAACGGCTGTTCATTAAATATATTTCAACTTAATATTAATAACATTTTATAATATTTTTAAAAATATCTGTAAAACCTCTGTTATTTATCTCTGTGTTAATGCTCTGTTAACAGTATGTTAATCTATACTTTATATGTTATATGGCTTTTATAACAGAAATCTATTAATAGTTTTAGTGATTTAATGAAATTATTAAATGTTAAAAATATCCCGGTTTGCCCGGTTCCGGTTTTTTTTAATTATTAATATTCTATTCTTTTTGTAAGGAAATTTAATATATTTTTAAATTTATTTTAAACTTTATTTCATGCAATCTACATATTTTCAAAACCGGTAACTTCTGTTTAAAAAGTCACGCTATTGTTTAAAAAGTCACGCTATTTTAAAGTCTGTTAAAGAATTATATAACTGTTATATCATTATACTGTTATATTCGAATGTAAACTAGTTTAATTTAAAAAAAACACGTTACAGATTTGAAAACCTAAATAAATAGTAACCATTTATTTAGGTTTTCACATTGTTACGTTTTTTTTTTGAAAATACATAAACCTCGCATTTTTATTATCTTTTGAACAAAACTGTTAAATGACTGTTAAGTAAATATTAACGCTGTTATGTTTGCAGAACTAACTATTTTTTTTTATATAGATTATTAAAACGTTTTTTAAAAGTTCGTTTACTGTTTCTTAAATGAATTCTAGCTTGATAATCAAACGGCAAATAGTCATAGAGTCTCGTAATATTAAAGTCTGTTAAAAAACTGTTAAATGTCTTTTGTTTTAGTAATATGTTAGTCTTGAAGAGTATTGTCAAATATTTTTAAACTTGTTTTATGAACTTAAAATCTGTTAATTCTTCTTTGAAAATAAGAAATTATCGCTATTTTTAAAACTGTTCAAAAACTATTAAATGACTGTTAAGTGAACTGTGTTGCTGCTATATTTTTAATTTTTTATATATATTTTTAATGTAGACTATTAAATCAACTTTAAAAAGTCGATTTATGTTTTTTTTAATCAATTTAGTATATTTTATAAACTGCTTATGGTATGAAAGAAAGTTAGAAATGGGCGCAATTTTAAAATCATGTTAAGAAACTGTTAGTTTATTAGTCTGTTCTTCTTTTAGAGTGTTGCAAAATATTTTAAAATTTAATTTACTATTTATTTCTGTAATTCTTTAGAATTTCTATTCTGTTGCGTGTTCTTTAAAAATCACAAAGTCTACAAATTTTAACTCCTGGCGCAGAACTGTTAAATTAATGTTAAGTAAACTGTGCCCCTGTTATGTAGGGAGTACTAAATAGTTGAGTTTTTTTTTTTGTAGATTATTAAATCATTTTTCAAAAGTCGGTTAAATGTGTATTTAAAGAAATTATTATATTTTAAAAATATTTTTAAAATGTAATGTTACGAACAATGTTATGTAGTCAGTTAAAGTCTGTTAAAAAAACTGTTAAATGACGATATTATAATTATTTACTTCTTTTTTTAGAATCTTGTAAAATATTTTTTAATTTTGTTTTCTATTTATTTTATGAACTCTTTAGATTTGCCTTGTTTTCTTAAAAATCATAAAATTTCACAATTTTAAATTCTGTTAAAAAACTGTGAAATGACTGTTAACTAAACTGAGTCGATATTATGTTTACAGAACTAAATAGGGCTATTAAAATATCTGTTAAAAGTCGCTTCACTGTCTATTTTATGAAACTAAACAATTTTTAAAAACTTCAAATGGCCTTAAAAAAGAAACTGTTAAATGACTGTTAACTAAACTGAGTCGCTGTTATGTTTGCAGAGTAAAAAAAAGTATTAAAATATATTTTAAAAGTAGAATCCATGTTTATTTTATAAATTTAATAAATTTTTAAAAACCATTAACAGTTTTTAAAAGTTTATAAAATTTATAAAATCCATAACATTTTTCACATCTGTTAAAAAAACTGTTAAATTGTTTTATATTATCTGTAACTTTAAGCTGAAATTTAAAAAATATTGCAAAACATTTATTTAAATTTTTTGAATAACAAAACTGTACAGAAAAATGCTTTAAATACTCAATTTATTTTTATTATAAATCAGAAATTATTTCAACTACAAACAGCTGCAATATAATATTGAAAATGCTTAAAGTATAACGATTGTTGATACAAATTTTAAAGTATTAAATTATTAAAAATTAAAATATTAATTTTTTGTTTGAATAAAATTATATAAATGCTACTGCTGCCCCTGTTGTCTTATAACTTTTTAAATTAAAATCACAATTTATAGACTTGAAATGGTTGTAAATATTTTTAATTTTTTTGTTTTGTTTTGTTTTTCATTATAATTGCTTAGGCGCTAAACTATTAAACTAAATATATAGGTAATATATGTATATAGTAAATTTATTTATTTAAAATATTTTGTGCGCACAACATAATAATTAAATGATGCAGCTTCCATATGTTAAATTGAAAAATTTTGTTGGGGTTTATTCGAAAATTTGAGTTTCTAAACATCAAATACAAGTCTATGCTAAAAATTTAGACTTTGCTTGATGTTGGGCATCGTTCGGGAAGCCAAATTGGTTGCTTTAATCATGTTGAAAATCCAAATTAAAATATTGCTGCAATATTTTGTTGGAATTTTGTAAATTTTTGTTATTTTTCCAGTTGTTTTGTTTTGATTAGTATTTATGTGGGTGTATAGAAAAGGCACAATTAATATGTTTGAAGCTGTTTTACAAAATGTTTTAAATCTAATAATTTGGAAAATTGTGCTAAGATTTGATTTTGTATCGAAATTTAATTAAAGCTTAATTTAGTTAATGTTTTGATGATGTTGAGTAGATAACTTAATAAATTTAGTTTTTTGTTTATTTAGTGCAGTATAGGGCAGTATCTAAGTTGTTGATAGGTGCGCGGTTTATGTGCACAGATTGGAAAAGCTGCAAAGAGAAGAAAAAAGGGGGAATTATTAACTTTTTTTTAATAAAAAAAATTATGTTAAAAATATTTTAATTTATTTTAATTTTTTGAATTTATATAATTTAATTTGTTTTATTTAAATTTTGACTTTTTGAATTTATTTAATTTTTTTTATTTCTTAGTTTATTTTATGTTATTTTTTTTAATTATTTAATATTTTTAAATATATTTGAATTTATTTAAAATTTTTTAATCTATTTTAATTTATTTGAATTTGTTATTTTTAATTTTTAATTTTTTTATTTTTTTTATTTATTTATTATAATTTAATTTAGATGTTTTTTTTAATTTAATATAGATTAATTTATTTTATTTTATTTTATTTTAATTTATTTTAATTTATTTTAATTTATTTTAATTTATTTCAATTTATTTTAATTTATTTTAATTAATTTCAATTAATTTCAATTTATTTTAATTTATTTTAATTTATTTTAATTTATTTTAATTTATTTTAATTTATTTTAATTTATTTTAATTTATTTTAATTTATTTTAATTGATTTTAATTTATTTTAATTTATTTTAATTTATTTTAATTTATTTTAATTGATTTTAATTTATTTTAATTTATTTTAATTTACTTTAATTTATTTTAATTTATTTTAATTTATTTTAATTTATTTTAATCTATTTTAATTTATTTTAATTTATTTTAATTTATTTTAATTTATTTTAATTTATTTTAATTTAATTTATTTTAATTTATTTTAATTTATTTTTATTATTTTAATTGATTTTAATTGATTTTAATTTATTTCAATTTATTTTAATTTATTTTTATTATTTTAATTTATTTCAATTTATTTTTATTATTTTAATTTATTTTAATTTATTTTAATTTATTTTAATTTATTTTAATTTATTTTAATTTATTTTAATTTATTTTAATTTATTTTAATTTATTTTAATTTATTTTAATTTATTTTAATTTATTTTAATTTATTTTAATTTATTTTAATTTATTTTAATTTATTTTAATTTATTTTAATTTATTTTAATTTATTTTAATTTATTTTAATTTATTTTAATTTATTTTAATTTATTTTAATTTATTTTAATTTATTTTAATTTATTTTAATTTATTTTTATTTTATTTTAATTTATTTTTATTATTTTATTTTATTTTAATTTATTTTAAATTATTTTAATTTATTTTAATTTATTTTAATTTAATTTATTTTAGTTTATTTTAATTTATTTTTATTATTTTAATTTATTTTAATTTATTTTAATTTATTTTAATCTCTTTTAATTTATTTTAATTTATTTTTATTATTTCAATTTATTTTAATTAATTTTAATTTATTTTTATTTATTTTATTTTAATTTATTTTAATTTATTTTAATTTATTTTTATTTATTTTAATTTATTTTAATTTATTTTAATTTATTTTAATTTATTTTAATTTATTTTAATTTATTTTAATTTATTTTAATTTATTTTAATTTATTTTAATTTATTTTAATTCATTTTAATTTATTTCAATTTGTTTTATTTCAATATAATTTATTTTATGTTTTTAGTTTGTTTTAATTGATTTTAAATTATTTTAATTAATTTTAGTTTGTTTTATTTTTTTGTTTTGTTTTGTTTTAATTTATTTTATTTTAATTTTTTTTGTTATTTGACTTGGTTTATTTTATTTTATGTTCATTTATATTAATTTATTTTGTTTTAATTTATTTTAATTTATTTGGTTTTAAAGTTCGATTTTTTTAGAGTTTAACTCTTTTTGTCTTTCAATCGAGACATTTTAAAAAAATTATTTCAATGTATTCCCTCCTGCCACTTTATTTAATGCAATGTTGTCCAATTTATATGTGCCACAATTTTTCACTAATTAAATAGATGTTGCATTTTTTGTGCTACCTTTTTTTTTGCATTTACCAAAACAAACTATTGGAAAAGTGGAAAACCGAAGTAGAGACTTTGGTGCTGATGAAGAACGTGCAGAAGCAACAGCAGCAGCAGCAGCCAAAGACCTCAAAGCCATCCTCAACATAATTATGCAAAACATTGTTGGCAATAAAATGCGATATAAAAACTCAATCCATATAAAAACCCAATAAAAGTGCAACAGGAAGACGTTATTTTGTGGTTTAAGTTGTTTTATTTTTTTATTATATATTTTTTTTTCAATAGTGTCCTCGATTTGTTTTTAATTTTTTTTATTAATATTATTTTTTCGACTTGTTTTTTGTGGCTTTTATTATGTGGCGGGGATGCGACTAGAATTTTACAATTTGCAAATTGAATCGTGTCCGAGTGTCTCGACTGTTGGTTTTTTATTTTTTTTTTGCATCTATTATTTCATTTCTTTAGAGAGTTTAAGTTGGAATTGAAATTAGATTTCAGCGCGAGCTGTTTTAATTTTTGCAGTTTATTGAAAAATGTTTTTTCGTTTTTTTTTGTTGTTTTTAATGATTTTTTTATTTACTTTTTTTTTCATCAGCACGAGACGTGCAGTTTATGCAACGATTTGTGGACGTCTGTCGTTTATTTATTTATTTTTTATTGTTTACAATTTGAAAGCAAATAAGTTTTTTGTGCAAAGTATGTTGCACGAAAATATTTTAGTTTTTATTTTTTTTTTATTTTTTAGATTTTTATTCACTTTTTTATTGTATTGTATTTCTTTTCTGTAGTTTTCTTTTCTTTTGTTATATTTTGTTTTTTTTTTTCTTTACTTTTCATTTTTTTTGTTTTGTTTTCTTTTATTTACTTTACTTTTGTTTTCTTTTTTTCCTTTCCTTTCCTTATTTTCTTTTCTTTTCTTTTCTTTTCTTTTCTTTTCTTTTCTTTTCTTTTCTTTTCTTTTCTTTTCTTTTCTTTTCTTTTCTTTTCTTTTCTTTTCTTTTCTTTTCTTTTCTTTTCTTTTCTTTTCTTTACTTTTCTTTACTTTACTTTTCTTTACTTTTCTTTACTTTTCTTTTCTTTACTTTTCTTTACTTTTCTTTACTTTTCTTTTCTTTTATTTAATTTTTTTAATTTCGTTTCTTTCTTTTCTTTTGTTTAGTTTTCTTTACTTTACTTTTCTTTTGTTTTATTTTCTTTACTTTACTTTACTTTACTTTACTTTACTTTACTTTACTTTACTTTACTTTACTTTACTTTACTTTACTTTACTTTACTTTACTTTACTTTACTTTACTTTACTTTTGTTTTCTTTAATTTATTTTATTTTTTTTTTATTTTATTATTTTATTATTTTATTATTTTATTATTTTATTATTTTATTATTTTATTATTTTATTATTTTATTATTTTATTATTTTATTATTTTATTATTTTATTATTTTATTATTTTATTATTTTATTATTTTATTATTTTATTATTTTATTATTTTATTATTTTATTATTTTATTATTTTATTATTTTATTATTTTATTATTTTATTATTTTATTATTTTATTATTTTATTATTTTATTATTTTATTATTTTATTATTTTATTATTTTATTATTTTATTATTTTATTATTTTATTATTTTATTATTTTATTATTTTATTATTTTATTATTTTATTATTTTATTATTTTATTATTTTATTATTTTATTATTTTATTATTTTATTATTTTATTATTTTATTATTTTATTATTTTATTATTTTATTATTTTATTATTTTATTATTTTATTATTTTATTATTTTATTATTTTATTATTTTATTATTTTATTATTTTATTATTTTATTATTTTATTATTTTATTATTTTATTATTTTATTATTTTATTATTTTATTATTTTATTATTTTATTATTTTATTATTTTATTTTAAATTTATTTATTTTCCAAACGCGTTCGTTGCTTAAGTCTTTTGTTCACTGTGGCAAATTAAGGTTCGTTGCTGCAGTCTTTCGTTTCATTTCGTTCAATTGATTAATTTGTATTTCTTTTGCATATTATGGCTGCACTTACCTTAAGACTAAGTTACTAAAAATTCCACTAATCTAAATGCTTGATGGCCTTCGATAGCAGCAGCAACAACAGCTGTTGCTGCCACCACCAACTCTATGTAGCTTCACGTCATCCTTTCGCATCGCTGTCGCCAGTTCGCGTTGACTACAAATACAACGTCGCCTGCTGACGATGATCGAAATGATGAATATAGAGTTTTTTCTTCGATTTCTCTTTGGATGGCCGCAGATCCCAGACTAAATTCGATAGACTACGTGGACGCGACAGACGTCGTGTCTTCTTCTCGGGCAATTTATTTGAATCGCCGGAGGTGCGACCGCCGCTGCGTGATGAGTCGAGCGTGCCTTCGCGTGGCGCGTGACCATGGCTGCCGATACCGATACCGACACCGCTTCCAAGTCCAATACCTCCACCTCCACCGCCGGTGGTGCTAGAGCTTTTGCTAAGCGGCAACGGATGATGGGCGGCGGCATGTGGCGAGATGATGCTGCTGCATTTGATGACGACATCAGGCTGTTGTTGTCCTTTGGGATTGGTTGAGATCGGCGGTGAGATGGAGTGGGGGCTGTCGGGAGTTAGCTGCAGGCTGCTGAGACTTTTGTATCTGTGAAATAAAAAATTAAACAAAAATATTAATTAATAAAAAAAATGGAAGAAAAAGGATTTATAATACATTTTTACAAGTAAGCTTTCTATTAAGTGACATTCTAAACTCTAAAATTTTGTTCATGACTTTCATTGTACAATATTGAACACATCTTGTGCTAGAAATGAGCTTTTAAGAGCTTTTGTGAGCTGTTAAGAGAATTTATGAGCTTTTGTGAGCTTTTAAGAGCTTTTATGAGCTTTTATGAGCTTTTAAGAGCTTTTATAAGCTTTTACAATAAAATAACTTCTTCACAAGAAACGAAGCTTTTCAACGAACCTATTTTTGTTTATCAAGCTTAACGCTTTTATAACCACTTTTTGAACCGCTATTACCTGATATGAAAAAGTGGACTCTGCGGCTCCAGTCCGCAATCCTTGCTCAACACGCCTGCACTCATCGGCACATTCCCGTTGAGCGCATTGCCCACCGCTTGATGATTGCTTGGCGTCAGTACCTTCGAGGAGCCGTGATGCGGATGATGGTGATGATGATGATGGTGATGTTGAAGCTGTTGCTGCTGCTGTTGTTGATGGGCGGCCACCGCAGCAGCCGACGATGTCACCACAGCCGCCGCTGCCGCAGAGTGATGATGATGCAGATGCTGCTGATGATTGCCACCAGCAGCAACTCCATTTCCATTGCTGCTGCTGCCACCGCCACCACTGTTGCTATTCTTCAAGTACAATTTTGGCAACGTCGGCCGTTGACGTTTCTCGGGCAGCTTCTTGCCCGGTATCGTCTCAATGGGTGGCGGCACCGGCTTAATGTCCTCCTGTATATGGCTGTGATGATAATGATTCACCACCGACTGATGATGATGCTGCGAATGCGAATGCGGATGGTGATGGTTGTTGCTGCTGCCGCCGCTGTGATGGTGATTGCTGTGATGGCTGCTGTTGTGACTGCTGCTGTTCGTCGTGTGTTTGTTTGACTCCAAACTGCTGTAGTTGTTGTTGTTGTTGCTATTACTATTGTTGTTGTTATTATTATTGTTGTTATTGCTCGGACCGACACGTATCAAACTACAGTAGTTGCCACTGCTGCCGTCCGTCTGATGCGATTTTAGTGTCGGCGACTCACAGATCGGTTCGAAGCGCGTCAAACCCTTCGAGAGCGGTGTCAGACCACGCACATAATCGTAGATATGATCGATCTCATTATATTCGTCGGCAATTTGCGCCGAACTGGCGGATGCCGCCGCAGCAGCTGCCTGACTTTTGCTGTATGAATCACAGCTGGCACTTTTGCGCAGCACATAGCCGCTCTCCAAGAGCGTTGCGCCGCAACCACCGCCGCCGGATGTGAGCGCCGCTGATGGCAACATAACCACGGGCAACTTATTGCGATTGCTGAACTTGGAGTCCTTCTTCTCCTTCTCGGACAGCTTAAGGTCGACGATTTGCAGGCGATCACGCGCATCGCATAACAGACGCTGTGCCTTGTCCATAAAACGTGAGTATTCGATGAAGTGCTCCAGCTGATCCATGTTCTTGGCGCGCTGCAATTTGATTTTTGCATTGAGCGGCACTGGCACGAGATCGTTGTCCTTTTGCAGGGGCAACGCAAAGATGCGATCGATTTCGACACAGCCAAGCAGACGCAGTTCGGGAACGAAGGGTTGCTTGAGACCTTTCGGTGCGCTGCCGTGGACTAATCTGTGAGGGGGAAGAGGAAAAAGAGAGCAGAGAGATTTAAGGTTAGTTAAAATATGAAAACATTGGTGTTTTCCCAATAACGAATTCTTAAAAAGCTATAGAAAACATCTGGAATACCTTGTTCATTCTATCATTCTATCTAAAAGTCCCGACTTCAAAAATTTCTCAAGTGACCTATTGATTTTTTATATATACCGGTCATTCCCTGATCTTCACTTTCTACTAAATATGTAAAGACATACGACGGGCAAAGTATTGCGCCAATGGTACTTTACATTGTCCCGCTTTCCGAACTTTGGACTAGCCGAATAATGGTTGAACATCTTAATGATAATTACTGGGTCTAAGAGTTAAACCAAGGTGGCAGACTAAACGTGATATATATCTGAAATATAGACATGGAAAAATATTGATCCAACCCATGTGGAACTATCAGTTCTCCAAGACTTGGTAAGCCAGTCAAGGCGGAGACTCAGGTAAACTCTTATTAACCATGCCTTGGTCGGTCTAAATCTTACGCCCGTTGTCAAACCCAGCGTTTCCTAAATGGGTATTAGTCAAACTAACCAAAACAAAAATATTTCGAGTCTTTCCACATTTTCAGTTAATTTCATTCTTCGATCTTCGATCTATAGTCGCAAGTATCTCCCTGTAAAATCTCCACTACTCTGGATTAGTTTAAATATGAATGGTTGGTATTTTCCCAAAAACGACTTATTAAATAGATATAGAAAACATATCGGATATGGAAAACATTCTTCTCATAGTTTTCATTCCACCAAAGGCCCCGACTTGAAAATTTGCTGTTTCTCGGTCATTCCCTGATCTTTACTATTCAGCATTCCAAAGTCTAGTAGTTATTTTCATTTAGTAAGTCTATGCTTCGTCGTTCCTCGACATAACTTCCACTTCTTTACTCTAGTCTAACTATCTCCCTTTAAAGTCCCCGTACTCACCTTACGATAACCGGCATCCGTTTCAATAGTAGATTCTTCACCGAATGCACCCCACTAATGCTGTCTTCCTTCGCAATCGGTGAGAATTTCGCTTTGGTATCGAGTGGCAAATTGATGATCTCATCCTTAATATTCTTGCACTGCAAGTACTTGCCGTTGTCATTCATTGTGGTGAGCATCTCACCCGCATGTATGGTGCGATTCATCTGCTGGCAACGAAAGGACTCGCGCACCAGAACACGCAAATTACGTCGTTTCGACAACTCCAACACGGTGTCGATGCAACGTGTCGAACGACCATCTTCGCTGAGTAACTCAAAATAGCCGGTATATGTTTCGGGTATAAGCACCTTTGCGCCAACATTGGTCGGTTTGCGACCCTCTTTGATTTTGATGGGTTGTGCCAAAATCTGATATTTTTTGCCGGCGCTCAAAAAGAGCGCCGTACTTTGTAGCGAGGGTGCGGAAAGTGTTGGTACGCCCAGATTCTGATGTTGACCCTTGACTATCTTTGCCACAGCGGGTAAGCGCTGTTTGGAGAAGTCTCGCAGATAGACGGGCACTGAGTCCCCGAAACGGGAGGCGGCCAGTATTATTTGGCCATCCGTGGCGGCCATGTCGCGATTGAAAAACGATAACAGTTTGTTGCGTGCGAAGCTAACATTAATCGAGAGTATATTTCATGGGGTCTGGGGGTCGGCAGCGTCCGAAACGTTCGAAACGGACGTTGTTGGCAAACTCAGCTGCGGCGACGGCAACTCAAGTTTTGGCGTGTTGGCGTTAAGTGTGTCCAGAGTGGAGGGAACGGAATGGGTTTGAGTTGCTGCCGCAGAGGAGGCAATGTCTTCAGAGTTTTGGTTGACTGTGGTATTCAAATAGCGAGACGATGCTGCTGCTAGCGCGTTATTGAAATACTGCATTCGGAGTGGTATTACGATGTGTGAGGAACTGAGTGTTCTAAATACTTTCGGGCGGATTTGGGTGTACTGCGTTGAGATCTGAAAGAGAAGAGAACATGAAGGAATTAGTTTCGAATGAATTGGTATTATTCAAATAAGTGTTTTTAATAATTGTAAGAAAGGGATTTGCGATGACTTAATAAATTTAGTCTGGAACACTAAATTAATCTGAATTGAAATCGAGACTTTTGAAATGGAATCTAAATAGATTCAAGAGATGAAAGATGGAGTAGTATCGGTGGACGTTTTTTTTTAACTTGCCAATATCAAAAATGTCGGGAAAAACAGATGCAAGGAGATTGTTCCACAAACGTATCGTGCGACTGAAGCTCGAATTCTCCCTGTAATGCGTTCTTCTGTTTAGAGCCGAGTGCACTACTAAGGGATGGGCTTGGTTCGATGTCCGAGTAGAACGAGAAAACACACGACATGTTGAAATCAGGCCAAAATGGAGATTAAATGATATTTTTGAGATATACAACAAAGTCCACTTCAAATTTAGTCTGGAAGACCAAATCGAAATAAAAAGAAATCGTGATTTCAACTTGCAAAATGAGATTCTTTATATATAAAATAAGTCCAGAAGACCAGATCAAAATGAAAATAAATGGAAATCGAGGTTTTAGAAATTGAATTTAAATGAGATTTAGATCAGAATCGACATAGTATAACATACTCTATTTCAAATTTAGATTGAAAGACTAAATCAAAATCAAAACAAATTCAAGTATCTGAAGTGGAGATGAAATAAGATCCTTCAGACATTCAACAAACTCAATTTCCATTTAGTCAGGAACACCAGATCAAAATCAAAATAAATCGTGATTTCATACTTGAAGCTTTGTATATGAAATAAGTCTAGAAAACCGATCATAATGAATATTAATAGAAATCAAGCTTTCAGAAATGGAATTTAAATGAGATTCCGACCAGAGATTACATAGTACAACATACTCTTTTTTACATTTAGTTTGTAAGACTAAATCGAAATCAAAAGAAATTCAAGTTTCGGAAATGGCGATAAAAGTAGATTCTTCAGACATACAACAAACTCAATTTCCTTTTAATCTGGAACACCAGACCAAAATCAAAACAAACCGTGTTTTCTGAAATGGAGAGTTTAAAACATAGAATAATCTCAATTTCGAATTTAGTCTGAATAACCGGTTTCCGAAATGGATTTTAAATGAGATTCAGAAAAACTCAATTTCAAATTTAGTCTGTAAGACCAAAGACGTCTGAACTAGAGCTAAAATGGAATTCTTTGGGTGTGTGCGAATCCGACTAAATTATTGACTGAACTAAATTTTGTCGGTAATGCAGAGTTGACTTTTCATTTCGAGCAGACTAAATTGAACTAAATTGGATAACAGACATATGATAATCGATTGAGTATGGAATTTAACCACATGGAGATCGAATGAAAAGTCGTTCAAAAACTGGAAGACCAGCTTAAAATGAAAATATATCAAGATTACTGAAATGGAATTAAAATGAGATTCAGAACGAAGCCTAATATTCCAATAAACAACAATTTCGATTTAGTCCCGAATATCAGATTGATATCAGTTTTTCTTAAATGGAATCAAAATATCTCTCAACATGCGCTGATCCCAATTTGAAATCAACTTTTCATGACCAGCTTAAAATCAAAAGGTTCCACTTATCTTAAATATTTATCTTCTTTTGTGTTCTTCTGTTCTGGTTACCAAAAAAATATGTCTGCTTAGAAAAATCACTTCCAAATTAAGCACATCTCACGTTAGGATGCTTTAATTGTTAGCTATTTTTAAATTAATTTTATAGGCTAAAATCAACACGTTACCAACTAAACCTTAACCTGTGCAACATGTGCTACTTTCTTTCGCAGCCTCAAACTTGCGAAAGAGCTAACACTCTAAGCAACAGTTTTTATACTTGCCAATAGAATTGGCCTCAGTTTCAGTTACAACTTTGGAAGTAAAGGTCTTTTTTTTAGAATAAGACTAACTATCTCTAAGTTTTTTTAACTTAGACCACAATTAATTAAGCCATCGATTCTCATACCAACAAAAATTGTGTCATTGTGAAAATGTGCCTGAAAAGTGTTCTGTTCTGCACTTTTCCTTAACCCCTTCTTCGTATGTTGTACCTTGGAAAAAAATAAAAATAAAACCCCTACCAATAAAAACAATTAAAAGAACGACAATGTCACGTTTTGGCAGGCCAAAACTAAGCGTGAGAAAATAACGTTTTACGCTGAAAATAATGAAGATACTCAAATAAAAGAACGAATACAAAATAATAAAAAAACCAGCCTCCGCGTAAAAGTTTTTTTTTGTTATATTTTGCCCGTCATCAATATGGCTCAATCGCACTCTTCACACGGCACCCAAAAATGGCCAGTTACGAAATTAGCCACTCTCTTGCGATATGTTTTTGCGCGCCCTCGTGTAGTATGTTGACCGAGACCCTGCGCATAAAATAGCAGATAAATTTTGTAATTTACAACCACCGCAATTAAGCTACCTATGGGAAAAATATGTTTGGGCCAAAGTATCCTTTATTTTGTTGTGTATTTTCTTATTTTATTTATTTGGAATTTGTTATGTTGTAGGAGCATCTGCTGTAGAGGTTGCAAGCACAGTTGGTGGCAACGACGATGATTCGGGCAACAATTAAAATTAACTTTGTTAAAAGATTAATAAAACTTTGACCAAACAGGGTGATAAAATCAGCTGTTCTTAACTTTTGAGCAGTTGTTGTGTGGGAATCTTTTTGGGGTTCTCTTATTTTAGTAAAGAATGGATTGAACCTATTTAAGTAATACATTTTATCATTTTCATTGTTGTACAAAATCTAAATTTTAAATGAAATATTTATTGGAACTATATATTTTAAGTGATAATATGCATTTATATTGAAAATATGCATCTATAGTTATTATATGCATTTAAATTAAAAATATGAGTTTGAGTAAAATATGCTTTTAAAGTGAAGCTATATTAAAAATATGCATTTGATAGTATAATATGAAAATATACATTCAATCTGAAAATATGCATTTCAAGTAAAGATATCAATTTATAGAAAAAATATGTATTTGAGTGAATATTTATATGCAAATTAATTGGAAATACGCATTTAAAATTTAAATACACCTTAGCAGTAAAAAGCATTTAAAGTGGATCTATACATTAAATTAAAAATATGCATTTAAATTAAAAATTTGCAATGCCATTATATAAAATGCCTTGAATATGCTTTTATAGTAAAAATATGCTTTTAAAGTGAAAATATGCATTTAAAGTGAACATATGCATTTAAAGTGAAAATATGCATTTAAAGTGAAAATTTGCATATAAAATGAAAATATGCATTTAAATTAAAAATTTGCAAAGCCATTATTTTGAAAATATGCATTTTTAATGAAAATATGCTTTTAAATGCCTATAATATGATTTTATGGTAAAAATATACATTTAAAGTGAAAATATGCATTTAAAGTGAAAAAATGCATTTAAAGTGAAAATTTGCATTTAAATTAAAAATTGCAATGCCATTATATTAAAAATATGGATTTTTAATGAAAATATGCTTTTATAATAAAAATATGCCTTATAGTATGTACTTAAATCCTTCACTCTAAGGAAAGTTCCGAACCCAAAAAACAAGAAAATTAAAATTTTACTATTATTTTTATCAAATTTCAATAAAGAATTAACAATGATTTACTTAACATTGTTTAATTATTTATTGATTTTTATTGCTAATTGTTTTTATTTTTATCAGGAGAAAATCAAATAATCGACAACTCTATAAATGTACGTAAGCCCGTCCACACACACACATAGAAAAAAAACGTTACAGATCGTATGCGGCAAAAGAATTTTATTTGCAATGTGCTCCAACTTTGCTCGCAAAAGTTTACATGTTTGCTATAAAAAATATAACGTTTATCAAAAAATGAGTTTTTATTTTCCCTCATTATGTGCTAAAATTCTTTTGCGACAATTATATATAACATTTATATTTAAGTAAAATACTTTTTGTGTGAAACGATAAATGTATTAATAAAATTAAATTCACTTAGAATGTTGCATACTTCTGGGGGAAAATTTTAAAGCATTTTCAAACTGTAAGCAATACACTCAAACTGTTATTTTCAAACTGTATAATTTTAAACTGTAACATTCTAACGAATGCACGTAATATAAGCCTCAGCCTCTTTTTTTATATAAGTCTAAGATAAAAAAATAGTAATGTTGGATAGAGCATGTCTGATTGTAGAAAGGGGTTATTGATTGGTTAGGTACATAACTGGAGGATTACAAATAGAGGACGGATAATGAAGTAAATTTAAAAAATAATAATAAACAAAAATAATAAAGTAAAAAATATATAAAATTTAAAGAAAAATGAATAAAAAAAAATTAAATAAAAAAAACTCGTTTGGGACAAATAATTGTATTTATAATATTTTTATATTTCATTATTTCAATTAAATTTCTACAAATTGGTTAATGGAACTGTCATATTTGGTTGGTGCTTTTAATATTATCATATACACACACCAAATTGTTCTAAAACTGTGCTAAATTGGTTGTAGTCCAAACTTCAAACATTTTAATATAAGCTATAAGAGAGCACTTAATATTTGAGAGAAGTTAGTTGGGCAACATATTTCTATTCCTTTGTGTTTTTAAAATATGCATTATTGAAAGTATGAAAAATTAAAGGAAAAATATATAATTATATATTTGAAAGAAAGACATATTATAATAGTTAAGCACAATATCTATGGTAAGAAAAATATATATAGGTGTTTAAAAAAGTATCAAACTCCAACCACATCCTTATGTAACCCTACTAAAGACACCTAGCTTCAATGAGAAAACCTGAAATCTTTTTCAAACACATATTTAGGCAATAAAACCTACCATATCTTAGCAACGAAAACATGCTATAAATTTCGAAAAGTACATCGTAGCTATAAAATTCAAAATGTGACCAACAATTAGAGGCCAACACAAATTGTCTGCAAAATGGCCATTGAATGGCAATGCTGCAACTAGTGCTATTAACTAATAAAACACAGTTTAAGTGGCTATACTAAAAATTGAAAAACAAAAAACCCTTTTAATGTTGCAACATAAATTTAGGAATTCAAACATTAAACCAAAAATGTTGTCGTTCTTTCTCACTGCGCGATATATGAGCCTAAGTGTTTGTTTTTGCATATTGTGCATATTATGCACACATTTTATGCCATCTTTTCTATGACTTTTATGCTGCATTTAGAGGCTTTTAATAAAAGTCTCGTTAAGCTAACTTTATGTTGCTGTTAGTCTGTATGTGAGGTGTGTGTGTGTGTTGGTGTGTAGGCACTTAATATCTAATCAACATCATTATGTTGGTCATAAATATGCAAAAATCCTTCATGTTGCTCTTAAGCTGTTGCTGCTGCTGCTTCTTCTTTTGTCCGTCTTTCCACTTCTAAGCCTAGATGCCTGCGGTTCAGCTGGTGTCTCCATCAGTTGCCATAACAGCAAATTACATGTTGTTGCTGTTGTAAGTCTTAAAGTGTTATTGCTGCATCATTTCATATTGTTGTTGCTACTTTCAATTTTCTTTTCAAGTGCCATAAATAACACCTTGTGTTGTGTTGTGCTGTTGCCTGTTGTATGTTGCTGCCTCTGCCCAATGACGCAGGTTCTGTTGCTGTTAAACATTGGCGACATATTTTAAAATTTTATGTTATCTGCAGCAATTTATATGGTTGTTGTTGTCTTTTTGCTATTTATTGTTGTTTTTTAATATTAAAAATAACAGCTAAGAAGCAGCAGCAACATTTACAAAATTGTCGCTGTGTATTATTGTTGTATTCTCTTTGTTGTTGCTGTTGATATTAAAACATACTGTTGTTGTTTAGCGTTTGCCTGTGGCAGCAGCCAGCAACAATGTTGTGTCTCAGCAACATATTTTTATTGATGCCACAATGTTGATAAGCACAACAAATGATTATTGCTGGTAAGTGGTGCGCTATCAGTGTTGTTTTTTTTTATAAAAACTTTGTTTTCATTCAATAGTTGATATAATTTATTATTTTCTGTTTTTTTTTGTATTATTCTGATTGTATTTTTATTACAAATCATTTAACAATATATGATAATGTTGGAATGTTGCTGCTACATTTCGGAAATGTTGCAAAAATATTGCAGCAAAATTTAATATATTACTGTTTTATAATTCTAATTAACAATAAATCCGATAGGTAATATTCTTACGAATTTATTTTCCCAAACAAAAATGTTGTATAGGTAAAATACATAAAAACAGTATAAAATTTGTTTCTTAAAATTCATAAAATTTTTCGTTGATGTGGCACAAAAAAAAAAAAATTTACACAGAAAAAAAATATTAAACGTAAATATAGCAATTTATTTATATAATTAATTGGATATACGAATTATTTAATAGTATAAATCAAATTCTTTTTGGGTTAGTGTATATGCTAATATATACAGATATAAAATACACACCAACGGATAGTTTAACAGACACTACACAGTTTTACAGTCACTATACAGTTTTATAGCCACTGAAGAAATATTGGTTCGTATCTCTTCGGATGTGCTAAATTCCTTTAATTTTTCTTCATTTAATTTATTAATTAATATAATTAAATATTTATCAATACAATTAAATCGTTACGACTTTTAATTGTATGGAGCAAATATTTAATTATAATATTTAATAAATTAATTTAACAAAAATGAAACTATTGATTTTATAGTATTTTTTCCAGAGTGTGGTATATGACTATATTATACAAAACCCTCTATATCTATAATACATCCTACAATTATGTTAAATATTCAAAGAAATGTAAAATGTTTCAATACCATATTATTTCATACGTTTAAGTAGTTCTAAACGTAATTTCAACAATTACACATAGTTATTAAGAAATACAAAAAAAAACCCACGTTAGGCCTCTTCAGGCAGCCTGTAATTAATGACAAAAGTGGGTGAGTACAAAAGAGCGACAGAAAAAGGGTTACCAAAGAGGGTAAACAAAAGAGCACAACAAAAGACTCATCTGAAGCATCCTTCGGTTAGGTTCTACTTAGGTTGTACTTCAGGAAAATAATTCTTTAAGAAAAGTTTTATTTTTAGTTTTTATACCCTACACCTATGAGGTACAGGGTATATTAACTTTGTGCATATATTGTAACGCCCCTTAGGAGGCGTGTCCGGTATGGAAAAGTATATATATTCTTGATCAGCATAACTACCCGAGTCCGTTTAGCCATGTCCGTCTGTCTGTCTGTCTGTCTGTCTGTCTGTCCGTCTTGCTGTCTTGCTGTCTTGCTGTCTTGCTGTCTTGCTGTCCGAATACAGAATAACTTGAGAAATACTGATCAGAATGCGATGAACTTTCGTCTCAATATATTTTAGCCAAAAGTAGGAACTGAGTTTGAAAATGAGCAAAATCGGTCAACGGACACGCCCACCTCCCATACAAGTCACTTTTATATAACTCTTTCGAAACTAATATTTCGAAAAGTATTCAAGATATAGTTATAAAATTTAAAAGGTATTGTTAGAATATACCTAAAAATATGTGGTCCAAAAATGGGCGTGATCCGCCCACTTTTTTTTTTCATTATATCACGGGTTTTCATAGTAAAAATTTGATCCGTAAATTATTAAAATCAAATCTATGAAATATTAGCCTTTCAAAATTTTAAATATAGGCGTGGTCCGCCCAATTATATTTTTCATTTTTTTTTTTTAGTTTTTTATACTTTATATAATTTTTTTTAATTTATGGGGATATAAGACGTAAATTTCTGATATATGAATAATATTCTGAGGTTCAGCATAATTAAAAATTTAAAATTAAGGTATACAATTAAATATTCCTCATTAATATCTCCACCAAAGGTGTAGGGTATTCCATAGTCGGGCCCGACCGACTATAAAAATCCGCCCCATGTGACCGAACTTACCCATGTGACCTAACTTTCCCAACTCGTTTATTTTTAATTTATGCTTTTTTCGTATTTTTTATAAATACAGTCACAACTGAACAAACAAACAAACAACGCGATGCGTCGCGCCAAGACCTACAACGTCTGCCTGGCAAAATAATCAAAAGTGCTAAAAACGACATAATATGTTTCTTGAGTGGGTGCAAAGGCCTCCCCTCCCCCAACACAAACCCCCGCAACGACAGACACCCACTCAGCGAAACCCCTTGAATGTAGCCTGAATTTTTTTAATGGTTAAAAGGGAGACATAGGTCTTTTTTAAATGCGAGTCATGATTAATGCGCGCAAATGTTGACTTATTTATGAGTTTTGTTTTGTCTAGGTTTTTTTTTGTTTTTTGTAATTTTTTCGTTTTCAAAATTTTTATTTTATTTACTTTATTTTTTTTAGATGTTTTAAAATATTTATTATTTAATTTTTTTCTTTGCTGCAGTTGCAGAATTTTTATATTTTTATACCCTACACCTATGAGGTACAGGGTATATTAACTTTGTGCATATATTGTAACGCCCCTTAGGAGGCGTGTCCGGTATGGAAAAGTATATATATTCTTGATCAGCATCACTACCCGAGTGCGTTTAGCCATGTCCGTCTGTCTGTCTGTCTGTCTGTCCGTCTTGCTGTCTTGCTGTCTTGCTGTCTTGCTGTCTTGCTGTCCGAATACAGAATAACTTGAGAAATACTGATCAGAATGCGATGAAATTTCGTCTCAATATAGTTTAGCCAAAAGTAGGAACTGAGTTTGAAAATGAGCAAAATCGGTCAACGGACACGCCCACCTCCCATACAAGTCACTTTTATATAACTTTTTCGAAACTAATAACTCGAAAAGTATTCAAGGTATAGTTATAAAATTTAAAACCTATTGTTAGAATTCACCTAAAAATATGTGGTCCAAAAATGGGCGTGATCCGCCCACTTTTTTTTTTCATTATTTCCCGGGTTTTCATAGTGGAAATTTGATCCGTAAATTATTAAAATCAAATCAATGAAATATTAGCCTTTCAAAATTTTAAATATAGGCGTGGTCCGCCCAATTATATTTTTCAATTTTTTTTTTTTTATTTTAAAATTTTTTTTAATTTATGGGGATATAAGACGTAAATTTCTGATATATGTATAATATTCTGAGGGTTAATATCCCCACCAAAGGTGTAGGGTATTCCCCAGTCGGGCCCGTACCGACTTTAAAAATTCGCCCCATGTGACCGAACTTACCCATGTGACCTAACTTTCCCAACTCGTTTTATTTAATTTTTTTTAGGTAATATTTTTTTTATTTTTTTTTTTAATTTATGTAAATATTTTTATATTTAATTTTATTCTTTGAAGCAGAATTTATATAAAATATGTTTTTTTTTTGTAATTTTTTTAGGTAATATTTTTTTTTGTAAATGTTTTAATTTTTTTGTTTTGTTTTAATTTTTTTTAAGTGTAAAATTTTCTTAAACCAATTTTTTAAAATTTTGTTATTTTGTTATTATTTTTTTTACTTTTATTTTAAATTTATTTTATTTTTATTTTAATTTTTTTTTTTTTATTTATTTATTTTTTTTTTTTATTTTAATTTTTTTTTTAATTTTTTTTTGTAAATGTTTTAATTTTTTTTAAGTGTAAAATTTTCTTAAACCAATTTTAGTTATTTAGTTATTATTTTTTTATTTTAATTTTTTTTATTTTTATTTTAATTTTTTTTTTAATTTTTTTATTTTAAATTTTTTTCTTTTTTTTTCTTTTCACATAAAAGCCAAACAAAGCCACCCACTCACGTCGACGACTCGAGTGCCACGCACTTCAAGGTGTTCGCTGCAGGAGCAGACATCATTCGTTGTGAGTGATGCGCACGAACGAGATGTTCGTGTCTCGATCTCGAAAATGTTCAAAATCACATCTCAAATTTTTAATCTAAATTAAACTTATATCGTACCAATTACGTAATTTCAATTCTCGAATTTCGAGTTACGAACGAGATTTTCGTGTCTCGATCTCGAAAATGTTCAAAATCACATCTCAAATTTTTAATCTAAATTAAACTTATATCGTACCAATTACGTAATTTCAATTCTCGAATTTCGAGTTTCGATCGAGATTCTCGTCTCGTGCGCATCACTAATCATTCACAATAAATGCAAGGAAACCCTCGAAGGCAGGGCTTCACCAACAACAACAATTACAACAACATCCTTTAAACTTTACTGTCTAAAAAGTAAGTAGAAGACATAGTGGTTGGAAGTGACAGAAAAATGTAGTGTAAAAATATAAATGAAAAAAACCTATAAAAAGCTGCTTTAGACTTTACATAATAAAAACGCATACGTAATGCAGCCTTTTTGTGTAATATTTTTTTTTTGTTTATGTTGTTTTGACTAGGTTCCATTTGTTGCTGTTATCCTTGGCAACACGCTGCATTTGTTTGTTGTGTACAGACGAAGGGACCCTACGATTCGTCATTATGTGACGCTCAAAAGTTTTATTTTTATTTTTGTTGGTTTTATAATTCTTTGACTCATTTTTCATAAAAGAAACTTTTTGTATTTTTGTATTTAGTTCATCGTGTGCAAAATTTGCGAGTCGGCGGATCGAAGCGGAGCCAGTGACGGTAGAGGAGTTTTCATAGCCCAAGATTTATAAAATATAACAAAAAAAAAATGTCATCCCCAAATGAAATTTTTGGCAGGCTCAGGATTGCAAACAGACAAAAGCGGAGTCTGTATAACAAGCTGTCTGTTTTCTGCCCGTACCCAAAATGTGCCGTGAATCAGCCAATAAAATGTCACAAAATTTGACAATCTCCCGAGACAAAATTTCTGGCCTTTTTCAGGACTATTACGAGTATATTCTAGAGAAACTTATTGAATATTTTGGAAAGTGTATAGCAGGTTGTAAAATTTTGTGGAATTTTAATGGCAGATTCGCAGCATATTTTGGGTACGAGCTGAAAACAGACAGCTTGTGTTATAAACTTCGCCTTTGTCTGCTTGAAATCTTTCGATAAAATGTTTCTAAACTGCCTTGACCGTGTCTCGGAATGTTTATTAAATTGTAAAATTTTGCTAAGCCTTTTTTCAATTATAATTTTTTTGGTACTGTAATATCGTCACTGTCATGCCAAAGTGGCGAATGTGCACTTTTAAAAATGTTGGGAAATCAAATTTGAAAGTTTTAAGTGCTTTAAAAATGAGCAAAATTTATATTTTTTTTTCAATTTTTCTGTTATTTTGGTTTATTCATCAATTATTATAACGTATATAAAATATCTTTAGGTTTGGACAACCTACTGAATTATAAATACGGATTTTGTGAGGTTATATCCTAATCAAAACGCAAATATTTCTGTTTTTTATGCTATAACTTTTTATTAGCGCAAGATAAAATAGTAATGTAAAGTAATTACTTTTTGGCTTTTAAAGTACCTATCTATTGGCATCAATAATTAAAAATATTTTGTAATTTGCCATTTCCCTACAAACCATTTGACGATAATTTTTAAATTCGATATAATAATGATAAATTTTAGATATAAAACTCAAAGTATTTTAAAATTTAATTACGTGTTCTTTATATTTTTTGACAAAAAATAAAATTTCCTGAACAAATAAAATTTGTTTATCGAAAATAAATACATTTATGATATCATCTCGATATCTATAACGACAAAAACAACGATATCGTTTTAGACAGGTTCGTTTTTATCGAAAACTCTATCGTTTTCATTTTATTATAGATTATCGAAAACGACAATTTGAGCCTATAAATGATATCGTTTTGATATCGTAAAATTATCGTTTGATTTGCTGGGGTTGTTATTATTTGCAGAAAAAAATGTTTAGCAAAAGATTTTTAAATAATAATGCCAATCGATAGGTGCTTTAAAACAAACAATTAATACCTTTACACCACTATTTTATCTAGCACCAATAAATAAGTATAGCAAAAAAACGAAGAAATTGGAAAAATTTTAAATCTTGTCATGCCAAAAGGGCGAATCTTTTCGTTTTTTTGCTATAACTCTTTAATGGTACAATATAAAATAGTGATGTAAAGGCAAATGTTGTTTGTTTTCAAAGCACATATCGATCTGCATCATTAATTATAAATATTTTGCCAACGAAAATTTCCCGCAAATAACAAATGGCAAATTAATGTCTGGCGAAATATTTATAATTAATGATGCAGATCGATAGGTGCTTTGAAAGCAAACAATAAACGCCTTTACACCACTATTTTATTTTATACCAATAACAAGTTATGACGAAAAAACGAAAAGATTCGCCCTTTTGGCATGACAAGATTTTCAATTTTTCAAATTCGACCTTTTGGTTTTGTCTTTTGTGGCTTGAAATATTAAACAATATGACACGCGATTTTGGTACAGCATATTTGAGGATAAACTACATTCAAAAATGTAAAAAACGCAAATGTCAAAAAATGCACATCCCTAATTTTGGTAGGGCCATGGTCATGAAGTGATCATGTCATTATTTTATGTGATCGGGATATGACGAGGCCCATAATGTCCTTGTAACGCAGTGTCCTGATCATGTATTGACCTCAGGCCATGATCATGTACTGATCGGGCAATTCCTCATTTTAATATTTACCCGACAATTGCCTTGTTTGAGCCCGAGCATAATAGGGTTTCTCTCAGTAATCTCGATCATTGCCTGATACTAATTTCGTTATGAGGAACAAATAATGTAGCTATGATCGGGAACATTGACTGTTTCGATAATGTAAACCCTGCTATGGTAAGCATGATAAGGGCATGCAAAGTCAATGATCATATTTTCTCTAAAAGGGCTTACCAAACGAAAACCCGATCATTACTCGATGGCGCATCGGGCAAATTTCTACTAGGGATTCACCCCTTTGGCATGATAGTGACGATATGATCTAATGAATAAAATGTAATTTAAGTATATAAAAGAGGAGCCAGATAACAATGTTTTGAGATTATTTAATATTATGGAGAATTAAAAAGAATTCTTGTATTTTTGATGAATAAAAAAAAAAAAATTAATTGTTATATTACCCATTAATTGATAAATATACCATTAAGACAATCAGACATTAGATAAAAAAAGTGTTCGGTTGTGAGAACTTCCAAGTCTGTGAACATGCGGTTGTGGTAACCACCAATTCATTGAGTATGAGGTTGTGGCAACCTCCAAGTCGGTGAGGATGAGGTGGCTCTAACCTTCAATTGAAAGTATCAACTAATTTCTGTTCCGTGCAAAATAAAACATTATACAAAGATATATTTATAATGTGATTATTTAATAATACAAAATAGAAACAGTGGATTTTCAAATGATTTAAATCCAAAAAAGATTCAAACTTTCACAGCGCTGATTGGCACATATGGCCAAATTACTTTGTATTTCAAGACAGCAATTTTGTATTGAATTAAATTATTATTTTATTAATATTTATATATTTATTTGGCTTAATTACTTAATTAATGATCTCCCTATTGTACTTGACTTGTGAACATTTTTAACGTTTCTTTATTTCGATCCAAAACAATAGCCAGATTCTTAGAACCGAACTGTATGATAGACATGAGGTTACCCGTTGGTCATTTATTTTGAGGATAGTACAACGTACTGAGTTGTCAAAACAAATGCACGATAGGTCAATTTGACTGAAAGAAAAATGCCATTATCAGGTTACTGCAACCGAATGTGCAGTTGCAAGTACTAAAATATCGGTTATAGTAAACAAATGTATGTTTATTTTAATGACATGAGGTCACAACCAATGTATTTCGGTTGTATCAATGAAACGTTGGTTCGATTAACCGCATGCCAAATGAAGATTGTTCTGTACGTAAATATGGATCAAAAGGTATCGCTTTTGGTTTTTGTTTGGGGTTTACATTGGCGTCCTTAATTTTTTGACGGTACATGTCCGGTTACATTGCGCTCTAACTTTTCGGGAAACTTTGAAGTTAGGTCGTTATCAGAAAGTATTAGTTAAATGCATTAAAATGTTATTATTCAAAATATGATAATTCCAAAAAATGTTAATTTTTGAGCAAAACTTTAAAGCCTACAACATCCTTAAATCCGCCACTGTTCGCGCCATATTTGCTTAAGACGCTTTTGTTAAGCAATTTTTGTTGTGACAGCAGGCAGATGCAACAGGATGTTGAAAAAGAAATACAAAATAAAAACAGTCATATACTCGAGATCTTTTGATGAAGTGGAAAAAAGCCATTATTTAAGTTATTGTATGGTTTCCACAGTGTGAAACATGATGCCTTTCTTGCAAAAGTAAAAACACCTAAAGTATAGGATTATAGAACTAAATATAGGCATGAATAAATGCATCATAACAACAAATAATATTCTCTGAACTAATGAACTCCATATAAATCAATATTAAATATTAAAATAAATATTTTTAAAAACGAATTGAAAGACATAAATACGACATAAGGAACTTAAGACGTATTTATGACTTGAACAAAAATTGAGAAAGGAAAGAAATGAAAAGTTTCTTATGCTATAATTTAACATAATGAAGTCATTCGAAATCTTTGAACTGTTACTACGTCATATTTAAAATATTCACGAAATACGGAAGAGCCGGCCCCTCAACGAAAATAGGGTCATATGTTAAAAATTCAGTATTTCGTTGTATACCTCGTATTTTTTTTCAATTTCTTTGTCTACTTCTTATACTTTGTTTTATTTCGTGCGCATTGTCAACAGCAAGAACCGACCGTCCAACCGTTAGAAAACCCAACCCAGTTGAAGCTCAAAAGTTACCTATTTAACCAAAAAAGGGTTTCGCTTTTTTTTTTGTTTTTTTGGTGTGGTTTGGGTTATTGTCGTGGCTTTGACTACAACATTGTAAATAATAACAACATAACAGAACATAAAAACTTTCGTTGTCCATTTTTAGAAAATTGAAAAGAAAATTTTATATGAAAAATATTAGTATTTTTCTGTTTGTTTTGTTATTGCTTCCTCCAACTAATGACAGTGAAAACGAAGCCCGCATAAATTTCAGGCTTCATTGGCTGCGCAATGAAATCGTAAAACGTGCTGCTCACCCGCATTCGATGCCAGATTCACTTCACTTCATTTCATAAACCAAACATGAACCAAAAATCAAAAAACCCCAACTCCCTGAAAAAAAAAAATCAAAATTATTTATTAGAAGTAGCAGCAACGACCTCTTTTTTGGGCAACGTTGACAATCGTCACATGTTTGATGTTGCTGCAGTTGTCTGCTGTTTCCTGTGGTTCTAAATGCAGCAGCGTCCATTCAGAATAATAAAATATTATTTTTTTTTTGATTTTTTATTATTTATTTTTTTATTATTTCTTTTATTTGCTGCTTTTCTATCAGTTATTTGCTGTTTGTGGTGATTAATAAGCAAATCATCATCAGCATTCCCATCGTATTCATCGTCGTCCCGTCATCATTGGCAGCAACAGTTGTCGGCCTCTTGTTTGACGGTGACGCTAAAGACCGGTCACTTTGGTATTTTTGTCTCTCATTCTGTGGTTTTGTATAGTTTTTATTATTGTTTCTGTTATTTCATTTCATTTTTATTTTATTTTTTATTATTTGTTGGGTTTTTGTCATTTGAATGCTTTTGGCATCTTAATCGTTGAAGTGGAATCGATTCGATTTTTTTCTTTATTCTTTTAGTATTTCATTCTGAATTAATTAAGTTTAGTTTGCTAGTCGACGGTGGCGGTTTTTTGGTTATAGCGACGGAAGGCTCTGAATATATGTATCGTTTTATTTTAAAAAATTATTTTATTTATAAATCAAATTTTTTATGTTTATAACTTAATATTATGAGAAACTGTTTAAAAATTTTAAAAATTCGTTGAACTAATATTTTTTTTTTCAAATTAAATTAATTGATGGAATTTTTTTATACATATTTTTCAAAAAAAAAAAAAATGTTAGAAAATAATTTTTTTTCTCGGATAATTTTTATTGTAAAAAAATATATTTTTGTTTCGAAAAAGTTTTTTTAAATAAATTTTTATTCTTCGAATTTTTTTTTTTATTTTTTTTTCGAAATTTTTTTTTTATAAAATTTTTTCTGTTATTTTTTAAATAAAATATTTACAACACTTTTTTTTCGAAGTATTTACTCAACAATTTTTCTTTTAATATTATCTTCATACATATTATGAACAAATTCATCAAAATGACGTTCATATTCATTGCATTGTATATTTCGTTTTTTACTATGATGTTTGATGGTACGAACAATTTCATATATATTATGAATGTATTCATCAATACATCATTTAATGAACGGCGGTGTCTGGTATTTGGTGAAAAATTCATAATATTTATGAAAAAATGCATCATATTGATGAATTTTTTTCTGATTATGATGAAAAATATGTGGTATTTTATGTTCCTGTTCATTAATATGATGAAACCTATTCTTCACATACAGTTCATCATATTGAAGAACACTTTTTCGACAGTTATCAAACTTTCATCATATTTAAGATCGCATTCATAACATTGATGTCGTGATGTAGTCATTAATATTATGAATGGTTCTTCAATACAATGAAGCATGGTTTGAAGAACGGAATTCAACAATATGATGTACATTTTTTTCTGTGTACTACTAATTTACCCTATTAAGGAAGAAATAATCACGGCGAGATCATTTGTGTCAAATAACTGGTCGGGTTACAACATGTTAAAAATACAATAATCAGTTCTCGATCTTAGCCCTGGTACCATTTCGACAAGGGATATGATAGACATGATCTGCTCATATTGCTGTTGTAACTGGATGGGTTATGAAATAGACAAAACTCAATGATCAGGTGTCCGTACAGTGGCCTGTACACAATTGCTACTAAGGAATTGTACACATCATTAAAATAGACATTACCCATAAACGAATATTGCTCTGAAACGGACATTGGTTTTTTTTTAATTCACATAAATGTGCACTTACTTCCCCCTAAATGAACACATACATCAAAATAAGCTCTTTCAGCGAAATAGATATTAGCCCGAAATGAACATTCCCCCAAATATATATATTTTTCAAAATTGATATTTACTTAAAATGGACATTCCTGAAATGAACAGAACAATATTCATATTTTAAATTCCCCATGAAAAATTTTTGACAGGGCGCAGTTTAGAAATATTGTGTCGACATATTTTGAACAGAGAAAGGCGAAGTTTGTATCAAAAACCTCTCTGATTTCTACACGTTTCCAAAGATGCTCGGAATATTTTTGGTACGGGCAGAAAACAGAGCTGGGTATAAAACTTCGCCTTTGCCTGTTTGAAAAATTCAAAAAAAACTTTTCAAAAACGCCTTGACAGTGCTAAAAATTTTGCCTGGGGGCTGCCATACTCTTCCCAAAAACTTTCATTTATCTTTGTGTTTGCCGGAAATATTTCTGGAAAAATCAGACATTTTGTTAGGGTTCAAACAAAAACTTCCTATAAGTTTTGTTAACAACAAAAAAATTATTAATTATGTTTTTAGTACGAATTTCTGATGGAATTTAGGCAATATTAAAACAATAGCTTTTATTTTAATCAATAATAATACATAGTAATAATATGTAAACCTTAAAATTTAAATTTTTTATATTTTGCCAAATCAACTCGAATTTGATTAGGTTTATTTCAATATTGTATCGAAGTATTCTCAATGGAATACAAAAGAAAGCAGTTAGAAAACTCAAATATATAAAAAGTTAAATTCCAAAATGTAAAACAACCAAGACGAGAATTACCATTAATTGTTTTATGTAATAATACAAAAACTTTAGGCAATATAAGTACACCAGAAAACAATTCCCTCAAATCCCATTAAAATTGGTCAATAGGAAAATTATTGAATTAATAGTATACAAAACATAAATCTTTTCATATAAACTCAATGGCAATATCATGGTAGTTTCTAGTATTTAATGGTATTTTCCGATTTAAATAATAATTCATCCTATTGACTATTTTTAATAGTTAAAAACTATTATTAATATAGTATTTTTTTCTGGGTGTAGAAGATCTTCATTAGAATCTTGAAGTCCAACGGAAAATCATACATAGAACGTGGACAAATAAAGTTCTTCATATGTTATCTGGTATAATTTAATAGTATTTTGTATTATTTAATGGTATTTTTCGATTGAAACAATTGTTTATCCTATTGTTCATTTAAATAATATCAAAAATTGCAATTTTTCATTAAATGTATTTTCATTTTTTTTTTTCATAAAAATATTGGTCCCATGTTTCAGTTTCTCAAATATAAAACATATATCTTAAAAACGCCTCTGTAGTCTCTCTTATTTTTGTTTATACCTAAAAATACGTTAACATTTAAAAACAAATCCAGCAGAAATTCAAATTTGTAACGTTTATCTATGCAAACATCGTTTTATATCTCTCACTAATCGAACTGACAGCGCAAAAAACATATATTTCATTTGATAATCGTTTTTTTTATTTTTTATATTTTGATATTTGTAGAGGCGTCTTGACGACCTTATGACGTTATGATGCGCATTACCTAAAAATATTTTGGTTTTTGAACTTGTGCGTCATGCATAGCAATATCATTTTTTTCGACGGTTTTAAATCATATTTTTTTCGAGGCATTAAATAAATCCAAAAATATTTATTTTATTTATTGAATATTTTAGAATTTATAATATTTTTCAATTCAGTTATTAAATCAAATCAAATAAAATAAGCGTAGAATAACAAAAATGATCTTAATACCAATAATTTAATTTATGTTTTTATTTTTTATTTTAACCACTTTTACAAAAATCTTTTACAAAAAAAATCTCTTTGAAAATCGACTTAAAGAAGCTAAATTTAAATTTTATTCTCACTAAATATTAATCATCGATTTGTTTTAAACGAGAGATTTAAGAAACAAACTGCTTTGCTCTTGTCGTCTTAAATAACAGATAACAAAATTTAAATCTCATGGTATTTAAAGAAATGCAAGTTTAATGTCTTTGAAAATTTCTTAAAATATACTGAAGAAGATATTAAAAAGATAATTGGGATTAATAAATGTTTCTAAATGTTTGGTAAGAGATTTGAATTATTTTGTATTTTCAAATATTTTAAATGTTTAAAAAATGTTTCTAATAATTAAAAGGCTTAAAGATTTTACAAAAAATCTTTTCTAAAAAATTCGTAGACTTTTCTTTAGATAAATAAACTGAAATGATATCAAATAAAATATTTTTACAGGTTCTACAGATATCAATTTTGGCAGGGTTGAGGCTGTTTAGCAACATTTTTCGAAATATTTCAAACATAAAAAGACGGAGTTTTTATCAAATGCTGTCTGTTTTCTGCCCACTCCCAAAATGTGCCGTGAAACTGCCATAAAAATTCCACTCAATTTGACAACCTGCTTCCAAAATATTCGATTTATCTAAGTGTTTGACGGTATTATGCCGAAAATGTTGCTGAAAATGCCAGACATTTTGTCCCGGGTCTGCAGACAAAGTTTTTTTCAGGGTCAAGTCAGTTTAGAAACATTTTATCGACATATTTCAAACAGGCAAAGATCAAGTTTGCTGTTTATTTTCTTCCTGTTCCCAAAATATAAAATTTCACAAAATTTGATATTCTGCCATAAGCTTCCCGCAACCCCATTCCCATTAATCTGTATATTTGCTCCAAATATGCCGGATATATTCGTGAAAAATGCCAGAATATTTGTCTCTTTTAAGTTTTTTAAAATGTTCTTCTAAAAGTTTTGCTAAATGAATCTTGAGATGTACTAAACAGTTTGTTTTATATATTGAATATATTCCAATGTTCCTAATATTTAATAAAAGGTTCTGAAATGGTTTTTATAAAAATATCTATTTGGTATTTAAAAACGTCTTACGGTAGTCTAAAGATTACTAAAAAAACTCAGTTTCCAAAAATGTTTAAAGGGTTTTGAAATGTTATTAAAAATTTACTTGGAATATGGTTTAAAAGTTATAAAAAAATAAAAGTTATCCTTAGTAGATATAGTGCAAGGACACGGTCATGTACTGTACACGAAGATAAATAAACTTCTATGACTCGAGAAGAATAAGTTAGAAAAAAAATAGTAGAAGATCGAAAAAACAACAACTCTACGAACACGTGTTCATTAAATTTTGGGACGCAAACAACAACTACATTTTTGATACCTAAGAAGTTAATAACTGAATCTTCTTAGTTACTTTTTTTATAGCTAAGAAACTAATAAGTGAATTCAAGAATAATTCTACTTAATTACTTTATTGATACCTAAGAAATTAACAACTGAATTCAAAAATAATTCTACTTTGTTACTTTGTTGACAACTAAAGGGTTTCAAGGGTTTTTCAATAGGGACGCTACAAAAGTAGAGCGACAGGGACAGCAAACGACGCCATATTTCTTGCCGCTCTTTTGACATTTCTCTTCAGTAAGGTTTGCTATTTCATGATAAAAAGATATACGAGCCAACAACGAGTCGAAATTGTTAAAATTTACTACCGAAATTCGAATTCGTATATCTTTCCATCATGAAATAACAAACCTTACTGAAGAGAAATGTCAAAAGAGCGGCAAGCAATATGGCATCGTTTGCTGTCCCTGTCGCTCTATTTTTGTAGCGTCCTTGTTGCAAAACCCTTTAAGTAAAACCTTTTCTTGAAATTAAGGATTTTTCGGTTTAGCTGTATATCACTCCGTATACTACTTTATTCCTTCTGGATTTTATAACTTTTTTCCCTCCGTGTACACTGTTGTTTTACCTTATTCAAGTTTTACCTTATTAGATTTACCTTTTTAAGCAATTAAAATGATTCATAAATCGTTCTTAAACAATTTTTTAAAACTTAACGTTTTTAAAACTCATTACAAAGATTTTAAATTTTTTTTAAAAACGTATTTCAAATGAGATTTATAGAAAATAAATTGTTGTTTGTTTTTCGACCTAAAATATAGAAAATATTTAGAGCTTTAAAGGGTGCATAAACGAGTTTTCAATAATTGTTTTAAATGTTAAACAAAAAAATTATTCTAAAAGTATCTGCAATTATTTTGAAAAAGTTTAAAAAAAAAAATGTTTTTTCTAAAAATAGTAGTTTCAAATATTCTTATAATATTATACAAAAAGTTCCTTATAATTCATAATGTAGTTGAAGGTTCTTAAAAGAAAATAAAATACATTTTAGAGGTTCTTTATAATATTAGAAAAGAAATTTAAATCGCTCTTCTACAAGAGCTACAAAAAATTCATAAAGCATGGTTTAAAAAGTTCTATAAATTATCAAAATTATATTTTTAATTATATTTAGGTTCTTAAGAGGTTTTTAGAAGGTTCTTAAAAGGTTCTTAAGAGATTCTTAAACGGTTCTTAAAAGGTTCTGAAAAGGTTTTAAACAGTTCTCAAGAGATTCTACATATAATTTAAAATATGTATTCAAAAGTTACAAACATTGTTTTAAAATATTTAAATAAGTTTTCTAATAGAATTTGAAAAACTGTTAATAAGATTTTAAAAAGTAACATTAACAATCAAAATTATGTTTTTTAAATGTTTTTAAGAGGTTCTTAAAATGTTCTTAAAAGGCTCTTAAATAGTTCTCAATTTAACAAATGTATTAAAAAATTACAAACATTGTCTCAAAATATTTAAATAAATTTTATGATAGAATTTGAAAAACTTTTAATAAGGTTTTAAAAAGTAACATTAACAATCAAAATTACATTTTTTGAAGGTTTTTAGAGGTTCTTAAAAGGTTCTTAAAACGCTCTTATAAGATTCTTAAATGGTTCTTAGAAGGCTCTTAAAAGGTTCTTAAAAATTCATAAAAGGATATTAAACAGTTCTTTAACAAATGTATTCAAAAGTTAAAAACATTGTTTTAAAATATTTAAATAAATGTTCTAATAAAATTTGAAAAACTTTTAATAAGGTTTTAAAAACTAACATTAACAATTCTCAAAAAAACTCATTAAAGGTTTTTTAAAAACACCTAAAAATGTTATAAAATTTTATTAAATGAAGCAAGATACACAATATAAATAAAATATTTTAGGCTTATATTGAAAATATTGTTAGGAATATGTAGAATATATAATTCAAGTAAAACTATTGTTATCGGAAAATCAAATAAATGATAAATAAAATTTATAATTAAAAGCATAAAATATCTACAAAGCAACTTATTTGAATAAATATAAAACCCAATTAAAATACGTCACAAGAATTTCATTCAATAAACTAATAAATGCAAATTATACAAAAAAAATAAAAACCACTATGACGTTTAACTCACTTTTAGTTTTCACGCTGACTCAGTTCATTTGTATCCAGTGTTAAATTGAAAGAAACCGTTTTCACTCTCTTGTCACTGGTAATTTCATAATTTCTGAATTTATTTACGCAATACGTTGTTAATTTTTTTATTATTATTTTGTGTATAAACACAGTGAAATTAGCAATGCTAATAAACAGGAAGAAGGTAGGCTTCTTTTTAACTTTCACAATAATGAGAAATATTTACGAACGCATGTGGATAATTTAAATTGTGTGGGTTTATGGAAATCGAACTTCTTATTGAGTTTTTATACGAAATTTTTATTTTGACAAATTATTTTTAAAACTTTATAAATTTTATTTATTTGATATATGATAAAAAAATGTTTTTTTTTTGTAGGATTTAATATAAAATTTTGTTTTTTGATTTAATTTGTTTTAAATGTTTTTTTTTTAAGATTTATATTAGGTTTATGTTTTTTTTTTAGAATATTATATAATATTTTTTTATATTAAAATATTTTGTACAATTCTTTTATAGTTTTTATTTTCTGATGTAATTTATACAGAAGATATTTTCCTTTTTTTTTTTAATATACAATTTCTGTATTATATAAATTTTTACAATATATTAAAAATTCTCTATAATTAGAACAATTTTGAGTTTTTAAAATTTTTCCAGTTATCACAATTTCAATGCACAAAAATCACACTTTATCTATTTTAACGTCAAAAATTCTCGTGTCATCAACACTTGTGGAGACCAACGTCGCGTCACACACAATTCACGTCACGTCACACACGCAATATTAATAATCAGTGTAGAATCGGTAGAATCTCGTATCTGAAGACGACTGACAGACTAAAACAAGACAGCGAACAAGCGCGCTCCGACGACCACGCAACAACGAACGTCACTTGGAAATGAAGTGGATTCTGTTCGATGGCGACACTGAGAGCGCCCGACTTCGTACGGCTGCAGGTTGTGTGAGGTTGACTTCTTGAGGTTTTGTGTAGTTGTTGTTGTTGCTTATAGAAAAAGAATTAAAATCGAAGAATATAAAAGTCAACAAGAAGATGGTGGAGGCAACCAAGAAGTCAGGCAGAGCGGTAACATATGAATTTTAAAGAGCTATAGATAGAAGAGCTATAGTTGAAGAATAAAAGTGGGGATACAAAGAAGAAGCGAATGTTAAGAAGTAGAAGCAGCAGAAGAAACGTCAAAAGTCAACTGATAGCAGAGCAATGAAGCGTAACTAAAGAGCTGCTGAAAGATGTTGTGATTTCATTACATCAACGACAGAGCAGATCAATTAACAGAGGGATAGAAAGAGAGGAGTTAACAGACAGATTAACAGAACTGTTAATAGTACTGCTAAAGGCAACAAATTTTTCAACAGATATATAGTAGCCGCGGTAGCTCAGTGGTTAGTGCGTTGGACTGCGAGCCGAAAGGTCACCGGTTCAAGCCTGCACTGGGGCTAAGAACATCTTTTCATAGAAACATTTTTCTATACCGCGCTACCTCTCGGCAGTCAATGTCAAACCTACGACAATACAACATTGCCAATGAAAAGCTCTCACCCGCCGTTCGGATTCGGCAATAAACTGTAGGTCCCACCACTTTAAGTACAAATATAACACGCACAGCTCAAAATGTTGAGAGAGCTCGGCCGAAGTTCTATACAGGACAGTAGCGCCAAACTATTATTATTATTATTATACGACATAGCAGATCAATAAATATTTAAGTTTAGCATGAATTAAAATCCAGACGTTTCGTTTTGGTTTCCCTATACCGGTTCGGGTTTAAAAAAAAGGGTTTAAATGATGATTTGGGTAATGAGTCCATTCGCTGGTTCAGCGCTGTTAACGGACAGCAAGAGACCACAGAGAATTGGTTTGTTCCCAACGTCATTTTTAAGTGAATTCTCAGACACAATTTTTGACAGCGTAGGGCAGTTCAGAAATATTTTTTCGAAAAGTTGTTAGCAAATGCAGGCTGCATATTTTATGCCTATTCTCAAAATATGCCGTGAGTCTGCCTGTAAAATTCCACATAATTTGTCAACCTCACGAGTCATTTTTTGCATTTTTTAGGAATATTTGAGGCATATTTCGGGCAAACACACAGATAAATGGAAGTTTGTGTGAAGCGAATGGCAAGTTATCATATTTTGTGGATTTTTAAAGGCAGATTTCCGATATATTTTGGGAACGGGCAGAATACAAACTCCGCCTTTGTCGGTTTGAAATATGTCGAATAAAATGTTTCTAAACTGCCCAGTCCAGGCTTGAACCGGGAACCTTTCGGCTCGTAGTCCAACGCACTAACCACTGAGCTACCGCGGCAACTTGATATACATTTCCAAAAAATTCCATTTATCTTAATATTTTCCGTAAAAATGAAAATATAAAGATAAATGGAAAGTTTTGGAAATGTATATCAGGTTGCCGCGGTAGAGCAGTGGTTAGTGCGTTGGACTACGAGCCGAAAGGTTCCCGGTTCAAGTCTGGACTGGGGCTAACAACATCTTTTCATAGAAACATTTTTCTATACCGCGCTACCTCTCGGCAGTCAATGTCAAACCTACGAGAGTACAACATTGCCTATGAAAAGCTCTCACCCGCCGTTCGGATTCGGCAATAAACTGTAGGTCCCACCACTTTGAGTACAAATATAACACGCACAGCTCAAAATGGTGAGTGAGCTCGGCCTATGTTCTTATAGGACTGTAGTGCCAAACTATTATTATCAAAATTAAATGCATATTCACGGCATATTTTGAAAACGGGCAGAAAACAGACAGCTTGTAATATAAACTCCGGCTTAGTCTGTTTGAAATATGTCGAAAATGTCTTTCTAAACTGCCTCGACCCTGCCAATTATTTTGTCGGAGGGTGCTATACACTTTCCAAAATATTCCATTTGTCGGAAAAATGCAAGAAATATTCCTGAAAAAAAATGTACATAACACACAGAAAAAACTTCATCAATATGATGAATTTATTCATAAATATTACGAATTCTTTCACCAATTACCAGATTTATCATATTGATACCACCGTTCATTTAATGACATATTGATGAATACATTCATTATATATAAGAAATTATTCGTACTATCGAAAATCATAGTGAAGAACGAAATATACAATACAATGAATTTGAATAATCATACAAATCGTATACAAAAAAAAAATTGTTTATAAAATAATTCGAAAAAAGTGTTGTTGTAATAATTTTATTTAAAACATAACAGAAATTTAAAAAAATTTCGAACAAAAAAAATTTTTCGAAAAAAAATGTTTTCCAAAATTTTTTTTTTTTTGAAATAAAAAAATTTGTGAAATTTTTCAAAAAAAAAAAAAAAAAATTGAAAAAAAATGTCCAAATTTTTTTTATTATTATTTTAACTTTTTATTAATAAAAAGTTGTAATTATAAATAAATATATTATAAAACATTTTACTAATTTATGCATGTCGCGCAAGCATCTTATAGAAATAACAGACAAGAACTACTTGAGAACTGAGAAGTACGCAAACAATTAACGAAAAATAAATATTTTGATTGAAATTTGGTTTGATGAACAGCATTCTTCAATATGAAGTAAAATATGTTGTATTTTATGTTCCTGTTCATTAATATGATGAAACGTATTCTTCACATACAATTCATCGTATTGAAGAACACTTTTTCGACAGTTACCAAGCAGTCATCATATTTATGATCGCATTCATAACATTGATGTCGTTAGTCATTAATATTATGAATGGTTCTTCAATACAATGAATCATGGTTTGAAGAACGGAATTCATCAATATGAAGTACATTTTTTTTCTGTGTACTGGATTCCAATTAACGGCGTCATCTTCTTAATATTATCTGCTTCTTAGCAACCCCAAATACTTAGGGATGTCTTTTATTTAAATGCGTCTCCTAGTGAAGAATCGTTTTTACAACGTTTTACACTTAGCATATTCTTCCTACATAGCAACGAATTTTACATAACAGTGGATCCTGCAAAACACCGTCTTTTGCTTAATATTATCTCCAGCCTAGCAGTCCCAAAAACATACCTTGCAATCTCAAAAACTTCGGGACGTCTTTTACTTAAAATCGTCTCCTATTAAAGAATTTACAACGTCTCACATATTCTTCCAGCAGAGTAACGAATTTTACATAACAGTTGATCCCACTTTTCAATATTATCTCCTACTTAGTAACATCAAAAACGTCGGGACGTCTTTTACTTAAAATCGACTCGTAGATTGTTTCCACTTACCACAGCCTAACAATTTAACAGCACACCTTTCTCAACAGCGTCATATTATGTACATCATCTGCTATTTAATATAATATTCCAACATAACAGCGCCTAGTATAATTAACAGATCTCCCAACGGTCTTCGACTTAACAGGTCTTTTTACTTAACTTAACTTAGTCTTCCAACTTATTATCGCCTTGTATTAAATAGCACCTTCGACTTAACAGGACCTCCGACTAAATAACACATCTGACTAAACAGCGCAGCCTACATAACAGTGCCCCTTACCTGAAAGTGTCTCTTATTTAACTTCTAATTTTAGAAAATCCAATTTTAGTTAATACTCTATCACATTAACCCATCCTACCTACAAGATGGTCTAACTTAACAGCATCGTCTACCTAATATTGTGTCCCACTTAACAGCGTCTTATAATTTACAGTGTTTCCGAATGAACAGAGCCTCCTACATAGCAAAGTTTTCGACTTAACATCTCTTCTTACCTATCATCTCCGTCTACTTAACATTATCACCTATTTAACCGTGCTTCTCAGTTATCATTTCCTTCTACATAACATTGTCTCCTACATAACAGCGCCTCTCACTTAACAGCATCTTCTACATAACAGCGTCTCCTACTTAACAGTGCCTCACATTTAACAGCATCTTTTACTTACATCTCCTTCTACTTAACATAACCTACCTACTCCACATAGCCTACCTACTTAACAGCGCTGCTCTCATTCAACAGCGCCGCTCATTTAACAGCACCTCCCACTTAACAGCGCCGCTCTTAAAACATGTTTGTCCTCTTAACACCTGGTCATTGGTGACTGTTTAAATAACACAACAACAACAAAAAAACTTGTATTTGTTTGTGTTCTGCTTTGATTCTAAAATTTATTTTAGTTTGTTTTGGTTTTTCATTTGGTTCAAGCGACGATCCACACACAATTTTTATTTGTATTGATGAATGTTTTATTTGTTTAGAGTTCAGAGTCGGATTTTATGACGTTGCTTTAGCTGTTTAACATTTATTTTATTTGCTTTTAGAAAAATGTGTTGTTTAAATTGTATTCGAAGATGCTGAAAGCAGCTCTCAGGCTGTGAGAAAGTAGATGGTTAACTTACCTTTTGAGAAGGTCGTAGAAATGTGCTGTCGTTGAACTGCAATTAAAAGAAAAAAAGTTGTTTTTAATATAAAAGCATTGAGTTTAAATCAAGATTTCATAGAAGTTAATATGTTATGGATTTTATAAAAGATTTTAAGAAAGAACTAATAGAACTAAAATAAATTTTAATGTTGAGACAAAAAACAAGGAATTCCAAAATTAGATATTTCTCAGAATCTATTTGAGATATAGATATGTTTTTTTTTTTGTTTTATATAAAAAATGTTTTTTTTTTGTCAGCAACTATTAAAATATTTTAGTTTGAAACTTGCAAAACGTTTTATAGAACCCAATGCCTTTGAATTGAGTGTGCGCCTTGAAGCCACTAAAATTTATTTTTTATAGCTGCAGGATTCGCTTGGAGCGGCTGTCAAGCGCAGATTTACGATCAAAACTAAAGAAAGAATTGAAAAAGAAGCTGCAAAATATTCAATCATTCAAGTCAGAACCTTTTGTTTGGCGGACGGGCTGACGTCGGACATATGCAAGAGACTGCAAGATGGGAGTTTCAATAAAATTAGAGAACCCAAAAAAAAAGAACATGAAATATAAACCAACGCGGTTCACGACAAAAGCAGCTTAAAGACATTAAAAATAAAAAAAAATAATAAAAACTTAAAAAAACCTAAAATTAAGATTGAAATCTAGCAAAATATTTAAAAGCACTGTATTTAAAAAAGAAAAAACTACAACAACATCGCAAACACAAAGCGCGTCAATGCGTGGCCGCCTTCTTTTTGACCAAAAGGTGGCAACCTGCTGCTGCCTTCTTGCATGCCGCAACTATCACAAAAAAAAGAATGCTTTTTTTTATTATATTTTTATGCACATCACGCATTGATTAATAATAAAATATATTCATTTTATCAACAGTTTATCGAGGGCCCCCCACTGCAGTTGTATGGCTGTCTGTCTGCCTGCCTGCTTTAGACCGCTACAAAGCCTGCCGCACTCACTAAAAGCTACACGTACTGCCTCATGTTCTTTTAGAGCCTTAAAGGCTACCCTTTGAGGCGGTCCAACAAATGTTTAAAAATCCCATAAAAAAAATCAAAGTGTATAGTATGTCCGACCAAAGAACATACGAAGAATGTTCATTGAACGCACAGGTTCATTTCTGTAGAATTTTATGATATTCTTCTTTTTTTCTGCTTTTTTTCTACTTTTTTTTTCTTTTTCTCGTTGTTCGTTCCTTATCAACAACATCATTTTAAATGCTGTGTAAGAAATTAATAAAAATGCAATTATGCGCACTTTAGTGTAAAATTAATGCAGCATTTGCTGCGCCGCATATTAAGTGTGTGTTTGAGCCATGGCTGTTTAGGGCAGATAGAAAAGCAGCAAATACATGTTGTACTGTTTTTCGTTTTCTATTTTTTAATTTATTTTCGAACATGCTATGTAGTTTTTATATCCTGATTTTTATATGGAAAATGTGTTTCTAATGAAATACAACACATCAACGTGGTTGAGGTAAAACTCACCATAAACATAGTTTATTGATTAATATTGCTTTAAGTGTTTGGTATATTTAAAAATCTTAAACTCCACATTAAAGAGTCAAAAAATAACTTTCAATTGATACAGAAATAATTATCATCGATCGGGTATATTTCAATATATTTTACAATATCATGATAAAAATTCTACCCAATAGTTTTCTTTGTATTGACAAAATTTGTATTGAAAAAATGGATAACCATAGAAAAATATATTTCGTTAGAAAACAAAATCATGGACTTATTTTGCCCGATTTGAACAGTATATGTTTTTCATAAAGCACTTCATCTTTTTTTCTAAATTCTACACTGTAAGAAAAATGTGTTAAAATTAATAAAAAATGATTATAGAATACAGCTTTAAACCATTTCATTAAAATTTAAAACAATTGTTATTAAAAAAACCTTTTTTTAATTTTAACTAAAGATATAAAAAAATATATATTGGAATTATTATATATGGAAATTTCCTTCATATAGAAAATTTCAAACGGTATTTTAAGATATAATCTATTTTTTATATCTAAATGAGCTATATCCATGCCGAAACATTGTCGACATAAAAAATTTCATGTTCCATGGCGTACGGGTTTAGATTGGGTTGGGTCAGACAATTTTATTCTTTTTTATATGTATAGATTTATAATAATTATATGAAAAGGAAGTTATCATATAAAACTACGATGTAACTTAATATAGGTTGCTGCATATATGAAATTAATATTCAATTTTTTTTTTTTTTTGTTTTTTTTTAATACAGCACCCAAATTCTTGGTCAACTCATGTCAGGTACTGTGTTGCCGTTACATCCGTTCCATTATCGCAAACAAGGTCGTAAAAGTATTCGTTACAATGTGCTTTCCGTTCGATACATTTCCTTTGAACATAATACATATTAATATAAAAAATGTAATATCAAAAAAAGCCGTTTGCACGAAATTCATTTTTTAATATTTTGATATTTAAATATTATAATACTGGTAAATTGTTTTATATGTGATATTTGAGAGTATAATATTATTTTAATTTGTGAAAAAATAAATGAAAATAATATTATAATTCGTATACGATTTTCTGCATACATTATCATATTCAAAAATGAGTCCGAATCTAAAAAACATAACAGAACTTTAATAAATGGATTTATTAGTCAATACAAATAAGTTCACCACTACACTGAGCTAAAAATTGATGTTAAAATTGAAAAAAATGTTTAAAACTGAAATAAGAAACACAATGTTTTAAATTTAACGAAATTGTTTTCAATTTAAACAACATTGTTTTCAATATAATCACATTCACAAAATCAAGCATTCGTGAAATGTCTCTGAAGATACGCAGCTTTTACGCATTAAACTGAAACTTTTTGTGTGAAGTCACCCAGCTCGTTCTATAATTCTAAGACTCTTTTTAAGTGACAACATTTTATAAAACACACAAAATATGCAAAAGCAATATTGCAGCCCTCAGTAAAATAGGTTACTGGATTTAGTAAGTTTACATACCATACCATTTAAAACGAGAAGTAGGAGACAGGAGTAAAATTGAAATAACTTAAATAAAGAAATACGATGAATAAAAATAAAGTAAAATGTAGCGGAGGGAGCCTGAGATAAAGTGGGATACGTTTTGATTTTCTTCCAAAAATGTACATTTATATATATTTTTTTTAATTCTTTTGATGGGTCTATTCCGTAGACTGGTTCATGATCTTAATTTTTGAATTAACAGAATACCATTTATAGCAATTTTTCAAAACAGCTCAATTTCGGACTTGTGGAAAAATGTTGGGGTAAAGTGGGAAACTCAAATTTAAAAAAAAGGCTATTTTAGTCTTCCTTTTTCATATTTTCTTTTTTTCATTGCAAAGTCAAATATATTAAATATAAAAAAACAAAAAAATAGTAATGCAAGAACAAATAAGAAGAAAAAAGTTAAAATTCATAAACATCTCAGTAATTATGTTAGAAAATACAAAAAAAATGATGGATTTACTCCTATTTAGAATATTCTGAGTGGAAGTTAACACAAATGTAGTTGCTGGACGTCAAGTTCTCAAACTTGAAGATCTTATCTCAGGTGAAGTCAAATAGTTGCTTTTCATTGGTTTGTGCCATTATTGAAGTTTTATATTCGCTAAACCTTACTTAATTGATCTAACAGACTGTTTTCAATAAAATTATAACAAACATAGCCTTAATTACGTTTCCCACTTTACCCCAGAAAGTATTTCCCACGTTACCCAAATATCGCAATTTGAACATAATTTCGCACCATTTAAGCAATGTTAAATTTTTTGCAAAATCCGTTTGTATATTAAAATTTATACAACATATGATTATTTTAAACATAGCTATTAAACATAGAATTAAAAACAACAAAAATTCACACTTTTTGATAGCAAACAACAGCACTCAAAAAAAACATTTTTCTTCACTTTTTTTCGAAATGATATAAAAAGACATAAATTAAGAAGCACTTGACAAAAACATGTCCAAAAATTACAATTTCCGATATTACCCCATTTCCTACTTTACCCAGGTTCCCCTATGATTTTAATCGAATCATAAATCTTGTAAAAATAATAAATAAATAAATAAATAAATAAATAAATAAATGAGTAAATGAAAACAAATTTTTGTTTAATATTTGATGTTATAAAAAATATTGAGAATGAAAAAAATTGATGAATGAAATCATCAATAAGTCGAATACTGGTCGTTGGTGAATTTTTTTGTGTGTAGTTTAACAAAATCTTTTTAATATTGACGAATTCCGTTCTTCAATCCATTGTATTGAAGAATATTGATCACAACAAAACATCAGTATTGTGAATTCATTATCGACAATATTGTTCAATGTTACACGGAGGGAAAAAAATTTAAAAAAACAGATCTACTTAGTCTTTCAGGAACTTCACGAAATTAGAAACACTCATCCGCTAAAAATAAGGAAATTCATTCAAGCATCTGGATGGACAAAACAGGAAACACGCCCATAGGCAACATAACTCAGAGGCATAACAATGGATCAAAACAGGTTAAAGTGATCGGTAACTAACACCATAGTCATCAACAACCTCACAATCTTAACTACTTAGTTTTCAAAAAAAGTAACTAAGTAGAATTATTCTTATTATGTAGAAATTAATTTCTTAAGTATCAAAAAGTAACTAAGTGGAATTATTCTGATATGCAGACATTAATTTCTTAGGTATCAAAAATGTTGTTGCTGTTGTCATTCCAAAATTCCAAACAACAGATACATGAAAACGTGTTCCTTTTGCGAAGAATACAGCAATAATTGTATTCAGCAAGTGGTACTTAAGAATTAAATAACACAAACCTTATAAGAATTATAAATACATAAAAGTGGAAATGAAGACAAATTTTTGGTTGTAAATTTGATTTTAAAGAACATCATATTGAACTTGATATGTATAGAAGTCGAATGCACTGAATTAAATCTTTCATATAATGAAACTGGTAGTTTATGAAAAATGTAATAATATTGGTAATTAAAATCATCATATTGCAGTTTTTTTTTCTGTGTATGAAAATTTTGAATCGGATTTCGATACAAGCACCACATTTGTTAGCATAAAATCATTCCAACATTATATCTGTATTTTTGACTTGAGTATACCCCATTTTTGGGATTTTATAAAATTATATAAATTTTTTTATATATATATTTTTATTAATTTTTACAATTTTTAACGAAATACATGACTTTATCTATTGAAAAATTGGTTTATTAGTGTGATATATATTATCTAAAGATAATTTTGTAACTCCAAATTTTTATTCGATTATACATCATGCTCTTTTTAATGCATAAATTATACTAATTTCTTCATATCACAGTCTTTATTTTGATAATGCTCTGACTTCAAAATTGTCAGCAATTTGTCAACGAAATTCTACAGAATTAACCTAAATCCATAAATAAGAAAAAATAAAATTTATTTACTTAACATATCGCGCCATTGTTCAAACAAATGACAGCGAAGAGCATTTTAAGCTGCATATTTATTTTACTTTAAAGCCTAAACAACGCCTACTCTATATACGATTTTTTGTTTTATTTTTTTGTGGTTCATTCAACTTGCACTAAAACTCAAAATTAATTTACAACCAGCAGCAACATCAATCAAAATGAAATTAACAAAAAAAGAAACCCCAACCCAAAATGCAAGAACTTCAAATAAAAAAATGAAAAGAAAAGCGCAGCAGCAAGATTAACAACAACTTTAAGACTAACAACAGGCAGTTTACGAGCCAACGAGCCCATCAACAACAACACCACCACCAACTATAAGCTTAACGTAAACATTTCATAATCAATCACAAAAAAATCTTCTTTCTTAGGAAAAAAAAAAACGCAGCTGCTCTAGAATGAAAGAAGAAAAAAAAAAGATTTTAAAACATGCTTTTTGTACTTTTAACTCATATTCCCCACACCGAAATGCAGCAGCATTCGTCAACTCAGCGAATGCGTTTAACTGCGCATGCGTGCGTGCGTGCGCATCATGTGAGGCTGCACGCAGAACCTTTTTTTTTCGAGACACTGCTTTGTTTGCTGTAGAACATGGTAGGTTGGCTTCAAAACAAGGTGGGTTTTAGGAAATTAAAAAAAAAAAACTAATGTTTTTTAATAACTGAAAGAAATTTTAAATTAACTTTTGTTTTTTTTTTATATAAATTTATTTGAATTTTTAATTTTTGTATATCAATTTAGTCCCATCAAAAACATGTCAAATCCAGAAAGAATCAACAAATGAACGTCTTTTTTAAGCAATATTGTAAAATCGAAAAATAGCCGCGGTAGCTCAGTGGTTAGTGCGTTGCACTGCGAGCCGAAAGGTCCCCAGTTCAAGTCTGGACGGGGCTAACAACATCTTTTCATAGAAACATTTTTCTATACCGCGCTACCTCTCGGCAGTAAATGGCAAACCTACGAGAGTAAAACATTGCCTATGAAAAGCTCTCACCCGCCGTTCGGATTCGGCAATAAACTGTAGGTCCCACCACTTTCAGTACAAATATAACACGCACAAATGATGAGAGAGCTCGGCATAATTTCTTATAGGACTGTAGTGCCAAACTAAAGGGTTTTTCAATAAGAGCGCTACAAAAGTTTTTTTCAAAGGACGCTACAAAAGTAGAGCGACAGGGACAGCAAACGATGCCATATTTCTTGCCGCTCTTTTGACATTTCTCTTCAGTAATGTTTGCCATTTTATGATGGAAAGATATACGAGCCAACAACGAGTCGACATTATTAAAATTTACTACCGAAATTCGAATTCGTATATTTTTCCATCATGAAATGGCAAACCCTCTATTATTATTATTAAAATCGAAAAATATCACATGTTTATACAACTATAAGATTTCTATATCTCATTTGTAGTTCTCATATAATTTATTAATTGATTTGTTAATTTATTTTTGCGATTTTCATTTAGAACTTTACGAAAAATACTTCTTAATATCAAGAAGAATATTTGAGATTAATATTTTTATAGCTATGTAGATGTTAATTTGTTTAATGATAATTAAAAAAAAATAACAAACAGACACGCTTTTCATTTTTAAACAACCAATAATATTAATTTATTCAAATTCAGAACAATATATCTTATATATTTTTTGATAGATACTAAAATAATTTCTTAAAATCACGTAGATAGTTTCTATAATTTTATAGATCAAATTTGTTGATTATATTGGTCGATTTGACGTCAAATTGATGTAATTTTCATTTTAAATTGAATAATTTTATTGATATTTGAATATATTTGAAAATTATATCGAATGACTTAGAGAAACGCGCTACATACATAAATAAAAAGCGTCATAAATACTTGAATCGTTATATTTTTTTAACATATGTTTTAATTTTTTGTAAGGAAAAGAAAAAAAAATGTTTTTTACAAGATATAAGTTCTAAAATGTTATTATTTTTATTGTCATTTGTTTTAATCTACAAAACACCATTTGAATTCTCCTTCAGTTTATTTAGAACATTACCTTCTATATGTCCATCATCTGAAGATGTGATATAAAAAATTCATCATATTAATGAATTTCATTCTTCAAACCATGATTCATTGTATTGAAGAATATTTCATAATATTGATCACTACAAAACATCCATGTTATGAATTCATTCATTTGATTTTGATAAATGTGTGAAGAAGTGTTTTTCAGGTGACAAAAGTGTTTCATCACATTAATGAACAAATACATAAGACACTAAATAAATGTACATCATATTGAAGAATTTTGTTCATCAAACCAAAAATTCTATGAAAATATAAATTTTTTTCCATTACTTTTTTTTTGTGCCATATTCATAGTTTTTATTTGCTAGACTTTCATAAATTAGTAAATAGTTTTGTAATATATTCAGGGTCTAAAGACCTTTGGAGTATCGGTTTCGGTTCAAAGATTTTTAAAATAACGATTCCGATTCCAGTCCCAAATATGGGCTCCGATTCCGGTTTCACACATTTTTCCAACAATCGAAACAGTTTCGGTTCCGGTATATTGCCGTCTTTGACATGAAGGCAAACTCTTAGAAATATCGGTTCCGGTTTTAAGATTTTGAAATAACAGTTCCGATTCCAGTTCCACACATTTTAATAATAAGAATTCCGATACCAAATATCGAAATGGTTTCGATTCCAGTTCTTTGCGGTCGCTGAAAATATTTATTAATAAAATGTATACCTACTAATAAAAATATCTTTTATAAAAAAAATTCAGATTTTTTTTTATATTAACATTAAAAAAAAAATTTAAAAAAAAAATTTTTTGACAAAAAATAATTTATTTTGAATATTTTTGTAAATATATTTTATTTTTGAACAACTAAACATTAATTTACTTGCAATCTATTTCTATGATGCAAACGATCAACAATTAAAGTACAATTTGATTGAATGCATCTGTTCCTCTCACAACTTATTTGCCTGAATTATTTACGTAATTGCCACAATCATATACAATGATTCTCTTTAGCATAACATTCATGTTTGCGCCATGATGTCTAACAAAAATTTAATTGCTGAAGTAAGATCATTTTTGATTGTCACAACAAATTGTGATTTTTTTTTGTGATTGTGTTATAGAATAAAGCAAATGATTTTAGAAATCACACTATGATTAAATTATATTATTAGAATTGTTAATCATGGTTGTAAAAATGATCTCGATCATGCTATGATTCTTATAACCATGATATATTGTCACAATCATTACCATTTTTTTCTTAAATGAATATGTTTTACATTAAATGATTTGTAAACTTATATTATGATTGATCATATTATGATTAGAATAGCTAATAAATGTAGCAGAAATATAATTGAAACATAAAGATTGTCAGAATATTAGTTTGATACATTTTAATCAAGCAATGACTCTAATTATATTGATAAATAGCAAATGATTGTGACAATTATGTGAACTTCAAATAAAAGCTTATTTAACAACAGTATGATATTATTATATAAAGAATGTTTCATTTGATGTTTAGCAAATCAAATATTAAATTTCAGACGAGCAATACATTATGGAAAAAATTAAATTTAAAAATGTATTCATTGGAAAAATGCTAAACGGAAAAATGTCTAGCAGAAAAAAAAAATGTTAAATAAAAAAAATGTTAGACAGAAAAAATATTGAATAGTAAAATGTTAAATGAAAAAATGTTTAATTGAAAAAATGTTAAATTGTAAAAATGTTAAATTGAAAAAATGTTAAATTGAAAAATGTTAAATTGAAAAAATGTTAAATTGAAAAATGTTAAATTGAAAAAATGTTAAATTGAAAAATGTTAAATTGAAAAATTTTAAATCCAAAAATGTTAAATCATTAAATGTTATATAGAGTTTTATTAAATTTATTTAAATGCTTTTTGATTTATTGATTATACTCAAAGTTATTTTTATAAAAATTTGCAAATAAAAGATATTTAAGTATATCAAAAAATATTAATTTGTGTACATTATACGTATCTACATTTGTTAACTAAATATCTTCTTTAATACTTCTTTTAAGGAAGTATAAAAGAATGTTAAAACATTTTAAATTTACAAAATAACACAGTTTTCCATCGTTCAAGATTTCTATATTTTAAATTATGAAAATATACCTCAAATTGTTTATATATTAATTACATTATTTTATATTCTTTTTTTATTTTTTTTTTCTTTTTACTTTCATTAAATATGCACATTTTGTTAATTTCTCAACCAAAAATGCGGAACTCTGTGATGTATGTTTAAAAATGGCTTCATTGAAGTTGTTGATAACAGTTTTTAGCCTTTAAACAAATTGTTAATTTGATTAATAATGATACAGCTTGACTTGCTGACTATTCAACCAACCAACCGACCAACATACCATATGTTGGCCCTCTGCTGACCGCTGAACCATGCATAAGAAAGTTCAAAGTCTGTCGATCACAAGTACAGAATAATTTTAAATATTTTCATTTCCGTCAAAAACAACGAACATTTGTTTGGCAACTGTGACTATAACAAATACCCCAAAAAAAAAGCAGTATTGTTAAACGTCGAGAAGACGATTTGGTAGATTTTTGTTTTTTTTTTCCAAACACAGACACATTTTAATTACATGAACTATACGTGAATTTTTAACTGCGGGGCCATTGACTGGGCCCACACAATACATAGATCAGACCCACAAACATGGTGGTGTTGAGTTCGAATGATTTTCGTTTAATTCCGATGGATGGGATGGAAAAAAGAAGGCGGTTGGTAGAACGATTACAGGGAGAGCAGATTGAAGGGAAGTTTGAATGGAAAGTTGGTCACTTGGATGGTCAGATGGATGAACACGAATGCTATGAGAGAAGGTTGAAGGGAATGGTTAGACGGATGGTTAGATGGATGAACAAATGTTTGGTTGCCAGAATTACGATGGCTCTGTCCAGAATGAAAATAAACTTGTATGTCTCTGTTTGCGCAGCGTTCGCCACATATGAAGCTGATAAATGAATTATAATTAATTACACTAAACACGTTGAAATGTCAAAGTGCCGGAGTGATTGAGTGAGTGAAGTACAAACGTAGTGCTGTGTAGTGAAACCAAAGTGGGTCAACCGACAATGGTATGGAAATGAACGAACGCATCATGAGTCATGAGAGTGACATGAGCGGGTAATGCGTTTTGTAAAGAATTCAATTTCGAAGAATTCGGTGCTTAATACGGACTTTATATTCCTCGAAGTGTCGGAGATTTAAAAGCTTTTCGAATGACAGCAAAACAGTTAATGCGGGAAAACAGAAAAAAAAGCACCGCCAGTTCAAAATTCCGAATGTGATTCGTAATACAAGGCCAGTTGTGTTAAGCACTAAAAGTTAAATAAAGAAATTTGTTGTTTAATATTACATATACTGTATATCAATTATACATTATAACAGAAAATATTATACGTGATTTTAATATGATTTTCAAGATTCTAATCTAATGGTATGATCAGATGGTAAGCCATAAATAATAGGTGTACTCTTAAATTTATATTTTTTACGTTTGATAGGTTATAACTTTGGTCAGAACCACCAAAACTGCATTCTGTTCATTTCCAAATATTAACTGAAATATTATAAATGGAATACCAAAGAAATAAGACAGAAAATATCGTGTTTTTCAATAAGAGCGCTACAAAAGTTTTTTTCAAGGGTTTTTCAACAGGGACGCTACAAAAGTAGAGCGACAGGGACAGCAAACGACGCCATATTTCTAGCCGTTCTTTTAAAATTTTCCTTCAGTAAGTTTTGCCATTTCATGATGGAAAGATATACGAGCCAACAACTAGTTGAAATTATTAAAATTTACTACCGAAATTCGAATTCGTATATCTTTCCATCATGAAATGGCAAACCTTACTGAAGAGAAATGTCAAAAGAGCGGCAAGAAATATGGCGTCGTTTGCTGTCCCTGTCACTCTACTTTTGTAGCGTCCCTGTTGAAAAACCCTTCACAATTGAATCATAGATGGTATGCCATAAATAATAGGTGTACTCTTAAATTTATATTTTTTACGTTTGATGAGTTATAACTTTGGTCAGATCCAACCGATTTGGATTCTGTTTATTTTAAACTACTAACTAAAATATTCTAAATGGAATACCAAAGAAATTAGATAGAAAATACAATTGAATCATAGATGGTATGCCATAAATAATAGGTGTACTCTTAAATTTATATTTTTTACATTTGACCGGTTATAATTTTGGTCAGATCCAACCGAATTGCATTCTGTTTATTTTAAAATATTAACTGAAATATTCTAAATGAAATACCAAAGAAATTAGATAGAAAATACAAATTTCTAAGCAGTAAAAGTCCAAAAAAATAATGAAAAACACTGGATTTTCAATTTTTATTTTACGTAAACATTTTAAGCAATTTAAAAAAAATCTAAGTATGAGGTCTTGATTAGAATCTTAAAGTTCATCGAAATATCATACCAGAATAAATAAAAAGTCTTTCATTTGTTATAAAGTATTATAAGATGACTGCTATAAAACTAAATATCAAATTTTATACTAAATTATGCAACTTATTTTTGTGATTAATTCAAAATTTAGCTTGTTTTCAAAGTTCCTTGACTTCGTTTAGTTGCACAGCGTCTGGTACTTTTTTTATTGCGAACGTCGGCCTATTGTGGTCGCAAAGACCCTTCGCTCCAAATATGGCGTTCTGTCACTTTGCACAACTTTGAGTTGAGTTTTGCACACATTTGCGTGTGTACAGCCCAAAAAAGGGGCGACATAATCCGCCAGAGTCATCATGACAAACGCCATTTAAAACTTCAGAAAATAAAACTACAGAGAAACCCGAACAAAACGAAACAAAACCACACAATACAATACACACACTCGTCGTGAAAAACGAAACCCTTAGAAATGTCAAAAAACACATTTACGAAAAGCCTTGATAAGCCTGGCAGCAGAGCAGCGTTTGCCATTTAAATGGGAGCACAGGCTACACAGGCAGAAGATGCTGCTTTTGTGGCCAAAAGGAGAAGATGAAGAAGATGACGACGATGAGGCACTAGACATTTGACCAAAAACAATGAGTTGACTCTGGCTCACGTTTCACGATTTTGCAGTAAACGTGAAAACTGAAAATGAAAAAAAGAAAAAAAAAATGCTAAAAAGAAAAACCACAGACATTATTTTTGCAGAAGCAACCAGTATCGAGATTCAAGACAGATGCAGTATAAGGTAAAAATATTGCTGAAAATAGTCATACCTAAAAATTGTGGCTGCTTTTAAACAAACACCCTGCACTGAAGATGTGCAGTACCTCTATTGGAGTCATAATGTAAGTGCACCAATTCCGCCATATGAATCTAATTACATTTTTTCAAGTTATTATTAAATTTATATATTAAATTTATATTAAAAAGGACATGTTTATATTTGTTTTCATATGCCACATTTTTTCACATTTCGTCGTTTCTTATTATATGAGAAAAACCATTAAAACAATAGTATTTATACCTTTATATTCAAAAATATTGAAATTATTAAATTAATTATAGGCGAAAAACCATTAAAACAGTAGTATTTTTATCTTCATATTTAAAATTATTAAAATTATTTAATAAATTATAAGTGAAAACCCATTAAAACAATAGTATTTATACCTTTATATTTGAAAATATTGAAATTATTAAATTAAAGGTACTGAATTTTATCAAATACATTTTCAAATTCATTAGAAAACTTTTGCATTAATATGAAAAAACTATTAATACATTAACCATAACATCAATGGTCCGTACCATTGTCGGCTGAATTTGAAAAAAGTCCTATTAAGAGTTTTAATTTCCGTCGGTTATGGAATTTCTTCAAAATTTGACAACAATTTATTATAATTTAAAATTTTTCTTACTTTTTTTTTAATTTCCTTTGGATGCCCGAATTAGGTACATTTACGTTATAATTTTTCTTCACGTTTTCGAAATGTCATTTTTTGTTATGAGCCGCCGCGTTCAGCGGTGACAATGAGCGGCGACAATTGCTGCAACCAATTTGGCCATAAATGGATCTTGCCATAGGCGGTACTACTACCTCGCATGAGATACCATTTCTGCCTTAGAGCACTTTCATTCATTGATGATTGTCGGTTGAATTGGTGAATTTTAGTTGGTTGTCAACACTTTGCAGACAGCGCCCGTTTGACGGTTGTCTCAAGTTCAGGGTTTCGCTTTCAGGTGCAGGAAGGTACTGTTTTTGGAATTTTATGATACGATTTATATATATATTTTTTTGAATTGGACTCCAATAAAACAGTTGGAATATAAAAAAATGTAAAGATTAAGTTTTAAGAATTGATATTAAAATATTGTTCGGTTTATTCTGTAATTCTTTCAAATGTTTTTACAATATAAAATTACTAGAGATAGAAAAAATCAAAGACTACTTTTCTTTGGGATTTTTATGTTTTAGTTAGTGTTTGTTGTAAAAGATGTAACAGTGAGAAAATAATTCTCGATCTCTAAAAAATATGAGGACAGACTTTGAGATTAACTTATTTGAAATTCATCTAAATTCTTACGTTCGAGTTTTTAAATATTTTCGTTCGACTTTGTTTTATTCAAAATAATACTCACCATTTGAAATTTTGTTACAGAACTTTTTAATGACAAATACATATATATTTCGTTCTAGAATAAAGAAAACGTCTTTTTGATTGTCACAATAGAATATCTTGTACGAATTAAGTTCCAGGGACCAATTTATCGACATTGTTAGTCATATAAAAGTAGTGTGAGAATTTGAAAAAATCGTCAAATATCGATTATTTCGACTGAAAACAGTCGAACTAAATTACTCTAGAATTATACTATTTCTAATCTAGAATATTCTAATGAAAATACGAATGTTAAGTTGGAGAAGTGATGTTCAGTTCTCATTTATATATTTCTCCTACTAGAATATTTTTCTTATATAATAATAGTTTGGCACTACAGTCCTATAAGAACTTCGGCCGAGCTCTCTCACCATTTTGAGCTTGCGTGTTATATTTGTACTCAAAGTGGTGAGACCTACAGTTTATTGCCGAATCCGAACGGCGGGTGAGAGCTTTTCATAGGCAATGTTTTACTCTCGTAGGTTTGCCATTTACTGCCGAGAGGTAGCGCGGTATAGAAAAATGTTTCTATGAAAAGATGTTGTTAGCCCCAGTCCAGACTTGAACCGAGGACCTTTCGGCTCGCAGTCCAACGCACTAACCACTGAGCTACCGCGGCTACAATTGATCATTTTTCTTATATATTATATTTAATTCTTATATAATACTAATTGAATAGGGTCGACCTATTCTAATTCGAAATTGCTGGATATTCAAACAGAAATTCATTTCGGATCACAATATAGGAGGCCTACTTGCTTTGCAGCTGTTCACGATTCATAAATTGGATGAATTTGTTGATTGGCTGAGTCGTAATGACAAATTCATCACATTGATGAACAAATTCATTAATAGTATGACTTTTTTTTTCTGTGTAGCTATGAGATAATTTGGAACATTGGAGACTAGACGCTGGAAATTGATCATTGCGTTTGACGAGGGATTTGGTAGTAAAGGTTGAAATACAACTCAAAGACCTTATAGCTGTTCAGATTTCCATCTCACGCTGACATGCCAGTCGATCACTCTGAGGTAGCTGTATTTTAATGAATTGGTAAAATTTCTTTGTTCATCGTGTTACTGATAGAATTCCCGCGACTCTATTACGGAGTGCAGTATGTTCACACCAAATATCTATCCGTAGAGCGGAACATGTTACAGGACGGCTTTCTTTACATCTGTAGCTCAGATGATCATGCTGATAATTCAATCGATCACGCTCTATAGAGAGAATTTAGAATATCCGAGACTAAACACTGGAAATTTGTCTTTGTTTTCGCCGAGGAAGCAAAAGGTGTGCGACGAGAGTTCTCGTTGCATTCATTTCAAAGCTCCAAAGCTGCTCAGACTATCAATAAAGCTGGAATTGAGCCACGAATGGCTTCATTATACTGAGAACGAATTCGAATAAAAATCACTAAGCAAGGTTAAACTATTTGGAGATTTTTGAATTAAGAACTGTATGATAGTTAGTAAGAATTATGAAAGTTATAGTCGGTCTATTAAAAATAATTTACATAGCAGGGAGTAAAACCTTTTGGAATATCGGTTCGATGTTCCGGTTTTGGTTTCAATATCTTGAAAATAACGATTCCCGTACCGATTCCAACCAAATAAATGATATGGGTTCTGATTCGTGTTCAGGTTCCATACATTTTTTTTAATAACGATTCCGCTTTCGGTACTAAAAATCGAAACGGTTGCGGTTCTTATTCCGTTTTCGTTGCCGGTTCTTTGCGGTCCCTGACAGAGAATATAATTCTTTAGAATATCAAAAGATTTTTAAAATATGATTGATCATAAGATTTTTTGAAATAGCTGTTCCGATTCAAACTAAAAAAACTTATATGGGTTCCGATTTCGGTTACAATCGAAACGGTAACGATTTCGTTCCAATTATTTGCGGTTCCTGCACCCAGATAAAAATACTATATAAATAATAGTTTTTTTTACTATTAAAAATAATCAAAAGGATAAATTATTATTTTAATCGGAAAATACCATTAAATTCTTGAATATACCATGACATTGCCATTGAGTTTATATGAAAAGATTTATTTTTTGTATACTATTAAATCAATAATTGTCCTATTGATCAATTTTAAGGAAATTTTTTCTGGGTGTGGTATAAAGAAATGAAATAAACCGCAGTTATGGTTTAAAGTGCTCAAGAGTTCACTAGGTTTTACATATCTTAAAAATAACTTAAAAATCTTGAGACAAATTCCTTCAATTTGAGTACCCCTATGTGCGTATAGAAAGGTGTATGTACAAAAATGGTATATGTACAAAAATGAGAGGAACATAGGCTAAAAGTTGACCGATCACACCCATTTTTAATATCAGAAAGCGTAGGTATATAAGCAATATGAATTGCACATTACATCGATCTAGTTTCCCTAGTAGAAATTTTGGTAGGGCCATGCTCATGAACTGATCATGTCATTATTTGAGATGATCGGGATATGACGAGGCCCACGATGTCCTTGTTACGCAGTGTCCTGATCATGTACTCACCTCAGGCAATGATCATGTACTGATCGGGTAATTCCCCATATCATTATTTATCTGACCATTGCCTTGTTAAAACATGAGCATACGAAAGCACTACAAATACCCGATGAAATAAAATATCATACCTCATTGAAACCTGATCATTGCCCGATGAAAATTTATTCATGAGGAACAACTAATGTAGCTTTGATCGGGACCATTGGCTGTTTAGATAATGTAAACCCTGCTATGGTGAGCATGATAAGGGCATGACAAGGCAATGATCATATTTGCTCTAATAGGGGTTACCTGACGAAACCCCTATCATTTCCCGATGGCGCATCGGGCAAATTTCCACTAGGGTTTGTTCGTTTTTCTATAATTGTGAATTCAACAGAAAGACAGACATCGATGAATCGATTCAGAATATGACGCTGATCTAGTATAGAATACATTTCCATATCGGCCACTTCTGCTTCTCGGTATTACAAATAGATGACCAAATTGAATATACCTTTTCACTATTAGTGTATGATATAAAAAGATGCTAATAAAATATATTTTGGAAGTAAACTAAAGAATTCTCGTTTAGGATTTTATCATCGCATTTATTCTTGCGATTTGACTCATATAACTATTGTTTTTTAGAGTAATTATATTTGGCTCAAAAACAGATTCAGTTAGTGACTAGTTTTCTAATGCTATAATTCATTTTGATTGATTCTTATAGAACTTTTCACTTACATCATTGAGTATTTTTGAAGGTTTTCTTATAGTTTCCTATAAAGTTTGACTAAAACATTTAGCTTTTCCTTTCTTTTACATTAAAAATTATTTATTTTCACTCCAATAATTAAAGCAATGACTTTAATTTTCAAACAGTTCACTCACTGAAGCATTTTATTTGTGTTGCTGCCTAAACATTGTAGCAGTTCTTTGCTTAATTGTTTGTGCCAAACATGCAGTAAAAATCAACTTAAAAATGCTTGAGGCAAATTTACATTTTTTGTTTTTATTATTTTATAGTAAAAGAAATGTTATTATTGCTGTTGCATTCATTTCTTAATTGTTGGGCCCCTCATGCAAACAATTACGGCGCAGACGATGAGAGTCATCTATAGAATATACCCCGAATGCCACACCACAACACACCACAGTCTGGCCTATTCTGTTCTGTTCTGTCCTGGCCTGGAGTCTGGAATCAAGCGTTGAGTCGCATCGAAATATCGCAGAGTCGTCTGGAGACCGGCAAATGCAGCACATAGTCTGGGGACCAATGACGATTGCAGTTGTCTGAAGGCTGTAAGGCGTGTTGCTGTTGCTAATGTTGTTGGCATGATTTTTGTTGTTGTTGCTGTTGGTATTGTTGTACTGGATATTGTTGTTGCAGTGCGATGACAATGGCGTAAAAAAAGCCCAGCAACATCGGCAACATCAGCAACTGCAGTAGCATCAACTGACTGCAGCAACCATATATTAAATGCTGTTGGCAACACGAGCAACTGACAATTTTCAATCGTTGCGGTTGCTGCTGCTGCTGATACAGCAACTAAATCGCAATCGCCAAACGAAATCGAAAATGAAATCAAAACAAATCGTTGGCACAATGCAAACAAAAGTCGAGCGCACAGACTCAGATGCAAATGAGATGCTGCCAACATTATTATTGTTGCTGCGGCTGCTGCTACTTCAGAGATTGCTCTTGTGTGCATTGTAGCTTTCCTCGGGCCCAGTTTTCTCGTTTTTTGCTGCAGCTCATAAGTCGTCCCATTGCAGCACAATAATTGCTGCCGTTTTCACAACAGCAGCAGCATCAGCAGCAATTGTTGCAATTGTGCAGCACATTAGGCGGTCAGTCAGGGCTTGGTCAATGTCCAAAGGGACGGCAATATTTGAACAATACAGCAACAGAAGCAACCACAGATGCAGCGGCAGCAGCAGCAACGTCAGAGTTAGCAACGGTAGAGGCAGCAATAGCAACAGCAACTTCATTGCTAGTCAAAAAAAAAGTAGTCCTAAGGACTCATGAGTGACCCATGTTTATGCATCATTTGGCATGTTGGCGATGGCTTCGATGCCTTATCATGAGACTATCATCAGAGTTTTATTTTTTTTTATTTTTAAATTTTGCAAGTTTGTATTTAATTTAGTAGAGCTGCCGTTCGTTGGAAGCGGCCTAAAAATTATTCATGCTCGATGAAATGCTATCGATAGCAGACGAAAACGCAAAAAAATGAGAGATAAATGATGGGAAAGGTTGTCATGAGGAGTAGTTTGATAAACCAAAGGAGTGATATCAATACTATGGAGAAAGGTTTTAAAATGTCGAGAAATATACTAAGGATGACTAAAAGATATAAAAGAAGATCTGTTATAGATTGTAGATTAATTTAAACATATGTAGAAGATGTGTTTTATTTTAAAAAATCTGTTCATTCTATCTGATGTAATGCCAATACTTAAAAATTTCACAATATTCACAGAAAAACGGTCAAGGAATACTTAATATAGAGTTTAGTAAATAGAACAAGTTAACCATGTGATACGTCTCTTAACTTGTAAACCTATGCTTCACTGTTTACACTGTAACTGTATTCTATCCGATATACCTCGGGTTATTCTTCAAACTGTACATCAATACCTCATAAAGGGTTTTTCAATAAGAGAGCTACAAGAGTTTTTTTCAAGGGTCGCTACAAAAGTAGAGCGACAGGGACAGCAAACGACGCCATATTTCTTGCCCCTCTTTTGACATTTCGCTTCAGTAAGGTTTGCCATTTTATGATGAAAAGATATACGAACCAACAACGAAGTCGAAATTATTAAAATTTACTACCGAAATTCGAATTCGTATATCTCTCCATCATGAAATGGCAAACCTTACTGAAGAAAAATGTCAAAAGAGCGGCAAGAAATATGGCGTCGTTTGCTGTCCCTGTCGCTCTACTTTTGTAGCGTCCCTGTTGAAAAACCCTTTATATATACTTCATCATATACGTCAACCTGTTTTTCATCCTTTACCTTATTCTATATCTCATCATAAATACTCATCAAATACCTCAGCATATACCTTATCATATACCTCATCATATATCTCATCATATACCGCATCCTATACCTCATCATATACGTATAACTATTTTTCATTCTTTACCTCATTCTGTATTTCTTCATAAATCTCATTAAATACCTCATAATATACATCATTACTTCATCATATACCTCATCATATACATTGTCTCATTATATACCTCCTCATATACCTTATCCTTTACCTTATATACGTCAGCATATTCTTCATTTTCACATCTCACTATACCTCATAATATACATTAGCACATTCGTGATTACATACTTTATGCTCATTCTATATCTTATCCTATATTTCATCCTATACCTCATCCTATAACTTATCCTATTCTTCAACCTATATCTCATCATATACCAAATCCTATACCACATCATCATACCTCATCCTAAAGCATAAACATCATCATATCCTCATCATATAATTCTTCATATACCTCATCATATACGTAAACCTTTTTTTCCATTATTTACCACATTCTATATTTTATCATAAAACTCATTAAATACCTCATCATATTCCTCGTCATGTACCTCATTATATACCTCCTCATATACTACATTCTTTGCCTCAACATATACGTCAGCATATTCTTCATTTTCACATCACGCTGTACCTCATACTATACATTATCGCATCCCTGATTATATACCTCATTTAGATCCTATATCTCATCCTATATTTCATCTTATACCTCATCCTATAACTCATCCTATTCTTCAACCTATACCTCATTCTATACCAAATCCTATATCACATCATATATCTCATCCTAAACATCATTCTATGCCGCACTATTCACCTCACTATTCAACTTCTGTACCAAATATAGTACTTTTAACAAATGGGAATATTATGACTGAAGTATGTCTTAACTTAAAATCTCAAATCTTTATTCGAACTTCATCACCAACACATGAAGTAAAATTCATATTCTACTTCATAATATATACCTGATAGCTCTTGTACTTCATCATAGACCAATTAGTAGAGCTTACCTAATAAATCATCTCTGACCTACTGTCCAACAATTATTCTTTTATTCTATTAGCCTCTATCTCTCTGTTCTAAATATCCATTGCAGCTCTTCTCAAACCCCTCCCTATTACTATATGCCCTCATAATACTGTCCTAAATGGAGAAACCCTTGCTGCTATGCCTCGAGAACATCACAATTATCAGAAAATTAATTTTAAATTTAAAATTTTTCCTCGACTAACAATTTAAAATATATAAAATTCTAAAAACTAACATTTTTCTGAATTTCCAACTTTATATTATAACATTTTCATACGATACCATCCACAACCTACGCTAGGCAATTAATTTTATGCCATATAAAACGGCACAATAGAAATTGATAAAAATCCGCACTTAAACCAGTTGAATGTTAGTTCAATGAAACCATTAATCATATGGTTTGTTGCGCGAGCTAACAAACTTCCTGGATGTGGTAGACGACAAAGAAAAACCTAGAAAAAAAATCACGAAAAACCTATTTAAAAAAAGTAGGATCAACAAATAACGAGCTGAAAAATCATTTTCCTTTCTAACAGCGAACAATTTCAACATTTGGACAAAGAATTAAAAGCAAACAAAGAATCTGGTACTCGAGATGGTGACGGTAGAAGTTGGAAAAGATGATGCAAATAATAGAAATAGATTGGGTAAATAGAGGTGGACAATGTTTTAAGGAATTAATATATATTAAAGATATTACTAGGAAATTTTGGAATATATATGGGATAATAAATGAGGTAAAAGATGAGGTATTGGATGAGTTTTAAGATGAGGTATCGGGTAAGGTAAAGAATAAGGTAAGGAATAAGGTATAGAATTAGGTATAGAACAAGGTATAGAATAAGGTATAGAATAAGGTATAGAATAAGGTATAGAATAAGGTATAGAATAAGGTATAGAATAAAGTATAGGGTATGGTATAGAATAAGGTATAGAATAAGGTAAGGAATAAGGTATAGAATAAGGTATAGAATAAGGTATAGAATAAGGTATAGAATAAGGTATAGAATAAGGTTTTGAATAAGGTATTAAATAAGGTATAGAATAAAGTATAGGGTATGGTATAGAATAAGGTAAGGAATAAGGTTAAATATTGGTATAGAATAAGGTATAGAATAAGGTATCGAATAAGGTATAGAATAAGGTTTTGAATAAGGTATTAAATAAGGTATAGAATAAGGTAAGGAATAAGTTATAGAATAAGGTATAGAATAAGGTATAGAATAAGGTATAGAATAAGGAAAAGAATAAGGTATAAAATAAGGTATAGAATAAGGTATAGAATAAGGTATCGAATAAGGTATAGAATAAGGTATAGAATAAGGTTTTGAATAAGATATTAAATAAGGTATAGAATAAGGTAAGGAATAAGTTATAGAATAAGGTATAGAATAAGGTATAGAATAAGGTATAGAATAAGGAAAAGAATAAGGTATAAAATAAGGTATAGAATAAGGTATAGAATAAGGTATCGAATAAGGTATAGAATAAGGTATAGAATAAGGTTTTGAATAAGATATTAAATAAGGTATAGAATAAAGTATAGGGTATAGAAAAAGGTAAAGAATAAGGTATAGAATTAGTTATTAAATAAAATATGGAATAAGGTATAGAATAAGGTATAGAATAAGGTATATAATAAGATATAGAATAAGGTATAGAATAAGGTATAGAATAAGGTATAGAATAAGGTATAGAATAAGGTATAGAATAAGGTATTGAATAAGGTATAGAATGAGGTATAGAATAAGGTATAGAATAAGGTATAGAATAAGGTATAGAATAAGGTATAGAATAAGGTATAAAATAAGTTATTAAATAAAGTATGGAATAAGGTATAGAATAAGGTATAGAATAAGATATTAAATAAGGTATGGATTAATGTATAGAATAAGTTGTATAATAAGGTTTTGAATCAGTCAAAAATAAGGTATTGTGTAATGTACAGGTTAAGATATATGATACCGAATATTATGATTTTAAGGACACTGATTTAATAAGATCTATAACAATATTTAAAACAACATATTAAAATTTCGGAAATTTGTCAGAAAATGGAATTAGAGAATAAACGACAACAATACAGGGTAGATTACGATTTATATATAGAGTTGAGTTAACGGATAATGATTATGATAAGGTTTTGATGCTTTATTATGATGGTAGAATTTAAAAATATTTTCATAAAATACTGCAGTATAAAACAAAATATGTGTTATAAGAAGAAGTAAATATGGATTAAGTAGAATAAAACTAAAATGGCGTACAGGAAGATTATAATAAATATCAACAGATTCCAGAAGATCACGAGAAACGAAGTAATAAATCGTATAACACAACTGAACCAGGAAAGGAACAGCAGAAGTACCTAGAAGAAAAACTGTTGGGTTACCCAATGGGTTGAAACAAGTTGTGGCACAGAAGTGGAAGAGACAAGATTTCTGGAAAGTCATTTCCATGTTTTTTTTTTCATTTTGTTTTTTCAGACAATTGTAGTTGGTTGTTGTTATTGTATGGTACTTGTTACATTTTGTTGCTGCTGTTGTTGTTGCTGTTGCTATTGCTGATCGTTGCTGTATTTGGCAAAGTTTATGTTCGTGATTTCTTTGGACCATGTTGGTAATGGCAGTTATTGTTGTTGCTGCTGTTGGTACTGTGTATAGTACTAGTTGTTGTTGCTGTTGAATGCACTAATCTAATAAATAGAAATTGAGAGCAAACGTTCGACTAACGATCTTGCGCCCGATCGAGCAAAAGTGATTTTGAAATCGAAACGTAGTAAAGAATTCAATGATGATGATGATCATCATCAGCGTTGTGCTCCTTGTCGTCGTCGTCGTTGTGGACATTGTGGTACAAACAACGTTTGGTGGCTGCAGCTGTAGGACGTCTGAAGGACGGTTGAACGTTCGTAGAAACGGGCAATTGTTGCCTTGCGCAATAGCAACAACAGCAGCAACAGCAACAAAAACAGCGAATTAATGTTGTTGCTGTTGCTGGCTTCAAGACCGTCACTAATGCGCCAGCCAAGACATTGTTTGTTGCTGCTTCTGATGCTGTTGATGTTGATGTTGCTGCTGATGTTGTCCAGGAAACTTCATTTATTTTTATTTATTTATTAAATTACATTTGTTGGCAGTAGTTATTGTTGTTGCATTTTTATATATTGTTTTTGTTGTTGCACTAATGGTTGCCAGCAACGATTGCCTTGCAATAAAAGTTAAGAAGTGAATAAAAAAAATCAGCAATTGTTGCTGACTTTTAAATCTATTGTTGCTGTGTTAGGTGCTTTCTGCAAAGGCAGCAACCGCGTCATCGTCATCATCATCATCAACATCTTAAGCAGCAACAGAAACTGCAACAGCAACAATTGTTGTTGCCCAGTGATGCATGACCTTGCCAGCTGCGGCAACATGTCAAGTTCAAGGCCAATCATGGGCGATTGCGCAAACAAACAGCAACAACTTTAGCAACAATAAAAACAACAACAACAACAACATGTAGTTGCTTTTTTGTTGTTGTTACTTAATCGCGTGTTTTTGCGTGTTTTTGTTTTTTGCCTGGGTCTGGTCCATTTGTTTCTTGGGTTCGTTGGGCTGCCACTTGTTGCTTGAAACATTGCTGTCGTTCTTGTTGTTGCTGCCGCTGCTGTTGCTGGTATTGTTTGCTACACCTGATGACTTGGCAGAAAACTTAGCATTACAACAACAACAATCATTTTTGGTTTTTATTAGACGGTCGGTTTTATTAGACAACATTGTTGATGTTAGTATTAAGTCGCGGAGTTTTATTTAATGTTGCTCGATTTTTATTTTAGTTTTTTTTTTTTTATGTACTTTTTTTTATTTTATTTGTATTTTTTTTATTTTATTTATTTATTTATTTCTTATATTTTATTTTATTTTATTTATGTTATTTTATTTTTTTTAGATTTTTTAGTTTTTTTATATTGTTTTTTTTTTTTTTATTTTTATTTTATTTAATTTATTTTTATTTTATTTAATTTATTTTTATTTTGTTTTGATTATTTTTTAGTTTTTTTTTCTTCATTTTTGTATTTTTGTTTAATTTTGAAATACTTTTGTATTTATTTGACTAGATTTTACTGCACAATGTATTAGAAATTAGTGTTCTACAGAAACATAAACTGTAGTAAATTATACTTATTATATATATAAGTATAAGTATAAGTATCTACTGATAATAAACTATTTCTATTGAAAATAATTGTAATGGACGTTGAAATAAAATAAATTTAGATGTTTTGTAAATGTTTTATGCAGTTGAACCAATACAGAATGTAATAAAATAAATGAAAATGTAGAAATTAAACTACATATATGTCTGAACGTTAAATAGATACAAAATTTAGTAACATTTAGTAAAAAATGCAGTAAATGTATGTAGTTATTTTCCCATACAATAAAAAATATACCGATGTAGTAAAAACAATCAAATTTGCTTTTCGACGCAAATCAAATAAATATTGATTTTTGTGAAAGATATATATGTAGTTGGTACACCCAAAATAAAAAGTCTATAACAGAATGTTGACTGAAAAGCGTCCGATTTTTCTGAAACAGCAAAAATTGTTTTGAGAATTGAAGAAAAAAAAAAGAAAAACGTTCAAAGTTTTCTTAGAAATTAAATGTAAGAACTGTACTTTCGATTGTATTTTTATGAAAAAGTGTTAAAAAATCGATATTATATTTCTAAACGATTTATAATAGGGAAAACCGAATATGCACTTAAAATAAGCATCCGTGTATTATGTAGAAATATTATATAGTAGTATAATTTTTTCATTTGGCTATTTTTTAATTTTAAATTTTATAATATATATTAATTTTAATTAGTGATATTAAAAATAAATACAAACTTGGTCTTATGCAAAAATTATATTAAATAAAAACTTTCACTGATTTTTGTTTTTCTTAAGTAATTTCACAGTAAAAGTGACAGTGTGGGACATAATAAATGTAACAACATTTACACGATCATTCAATGAATTCAACAATGCAAAATTAAATGAACAACGTGTTTTTTTCATTTTTGGCAATATCAAGTGAGTATCTTTTCTTACCGCCAAACACAATAAGTATGAAAGTGAAATTTTTGTGTAGGATTTCATTTTTTGTTTTTCTTTTATTTGTTTGTAAACAATTTATTTATTATTTTTGAAATTTATTGCTGCTGTTGTTTAACTGACTAACATGGCATTTAATATCGATTAATATGCAAAAACGTATTTTATAGTAAAACATGGTAAAACTTTAACACGCAAATAGCTCAGAAAAATAATTAATATGCATTGTGGCACTGTGATTTATTTGAATTTTTCAATGGAAAACATTTTGCTTTATTGGCGTTGTTTTGGCGGACTTATAAATCTTGCCATTTTGCGGCACAAAAACGTGCAGCTATTTCAAATGTTTTCAACTAATTTAAAATTTTTAAAATATTTGAAAATATGATATAAAAATATAAAAATATAAAAATATAAAAATATAAAAATATAAAAATATAAAAATATAAAAATATAAAAATATAAAAATATAAAAATATAAAAATATAAAAATATAAAAATATAAAAATATAAAAATATAAAAATATAAAAATATAAAAATATAAAAATATAAAAATATAAAAATATAAAAATACAAAAATATAAAAATATAAAAATATAAAAATATAAAAATATAAAAATATAAAAATATAAAAATATAAAAATATAAAAATATAAAAATATAAAAATATAAAAATATAAAAATATAAAAATATAAAAATATAAAAATATAAAAATATAAAAATATAAAAATATAAAAATATAAAAATATAAAAATATAAAAATATAAAAATATAAAAATATTAAAATATTAAAATATAAAAATATAAAAATATAAAAATATAAAAATATAAAAATATAAAAATATAAAAATATAAAAATATAAAAATATAAAAATATAAAAATATAAAAATATAAAAATATAAAAATATAAAAATATAAAAATATAAAAATATAAAAATATAAAAATATAAAAATATAAAAATATAAAAATATAAAAATATAAAAATATAAAAATATAAAAATATAAAAATATAAAAATATAAAAATATAAAAATATAAAAATATAAAAATATAAAAATATAAAAATATAAAAATATAAAAATATAAAAATATAAAAATATAAAAATATAAAAATATAAAAATATAAAAATATAAAAATATAAAAATATAAAAATATAAAAATATAAAAATATAAAAATATAAAAATATAAAAATATAAAAATATAAAAATATAAAAATATAAAAATATAAAAATATAAAAATATAAAAATATAAAAATATAAAAATATAAAAATATAAAAATATAAAAAATTAAAAAAAAAAACAAGTTTTAAACAATTTACAAAAAATAAAATAAAATTTCGATAATATGCAGCAAAAACAAAACTCAAACCATTAAACCAAGAAAACCAGATAACACGTGCTTTCTTGAACATTCCACCAAGAATGAAAGTAGTAGTATTAGCTACTGGTTGACATTTATTTTTAATATTTTTCTTGAGCCATTTTACATTAAAAGCACATTAAAAAAATAACAAGTTCACAAACATTTAAAGCGCACTTTAAAATGTTTTTATTTTGGAATTTTATGTTATTTACACAAAGACATTTAATTAAAAAAAATATATAATTCAATGATGAAGAAAATATAATGAGTGAAAGATCATAGCCAGATCGTGGTGGTTTTTAGCACAAAACAATTACAATGATTTTTATATTTGAATTGTTTTTTTTACTTAGTTCAAAAGAAAGTTTTGTGTATTAATAAAATAAAAAAGTTCATTTAACTTAATTTAATTTGGCAAAGCAATAAAGTCATGAGATACAGAAGAGATAATATAATGGTCGGTCAGTGGAAAAACTGAAAAAGACTCACGTTTCAATTTTTAGTGCGCATTTGACATGGTTAACGAGAATGATCGTCAAATTACCTGCAAAAGAGTAGAAGTAAAAATAAAATTATTATTTTTATAATGTGTAAGAATTGCTTTTATAGGAATGCAAGTAAAAAATATAGTGTATTATAAAGTGATATGTATTAATTTGAGGCAGACTTAATATGGAGTAACTGGAATTTTGCGACTGTCGTTTAAAATTGGGGGCAAACGTTTTGATTTTATCTATAAATTTTGATATAAAACATTAAACTAGTTTAAAAAAGAGTTTATTGTGTAATATTTTGAAATTATAGTCATTGTTTTGTAATATGCTTAAGTTGAATCAGCTATTCTATGTACGCTACAAAAAATGTGCTTTACCAAACATAATTTGCAGGCATAACATATATGCTTGGAGCTTTATGTAAATAGAATTATAATTGTTTGTGTTGTAATGAGACTGGAATAGTGTTGTAATAAGCTCTGTTTTACATTATGTTTATTTACGAATATACGGAATCATTTTTATGTTTGTACTTAATGAAATTATTTTCATATAGAAACATAATTATTATTAAATCCAAACAAAATATATTTGATCCGGAACATTAATATATTTAAATTTAAACATGTTTTTAATGATATGAATATAAATAATGTTGTTTTACTTTAAAAATTAGTATAAACATATAGTTATTTAAATTAGTTAAACACAAATAATAAAATCTTGGGAAGCAATATTTAAAATCAAGAAAATATATTTATCCGAACAAGGAATTAATATATACAAAAGTTTACATCTTTTGAACGTTCTGAATATAAATGCGTTTCCAGATAAACATATTGTTGTTTTTACTTCAAAATTAGTTTAAAGTAAATATTAACATTTTGGTAATCAATTTTAGTACTAATTTAAATTCAAGAAACATTATTTATCCCTTAAAAATATTATTATAAATACTCGTAAATTGTATAACGAATACTTGTTCCAAATGATGAAGTTAGCAGCTTTCACCATCAGGTCAGATTACTCAAAGAAAGTTTTAGCACCAATTTAATTTCAAGAAAGACTATTTATCCTTCAAAAAACATTATTATAAATACTTTTAAAATTGTATAACGAATACTTTTTCCAAATGATGAAACTAGCAGCTTCCATCATCAGGTCAGATTACTGAAATGAACCCCAAGCATTTATGTGTTACTTTATACTTGAACCACATAAGAATGATGTGTAGAAATATGAACTCACAGAGAATTAAATGTCTCATATTCTAACTTCAAAACGTTTATTTTAGTTGCTTGAGTTTTTTGTACAAGCAAAATATCGCAGAACGTTCGATTACTGTGTTCCGTTAGAACTGATTAACATTATGCTTAAAAAACGTCAAGAGGAATACTTTATTCATGCTACAAACTTCAAACATTGAAAAAAGAATAGTAGGAAGAAATTCCCGTTCAAAAAGTCTCAACATGATTTATCGCTTCGCAACTCACGGTTTGTATGCCACAAACATTAGAATTTAATTTAATTTTATATTTTTTTTGAAACATAATTATGTTAATTGAACTACTGGACAATAAATATAATTATGTTTACGAAAACTAAATTTTATATTAATTTATTTTCATTTTATGTTTTATATTTTAATTAATTATGGTAAATAAAAGTGATTCTCTTGCTTAGTTTTATTAAAACTGAATTACAATGCTGTGTTTGTTTTCAAACATAATTATGCTAATTTAAACTGATCACTTTCGATAACCTTGCGTTTATAGAGATATCAATGAAATTAATGTAACTTGACAAAGCATGCAAATTGAAGAGGAATAAATATCAAATGACAGTAAAAATGATAAAACATATAAAAGACAAATAAAATTACACCGACGCAATAATCAAAATGTATTCTGTAAATTAATGTTTCTGATGAACATATTATTTTTAAATTTTTTTTTTAATAATTTTTGTTATTATTATGGCAAATGAAGCCATTGCCAGCACTGCTGAGTTTTGATAAATTCAATTAAATTTTTGACACCTTCATTTAGTTGTCGAATTTTTTAAATTTTTTTGTTCGTGTTGATTTAATGTTTGTGTCATTAATTCTAATAGGCGTTCAAAACAACAACAATATGTTGGTTGATGAGTTGATTATTTTTTTCAAGAGATTTCTGCAAATAATTGAAATAATTAACGCATTAAAAAAACACCAAAAATCATGGTAATAATACAAAATAAATTTGGCAACATTGATACTATTTAATAAATTTATATTTATTGTTATTGTATTTGATTGAAGCGTGAAGCTTTTGAAAAAAACCCCAATTTAATTCGATTAAAAATTTATGATTTTTTTATAGTTTGGTTTATATTTTTTAAACCTACAAACTTAAGTGTTGCTTTTGAGGCGTGTGAAAATTTGTTACCATTTTGACGAGCATTGATTTTTGTTTGTATTAATATTGTTTGATTTATGTAATTTTTTTCATTTTTTGAGTTGGTATTTTTCATGGTCAGCTCGTGGTTTTAAAGGTCAGACTTTTGAAGTATTTTTTTGTGTATTTATTAAGGTATTTTTCATGCGTATTACACGAAGTGTTTTATATAAACCAATATCTTTATTTAGCTATATGTTTGTAGATCATGAAGAGAATGAAAAAATAGTACACCCTATTAAAGGAATGTTTTTATAATACTTGTGGGAAGCTATCGGTTACTTCTGGTAAATACATATGGGCTGCCAGAAATACTTATTGTTAGTCGTAAATAATAATGGCTATTGCAAACAATTACACAATTCCAGTGTTTGAACCAAACAATATCTAATTTCTTAAAAACATTTAAAATCTTTCACAAGAACACTTTATAAAAGTCACTTCAATTATTACTCCCAAACACTCATTTGTTACCAGTAAATAATGAAAGTGTTTATGATAAGTAATAAATAAATGATATTTCTTTGCGGCAAACACTAAGTGTTTCCCAGAACGCAATCTATTTTAGAAGTGTTTGCACTAAATATTAATAGCTTCTTGGAAAAATGTTACATTGAAAGTGTTTACCTCAAAAGTCGTACAGCTTCTCATTAAAGATGCATCACTTGAACAATTGAACTTATTCGTGTCATGCAATACTTGCACGAATAAACCAGGAAAAATTCTTTTGTCGAATAAGAAGCAACACTTTCTTATTGTGCGACATTTGATGCTAATTATTATCATCTATAGCCGCTGCCAACAATTCATCATAATCGGTCTTCACATCATCCAAAACAGATGACTGCAGAAACACTACCGCAATTCTGTGCAAATCATCTGTGCAACACTACAAATATTTGCTAGAAACACTTCAAGTATTTTTGGCAAACACTACCATATTTTGAAATATTTGTGGGAAACACTTCAAATATTTGTGGGAAACACTACCGCAATTCTGTGCAAATCATCTGTGCAACACTACAAATATTTGCTAGAAACACTTCAAGTATTTTTGGCAAACACTACCATATTTTGAAATATTTGTGGGAAACACTTCAAATATTTGTGGGAAACACTTTTCGTGTTTGTGCGAAACACTTCAAATATTTGTGGGAAACACTTTTCGTGTTTTTGCGAAACACTTCAAATATTTGTGGGAAACACTTTTCGTATTTGTGGGTAACACTTTTCGTATTTGTGGGAAACACTTTTCGTATTTGTGGGTAACACTTTTCTTGTTTGTGAGAAACACTACAATTATTAAAATGGGAAACTATTTAAATTTTTAAAGGGAAACACTACTGCTCATTTGTGAGAAACACTTCGATTATTTCCTACAAATGTTCTTGCAACCACTTTAGTGTTTGTTTGAGAAAGTGTTTACAGGAAACGATATTTTTTTTGTGTGTAGATAAGGTAGTAATAATAGTATGAATACACGAAGGGAGAAAACTTCTAAAATCCAGAAAGAATCAATAAGTATACGGAGTGAAATGCAGCCAAACGAAAACATTCGGAATTTTAAGAAACGAAACTACTTAGTTATCAAAAAAGTAACAAAGAACAATTATTCTTAATAATGCATAGTTTCTGTTTTCTTCCAAAAATTTAAATTTAAACTTTCAGTTGATAATTTTTAGATACAGCATGTTTTGAGATACAACATGTTATATTTAAAAAAAATACGCATTACAGTTTTGTAATAAATTCATAAAACTCAAAAATCATTCGAAAATAATCTCAAATCAGGAAATTGGACTTGTACATTGCCTTAAACTCAAATTTGACTTGTTTGGTTGATTTAGTGTGGAATTAAGAAATTTTATAAAGGGTTATTTTTAAGTACATCAAATTTGAAGTGCAAGGATAATGATCATTCTGCATCTGCATTGTGTGATTTATTAGCTTTAAAACGAGACTTGAATGGAGTTTCTAGCATTTCACGTTCAGGAGATTTTTAAATAGGAACAACCATACAAATGACATTTTTGGCCCATTTTTTTTGACCCATTACCTCTGCGGAAATAAAAAAATGATAGAGTTCCGCATGCATTGATTCAGAATATCTTGGTTTTTATTATATTTTTGGGAAACCATTTCATTTTTGAATATTTTGACGTCCTATAACTCGAATAACATTAGAACATCTAATTCAAAATTCAAAACTGAAATTATTAGAAAGAATATCTTTTAAGAGATCATAAAATAATAGAGTGTAAAGGGAATTAATAAAAAAAAAATGATTTATCATCTATCTATATATATAAAACTCTTGGTCCGTCTGCCAGTCTGTCAGTCTGTCTGTTTGTTCCAGCATCACGACTAAACCGCTGAACCGATTTATCTGAAATTTTTCACTACTAGGGATTTTACGATACTATGGAGTCCGGAGGGTGTCATAGGCTATATATGGGCGGGATTGGACAAAGGGGCGTGGCGTCTCCCATACAACCTAAACTTTCAAAACGACATAACTCAGCACATGCACAAGCTAAGAAATCAAACACACTAAAATTCACCACACTAAAACTCACCACACTAAAATTCACCACACTAAATCTCACCACACTAAAATTCACCACACTAAAATTCACCACACTAAAACTCACCACAATAAAATTCACCACGATAAATTCACCACACTAAAATTCACCACACAAAAACTCACCACACTAAAATTCACCACACTAAAACTCACCACACTTAAATTCACCACACTAAAATTCACCACATTAAATTCACCACACTGAAATCCACGACACTTAAATTGACCCACTTAAATTCAACACACTAAAACACACAACAATAAAATTCACTACACTTAAACTCACCACACTAAAATTCACCACACTAAAACTCACCACACTAAAACTCACCACACTAAAACTAACCACACTAAAACTTCTGCGGGTTTTAGTGTGGGGAAAGAATTCTACTGGGAAGAATTCTACGGGGAAGCACAGTCTGGGAAAGAATTGTCTATGAGAAAAGTTGTTTTAGCGGATAATTTCTTTGGATTTGGTTACTACATTTATAAAACAATAAAAAAAAACGTCCACAGCGAAACACGGGTCCTTGATATAAATAATAAAAATGTTATTTATATTAATAAAATTTCTCAACAACCTTGCGTTCACAAAATCTTTGCACGCGTCGTATCTAGGGGATACAGTTTTAGAATGATCTCCTTTTTCTTGACGTGTCTGTTAATTTTTGAAAGTTGCAGGCAAAGAACTCTTGGAACTCGTAGCAACAATAAAAATACAAACAACCAGAACTACAAAAAAAAAAACAATCATAATGACAACAACAAATAGAGAAAACTGAACGTGTAATGCTATTTTTTATAAAATTAATAAATGGTTAACGTAGCGCCATCTGCTGTTGTTGGTCGGCAGCAACACGTTCTTTGCGCGACCACTAGTGGTGGCAACACTTAAAACACCTTCCGTCGCTGAATGTGTGGCAGCAATTTGAGCAATGTTGCTGTTGCTGCAACATAATCATGCGTTGATGTTGACTGCGCATCATCATCATCAGTAGTAGTAGTAGCAACATCAGCAGCAGCAACAGCAACAGCAAGTGAGGCCGGAAGAAGGTTCTTAGGCCTCAAATTGATATTTGCTCATTTGTTATTAATTTGTGGCAACAACAAGAGCAGCAACAATAACTACTGCAACAACAGCAGCAGTAGCTACTGTTGCAAGGTTGTTACTGTTGTCGTTGTTGTAATGCTGCTGCTGTTGCTGCTGTTGATGATAATGCCGTCGTCACATGCGAACGCGTATTTATGCTTTGTTGTTGTAATTATTGCTGTTCAGTTTTTTTATTTGTGCAGCAATTTTTTTGGTTTAGTTTTTCTGTTGCTGCTAAAGAAGTGGCAACTTGTGCAGTTTCTGCTGTTGAGAAACTTTTTTTCCGCAAGCGAGTTGGCTTTAATTAACAGCGGTATGTGGTAAGAAACGGGGCAGGGTTTTTAATAGAGTGTGCAGCCACTATAAATAGAACAACGATGGGTTTAATGAATTCTAGGCGACTGTGATAATTAACAGCAGGAGCAAGAGAAGTAAGAAATGATTAAGAATATTTTTATATTTTTTTGTATTTATATTATTTATATTTATTTGTATTTTAAATTGAAAAATAAATAGTTTTTTAAAAGAGCAAATTTTATTATAAAAATTTTAAAATTTTAAAAACTTAGAATAGAAATTGGTTGCACCAACCAATTTATTGCTTTCAAGGTTAAGTCGGTTCGTATAACCGTAACTAAAAGTATAGTATTTTGGACTACAACCAATTGAGGTGAGTTTTAGCACAATTTGGTTTGTGTATATGCTAATATTTAAAGTGCCAACCAAATTTAGCAGTTTTAACAACCAAATAGAAGAAATTTCTTTTCAACCGAATAAATTTGGTTGTAATAATAAATTTTTTATTCCTTAAATCAAAGAAAATTCAAAGAAGATTATTCTAGATTTTAAACAAATATATTTGCTGCAAAACTAAATATAATAAAACAATAAATTATACTACTCAACAAAACGAGGAAAACAAATAGCAAAAATTAATTTTTATAATATTTAATAAAAATTAATACTCTTCATAAAATCACAAAAACAAAAAAATTGTATATAAAAAAACTGTTAAATCTCTCATATATAGGTAATAAAAACGATCCCCAAATTTACTTCCAAATTTAATTGGCTTTCACAACGCGCACGATTTGCGCGCATTTCGATTGCATCTCAAATTTCCAAATAAATTTTCAAATAATACAGCTTTTTGTTAACTTGTGTCACAGCATGGCAAAAACCAGATCAATCTCTGTGAATTTTTTGATTTCTTTTTATTTATTTTGCAACTCAACTACAAGCCGGAAATTCGAGACAGCTACAACAGTCGATATAATTAAACAAAACCCACCTTAAAAAAGAAATATGCGCCACTCTTAAGTGAATCTCAAAAAACTGAAAAAATCTGTAAGAAAAAAATTAAAAAAAATTGAATAAAATAAATGCAACTTAAACCTTTAAATAAGAAAAAAAAATCTAAATGCATTTGAAGCGCGAATGACAACCGACAAAGACTTTAAATCAAAATAACGGTTTATACAAACTGAGCTATCAAATTGGGTAATCAATGTAGCCGAGCAACAGTCACCAGCTACATCAACAACAAAAAAAAAAAATTACACCAATGACAACAATTGCAGCAACACCTACGCACAACACCCATCAAAAAAGAACTTAAAAAAAAAAAAAAAAAACTCAAAATTAAACGAAAAAGTTTCAAGTGACAAATGCGGCAAGCGTCAATTGCAACAACAACAAACATACAGCTGTCAAATTGTTGCAATTGTCTTTTAGTTGTTGTAGTGGTTTTTGTTGGTGTTGTCGCCCACATTGCTCTACAACATCGCACTATTTAAAATTCAAATAAAACCGTTAAAATATGCGCCACAACATTAAAATGAAAGTTTGCTGAAAACTTAAATTAGACGTTTAAAATAGTATACAGGACGCCCTCGATTAATACGCGGTAATTGCTTCACAATAATGCGGTTTAACCCTTGTAAGACCGAAAGTAATTTTAAAAGTAAAAATTTGAAAGTTTTAATTTTTTGATAAATACTTTAGGAGGTTGTTTTAATCAACCTACATACAGAGTAGAGATTTGTTGCGCCAACCAACTCTTTGCCCAACAAACTTATTCGGTTCTCTCAACCGTTAAGTCGGTTTTTATAATCATAACTGTAGTTTGGACTATAACGTATTTCGAACATTTTTTGAACAATTTGAAGTGTGTATAGGATAATATTTCAAGCACCAACCGAATATTGCAGTTCTTTCCACAAATTTGTAGACATTTTTTTTTAACCGGATGAAGTTGGTTGTTCCAACTAACTTTTTAGTTCTGCCAACCTCATGCCAAAAGAGGATTGTTCTTTGTATGAATATACGCCGTAATAAATTCAATTGAAATTTATATTAGCAATAAATACACAATATGAGGGTTAAAGTAACCCTTTGTGATCAGTAATATATATTTATCATTCCCATTCACTTTTTTCTATTTAAAATTTGATTCTTCAATTTTTCTAACTTATACCACTTTAGTATTTCATAATTTTAAAACCTTTGTTATCGCTTAGATGAAATATATTGAACATTATAAAATTTTACCATTTAAATAATTTCTTATTTCCCTATCATTTTTTTGATATTTAAAACTTTAGGCATTTCAATTCTTTTATTTTTTAACACATTAGTATTTTATAATTTTAATTTAATTTGGTTTATACTAAAATGAAATATTTTGAATATTATACGCGCTGGATGTTTAACCCACTTTGAACATTTAAATTATATGTTTTTGGTCCTATCACTTTTTGGATATATAAAACTTTACTATTTAACTAGTATCTTGTATCGTGTCTGTATTTTAATATTTATAATTTGGTTACTACTGATATGAAATATTTTAAAAATGTATATATTTGAAACCTTTTCTTAACCCTATCAGTAATTTGTAACCATATGGTAACAGCTTTTCAAAGACATTTTTTAAATACTTTCTGCTATAATATTTCGGCAGAAATAAAGTAAGTGATAGTTTATGATATATATTAAGTGTTGCTAAGTAAATTTAGTTAATAAAGAACTTGAGAACTGTAAGGTGATATTTTGGGCAAAATATGAAAATGCATATTCAGGTGTTAAGCCCTTTTTAGTATTAATTTTACTTAAAATATAGGGTAATTTGTACTTGTGTATTTATTTTTTATTAAATAATAGTGTATTCAGTGTTGAATGGATTAATTTGAATATTTGTTTAAATTTAAATAATTACACTATTTTTATCTATTTTATTACAAACTACTATACGATTACATTCCAAAAAATCATCAAAAAAAAATATAAATTTTATACTTAAAGTGAATTTGTATTATTGGGCTTAAAATAATCAAAAAAAAAAAACAACATTACAATGTTTAAGGTTTAAAATAAAAAAATATGTCTGAATGGGTTAACTCTTTTACAGTTTTCATATATATATTTTTTACAAGGATAACAATCTTCTAACAATTATTTCTAACAAAATTATACTAATAATAAATATAATTATATTTTATTGAATTATTTTATCCACTTGATACGAATTAAAGCAGATGTTGTTGAATGAAATAAAATTATAAAATATGGACATAATTGCATTTACATTTACTAAAAACATTTTTCGACAATTGTTAAAAGGTTTAACTATAATTTTCATAATTTTTTGTTTGAAGCATAGTAATAAAATGTTGTTAATTAAATTTAGATTTAGATTTTGGAGTTATTAACTTGAAAAATGTTTAATAAAGTCGCAAAATCATGTAATTCATTTTGTTATTATTTTAGAAATTACGAATAATGGCACAAGGACAACTTAATTATGGCAAAACCTTTTAGGGCCAGTTTTTCAGTGCTAGTTGAACTTTGTTTGTGGTTTAAACTTCGTTTAAAATCAAAATCGAATTTTACAGTGAACTTCAACCGTCGTTTAAACTTAGTTTAAACGACCGATGCTGATGGTTTAAACTACGTTTAAAGTTTCAAAGTTTTTGACATGCATTTTTTTCACAACACTTTTCACTATTTTCTGTCGCTGCGCTGTTTCTCAAATTATAATTAAATTTTGCATTTTGCATACAATGCATTAAAAAAATGTCTCACGTGCACTTTAATTGCTCGATCTCTTGTTTAAATTTAAAAATACATCAATTTTATTTTTCTGAAACAATTTTTTTATTTATTTAATTTTGAATGACATTTAACAGATGTCAAAATCGAGAGAATTACTTGTCATTTGCCTGTAGTGCCATATGTATTGTCTTGGTCTGTGTTCATTTTAAACTATCACTGAAAAACTGCTAACAAAATTAAACAACGTTTAATTTAAAGAGAAGATTAATTAAACGGAGTTTAAACTACGTTTAAACGAGCTTTTTCAGTGCTGGCCCTTAAAGAACTTGAAAAATTGAAAACATAAAATTATAAAATTGTTATGAAATTTTTTTTGTCATTTCTAAAATCAAATTTTTAAAACATTCAATTTCAATCGAAAATGTATTACTATATGAAAACAAAAATCGAAAGGAATTCGAACTAGAACTGAAACGAGTAAGGTTTATTTTGATATTTTTTTTATTTTTTTATTGAATAATCAAATTCGGGATAAATTAAAAATGTATTATATTGAAATTTTAATACAAACATTGTTAGTTAGTTCGAACATGACTATTAATCTTGTATGCCAAAAAAATTAAAGATTTAAAAAAAATTCTAAATTTTGAATTTTTTGAAATATTTATTTCGGTTACAAATGGGTTAAACTCTTTCAACATTGCTTTACGCACTCAATGAGTTGCATAAAAATGTTGCGCGCAACATGCGTAGGCGCAATGTTGCCAATGCGCCGATTGCTGCTTAAGATCGCGTGTTTTATTATTATTATTATTTTTTTAATTAAAATTGTATAGATTTTTTTTGCTTCATTTGTAAAAAATATCGTGTTCGGTATTATTATGTTTGCTGTCAACACACAAATAATATTGATATTGATAATATGATGATATTGAACTGACTAAAACTGATTGAATGTTGACAAAAATATATTTATTTTAAAATATAAAATTTGAGCTTGAAATGTACTTTCATTAAAGCAGTTAATTGAATTCGAAAGTAATATTTAGATATCGTTTTATTTTAAGTTGAAGTAAAGTTCAACAAATGCATTAAACAAATTTCAAAAATTGAATTAAAAAAATTCGTCATCCCAAATAAGATAAATATCCACTACCCTGTTTGAAAATATTCTAGAATTCTAATAAAAAAAAAATAAATAATATAAGCATTTTTAATGAATTAAATGTAAAATGTAAGGGAAATATCTCAGTAAATGATAAAAAAAGAAGTAAAATTTTGTTATGGAAATTTTCATTACAAAATTTTAAATTCACCAAGTTTTTTACTTTCTAAATAAATTCGTAAAAATTATTATAGTCTCTATTTAAAAAGAATCCTATAAGAAATTTAGAAGAGACCTTAATGATTTAAGAAAATCTACAATTTGTCATTTCTAACACATTCATATTTTTAATAAAAACTAGAATTAGTAAGTAAAATAAAAACTGCAGAATGTCTCTGCGTTCAACATAAAATTTTCAACAATTTCTATGTAATTAATTATAAACTATTTTGTTAAAATATCAACACAATTTAGTAGCACACCTGAGCCTTATTAAGTCATTACCAAAACCATTACTTAATCAGCAGCCAACTCAATTTAACTCAATTCATCTTTTCCAATTTTTTTCGAGTTTCATACTCCACTGCAAAACACTTCATTTCTGAAAGTAGCACCGCGCGCAACATTAAATTGAATTATTTATCGTATTATAACGCTCGGATGTTGGCAATAAATTGAAAAATATGACTAACAGTTTAATAAAGTTAATAAATAAAAACAACAAAATGAAATTGTAGCAGTTGAATTAAAAAAAAATGATATCTTTGTAGTAGAAGAAGTTGAAAAAGTACGAAAAAAAAGCAGACTTCATAAATGAAAACCTGTGAGTGTTGCTGATGACTTTAATTATAATGAGCCAAGCGATCTTTAGTTGCCTTGTTTCATCTTCGTCTTTATCTTGGCACCGCCTCTTGATTCATCTTCTTCGGCTCTTACGGTTCATTCATAAAATAAACTTTATTAAACATTATTAAACAGTAGCCACGAATGAGTAGAGTAGTTCACTGAAAAAATCGTAGCATAGGAAAAAAGTTTTTTTTAGAAGAAAATAAAAAAAGTGTTTAAAAAAGAGGTGGCAACAGCAAAAGAAGCGGTTACATTTAATGAGCCAGATGCAGGCAGTATTTATTAAGACAATGAACAACGGAAAAAGTGTTGAGAATGATGAAAGACTTTCCAGCAGCAGGTGATGGTAATGGTTGATGTCTGTGATAAATTAAATGCGCGTTAAGTGTGTACACAAACCTACCATTATAAAAAATTTCAATTTTTAAATGTAGGCGTATTTGAATTTAAATAAAAAAAGTGCAAAAGAAAATCTTACTCAACTTTAAGCTTCAATTTTAAGAAATATTTGTATTAATAGTTTTTATCTGTATCAAGTCTTTGCACTGAAACATCGGCACTAATTACGAAAACTATTAAATTTTGTATACAAATGTATTATACAAAGTATTACAAAAGTATTATAAAAGTATTATAAAAGAATTATAAAAGTATTACAAAAGTATTACTAAATTAATACAAAAGTATTAAAAAAAGTATTACAAAAGTATAAAAACAATGTTACAAATTATTTTACAAAAGTATTAAAAAAGTATTACAAAAGTATTAAAAAGGCATTACAAAAGCATTACAAAAGTATTACAAAAGTATTACAACAGTATTACAAAAGTATTATGATAGTATTACATAAGTATTACAAACGTTTTACAAAAATTGTTACAAAGATATTACAAAAATATTAAAAAATTATTACAAAAGTATTACAAAGGCATTACAAAAGCATTACAAAAGTATTAAAAAAGTATTTCAACAGTATTACAAAAGTATTATGAAAGTATTACATAAGTATTACAAACGTTTTACAAAAATTGTTACAAAGATATTACAAAAGTATTCCAAATGTATTATAAAAGTACTATTAAACTATTACAAAAATGTTACGAAACAAAATTTATTTAGTGGCAAAGATGAATATGAAATAAGTTTCTGTACTGAAACATTGACACTGAAACATTGAAACTATTAAATTTTGTATACTAATGTATTATACAAAGTATGACAAAAGTATTACACAAGTATTATAAAAGTATTACAAAAGTATTACAAAATTATTACAAAAGTTTTAAAAATGTAATACAACAGTATTACAAAAGTATTAAAAAAAAGTATTAGATAGATATTACAAAAGTCTTACAAAAGTCTTACAAAAGTATTACAACAGTATTACAAAAGTATTATGAAAGTATTACAAACGTATTACAAAAACTGTTACAAAGGTATTACAAAAGCATTACAAATGTATTATAAAAGTACTACAAAACAATTACAAAAAGTATGCAAAACAAAAATTATACAAAAATTATTTAGTGGCCATGATGAATATAAATTAAGTTTTTGCACTGAAAAATTGACACTAATTAGGAAAACTATTAAATTTTAAATACAAATGTATTATACAAAGTACTACAAAAGTATTACAAAATTATTACAAAGGTTTTACAAAAGTAATTCAATAGTGTTACAAAAGTATTACAAACGTATTAAAAAAGTATTCCAAAAGTATTATGAAAGTACTACATAAGTATTACAAACATATTACAAAATTATTAAAAAAGTATTCCAAAAGTACTACAAAACTATTACAAAATGTATTACAAAACAAAAATTATACAAAAATTATTTAGTGGCAAAGATGAATATTTATTTCTCATTAATATAAAGTGCAAGTAAAAACTGCACCAAAGTCCCACATATTTATTATAATTTGACGCGCTAACTAAAAATGCATCTTAAAACCACTACTAGAGTTGCAGCGCACTTTGCAAAATTGCAACATGTTGCTGATACTTTGCTTAATTGTTGATGTTGTCATTAATAATTTTTTCATCCTGTTCTTTTTATCACTTTTCATATTTTATGTTCACAGTTTTCGCAAGAAGTAATAGTAAAAGTATCGAGTGGAGGCTGCTGCTTCTACTGCTAGCTTCGACTAAGTGACGCAGAAGCTGCCACATACTAAAAATTAACTACATATGTAGTAGCAGCGTAGCAAAAAAAAAGTAGGAAAACTAGTACTTGTTACAGCTGCTGGATAGGACAGAACAGGACAAGCAAAGCATTTGTCGTTAAGCGAAATTGATTACTTGTTGATGGTACTAATAAATATAGACAAAAAAAAAAGTAAAACTGAAGAAGGTGGCCATAAGGCCAGGCAACCGTACAGAACAGACGCGATCCAAATCGAACTGACAGGAAACAAGGTTGCGCGAAATGAACCAACAGGAAGGTGGCAAAAAAGAGGAGTATTTTCAATGCATAAATTAGCAATATTTTCGTTGCAATTTATGTGAACGACTAGAACATGTGGTTAACATATTAAATTTAAATTGAAAATTATGTTGAATGTGAAACCGATAACATTTTCGACTCTATGTGGCAAACATGAATTTTTTAATTTTCTGCCAATTATTTAGATGATTTTAATTTTTTTTATTTTTTTTATTTTCGTTTGTTTGCTACCCAAACAAAGGTCAAGTGGCGTTAAACAAGAGCCACCCCTTGGCAAATAATTATATGGTTGCCTTCAAAATTAGTCAAGTATAAGAATTGTAAAAATATTGCACAATGTTGCTTGGGTGGAGTTATTAAATTATTAGTGGCAACACAGCGACAACATGCGGCAGCAACATGACAAATTGTTGCCGCTCTACAATCTGAGGCACGAACAGTGGCCATGGTAATTGAAATAATAACATTTCAATGCGAAATTATTGAAATTGGCGTTGGGGAAGGTCAGAAGATTTTAGTTTGGGATTGTTTATTAAAAAGTAGTAATGCAAAATTGTATTATAAGAATATTACAAACGTATCGCATTAAAAATGTATTGAAAAAGTAAGAAGGATTACAAAACAATTGAAAAAGTATTACAAAAGATTTACTACAGTATTACAAAAGTATTACAAAAATTACATAAGCATTACAAAGTATTACAAAAGTATAACAAAAGTATTACAAAAGTAATACAAAAGTATAACAAAAGTATTACAAAAGTATTACAAAAGTATTACAAAAGTATAACAAATGTATTACAAAAGTATTACAAAAGTATTACAGAAGTATTACAAAAGTATTAGAAAAGTATTACAATAATATTACAAAAGTATTACAAAAGTATTGCAAAAGTATAACAAAATTTTAAAAAAAGTATAACAAAAGATTTGAAAAAATATTACAAAAGTATTACAGAAGTATTACAGAAATATTACGAAATTATAGAAAAAGTATTGCAAAAGAATTACTAAAGTAATTAGTTAGAAATGAATTACAATAGAATTGCAAAAGTATTAGAAAATGTATTACAAACGTAGTACAAAAGTATTACAAAATTATTACAAAAGTATTATAAAAGTATTACAATAGTATTACAATAGAATTACAACAGCATTACAAAAAGTATTACGAATATATTTAAAAGTATAAGAAAATATTAAGATATTATTACGAATTGATTACGAAAGAATTACAAACTTATTTTAGTTTGATTGGATTACTTTTTGATTTTTGTAATAAATTCTAATTAAGTTTCTCGATTAGTTTATAAATATTTTTCTTTTAGAATATCTAAACAATGATATATAAATCATATGGACAAACTTAATTTCAAAATAATCCGAAAAAAACACTTTTATTCACAAATTCCGAAAAATTGCAAAGGTTCTTCCTAATGATGTTCTTCGTATATTTGGCATTTTCCCAAAGTGGTAACGTAACTACCGCATGTGTATTTGTGGCAGTTACCTTCCGCATGCCTTTAATTAATTAATGCATTCAATGTATTCTAAACTCTGAAGTGCATTCACCCATGCAGTGACAACAACATAATATAAAAATATAAAAAGTAAAAAAAGACAATAACTAAAAACAGGGAGTGAAAAAAATTCCCTTTTATTCGCATTATTAAAAGTTACATCAGCAAAAAAAAAAGTGAAAAAAGGCAAAAGTTGTAGAAGAAAAATGTCGTCATTTCCGGTTTGTGCAGTAACGCGAATTCTTGTCGAGTTTCTTGATTAATTAAATAATTTATGCAAGCGATGGCAATGTTAAATCAAAGAACAAAAATGCAGAAAAAAACACATTAACAACAAAAAGTATAAAGTATAAAAAAGCCTAAAAAAAACTAGTGGAAAAACTAAGAAATGAATTAATTATGGAAATGCAATGGAACTTAATCAATTAAAAGTTTAGATGTTTATAAAAAAAAGAGAATTTCGAAGAAGTGATGGGAAAACATATTTTTTTATCACTGGGAAACAAATTTATAATTTAAAACTTACCAAATAATGTTTTTGAATAAACGAAAGAATTCGAAATATATGTATAGAAAATGACAAACAAAAAAATTTAAAAACATTTGTAAAAAGCTTATAAAAACATTACAAATGTTAAAATTATATTAAACCATAAGAAACTTTTAAAATTTTACTAAGAATACAAATTAATGTTTTTGTATAAAATTACCAATCTGACAAAACAAATAAAAATTGTTATTCAAATTTCGTAATAGTTTCGTAATAGTTTTTTAATTTTTCGCAGTTTTGTAATGATTTGAAATATTTTTTTCATTAAATTATATTTTAAAACTAATAAAAATGTATTTATGGAAATTTTATTTATATATTTACAAAACTATTGTTAAAAGTTTACGAAACCATTATAAATTCATATAAACTGTTTTAGGAATGTTTTAAACACTTTTAAGTGCATCCAAACACCTTTATCTTTTATTAAAACTTTTAATAAAGCATAAAGTTAAGCCTAATGTGACACCTACGGCATTTTAGGGTTAAACAGCATGAAGGGCAAAAGAAGTGATAAGCACTATGTTCAGGTTCAATGCACGCCTTCGCCACCTTCAACTTGTGAGCGGTAACAACTACTAAAACAACAACAACAATAATACACCAAAAACTATAAGAACCATACGTACAACAAACAGAAGAGAAAAAAAAGAACTACTACAAAAAATTCAGCGGCAACAACAGCAATAAAAGACAAGCAACAACTGAGCAACAATTTCATTTGAAACTCTTTGCAAACAAATCTCCAACGATGGAAAATGAATCCATCTTAGACGACATGGCAAAGTAGATGAAGAAAACTAAGATGATGATGAAAAAGGCGATGAAGTAGATGAAGCGAAAGAAGAGGAAATAGAGGCACAAAAAATAATATAAAATAAAAAAAAGTTATGAAAAAGTTAAGAAAAAGTTAAAAAAAAGTTAAGAAAAAGTTAAAAAAAAGTTATAAAAAAGTTAAGAAAAGTAATACAAAAAGAAATAAAATATAGAACTGCAACAGCAGTAAAATGAAGCTTAACTAGTTGGCAACATTTTTCATTGGCAACATTTTGTTGCTGTTAATATTGTTGCTACTAATATTGTTGTTGTTTTTGTTGCAAATATTCTTGTTGTTTTATTGTTGAGTTTTACATGTTGTTGTTTATTGTTGATTAATGTGTTATTTTGTTAGTTTGTTGCTTGTTCTTGTAATTATGTTGTTGTAATTATTATTATTGTTGTTGCTATTGTTTTTTTGTTGCAATTGTTGTTGTTGTTTGCATATCATCAACATTTGCCAAAGTACGTTTCAAGTAGTTGCTGTTGTAGGTGTTTTTGTTAATGTTGCTGTCGCTATTGTTGTTGTTGTTGCAGTAGTTTGTTGTAGTGCTGATAATATTGTAGTTGTTGTTATTCTTTTTGTTGTTGCCAGTACCATTTGAGGGAGTCATCGTCGCACTCTGTCAGCAATTTCTTCGCTGTTGCTGTTGCAAAAAAGGTTCTTGTTGCTGCTTTGGCAAAACTATGTTGCTGTTGTTGTAATTTACATCGTGCTCTGCATTTGTTGTGCAGATGCAATTTTTTTTTTGTAAAATTGTTGTTGTTGCTTTCGCAGAACCTTTGCCAGAACAGCGTCAACATCTTTGGCTGTTGCTGGGATTTTGTTGCAGGCAATGCGTCTTTGTGATTTTTTTTTTATTATTTTTTTGTTTTTATTTATTTGTTATTCTTTGATTTATTGTTGCTGCAAGTACTGCGCGCTGCGATGCAGATGTTGTTGTTACAGATTTTGTTGCTGTTGTTGTCGCTGATTTGGTGCTCGTTGCTGTATTTGGTGGAATATGGTTCTTGGTAATGGCACGAAGGTAAATAACCCTTTATTTAGCTGGAACGTATGCGTTGTTGCCATTTTTTTCTCTAGTTTTTTTTATTTTTTCCATTTGGTGCCTTTGTCCAACGATTTTTTCATTTAAATGTCGTTCCAGCTGTCAACAACAGCGCGCTCTGTTGGCGTTGCTAGCACGAAGTCAACGGCTGTTGCTGACGACACATGCTTCAGCGCAAATTAGCGTGAAAATGTTGCTGCTCTTACAGGAAATGAAAATTCTGAAAATTCATTAAATGAGCTGCAAAAAATGTGGTTTTAATTTGGAGTGAAATATTTTTGCAAATTAAAAGAGCTATTAAAAAAAAATAAAAACAATTATACTACTTAAAAATTGAATTTTTTGGGAAAAATAAATATTAGTTGAATAATTAATATTTTAAATTTTACGTGAAAAATTAAATTTTTAGTAAAAATTAAATTTTTTAGTAAAAATTTTATTTTTTATTAAAAAATTTAAATTTTCGTGATAAATTGAATTTTTAGTGAAAAATTGAATTTTTAGTGAAAAATTGAATTTTTAGTGAAAAATTGAGTTATTAGTGAAAAATTGATTTTTAGTGAAAAATTGAATTTATAGTGAAAAATTGAATTTTTAGTGAAAAATTGAATTTTTAGTGAAAAATTGAATTTTTAGTGAAAAATTGAATTTTTAGTGAAAAATTGAATTTTTAGTGAAAAATTGAATTTTTAGTGAAAAATTGAATTTTTAGTGAAAAATTGAATTTTTAGTGAAAAATGGAATTTTTAGTGAAAAATTGAATTTTTAGTGAAAATTTGAATTTTTAGTGAAAAATTGAATGATTACTGAAAACTTGAATTTATAGTGAAAAATTAAATTTGTAGTGAAAAATTTAATTTTTAGTGAAAAATTGAATTTCTAGTGAAAAATTGAATTTTTAGTGAAAAATTGAATTTTTAGTGAAAATTTGATTTTTAGTGAAAAATTGAATTTTTAGTGAAATTTTGAATTGTGCGGAAACTTTGAATTTAAAATAAATATATAGAATTTTCAATAAAAAGTTAAATTTTTCGTGTATAATTAATTATTATTACTTTAAAATTAAACATTTTTAATCTAAAATTAAATATGTTTCATTTTAAATTAAATATTTGTATTTTAAAATTAAATACGTTTATTTTAAAATTTGGTGTTTTCTTTTTATGATTAAATATGTTCACACTCAATTAAATATATTTATTGGTTACTTTAAAAATGTGTTGATATTAAATATGTTTCATCTAAAATTAAATATGTGAACTTTAAAATTCTATATCATAACTTTAAGATTAAAAATAAGATTAAACATATTTATTGGTCACTTTAAAAATTTGTTCACATTTTTATTAAATATGTTAATTTTTATATGAAATAAGTGTATTTGCTTTAAAATTAAATATATTCATTTGAATATTAAACATATTCACTTTAAAATAATGTTTGTTCTATTTAAAATGAAATATGCTCGCTTTAAAGTAAAGCTTTTTACTTCAAAATTACATTTGTTCATACTAAATTTAATCATGATTACTACTTAATTAAATGGTTACGAAATAAATTGAACTATAAATTCAATGCGTAGATTTTAAATTAAAAAGTATTCAAATAAGAAAAAATATTAGCAAATTAAAAAGTTATTAATTAGAAAATTTTAAATAAATAAAGAAAGTATTTTTAATTCTTAATACACGAAAGTCGCCAACATTGCCTCTGAGATAGACATTTGTTTACAATGCCAAACAAGTATCTTTTATACATTAAAAATAATATTAAACCCATTCATCAGCAACAACTGCCAACCAGCCAACCCTTTTTACTGTCTCAATCTGACTGATCAAATGTCGATCAATTAAATTTGTCAAAAGCAAAGACCCTAACAACGCAACTGCAGCAATTAATCTTCAAGTCAGTCAATCAGTTCGACAACGACAACAACTACCTTTTGAACCCAGCGTTAAAAACCACCTCCTTCCGTTCAACATGATTGCAACATTTATTTTTTTGTCTTTTTTCTTTTTATTTTTTGTACCTTTCAATCATGCAGCGCTCTGAAAATTGAAAAAAAAAAAATAAAATCAAAACATTTTTCACAATACTTTGACTTGCAGTTCCACACATTTCCTATGTGTCGCAGATGTTGTTGGTTGAGTCGTTCTTTTTTTTATTATTGTTGCTGATACTTTGTAATAATAGAAAAAGATAAACAAATTTATATATTTCAACTCTTTGTTGTCGGTAATGTATGGTTTTCTTGCTATAACTATTATGCATATTGTGTTTTTTTTGTTGGTTCGAACGAAGGTGTGTCTCATATTGTACCACATACTATTATTGTTCCCTATACCCATTGTACGCATTGTTACAATTATTGCAAGCATATCGAAAGTGAAAACATTTTATAATTATTTTTTAATTTTTTTTATAATTAAAAAATGCATGTTTTTCAAACATCAATTAATCAGTTTGAAATATCTCTATTATTTATATGTGAAACATTAGTTTTTTTTTAATTCATTAATTTTGCTATACAGGAAATTCTATGTTTTGTTTAATAAATATTGAAAGTTTATTTAGTGAAATATGAAACGAAAATATATTTATTAAACTTTTGTTTAACTATTAGTTAATATTTAAAATTTTGATTATTTTTTTCTAAACAAAAATGTTTTTTGAATTTTTATTGAAAAATTGAATTTCTAGTGAAAAATTTAATTTTTAGCGAAAAATTAAATTTCTAGTGAAAAAATTAAATTTTTAGTGAAAATTTGAATTTTTAGTGAATAATTGAATTTTTGGTGAAAATTGAATTTTTAGTGAAAATTTGAATTTTTAGTGAAAATTAAATTTTTAGTGAAAAATTTAATTTTTTAGTGAAAAATTTAATTTTTAGTGAAAAATTTAATTTTTAGTGGAAAATTTAATTTTTAGTTAAAAATTTAATTGTCAGTGAAAATTTTGATTTTTTGTTTAGTGAAAATTGAATTTTTAATGAAAAATTGTTTTTTTTTTTTTAAATTGAATTAAATTTGAAAAATTTTAATTTTAGTGAAGATTTGAAATTTTTCATTATATTAAAATATTTAATTTAATAAATAATTTATTTTATAAATTTGATATGAAAAATAAAAATGAAAACTTGAAACGTGAAACAAATTGAAATTAAAAATATTGATAAAATTTGATTTTAATGTTTAAAATTGAAAATTTTATTAATAAATACTTAAATATTGCAAATAATCTAATTCTTTTTAGATATAATAATTTATAGAATATATAAATGTTTAAAAACAAAAATTTTGAATAAATCATTTTAGAATATCATTGCTTGATTGATTGTTATACCTTAAAAATTATATTAATAATAAATTCAAATATGTTCATATTACTTTTTACTATGTTTATATTAGCCGCGGTAGCTCAGTGGTTAGTGCGTTGGACTGTTAGCCGAAAGGTCCCCGGTTCAAGCCTGGACTGGGGCTAACAACATTTTTTCATAGAAACATTTTTCTATACAGCGCTACCTCTCGGCAGTAAATGGCAAACCTACGAGAGTAAAACATCGCCTATGAAAAGCTCTCACCCGCCGTTCGGATTCGGCAATAAACTGTAGGTCCCACTACTTTGAGTACAAATATAACACGCACAGCTCAAAATGGTGAGAGAGCTCGGCCGAAGTCCTATACAGGATTGTAGCGCCAAACAATTATTATTATGTTTATATCAAAAAATACTATATATGACTATTTAACAGTAATGAAATTTAATAAATAGAATTGCACAGCAAATTAATGCACAAAACCGCAAATTCGCGCCACCACCAGGTGACAATAATTGTGCGCGCGGTTTTTGCAATTTTCTAAAGTAATACTCAATGAATAAATTAGCACTAATTGTGATGCAAACAGTATTCAATAATTTCATGCTGTTTGCAGCGTCAATTACAAAATAATTACATTCAATTTTTGCATGTTGCACAGCAAATCTAATTATAGTTTATTTGCAATTTGTGAAGAAATAGATAATTTTATTTTTCATATATAATATTTCAACGTAAAACTATTGGTAATTTGTGTATAATTTATGGGAAACTAACATAAGGTTTGTTAAAGTACAAAATAGTTTAAATATTTATTATAGAAAAGTTAAATATAAAATAATGATGCAAAAAATAAAATAAATTATTCGAAAGCAAAAAACTAGGTTAATTTCAAGAGGTCACTACATAGAATAGCGCTTGAAGCAACTGTTTGATAAATTCAAAATCAATAGTATATTTAAAAATAAAAATACTTAAATTAGTTCACATATTTATTATGTTTAAAAATATATAAAACATTTTTTTAAATATTTTTTTCAACAATTAATCATTTTTTGTTTAGTTTAGTTTTGCATTGATTTAAATAGAGCAATCACCAGTTATATTGTACGCATTCTCATCATTTCAAATTTATAATACCTATTTTAATGTTAACAAACTTGTTATTAATAGAGTCATTAAAGGCAGTGTTAATTGTAAAAACCATCATGAAAAATTAAAGTTTTGATGGTCAAGGTTGTGCATTCTTAACTTAACGAAAGTGCTGGAATCATAGCAAAATAATTTGTAAATTTTAAGTATTTCTTTAAATAGATTATATTAGCAACTGAAATTTATAATATTATAATTCCTATATATAAAATTAGTACCCTTAAAATATGCATTCAATATCAACGGAAATACTTTTTTTTTGTTTGCATCGAACTCAATGCTTTCCTGCCTTAAAGGTTTTGCTTTCGATTTTCGCATATAATTCACAGTAATTATTTATAATTATCTAAGAAAATAAAGTATTTTTTGCGATTTTATTTTTATTATCTTAAATTTTTGTTCACAGTAACTCAGCTCATCCGTGTCTATTATTAAATGTTTTGAGGGTCAAGTGCAACGACGGCAACAGTTGCTAAACATTTGTTAACGGTTGTGAAAACTAGATGCGATTTTTTAAAACCTTTTTTGTTTTATTGTTTTTTTTTTTTTGTTCGTGTTAACAATTTGTCGTTTTTATTTGTTGATGTTAATTAGCGATATTTGGCGTTAGCATTGATGCCGGTTCCGGTTGTTTGCATTTGGTTGGTTTATGTTATTTTGATTGATTTGTAATTAACAATTTTTATTGTGATTTTATGTTGACTTTAAAATGTATTTGCAAATTTGTTTGAGAGCTATTAATATATCATCGTTGTAGAACTAAAAGTCACCAACTACATTTTCAAAATGCCAATTGTTCATTTACAAAAATCTTTATTTATCTTTCAATTTTTGATCGATGAGCTCAATATTTGTACCAAATGATAAGAAAATGTGAATCTATCAACTGGTATTTCAACTTTAAAAATGTATTAATAACTTTTTGCAATAATTACCAACAAAGTTGAAATTTTAGATTTTCATTAAAATGTATTTGGTGATTTTTAGTTCTACAACGACGATATATACTTCATATACGGGGTGTTTGGTTCATCGATAGTCATAATTCAGAGGGTCATTCTATGACTCAAAAATATAAGAAAATTTTAAATAATTGTGCACCCAGTTTAAGGTAGAGGATGTTTAAGAAGTGCGTATTACTGACATAATCTAGTGTAGAAAATTCACTCATGTTTTAGACAATTAAATTACCTTTTCAATGGTGTATCACATGTTTGAAGCCCATGATATCTTCCTCTTCTAAAATGTTCGTAAAGTTGAAATTTACAGAAATACAAATTTTGACTTTGTCATCAATTTTAACAAAATATTGATATTGATCACTCTACTTTTTGTAATTTATAATGATAGACTAGTTCATTTCCAGTACTTTCTTATCAATTACAATGATTTTAAACAGGTCAGGTATCCTACAGAAATAATTAAACACTAAGATGTGGTGGTTGAAATGTAAAATAAAAAAAAAAACGAAATAATCGAGAAATAATCTATTAAATGTATTAAAATTATAATCATTATCATATTACTTCACAGAACATATTTTCTGTTCATATTTTCAAACATAATATTTTTTTTTTATTTCTATCACCAAATCACATGACCCGCCACTGTTTAATTATTTCTGCAGCATTTAATACAAGATTCAAATCATTGTGATTAGTACCAAAATACTGGGAATGAACTGATCAATAGAAAATAAAAATAAATGGCTAATCATTAATGAAATTATGAGAAAATCAATGACAAAGTCAAAATTTGTATTTTTATTTTTGCAAATTTCAACTTTACGTACATTTTTAAAAAGGAGGAAAACACGGGTTTCTAAGATGCGTTACACCATTAAAAAAGTAATTTAATTTTGTAAAACATGAGTGAAAAATTGATATTCATTTATGAACATACTTTATAAATAATACTTTATAAATAATTTTCTTGACTAGGTTATGTCAGTAATATGCATATTTGAAACACCCTATATCTTAAATTGGTTGCAACATTTTTTTATTTAAAGATTTGTTATTTTTTGAGGAATATAATTACCACTTGAATTATTATAAATGATAAAACTTAAAATATATATATATATATATATATATATATATATATATATATATATATATATATATATATATATATATATATAAAATAATTTAAACGATGTGAAAAACAAATAAAAAACACAGTACATCTATCGACTATGGATGTGTACAAAATAATAGGTAGGTACTTTAAAAAACTTATTAATCAAATAAATTTTAACTGTTTCTTGACTATAAAATGCAAATATAATCAAAATATCTTAATTCCGTCAGCATCAGTATTCTTATAACGCATGTAAATACTGCAAAATCCAGATCAGTGCTATCGCAAATTGTTTGTGGCCTTGGTATTAAAATATTTTTCCCGTTTGAATTAAATTTATCTACACTCAGAAAACTTTGTTTGTTGCGGCAACCAACTAAATTGCCCTACCGTATCATTCGGTTGTGGCAACAACTGATAAAGTAGTTCGATAACCTCTTAATTCTGTTGCGTCAACCTCCAAATCGGTGAAAATGAAGTTGTGGCAACGTCAAGGTTTGTGGTAAAGAGGTTGTGATAACTTCATAATCGGTGAATCGGTGAAAGTGGTGATAGATATGTGGTTGCCTTTTGTCATTAGTTTTGTTGATACAACTAATTACTCAATCGCTGTAACAAATGCAGTAATGCCAATTTTGACAGAATGAAAAATCCAATCATAAAAAAACACAGTACATCTATCGACTATGGATGTGTACTAAATTATAGGTAGGTACTTTAAAAAACTTATTAATCAAATAAATTTTAACTGTTTCTTGACTATAAATTGCAAATATAGTCGAAATATCTTAATTCCGTCAGCATAAGTATCCTTTTCACGCAAGTAAATACTGCAAAATCCAGATCAGTGCTATCGCAAAATTGTTTGTAGCCTTGGTATTTAAATATTTTTCCCGTTTGAATTAAATTTATCTAGACACAGAGCACTGATTTGTTGTGCCAACCAACTAAATTGCTCTACCGAATCATTCGGTTGTGGCAACGTACTGATATAGTAGTTCCATAACCTGTTAACATGCAAAGTGGTTAAAATAAGGTTGTGGCAACCTCAATGCAGGTGTTAATGAGGTTGTGACAACCTCATAATCGGTGAATATGAGGTTCTGAAGTGCTGATAGACATGAGGTTGCCATTTGTCATTTATTTTGTTGATACAACTAATTACTCAATCGCCTTAACATGTGCACGAATGTCAATTTTGGCAGAATGAAAAATCCAATCATGAGGTTACGGCAACCGAACGTGCAGTTGCGCGGACTAACATTTCGGTTGTAGAAAAATAAGGTAAGGTGACATGAGGTTACATCAAATGTATTTTGATTGCAACACTAAAATGTTGGTTCAATTAATGTCAAAGATGTATTTTCTGTGTTTACTTTAAATTAATTCAAATTATCCGCTTTTAAATTTATGCTATCACCTTTTGAATTCAATTTGTTTATTCTGAAATGATTTTTCAATTATCCAAATTTAATTTTTCACTTTCTCTAATTTTAAACTTTTTATAAAAGTGCTGCATTTTCTTCTAAAAATAATAAGTAGTATTTAAAAATACATAAATATAAATATAAACGCTATATTTAAATTTTACGTAATTCTTCGAATTTATACTCACAATAATTAACTAATAAAATGTCTGTCATATTGTAATGACATTAGATTTTATTAAAATCACGATATACTTTGACGTAGCAGTTGAAAAGCGTTTTTTTTTTTCATATTTTCTAATACTCTATTCAATTAAACTTATTGACCATAGCATAGTATATTAGAAAATAAAATGCAAATTTTCTAGAATTCATGACTGTCTTGTATATTTGTCCGTCTGTAATTAGCTAACGTAGTATAACGTGTTACAGCCCACAGCTGCTGACCTTGTACCTTGACATTGTCTGTTTCTCTACGAAGTTTCTGATGATTATAGACGGTACATCCCATAATAATAATTAAAAAAAAAAACATGTACATTCAATTCAACATTAGAATTTATTGATAAAAATCTTAATCAAGCATAAAAAGTTGACAGTTGTACAGTTTTTTTTTGTATTTAATAATCAAGCGAAAAGACAAAAAGGTTATTATTGATTTAAAAATAGAATTTGATTAATGACATCATGTTTTTACACAATTTTTTGTTGAAAATTATCAGGGAACCAATTCTCGAGTTCGTGCGTGAATTTTTACTATTTGTTTCGATATAATTTTCATTTGTCTATTCGATAACAGTGATATAACTTTTCTTATAATATACCATTGATTGATTTCAGATTTTTTTTTAATATTTTGCAACTTTTCCAGTGCCATATCTAACAACATTTTCCGAGTTTAGAATCATTTATCTTAAAAATGTATTAAGATAATTGGATTAATTAGTATATTAAAATTTGACTAGACAGTTGAAAGAAAAATTGCGTTTACGTTTTTTAGTTAAACTATTTTTCCACACAACTATTAACGGCTTTAAAATACTTTTGAAATTTTCTCAAAAACATTACGTAATACACAGTAAAAAATAATCGACGTAAATATAGCAACCGATATTAATTGCATTCATTAATCAATGCAGCAATGAAATTCACTAATTTAATGAAAACATTTGCTATTCTTCGTTAAATCAGCAATTACGTTTGCTAATATGACTATTTTAACGTCAATGCAGCAAATTAATTAGTCGGCGCAGTTTCAGCAATTATATTTGCTAATACTGCGCCGACTAAATTATTTGCTGCATTGACGTACAAATATTCATATTAGCGAACGCAATTGCTTATAAAATGAAAAATAGCAAATGTTTTCATTAAATTAATAAATTTAATTGCTAGATTGATTAATGAATGCAATTAATATCGGTTGCTATATTTACGTCGATTATATTTTTCTATTTAAATTATAAATATCTAATAATTTTGAGTGAAAAAAGGAAGGAAAAATGAGTAAAAAAAAAATAAATGTATAATTTTCTTGCGCCAGTTCAAATATTTGTTCTGATAATTACCTACAATATATATATATTGTTATTTCTAACATGGATATTATTATTAAAGCAAAAACATAAATTTAGAACCTCAAACGTAACGAAATATGCGGCATGTTTAAAATCAGTTTTATGGCTGATTAACTAACATCAATTTGTTGGTTTCATTTTTTTTTCATAACTAATAACTTGATTTTCTTTTGAGTTTTAAGTATATTTTATTTTGCTTATAATTTTTTTGTTCATAATTGGTTTGGTACAACTTAAATATGGCGCTTAATGATTATAAATATTTTCAATTTAATAGTTGGCTTCACTTTTGGGGCGTTTTTATGTTGCTCACTTAATGAAATGTTAGTTGTTTGTTTAAAATTAAATTAATTTTTTAAAATTTTCAATTATCGGTTGCTTCCTACTACTACTTGGCAGTTTCAATTTCGTTTGAAAAAAAAAAAAAAACTGACAGCTCAAGGTCGACATTTGGCGTCTGCTGCTCATTTGAAAGAGGAAGCAACAACTGCTGCTGTTGGTGATGTAATGAAAGTTTAGATTGTTAATAAATTTTAATATTATTGAGCAGAAGGTTTTTTAAGCAGTTTTTGTTTTTTTTTAATATATTTCTAATATTTTTTTTAATATGTGAATGAAAATATTTAAGCATGTTAAGATTAATTGTTCCTAGTTACTTTTAAGATAACCAAGAAATTAATTTCTGCTCATCAAGAATAATTGCTGTAAGTGGCTTTTATTTTGAAACCCAAGACATTATGCTCTACACATCATGAATAAATCTCCTTAGTTTCTATTATGAATCTCAAGATATTAGGGTATCAAGCTACTTTGGTTTAACTCCAAGACATTAACTTCTGCATATCAAAAATAATTGCACCTAGATACTTTTTTTGATAATCAAGAAATAAACCTCTCCATATCACTAATAATTTCTCTTAGATACTTTTTTGCTACATAATCAAGAATAATTGTTCTAAGATACGTTTTTTTTTAAATCAAAACATTAATTTCTGTATATCAAGAAATAATCTCTTTAGTTCCTTTTAACTGCATATCGAAAATTATTTCACTTGGTTATTTTTCTTAATCCAATGTATTAATTTGTGCATATCAAGAACTATTCTTAGTTACATTTTTTTTGATAATCAAGTACATATCAAGAATAGATACTTTTTTAACTCAAAACATTAACTTCTGCTTATCAAGTATTAATCATTTTAGGTAATTTTCGAAATTCAAGACATTAACTTCTGCATAAAAAGAATTAATCCTTTTAGTTATTTTTTAAGCTCAATACATTCATTTCCAAATATCAAGAATAACTATTATTAGTTATATAAATCTTGCATATCAGGAATAATTGTTCTTTGTTACGTTTTGGACAAGAATAAATTCACTTAATTTCTTTAATGAACCCCAAGACATTAACTTCTGCTTATTAAGAATGAATCCTCTTAATAACAATATATAAACCAGAACATATGAAGAATAATTGTTCTTGGTAATTTATTAATTACCAAGTGATATTGTACATTCATTTCCACATATCAAGAATAACTATTATTAGTTATTTTTTTATAATTAAGTAATAAATCTAGCATATCAGGAATAATGGTTCTTACTTACGTTTTGGACAAGAATTAATTTCTTTAATGAATCCCAAGACATTAACATAATCAATATATAAACCCTTACATATCAAGAATAATTGTTCTTAGTAATTTAATAATTACCAAGTGATACTGTTTCTCACAATCAAGAACTTTTCCGTTTAGCTCTATATAACTTCGTATACTTTTTTTATTCTTTCTGCATTTATGAAGTGTTTACCCTCACTGTAGTACTGCCAAAAACATACCTGCAAATAAATTAATAAATAATTATATTAGATTTTTTGTTTAAACATTATTTATATAAATTATAGTAAACGAAAAAAAACTTCATTTTGACCTGCCAAAACTATGTCAACTTTTTGCCAACACATTTTTCCATTATTTGCTCAATTTATGATTATGATCATGCTCATTATACGCAAATTAAACACTACAATTTTCTGTGTCACCATATCACCAAACACGCAATGCAGTCATAACGTTACATAACGTAACGTTAACGTCACATCTACAATAAACTCGAAAAACAAATGTGTATCAATTACAAAACTGTTGCAAGTGCGGTTAAAACTAATCGCATCTAATGACAGCAGAAACCGCAATCATTTTTTTTTGTGTTGTGCCTTCATGAATGCCGAACATATTTTTGTTTTATTTAGGAAAATTAAATTTAATTATTTACGCTGTGTGTGACCCATTTTGTGACCCTCACAATGCAATTTAATGCCATAAAGTAATGAATGAAATTCGAAAATAATAAAATTATAATGTGTAATCATAATAAAAATGCGTGAAGGCAATGAATAAAATTAAGAGGTTGAATTATATTTTGTTGCAATACTGTTATATTTGCACATTGAAGAATTTTTATTAAAATATAAAAAAAATATATATTTTTTAATCCATTTTTTTTAGTTTACCAATTAGAAATACTGAAAAAATACTATATAAAACCAGTACGAAAACTTTATTTTTATACAATTTTAAAAATAACAATTAAAGGATTGGTTCATAAAATATGTGATAAATAATCAATGTCAAATGGTATGAAATCTTAATAAAACCTTTATGAAGCCTTTATTAAATCATAATGAAAATTTTATAAAACCCTTATAAAACCTTTATAAAAATTGAATGAAAGCTTTATAAAACTTTTATGGATCATTTATGAAACATTTATGAGACTTTTATGAAACTTTACGAATCCTTAATGAAACCTTTAAGAAACTTTTATGAACATTTATGAAACACCATATAAATTACTACGAAGTCTTTTTTTTATACAAATAACATAAAAGAGATTGGTTCACAAAAAATGTATCAAATATTCCATGTCAACAATTACTTAAACTGGTATGAAACCTTAATGAAACCTTTGGGAAACCTTTGTGAAACCTTTATGAATCCTCAATGAAATCATGGTGAAAACTTTATGAAACCCTTATACAACTCTTATAAAACTTGAATGAAAGCTTTATGAAACCTTTATGAAACACTTATGAAACATTTATGAGACCTTTGTGAAACCTTTATGGAACTTTACGAAACCTTTATGAAATCTTTATGAAACTTTACGAATCCTTTATGAAACCATTAAGAAAATTTTATGAACATTTATGAAACACTATACAAAATCACTATGAAGTCTTTATTTTTAAACAATCTTAAAAATAACATTTAAGGGATTGGTTCATAAAAAATGTTATAAATACTCCATGTCAACTATTACTTAAACTGATATGATACCTTATTGAAACCTTTGTGAAAACTTTATGAATCCTTAATGAAACCTTTGTGAAACCTTTATGAAGACTTAATGAAATCATAATGAAAACTTAATGAAACCCTTATAAAACCTTTATAAAACTTGAACTAAAGCTTTATGAAACCTTTATGAAACATTATTGAGACCTATGTAAAACCTTTATGTAATTTTACGAATCCTTTATGACACCTTTAAGAAACTTTTATTAATATTTATGAAACCTTTATCAAAATAAAGAAACCTCTACAAAAACAACTATTTTTTAAAATTCACTTAATGTTTTTTTTTTTATAAATAATGCAAAAATATGCAAATACAACTGAAAGCACTATAACAAAACCACAAACGAAACCTCAAATAAAAATCCACACCATTTTTTAAGTGATAACATGACGTCGCCGTGTCAAAGTTCTTTGTGTCAAAAGATTTTCTCATACGAAACACAAAACACAAATCGAGAATTAAGAAGAACCGCAGACACCAGGCAGTATTTTCGTTTTCGTTATTTATTTTATTTAATTTATTTGCTGTAATTTAAGAAGATTTCACTTTTCTGAGGTTTTCAACAGTTTCACAATTCAATGGGGCTATGGGGGTATCTATACAAAATGTAGGATCACATATAGTAGGTTTGCATGTCAGTAATTACAATACCAAAAAAAAGAAAAAATGTTCTTTTCGTAGTACTTAAAATACTTGTTGTGAGAATTATCTATAAAAGTCACACACTGGTGAATTTTTGTGATGACAGGCCACAGCTGATTGTACCCGAAAATGTGTCAAAAATTCTAAATGACATTTCCGTTGTATTAAGTGGCGGAGAAAACTGTACAACCAAAAAAGATTTTTTTAAAGCAATTGTAGTCTTTAGTGATTTGTCAAAATTACTGTCAACTTTAAGTAGTAATTTTTAAGAATTATTTGTGACACGCACACAATACGTACGGTTACTGTGTCAGTATGTTAGTCAGCAATCAAAGAAATTCCCTCGAATTCCTTGTACACACCAGTTGCGCCAAAAGCAGGTTAATAACCAAATTTATATTGCGACATGCTGATTTCACTTTTATTCTTTAAAAAAATATCCTTTATTTTTTTTGTTTGAAAAATTCTACTTTTTCTTTCCTTTAGTCCAATTTTTAGGTCATTCATGACATAACTTTTTGCTTACACTAAACCATAAAACATGAAATATTTATTGCTTTTTCTGATTTTTTTTTCTCGGTTTTTGTTCATGGTGCTTAACAAATTTTGATCCGAGACTTTATGCGATGCCGCATATAATTTTTCGCACTTTTTTTTGTTATTTAATATTTTTTTTTGTTGTGTTCCATGAGGGCTGAGGCATGTCTTTTGCATTGTTGCACGCGCGCGCCATCTGTGCACCGCAAATTGCAGTTTTATTGTTTGTATTTTGTGGAATTTATGCGCAGATATTTTTGACATTATCTGCGCTGCTGTATCGTTCGTTTGAAGGTGTCAAAAAGTGAAAAGTCTGAAGCTAAAGTATTTTTGCGCCAAATTGTAGTTGAAATTTTTATTTTTATTTTTTGATTTTCTATATTCAACTTTTTTACACAGTGTAAAGGGTGTACTTTCAATTTTTAAACGTACACTTTGAATTTAAATGTTTGGGAAATTGAAAAGGTAAAAATTTAATTCTTTTTCTAATAGAATACAAAACGATTTTTAAGAATTTCACAGGATTAATTTAATTTATGATGTATATGCCTTCATAAATCGAATTTGTTCCTGTGAACTATATCCATTCAAAAGTCTTAAGAAATACACCAATGATTAATGTTGAATACACCAAATATAAATGTGGTGGAGACTAATAACTCTAATTTGATTTTTGTTTATTTTAAACAATTTACTCTTATGTCACTTGAATATAGTTCACAGACGCAAATTCGTTTTATATATAGTATATGCTTTCATAAATTGAATTTCTCTCTGTGAACTACATTTAATTGAAAGTCTTACAAAGTACAGCAAAGGTAAATATTGAGCGGCGATGAATGAAAATTTAGACAATAACTAGATACAATTTAAAATTAAATGAGTTCTTATTACAATTGAATGAGGACCATTTAAAATTGAATGTGTTTCCTGGAAAATTAAATGAAGACTCTTTAAAATTAAACATGTTCATTTTATAAGTTTAAGTTGTCAATTTAAAATGAAAAATATTAATTTATTTAAAATGAAAATAATATTTAAGAGATTGGTTCATAAAAATGTGATAAATAATCCATGTCAACTATTACTTAAACTGGTATAAAATCTTAATGAAACCTTCGTGAAATCATAATGAAAACTTTATGAAACCTTTATGAAACCTTTATGAAACCTTTATGAAACCTTTATGAAACTTTACGAAACTTGAATGAGAGCTTTATGAAACATTTATGAGACCCTTATGAAACCTTTATGAAACCTTTATGAAACCTTTATGAAACCTTTATGAAGCCTTTATGAAACCTTTATGAAACCTTTATGAAACCTTTATGAAACCTTTATGAAACTTTACGAATTCTTTATGAAACCTTTAAGAAACTTTTATGACCATTTATGAACATTGTTTTCAGATTATAATTTAAAGTTTTTACATTAAGTAGCTTGTGTTATATTAAACTTAAACTTGTTCGAAACTTAATATGTTTACTTAATTTAAATGTTTCCCTTTAAAATTTAATGTGTTTTCTTTAAAATGAAATGTATTCACTATTTAATTAAAAGCGTTATCTTTAAATTTAATATAACCACTTTAAAATCAAATTTACTTTAAATACCACTTTAAATTTACTTTAAATGTGTAAACTTTTAAATTAAATGTGTTCTTTTTTAATATAAATGTATTCTCATAATAACTACATGATTTCCTTTTAAAATTAAATACGTTTTATTAAAAAAATTATTGAGTTTTCTTTGAAATCAAACATGTTTACTTTAATTTTGAATGTGTTCAATTTAAAATTTAATGTGTTTTTTTAAAAATGCAGAGTCTTTCTTTGAAATTGACTATATTCACTTTAAAACTTAAACTGTTTAAATTTTTATTTAATCTCTAAACATTAAAATTAAATTTAAGCACTTAAGATTTAAATGAATTTACTTTTAAATTAATATTTTCATTTCAACTTTTAAAAAATTAAAACTTTAAGTTTTAAAATAATTAAAAAACTTTTTGTTATAAAGTATTATATATACTTTGAAATCAACTATGTTCACTTTAAAATTCATTTTTTTACAACTAAATTCAATACAATGAATGAAACAATGAGTTATTTTGAATATTTATATTTTTTAGAGTAAAATAATAAAAAAACAAAAATAAATTAAAAATGTAATAAATTTTTTTTTTTGAGCTGTGAGTAAATCAACTATATTCACTTTAAAACTGAAACTGTTCACTTTAAAATTAAATCTTTTCACTTTAAAATAAAATTTAATCACTTTAAAATAAATTGAATTTAATTCTAAATAATTATTTAATATAAAATGAAATGAAAATTAAAAAAAAAAAAACTGTATTACTTTATTTATTCTTTTTATTATAAAGTATTATGTAGCAGTAATATTTGAAATCAAATATGTTCACTTTAAAATTAAATCTTTTCACTTTGAACTGAAATTTGATCACTTTAAAATTAAATGAATTCACTTACTATTTGAAATAAAAAATTAGAAGAAAATTTAAAAAATATATTTAAACTGTGAATTTTTAAATTATTCAAAAACTCTTTACTTTATTTATACTATTTAGTATAAGGTATTTTGTATCACAGTACAACGTTTTTTTTTTGAAGTGTTTTAGCTCAGTGTAGTCAATTTTATTGTGTGCCAAACAAATAGTTCAAGCCTGGAATTGGGTGAAATAAAAGTGAATTTGTTTTGGTTGCCACTGCTGCTGCACTTATGCAATAAGAGGGCGAGCTGCGTCGCCGCATTAGAGTGCTTCAAGGCGTCATAAATTAGATAAGGACTCAAGGATTGTGTGGCGTTACTCTCGCTTACATCATGCAATAAAGTGGCATGGAAAATGATACAGGAAATATGTATGTAATAAATAAATATTCACTAGGCAAATAAAAGAAAATCTTTGAGCCTAGTTTGGAAAACTTTTTACTCACTAATTTAACCATTCAAAATTTAAACATTGAGAAAAAATAAATAAATTTGAGTATAACTATGAAAAGCCACTAAAGAACTCTTATGAAACTACTAAGAAACTATTCTAATTCATTTTTTTTATAACAACTTATCTCATATTTGCTAAAGTTACATTTTAAAATTGTTCTTAGTTATTTTAAAGTTATCTAATTGAAGTTGTTTTGGAGTTATCAAATTAAAGTAGCTAATACTTTTAAAACCACTATGAAGCCATTAACAAAACACAAATGAAATGGAATACAAAAAAATTAATTAGTTTAATTAGTTAATTAGATTATAAAATATCGTTGCTTTTGCTTAAAACTAACGAAATAGATTTTAAAACTATTAAAACCACTATGCAACCTTTAAGAAACCAATATAAATGTTAAAGTTATACAAAAGCTGTTTAATGAGTGCCATATGCATGCCATTAATATGCATTAAGAATGTCTAAAAAGTAAAAATTTATGTATTTTAATATTTTTATAAGTTGCTGGTATACCATTGCATGTTGTCACTGCTGTCGTTGCTCATTTGCGCTTTGCTGCTGCTGTTGTTATTGCTTGTGATAAATTTGTTTTCCTTGCCATTTATATGTTGCTGTCATTTGAATTTGTTCTATTTGTTTCTATATCTGCTGTTCTATTTTAAAAACAGTCACACAAGTGAGTTGCCTAGTTTTAGGCATTTGCACTTTGATTTTATTTATTTTGATAAATAAAATACCATAATTTCCGGTTGACAATTTGCTGCGTGTGAAAAGGACATAAAATGCAACCACATACAGCAACACTGTTGCAGTTTCTGCTGCTGCCGATGCAGCCAATTTCCGGTCAAGAAGATGCGACGACACAGACGCCCTCTGCAGGCAACACAAATTGCTGCAAAATTCGCATACGTTGTGATGTGAACAGGATGCGAACTGGCACAAGTTAAGAACTGAGTTTTTTTTTTTTAGTTTTTAGTTAAATATGTTTTGAGGCGCATTCATTATTTATGTGCCGGAAAAGTGCCATCAAGTTGATGCTATAAAGAGGGTTTAAGACTCTTAGACTGTCAAGAGTCTGGAAATCTGCATGTGCTTCAAATGGCATTTAATTTGTTGTCGTAATTAAGTGTTAATTCGAAATTAAGATAAATAACATTTTTAGTAGTTGTAACAACCTAATTCAATCGCTTAAAATTAAATTCAAATTGGTTGATGAAACTGCTGGATAGCCCTTGAAATATTATCATGTACACACACCAAATAAGTATTTATTCTAAATTTTAAATTAGATGCAATGCAAACTATGAACATTTAAAAACTTAGTTAACAGTTGAGAGAACCGAATAATATGGTTGAGCTGATATAATATATGTTCCTAGATATTTTGCAATGGTTCGAGTATGGATATCATTTTAAAAATAATCAGTGAAAAAAGGCTCTCTTGGCATGAGCTTGAAAGAAAGACAATAGTAGTTGTAACAACCAAATGCTTGCAGTTAAAATGAAGTTACTACAAATCACTTGTTGGAACTGCCATATTCGGTTGGAAATTCAAATACACACGAAACGCACACACACCAATTGGTCGTAAAACTATTCTAAATTGATTGACAACAACATTTTCAATTTTGGTATAGGAAACGAATTCACAGTTGAGAGCATCGAATTATTTATTTAGGAGCTCTAAAACTGTTCTAAAAACAATTTTAATGTTGGTATAAGAAACGACTTTACAATTGAGAGAACCGATTTATTATTTTAGAAGCTTGGTATCTTTTATAATTTCAATTCTGTTTAGAGGAATTGTCTCGGGGAAAAAATATATAGGAAAGCATAACTCTTTACAATAAATATTACTCTTTAGAATTTTTGTAAATGGGAAGAAATGTCCGGAAAGAAATGTCTGGGAAAAGAATTTGCTCTGGTTAAAAATTGGTCGGGCAAAATTAACGCGAAAAATTGTCCTGCCCTATTCAAAATAAGTATTCTTATAAAATGTCACTTTTAAATATATTTGAAATAATCTTTTACAACTTTGTCGTAAACATTTTGATGATTGTGGAATACTTAAGTGCTGAAATGCGCAGAGGTATAAACGAACTCCAAAATAAATACTACGTTTACGGTATTCGGATACTAAAGCAAGTTGAAGTCATCAAATATTTAAGAGCTACAAAGTCTTCTTGTGTACTACAGGAAAGTAGAGAAATATTTAACATTTAAGGGATATAAAGAGACAGGCAGAAACATCGCATGTTGACACATAAACTGGTGGTAATAAAATGGAGTAGAAATAATAATACATAATGAATACTAGATGAGGAGCTTTTAAGTATGCATATTATGTATTAAATGCATTATTAAGAAAAGGTTTAAAATAAATAACATATTTTATAAGGAGGAATTTATTTAGCGTCCGTAGGTCAGTGGTTTGTGTGTTGGGCAGCGAGTCGAAAGGTTTGAGGGTTCGAACACCCGCAAGTGCAACGTCAAAAATAGAAATTGGTTTTCTATACGGCGCTCTCTCTAGGCAGATAATTGCAAACCTTCGAAAATAAAACATTGTCTTGAAATACATCTCACCCTACGTTCAGAGGCTGCATTAAATTGTAGGTCCAACCATTTGAGTACACACAGAAAAGAGATTTGTTGTGCTAACCAACTCTTTGTAGCGCCAACCAATTCTTTGCAAAAGCAACATATTCTGTTCTCTCAGCCGCTTGGACGATGCTTATATTCAAAACTAATATAAGTTAAACAGTTCGATATTGGTTGCAGTATTAACTACAACTCTTTTAGTTAGACCTAAAACCGACTAAGCGGTTGATAGAAGTGAACAAGTTGTTTGGGCAAAAAGTTGGTTGGCGCAACAAATCTCTACTCAGTGTGTATAGGCTAATATTTGAAGCGCCAACCGAATATAGCAGTTCCATCAACAAATTTGTAGAAAATTCGTTTTAACCGTTGCTACAACTAACTTTTACGTTATATTATGTCAAAAGTCAATTTTTCTGTGTGTATTAAGTTAAAGAGATAAAATATCTAGCATTTTCTGAAATATTTCGTATATATTTTTGGCACAAACTCAGATAAATGCAAATTTTTGGGATAGGCATAGCAGATAATTAAAATTTGTAATTCAAAGGTGGATTCCCCCGAAATTTACCCGATTAGGGAAGAATTGACTATGAGCAAAGGATGTAGGTTATGTTAGAAGCAATGAACACGTCAAATTTAAGTTCCGGATCATGATTTTGGGATGGGCTGACAAAAATGGATCATTGGAAATAAACTTCGACTTTGAGTACTTAAAATCTTTCGATATATATAGTATAGAGTAAACTTTTGTTTTGTAGAAATATTTTTAATTTTGTGCCTAGAAAATCTGCTTTAAATTGAAAATAAAATAATTTCACTTTCAAAAACCCAAATACCAAAAAAAAAAATCACCAGTCCACAAAACAAACCCAAAAATATTTAAAACCTTATCGAACCCTTGCAATCGCTTTTGACATTCGATAAATTTGTCAGTCAATATGTCGGTCTGTCAAATCGTTATACAAAATGTCAATAACAAAAATTCACTTTTATCCTCAACTTTATGCCCAACATTGTGGTTATGATTGTTGATTGTGTGGCCTTTTGTGTCCGATATGTTGCTGGACTTTTGGATTTTTGATTTTTAATTTTGTGTGTTTCTGTTTTTTTTTTTTTTTTTGGATTACAGGGGACATTTGTGTGTGTGTTGAATGTGTTGTATGTTTTGGGGACCAAAAAACACCGTGCAGTTCGCATTGAGTAATCGCCGACCAGGTGTTCGGCGACATTGTAGCGGTAATAAACAATGACAACAACAATTAAAAAAAAAACACAATATATATTTTACATAAAAGCATTTTCCAAGACATGAATTAAGCTGCAATAAAAACAAAAAAAAAAATGTTGCCAACCAAAAATACTGCGTTAGGAGGCCAATGTAATGAGTGTGACTCAAGTTTATGTTTTTGTCCAAATTTTAAATATTCCTAAATTTTTAATATTCATATTTTTGTTAGGAATTTTCAAATTCTAAATGTTTCTTACTAAATATTTAGAATTAAGAATTTTTATTTAATTTAGAAGTTTTTTTTTTATATTATTTCTAAAGTATTTTTGAAATAGTTTTTAGTGGTTTTTAGTAATATATTTTTTTAGTACAATTTTTTTTTATACATTTTTGGTACAGACATATTTTGAAATAGTTTTATTCAAATATGTACATTCATTTTTAATACTATTTTGACTACAATTTCATAATACTCTTTTTTAGTACTTTTCACTTTAATAATAATGTTTACTACTTTCATAGTATTCATATTCAGAATTTTATTTATTGGCCGTAATGTTTACAGTTTTATATTTTAGTATAATATTTTTCATAGTACTTAGTATTAATTTGAAGTGCTAATTTTTAATACTTTTTTTAGTACTAATTTTTAGTACTAATTTTTATTACTAATTTTTGGTACTAATTTTTACTATTAATTTTTAGTACTAATTTTATGTACTAATTTTATGTACTAATTTTTAGTACTAATTTTATGTACTAATTTTATGTACTAATTTTTAGTACTAATTTATAGTACTAATTTTTAACACTAATTTTTAGTACTAATTTTTGTTTGTGTTATGGTTTTTATTAAAATTTTTCGTACATGTAAGTACTAATTTTGAATTCTATACAGTTTATACAATTTTTTGTCTAATGTTTTTATACCCTACACTAAGAGTGAAAGGGTATATTCAGTTTGGTACGCCGTTTGTAACACCCAGAAGAAAGCATCTCCGGTATGGAAAAGTATATATATTCTTGATCAGCATGACCTCCTGAGTCGATTTAGCGATGTCCGTCTGTCCGTCTGTCTGTCCGTCTGTCTGTCTGTCTGTCTGTCTGTCCGTCTGTCTGTCCGTCTGTCTGTCTGTTGAAATCCCTAAGACTTTTAAAATTGAAGAGCTAGATAAATGAAACTTATAACTTAGATTACTAATATACCTACGCTGTATGTGCGAAAAAATTGGCGAGATCGGTCCATGGTGACCTATGATCCGACCACTTATGTTCAAATACCACATATAAAATGTACATATAAAGATCAATTTTTATGTATACGTGCTTAGGTAAACTTTGTTGGTCAAATATATATTGACATCATGCTCAAATACATGATAATAATGTTTTCCGGCGAAAAGACTTGTGGTTCACAAAAAAAAAAATCGAAATTCGGTACACCTACCCATTTGTAAATATGGGTATCAAATGAATGGAAATTCTTCAGCGATTGAATGTTTGTAGTTATTTTCAGGATTCGTATACCCTGGTGACCTATATATCACTTTGAATGGTAACCACACATATGTGTAGGGTATTTATAGTCGGCTTAGACCGACTATAATTTTGATAATCCTAACTATCATAATTACACCTACTTTAAAATTTCCCATGTGATCTAACCTTCCCAACTGGTTTTTTTTATATTATATCGGAGTACTAATTTTGGCACATATTTTATTGTGTCTACTTTTTTAATTTAATATTTGTAGTTAATTTTTATTTTGTTTTTTTTTACGTTGTATATTCATTTTTATTTAATTTATTTAAGTACTGTTTTTTTGTACAAGTTTTTGGCACGCATTGATACTGAGATTTTGTATTCCTTTTTTGTATTTTTTTTATTAATTTTTTTAGCTTTAATTTTTATGATTTACTTTTATTAATTATTTTAAGTATTTCTTTGAATTCTAATTTTGACTAAAATTGTTAAAAATAATGTTTAGTACTAACATTTAGTATCAATTCTAAGTACCAATTTTTAGTTCTAATATTTAGTACTAATTTTTAGTATTAATTTGAAGTGCTAATTTTTAGTTCTTTTTTTAGTACTAATATTTAGCACTAATTATTATTACTAATTTTGGTACCTATTTTTACTATTAATTTTTAGTACTAATTTTATGTACTAATTTTATGTACTTATTTTTAGTACTAATTTTATGTACTAATTTTTAGTACGAATTTATAGTACTAATTTTGAATACTAATTTTTAGTACTAATTTTTAGTACTCATTTTTAGTATAAATTTTTAGTACTCATTTTAATACACAATTTTCAAACTATTAGCTTTTCTTCTAGTAATTTCGAAAATACTACTTTTAATATAACCAATTTGGTATATTTTTCAATAGTATTTGTATTACTTTGTACAATGATTTCATAGTAGAGACCTAGTTGAGCAAACGTATCCTTCGGTTTTAATAATTACTTTGGTCGCATCCTCATCGCACATGTTGAGCTCATAATTTATGCATAGATGTCAGGGACAAAAACATAAAACCAACATCTGCAGTACACACCTTTTAGTTTAGAAATTGAAAAAACCAACAAAAAACAAAAAAATAGTCATCAACAAATGCTTAATTAAAACCAAACACGCAATGTAAATTCCAGATATATACAGTGGTATTCGAAGTATTTTTAATATTTAGTAAAAAACCATTTTTTATTAAAAATACAAAATTATATAATAATAATCTTCTCGAAGTCGATGAATCAAAAAACAAATACAGAAATAATTTAAATTTTCATTTGTAAAATAATTTATATTAATCTTTATTATATAATTGTCTATTTGCTAAAATATAGGATGTGTGCGAATTTTTGTAAAATTGAAGACTAAACAAAATGATTGTATTTTCATTCGATCTCTTTTCCATAACCAGAATGCGGTAAAATCGGTAATCAATAGATTCAATTTAGTTTTTTTGAAAATTTGCAAAATTAAATAGTAAATACTGCATTACCGACAAAGTTTAGTATAGTTTCAAATTTAGACAAATTTTGAATCGAAATCCAAATATTTTACAAAAAAAAATCGAATGCTATTTGTATAACAGAATTAGAACAAATTGAATTCGTTTGAAATACGTTTATGTTGTATTGGAAAATGTTAATCTACACACAGAAGAATTTTATATTGTTATGAGATTGGAAGCAATAAAAGTTAGTTGTAACAACCAACTTTATTCGGTTCAAACGAAAATATCTACAAATTGATTGATGCATTCGGTTGGCACTTGAATACATATCATATACACACACCAAATTGTTCGAAAACTGTTCTCAATTGGTTGTAGTCCATAATAAAACCCTTCAGTTTTAACTACAAAAGCCGACTAATCATTTGGGACAACCGAATAAGTTGATTGTGCCATGTGATTGTTAGTGCAACAGATTTCTAAATATCTTGTATCAATTAAAATACAGTGCCGACCGTAAGTTTTGACAGGCTGGAATACTGCATATATTACAAGCATTTTATAAACTTTTTTTTTAATAATAATTATTTATTTTTAAACTAAATAAATAATGCATTTTAGCACACTGTGCGCAACTTTAAATTGTAGTAAATGCGTTTATAATTTTTAATATTTTTTGTTTTAGCAGCAAAAGCAAGGCGCAGTCTGATATCCTGCTGACATTTGCTATAATTTGTGCGTGTTTTGCGATTTCGTATTGAAAATTTTAGCATTACAAATAAAACTTGAAATAGATGACAAAAGTAAAAAAAAAACCTTGCATGTGTGCAAATGTCCTTCAAAATGTGTTCAAAGAAAGAAAGGAAAAAATATTGAAAGTCAATTTTTGCACAGATAACAATTTTTATAATATATAAAAATGTATAAAATAACTAATATTAATAATATATATTTAAAAAAGTTTAAACATAAAATTTCTATATGCAAAAATGACTCACATTACTCCCTCTAACACCCTCAATTTAAAACCTCATTTGTCCAACGAATCTTTGGTATATTAGGTTACACTTGATTGACCGTGATTTTCAGACACATAAAACCAGTCAACTCCTCCGGCCACGGATGGCATTAACCGTGCACAAAACAAAGAACAAACATGAATAATAGTCATAGCGATCAAAGACATTAAAAATCAAGAAAAAATGTATATAAAAAAAAAATAAAACAAATTATAGTAAAAAAAGACACAAAAAATATTTGTAGCAAATAAATGAAAAAAATGACTACATGTTATTAGCAACATGTTGCCCCCAAACTAAACTTGTCGCAGACTTATGCTGCAAATCAAAATCAAAAACTGCAAATGTAACCTAATCAAATCGAGTCACAAGTCGAAGCGGTCCACTTTAAAAGTCAAGTTAAACCAAGAAATTTTTAACTAAAACTGGCTGCATTGCCATAATTCATAGAAAAGACATGCAATGCATGTTGAATACACAGAGAATAGTGGCGTTTTTAAATTAAAAATATTACGTTTTAATTTAAATGTAAAAATATTAATTAATTTAAATATAAAAATATTAATTAATTTAAATAGACCTCAATTTAATAAAATAAATATATAAATATTAAATAAATACTGCTATTTTATACTTTATGTCTTATTTAATTCTTAACTTTATAAGTATTTTTTAATTAATTTAAGTAAAAAAACTGTATAGTTGACTAAAACATACCTAGTTGTTTGTGATAATTATATACATTTGATGGCTGCAAACAAGTTTAAATATTTTTTTAGATTTACAATAAAACTTGTTATAATTTAGATTTATTGCATTAATGTTACAATTGTTTCTGATATTAACGATATAAGTTTAACATATTTATAATTGTAACATATTTGTTCCAAGCATAACTATTGTTAGATATATTTAAAATATATCATAATAATGTTTTTTTTTAAATTTCATTATTTTATAAACTTCAAGCATTTGCCAATTCATTTAAAAGAAATTCAATTTAAAATACTTTAAAATTAAAAAAAAAATTGCAGTAAATAAAAATATAATTGCAACAATCTAATTTCAAGGTTGGCCATAAGCAGGACAAGGTGGTTAATATTATCTTGACGTACTGTACATGTAGCGTACGGTTTTTTTTTCAATCTCTGGTTAATAAATTAATAGTAGTATGATTTATTTTTGTTTTAAATAAATTAAAAAAAAAAAAAATTTAAACATACATGTATGTTTGCCCTAAGCATAATTGCAATAATTAATATAATTAATATAAAAAATGTTTATATTAATTTTTATCTCTAATATTTTTAATATATTTAAATACTTGTAAAATAACTTAAAAATCTTTTGAAAAGCAATTGTCTTTAAAAATGTTTTGTATTTTGTGATGAATATAAAAATAATTGCAGCAATTATATATTAAATATTAAAATAAGTACAAATTTAAAAATATAGTTTAGGTAATTTAATATAATATATAATTTAAATAACATTAATTTTGTTTATATGTTTATAATAACATTAAATATATGTATACATTCCGACAAGTATTAATTGTTTGAAATATTAAAAAATATATTTAAATTCATATAAAACAAAATTGAAATAATTTTCTAATTATGAAATATAACGAAATATGTTATTATAGTTAACATTTAATTAATTTGTTTTAAAATAAATTTGTATTAATAAATAAGATTTATATTAATCGTTAATATATTTAAAATAAATACTTATTAAATAAACCTAAATCAAATACCCCTTATCAAATACTCGATAATTAAATAAACCTAAATCAAATAAACCTATTTTTGAGTTAATTATTTTATAACTACTGTTTAAATGTATATAAAAGAAGACAATTTTAGATATATAAATATGTTTGTAAAAAATATGAATATAATTGTATTAAATATTTTTTATTTATTAACATAAATACAAAAAATAATGAATAAATTATTTAAATAAAATTTGCACTATGTTGCAATAAAAACAAATTAGATTCAGTAAATTAATTTTAAGTTTTTGATAAGTATAAATTACTTGAGACAAATGAATATTTACTTAAATAAAAAAACACTAAAATTTCTTTCTTTTAACTACAAATTAACCACTGATTTAATATTTAAAAAAAATGTTCAATTAGATTTTCATATATTGTTAGGTGTGCCTCAGTTAAACATGAATATAATTGCAGTAAATATATTTAAAACATATTTATAGTTATGAAAATAACCAAGTTATATTAAATAAATCATTTTTTTTAATTAATTTAAATAAATTTATATATATAATTTAAAATTTTTGGACAATATAAATTATTTGAGACAAATGTATATTTATTAAATTAAAATATACTTAAAATTTCCCTGATTTACCTACAAATTAACCACTGTTTTAATATTTTAAAAACATTTCAATTAGATTTTCATATGATGTATAGGTATGATTGAGTTAAATATAAATATAAATGCAGTAAATATATGTAAAACATAATCATAGTTATTAAAATAACCGAGTTATAATAAAGTAAATAATTTTTATTATTTAATTTAAATACAATTATAAAAACTAAAAAAATACTTGAATCACTTGGAACAGTATCTCTGCTTGCTACAAGTATATGTATAATTAGCGCAAACAATCAATAATATTTTTCAGTGAAAAAGTATAAAAGTCCGCAGGACAGGCCATTGGACAAAGCCAGCGCTAAACACGCTTAATTGACACAATTTGCATGCCGACCGGCCGACCGACGGACCGTTCGGTAGGGGGCACGAGCTGTTCTTAGGTTAACGATTCGATATGGACATCGGAGCGCGATCCGAAATCGGAACAAGCGTCGGTAAAGCAGTGCGCGCGCGCTATACATGCCATGACTAAGCGGACGATTGGTTGGCTGTTGTTGGTCGATCGGTCAACAGGCATTTTTTATCAGCTGTCTTACGTTTTATTTTTTTTTTAAATATATTTTTTTTTCTTTAATGGCGCAGATTATTTATGGGTCGCCAACCGAGTGCGAGACCCTAGCAACACATGCGACGATGGCGGCAGCAGCCAACGACCGACAACAACCGGCAGCAGCAACAGCAGCCGCCGACGACAAACTTGCGGCAACGGTAACAGCAACATGTGCTGAATTCAGGTTTAATTTCTTGGTCGCGGTGTTTTATATATATAGAAATATTTTTTAAATAAAAAAATTGTTAATGGTTGTTGTAAATTTAAGTTGTATATTTTTGTTGTATTTTTTTTTCTTATAGTATTTTTCATTGTTGCACATTTTATTGTTGCATTTTTGCTGTTTCATTTGGTTGCTGCTGTTATTATTGTTGACGCATAAAATTAACTCTTGTCCTTGATTAAGTTTTTGGCTTTAAAACGGATTTTTTTCCGACGTCAAGTTGTTGTTTGTTGTCGAGTGTTTTGTAAGCAGACTTTTATTTTTTTTCTTCTTTTTATTTATTATTTTTATTTAATTTTTTTTGTTCACATTGCTTTTATTGCTACGTAGACATTAATCATCATTTGGGCCTGCTCTCTGTCACCAGAGGGCGGTAATGCGCGCTTTTATCGGTTTTGTGGTTCATATGTATTTTTTTTTTATTTTACAATTTTTGTATTTTAATTTTTTATTCATATTTTTTTATTTTTTTTTTATTCTTTTATTGTTATTTTGCCTTGTTATTGTATTTAAATAAAATTCATATGAATATGTTACCAAAAGGGTGTGACGTTTATATTTGTTTCATTTTTAATACTATATCTTGTTGCATTTTTCTCAATTATTCATTTATTTCATTGTTTTTTTATTATTTTTATAATAATTCTTGAAATTTATTTCCATAGCTCTTTTATTGATGCCGTCTGTCAAAGAGTAGGCATTAGTTTGAATTATTGTTCGGATTCGAAATTAAGTTATACAACGTAATTTGCTTAATTTGCAAATGCAAAATCATTGCGATAAATACCTTAATAATCGGGTGTGTTTTATGAGTTATAGCATAAGATTTACCTGCAATGAAAAAGAGAACCAATATTAAATATTTAAAATAAAAATAAATAAAAGTTGAATTATTGAATAATATATTTAGTAAAAACTTTAAAATTAAGAATCTTTTTTTTTAAGTTTAAAATAAAAAATACATTTCACTAATATTGAAAATTCAATTAAAGCATTTATTATTTTTATTTTTGTATTAAAAATTTGTAATTAATAAATAAACTAATTAAGAATTTTAAATAACTATATTATATTTACTTAATTAATAAATTACTTAATTAACTAATTAATAATTTACTTAATTAACTAATTAATAAATTACTTAATTAACTAATTAATAAATTACTTAATTAACTAATACATAAATTACTTAATTAACTAATTAATAAATTACTTAATTAACTAATTAATAAATTACATAATTAATAAACAAATTAATTGCTTTTGAAAAGTTTTAGTTTTTATATAGAAAAATTCAATAAAAATTTAATTAGTTAATTGATTCAGTGATTAATTAATTAAATTATTAATTAATTTAATTAATTTATTTTCGAATTCGTAGTTAATTAGTTAAATAATTAATTAATGTATTAACTAATTATTATTATTTGATTGATTATTTAATTCATTAATAAATTAGTCTTTTTTAACTAATTAACGAATTAATTAAATTATTAATTAACTAATTATTATTTTATTATTAAAATCTTCATTAAAAAAGTTTTAAAAAACAAATTTCAACTAAAATTGTTTCTATTAAATAAAATTTAATATTAATTAATATAATTTAATAATATTTTAACTAACAATTAGAATATCATTGATATTCTAAATTTTCAAATTTTCAATAAAAAAAATTTATTGAAAATGCAAATTTTAATTAAAAATTAAAAATGTAATTTAATTAAAAATTTAAATGCAAAAAATAGAATTTTTAATGAAAAATAATAAAATATTCATAAAAATATATAAAAAAAGTTATTTTAATTATGACTAGCAGGGACCCGTCCTACGGAAATTTTTAATACTGGTATAAATGTAGAAAATTATTCCCAGTATAATTAAGCCTCGTACAATTCTTGACCATAGAAAACAAATATTTCCTGGTTAATTATTCCTCGAGATAATTTTTACGATAATTTTTACTTTTCACATTTTAATTTTTTTAAACCACCGTGGTGAGTTTAAATGTGGTGGGTTTTGAAGTGGTCAGTTTCGGTGTGGTGAGTTCCGGTGTGGTGAATTCCGGTGTGGTGAGTTCCGGTGTGGTGAATTCCGTTGTGATGAGTTTAAAGAATTTGGGATGAACTTCATCCTTGTGTGAAATATCTTGATATCATTGTAATTACCGTCGAAATACAGCATCTTGAAAATGTATCTTCCCAGGTAGAAATGTCCAGGCTGCAACCAAAGTACCTGCCTTGATACAAGCTTGACTACCAACTCTTGGTATATTGGGCCTGAGACAAGGCTAGCACAATCGTCACTCACAGACTCCACACAGGCCTTGATATACCAAGCTAGGCACAGGACTGGCACATTTGTAATTCCCAGATTTCAAACACGTCTTGTTAGATTATGTTGGACACAAGCCTGGCAAATTTTTCATTCTAAGACTCCACACCGGCCTCGGTATACTAATATTAACACAAGTCTGACACAATATTGAGCCACATATAAAAATTGTTAAATTATCCAAACCGCATATTGTGAAGGAAATTCAAAATTCCGTCTCGACAACTTTTCGTTCCATGCCTAATAATGCATGTGTACCGACTTTAACTTGAGTAAATAAAAGTTTACTATGATGACATTTTTGTATTGTTTCCATGTTCAAGAACACTTATCTGATGAAAAGAAATGTTTGTAGACCATTTTTTAAACGTCAAAAAATATATTCTTTAAAGTTGTCTGAACAATAAGTCTGTAAATTAATGTAAGTATTACTGTTAAATTGGTTGTTAACATATATATTTATCTACAGACTCAACTCTCAAGTGTAATGACATGCATAATGAATGAAATACTCATAACAAATTATGCCCAATAGCCTGAATCTTTAGGCGTATCACAAGGATTTTCGCAAGTCTGGGGCATAGGTCTTGTTTCAAGACTGAGGCACAAGCCTTGGTACAAGCCTGGGACACAAGCTTTGGTACAATCCTGTATAACAGTCTTGTAACATAGTTATCATACCAGCCTTGCCACAGTCTTGGCACAGGCTCAAACACATTGTTGGCACAACACTGAGTATTAAGTCTGGCACAAAATTTGTCAACGAGCCTGGATACAAGCCTGGGATACAGACTTGGGATACAGGCTTGTAACATAGTTATCATTACAGTCTTGACACAGTCTTGGAACGAGCTTGGATAACAGCGTTGGCACATGCTTGAGTAGGATTGGCACAAGCCTGTGTCAGGCTTGTGCCGTCTTGGCACAGGCCCAAACACATTGTTGGCACAACACTGAGAATTAAGTCTGGCACAAAATTTGTCAACGAGCCTGGATACAAGCCTGGGATACAGGCTTGGGATACAGGCTTGTAACATAGTTATCATTACAGTCTTGACACAGTCTTGGAACGAGCTTGAATAACAGCGTTGGCACATGTTTGAGTAGGATTGGCACAAGCCTGTGTCAGACATGTGCCGATCGTTAATTCCTACTTGGGTTATACTTATGGGAGGTGCCAAATTTGTTGAGTTCATTTAAAATGGAAAAATACATCGCTAAGTTAAATTTCATCAAATTCGCTATCCAACATTGCTCTAAAAATTCAAAAATTTTCATAATATTTAAATATACATTTAAAATAAATATTTTTTTTAATTAATAAAAGAAAAAAAATTGTTAAAATTTCAAATTTATATTAGAAATTCGAATTCAATGCAAAATACATATTTTTACAACGAAAAATAAAATTTACAACAAAAACAAATTTTTACAAAAAAAAAAAAAAAAAAACTTCAAAACTATTAAAATTAATCATACACAGAAATCAAAAAAATTCTTCAATATGATGAATTTATTCATATATATTATGCATTTTTTTCACCATTGATTGATCATATTGATACCACCGTCCATAAAATGACATACTGATGAATACATTCATTATATATGTGAAATTATTCATACTATCGAACATCATAGTGAAGAACGAAGTATTCAATACAATGAATTTGAATATTCATATTGATGAATTTGTTCATAATATTTATGAATATGCTGTAAAAAATTTATTTAAAAAATAAAAGAAAAAAAAATTATTAAAAAAAATAATTATCTGAAAAAAAAGAATTATCTGAAAAAAAAATGTTCGAAAAAAAAAATCGAAAAAAACATTTTTCGCCCAAAAAAAAAATCGAAAAAAAAACAAAGAAAGTTGGTATAATAGAAATATTTCACCAATCTTAAAAAATACAACACTAAAATGCCTAATGTTACATTTATTAATTAAATATTCGTAATTAATCAACATAGTTTTAGCTTTCTTTTGATTAAGCAGTATTTTAGGTCACAATATGAGAAAAAGATTTTTCTAACAATATACTTAATATGCTCTATAGTAGACCTGATATTAGAATGAAATGTTTGGCAATGCCTCAAAAGCCATACTTAACCTCATTTTTTTTAATTTCTTATTTTATCTAAGAAACCTTAACTATATTCCTGACGCTTGTTACATTTTAAAAATAGCAGCAACAATCTTGAAACAACTTACAAAAGAAGAAGATGAAAAACAACAATAACAAAATCAGTTTCTAATTATAAAAATCCTGGAGGCTATATTTACATGAACAACTAAAAAAAATTAAACCAGAGCAAATTTAAAAATTAATTAAAATTTAGGTTGATTTGATAAACAAGCATAGAGTTGCTTTGAGTTGAACCTATTTATCAGTTTATGCTACAATGTAATTATTATTTTTCATGTTTTACATAGTATGCCCTAAGTTATAAAAATGGCCTACTAATAAAAAAACACTAATTTCCATAAATAATAAACCGACATGTTTCAACTTTCGATCGAAAACATTTTAAAATTTAGAGCAAACATTTAATATTTCTTAGGGCCGTTTTCACCATCTTCGGTTAAGCACTAACTGCCACTTTAACTCAGAGTTATCAATAGAATATATGGAATTGAAACACTTAACTGAACAATGTGAAAACGGCTCTAAATTGTATGGCATTTAATTCCAAATATAAAATTCTGTGACCCCCAACATGTACATTTAATAATAAAAGAAACTGTTTTAAATTGACTTTCTTTAAAGCTTTCAATAAAAATTGTTTTTAAAGTGAAATTTTGTTTTATTCTCTATAATTATATATTTTGTTTTTGCCTCTTTTCAAAACTGATAATACTAAAGCAACAAAATTAGAATAAGTTTCAACTTTTGTTGCTTAAAGATCAAATATGCCGCGATAAGCGCCGACAATTTGTGATTGTGTCCAATACTTAGTATAATTATTTCAAAAGTTTTAGTTATTATTTTAAATACGTTTTAAACTTTGAAGAGTCAACAACTAAATAAAAAAAAAATAAAATCATGAAACTACTGCTGAGTTTTGCTGTATTGTTTGCCATTGTGGCAGCCTGTTTTGGTGCAACATCCATTGGATTTTTCAATGATCCAAGTATGTTTATTAGTTATTATATGAAATATTAAATTTAGCAATACTAAAAATATAATTTCAACAAACAGAACATCCTGGTAAATGCACAATTAATGGCAATTTAATTTTGTCACCCGGTGATATTGTCAAAGATCCAAATATGGACTGTGGACGCGTGATGTGTGGCGATAAAGGCTTCGCTGAATTTCAAACGTATGTTAAATGATTTTTTTTAAGGTTTTATAATATTTATTTTATAATTTTTATATTTTATTTTTTAAGTTGCCCTTCCATGGGTACTGGACCAGGCTGCAAAATTGGAGGCTATGTAGATTTGAGCAAAGATTATCCAGATTGCTGTGAGCGTAAAATTGTGTGTGAATAAATTGTGATTTTAATTGTTAAGTAAATATTTAAAAAATAAAAGAATTTGCAAAACAAAAAAAAAATAAAAATATTTTTCGAACTATACCGCACTATATCTTCAAATATACCTCGAACTGGAATATCAGAGACAGCTAAGAACCGAAGTCGGAACTATTATTAAGAAAAAGTTTAGAACTGGAATCGGAACCGCTATTTTAATTTTATTGGAAGCAGAACCGATACCAAATATTTTTTATAATAAAAAAAAATCGAAAAATAAAATTCAAAAAAAAATAAATTTTATCATTTTTTTTTTTTTGGAAAATAAAAAAAAAATAAAATTGGAAAAAATAAATTTCATGCTTTAAGAACGAATTTCATCAATATGAAGCAGATTTTTTTTCTATATACTTCTAACTATACCTCCAGATAAGCTCGTACCTGTATACAGAAAAGAAAACATCAATCTGACGAATTTATTCATAAATATTATGAATTTTTCTACCAACTACCAGATTCATCATATTGATACCACCGTTCATTAATTGACATATTGATGAATGCATTTATTGTATATATGAACTAATTCATACAATCGAACATCATGGCGAAGAGCTAAATATTAAATACAATGAATTTAAATAGTCATATTGATGAATATAATTATAATATTGCAAAAATATTGTTTTTGCGGGCTCAAGGTCTTGCCAGATACAAAGTGCTATGTACTGGGGAGTGAAACAAATTATAATATTTATGAATAATTTAAAATTTTATTTTTTTACGATTTTTTCAAAATAAACATTTTTTTTTAAATAATTGGAAAAAAAATTAAAAAAATAAATTGTCTGAAAAAATTAATTATAAAAAAATTATAAAAAAATTATAAAACAAAAATATACAAATTGTTTATAAAAAATGTATAATTTCTTTTTTTCCAAACATTTCTTATTAATATATTTTTTATAAATATAATTTTTTATTAATAAAAAATTGTAATTATAAATAAATATATTAGAAAACATTATACTAATTTATGCACGTCGAGCAAGCATTATATTAGAACTAATTCAAAAAATTAACGAAAAGAAAATTTGGTTTAATGAACAGCATTTTTTAATATGTTGTATTTTTTGTTTTTATTCATTAATATGATGAAACGTGTTCATCACATACAACTCAAGTACACTTTTTCGACTGTTACAAAGCGTTCATCATATTTATGATAGCATTTATAGCATTTGTGTTGTTAGTCATTAATATTATGAACGGTTCATCAATACAATGAGTCATGGTTTGAATAACGGAATTCATCAATATGATGTACATTTTTTTCTCTGTACTTTCAACTATACCTAGTAGAAATATTGCAGTGCCATGATAGGGAACTGATAATTGTTTCGTTACCTTATTATAATCCGGCCACCAGTACTGACATCAACAAAATTTGATCATGAACATTTTAACCATCATAGGATACTTTACTACTATAGTTACTTGAACGATACGTCGAAGTACCTCAAACATTATCTTCGAAAATACCTCGAACTATTATTTAAATTGTATCTCAAATTATACTCATATATATGGCTGCTTTTGGGAGGACAGTACTCCTTTTCCATCCCATTTGTCCTCCTAAAAATCACACAAAATCAAATTTATCCTTTTTAAATTATCTTCGTTTAACTAACTAGAAGAAATCAATTGTAATTACTAATATCTGATTTCTGATACTTTGCAAAAGACATCGCTAGTTTAGTTCATGATTCTGATGGAAATAGTGTATTTTTTCGGACTATAAAGTAGAAGGTAATGTTCACGGAAGGAAATAAAATTCTAAAACTCGAGAAGAATTCGGTTAGAAAGATAAATATTAGAATTTGACTAATATCAATAAAATACTACTAAAATACAAGAATTTGTCATCTGGATATCAAGAAAGCAAATTACTTAGTTGTCAAAAAAGTAAACAAACTTTATTCAACTGGATTTTCAGAAGTTAATTTATTGATTATTAAAAACCAAAAAGAACACGCTGTACTCATCGCAAAAAGAACACGTGTTCATGTATTGTTGTTGTTTTCATCGATATTGCTCTGTCTGTATGCTTTGTTTTGCGAGGTCACCATCTGTGTGTTATGCCCGTAACTTCAACGAGTAGATATCTATTGGTGTTCGTACCGAACAGATATCTCTTACCTATCCGGTGTTTTTACTCCTTAACTATGCGTTGAAGTTACGAAATTTTGCTTACACGATAGATAACTAAGCACCAGTAGATATCTATTCGTTGAAGTTACGGGCATTAGTCTGCCTGTCTGTCTGTTGAAAGTAACTAAGCCAAATTTTTCTAGATATTCAGACATTAAGTTCTTAGGTATTAAAAAAGTAACTAAGTACAATTTGTCTGGATTGCAAATTTTTTTCTTCTTAGGTATCAAAAAAACGGCATGACATACAATGTTTGCATGTGTGTGTTTTCACGAATGGAACAACAAAGCACAGCCAGACAAGCAAGCGTCTGTGTATGTATGATTGTTAATGATATAAATAGAAAAAACGATTTTTCCTACGAATATTGGTATGGTTTCAGTTCGTAAACATAAATTTGGGTATACCAAGATAATTGCATTCCATTGTTATCTAAATACACTATACAATGCTTATGGATAACGTGCGGAGGATTTATACATAACCAACAGAAGAGGCAACAGAAGAGGAGAAAGTGTATAAGGTACTAAGCAGGATCGAAAAAACAACAACTATACGAACACGTGATCATTATATTTTGGGACGAAAACAACAACAACATTTTTGATACCTAAGAAATTAATAACTGAATTCAAGACTTATTCTACTTAGTTACTTTTTTGATACCTTAGAAATTAATAACTGAATCCAAGAATAATTCTACTTGGTTCTTTTTTGACAACTAAGAAAATCCATCATCCGTAGTATATATTTTACTACGGAAGATGGATTTTGTACGCAAAAATGGTAGTATAACTTTATTGAATTTTGTACGGATGAATTTTGTACTACGGAAAAATTTTATTGATCGGTCCTAGTTCTGCCTTTTTTTTATTAAAAATCAATCGGCAACTTCAACTCGGCATTGTACCAGAATGATGTGAATTAAAACCCGATATATATCTTTAGACCTCTCACTGAACTATTCTTAAATTGGAGAATTATCGGCGTAATTCGTTTCTCTAATTGATGCATAGTACAGTGCTAGGTACGAAGGTCTTTATTCATTCCTTCTTAGGACAACATCGTATTCAAGTAGCCTATAGGACTCATATAAAACTGGCACAAGTAGGTCCGATTAATATAATTTTGCCAGAGTGTGTTTTTAAAGAATTCAAATTTTTGTGTAGAGCTGAATTTTGTTGATTTTCTACGAGTGAATTCAGATATAGTTCGATCGATCATACAGATTTTTAACTATACACCATAACGACCAGAGGTTGGAACTCACACTCCGCAATTTCAACGAAGATTTGCCAACTGTTAAATGATGTCGACGCCATGATATTGACCAATTTATTTTTGTTTTTCCGACCACTATTTCCAGAGATTCAGTGGTTCAAAGTTACAGAAAATGGGCCAAAAATCCCTTTGTATGGTTGTTTATATTGAAATATATCTTGAACTAGAAAAGATTTCTATCTACTCTGTTAGGGCAAGTTTACATGATAAAGAAAACAGCTTTTTTTTTTTTTAATGTGGGATAAAAAATAGAGCCACTGCACTCAGACAGGGTTATATCCATTGTGCTGTGACCCAGTTCCCTGGTTTTTAATGATACTTTTTAGATTCATTATTGAATCTAAGAAGGCTATTGTGTGATAGAGAGTGAAGCTGATCCTCTCTCATCACGTCTGTGCCAAAGATCTGCCTTCTAATTCTAGAAAATGCTGGACAGTCACAGAGATAGTGCTCTGTGGTGCCAGTTTCTTCGTAGCAGGCAGAACATAAGGCGCTTTCAGCCAGGCCGATTGCGTTCATGTGTTTTTCACATGCGTTGTGTCCCGTTAGAAGTCCCGTCAGTTTTCTGCACTCCTTTCTACTTAAGGAAAGTAGAAACGAGGCCGATCTTTTGGTTATCGTCGGTGTCATGAGCTTGGAGAATCTGCATTTCGTCTCATTCAGCCATCTGCTCTTGTGTGCGGAGGCGACCCAAGAGCTGATGACGAATTTTCCCGTAGATGCAGGTAGTCCAAGCACAGGTTCTAGTCCAAATGGATTATCCTCAGATCCAGCACGTGCTAGTTCGTCAGATGTTTCATTGCCCGAAACTCCTTTATGGCCCGGCACCCAAATCAGTTTCAGTGTATTGTATTTACCAACACAATTGAGACGTGATCTGCATTGACGTACAATTTTTGATGTGATGACCTGGTTGTTCAAAGCCATAAGAGCAGCCTGACTATCGCTGCAAACTGATATAGCCCTGTTCTGCCATCTATTATCCGCAATGTAGTCCATAGCCATAAGTATAGCATAGACTTCAGCTTGAAATACCGAGGCATTGACGCCTAAGGCGAAGTGAAGTCTGCGGTCATCCGGTTCCACAAACACTCTAGCACCAGATCCCTGATCGGTTCTGGAGCCGTCTGTGAAAATGCGGTGTGACCCTCTACCTGGCTCACAGTCAGGCGTTAGCCAGTCTTGAATGTCAGGTTGGCAGACCTCAAAATTTCGTCTTGGTAATATTTCTGTTATCATTGCATCAGAGGGCATCTCCAGTAGACAGGTGTCTAATGGAGTGTCAAGTGCAATGTCAGAGATATTCCAGGGAACATTAAACCAGAAACCACCTCATTTTAGTCTCCAGCAGCCTTTCATGGTTTCGCCTCTGATGAAGATGTCAAGTGGTGGTAGGTTTAAGATTGCATTCAGTGCTGGACCAGGTGTAGTGGGAAAGGCACCCGTAACACCCAGACACACGGTTCTCTGAATCTTGGCAAGACTAGTTGTCACGCATTTTCGCGACAGCTTGTTCCACCAGACTACCGATGCATATGATATCATCGGTCTTATCATTGCCGTGTAAATCCATAAGGTTTTGCTCGGCGATAGTCCCCATGTCTTCCCAAAAATTCCTCTGCATTGCCAGAAAGCATTCAATGCTCGCGAAATTTTATTTTCAACATGTTTTGTCCAAAGTAGTTTACTATCTAGAGTTAAGCCCAGATATTTTACTTCGTTAGACAGAGGAATAGTGACACCCTTAAGTACTGGTAGAGATAATCCTGTCATTATTCTTTTCCTAGTGAAGAGAACAATCCCTGTTTTGTGAGGGTTGACGGAAAGTCCGTTTGCAGTACACCAGCTGTCAATTCGGTTCAACGAGTTTTGTGTTTTAACACAGACCTCATTGAGGGAAAAGCCTGTGGCAAGAATGGCAACATCATCTGCATAGGCCTGGGAATAGACACCTGGTCCATCGAGATCGTTGACTAGAGAGTCAACCAGCATACACCAGAGCAGGGGGGAGAGAACGCCTCCTTGAGGACAACCTCTATTCACCCCTGCCATAATATACTGACCGCACTCCGCCTCCGAAGTGATGGTCCTAAACATTAGCATTGACCTTAGCCATTTGAAAACAGCTAGAGATAGAGCAAAAAATCTCATAGAGTTGTGTAAACACTACATAGAGCTCCACTGTACGGACATTTTTGTCTCTATCTCTAGCTAATTTCTCTATAGTGTATTCGAGACTTTATGGTCTTTTTTTGAAGATATTAAAACAGGCTCTTGTAAAATTATTGAAATCAAAGTGGTAAATTCTTAAATTTGTATTGTTTGGTCGAATTGAAATATATGTTATATAAAATACAATAAAAAATTAAAAATAAATTAAATAAATTCAAAATTTCAAATTTCTTATACAATACATTTACTGCGCACAGTCAGTCAGTCATACCCTTAAATAAAACGAAATCAATTGAAGTAGTATTGAACAAAAGCTCAACATACTACAACATTTTTTTTTTTTGCCAATTTAGACAATAGTTGAAAAGTAAAATCAAAACAGTGCTGTTGTTATTATAAGAAATTCAATATTTTAATATATTACAAATGAGTATTTTTTTTTTCGTTCAAGTATGGTTGCAAAAGAAAGTTTAAGTAGCCGGTAGGTAATAGTGCTTGCAGCGCACTTCAACGCTTTTAAGCACAAAAGCTACCTACGCGCGCAAAGTGCTTTTATTGTCTTCACTAAGAGCCTTCGTACCGCTGACACACAAATGTCAAACAGTTATGTATATTTCTGACACATTTGACATGTAATAAGTTGAGCTCAATAATAGGTTAAGCCGTGTGCTTTTAAATTTTTCAATTTTTACTAAATTATAAACTTAGGAATACTTGAAATATAAAAACCTTAAACCCTATAATTTATTTACTTTGTACATTTCAAGTTAATGAACTTTAACGTTAACCCACCTTCACAAATGCTTTTTGTTTTGATTCTAAAGCTTCTTGTGACCTCTGGACATGCCCCAAAAATAAAAAAAAAAGCAAAACAAATTTCACACCTTTCTTTTTCATAACCCTGGCATTTTGGCCGTCTGACTGTCTGCTTCTTAACATTTTCCTCATCCGCCTTTATTATTCAATTCAATTCCATGCCATTCAATTCAGTTACAAATTATTATTCGCTCTTCACAACGTTTGTTCACGGTGGGACGTTTTGGACGTTCATCTCCGTTCAACGAACGCCGGTTGATCTTTACCGTCATATGTTGGGGGTCTTTAGTTTTGCATCTGGTTGTTGTTGTTGTTGCTTTAGTTGTTGTGGGTGCGGTAAATGCCCGTAGTCCATATCACACTGACACAGTGCCCCATGTTTTTATCATCGGTTTTTGCATTATTATTTGCCTCCTTTGTCTCCATTGTTTTCTTTGAGGTTTTTCAGGGATTTTTTTTTTGTTTTTGGTCTGTACTCTTATGATTGATGCTTTCTTTCATTGTTTTTATTTTTCTGGTTCCTTTAATTTTGCAAGGCATTACATGTGTTTGTTTGTGTAACGGTCTTTGTTTGTTATCGGTCTTTGAAGTTGGTCTCCGGAGTCGGTGTGACTACTTTTGTTAGTCGCCGAAATTAATTGTTCGCATTACCGATTCATTGACCTCAGTGATTGACGATGGGTGTTATTGTTAATTATGAGCTGTGTTAATCGATTATATCGATTGGTATGTAACGAAAAATTTACTAGAAATTCTAATTACTTATTTGAAATTTTTACACATTTGTTTTTTAACTGTTAAAATTATTTAGGTCATTTAATTTAAAAGCTTTCATACAAAGACATTGAAATAATGAAATGAAAAACAAGAAAAGCATAAAGCTTGGAAGAAGCGCAGTTTGAAAGATTGAAGTTGTAATAAAAAGTTCAAGGAAGCTTAAAGCTTTTTACAACTTTAAGCTTCAAATTGTCAGGATAATTTTATGCCTTCTGTACAATTGCTGTACAATTTTAAAGCTTTATAAGATTATGAAGAATTGAGTAAGCTTTTAAAAGCTTTAAGCATTCTAAGCAATTATAAGCCAATAGATTTACTTTTATTAAATATTTACTTTTATTAAAGCTTAAAGCTTTTATTAAACCTATGTTATTCTTAAATTTTTAAGCTTTTATTAAAGCTTTAAGCTTTTATAAAAGCTTTAATCTTTTATTAAAGCTTTAAGCTTTTATAAGAACCTTAACTTTTTATTAGGGCGTTAATTTTTTATTAAAGCTTTAAGCTTTTATTAAATCTTTAAGCTTTTATTAAAGCGTTAAGCTCTTATAAAAGCGTTAAGCTTTTATTAAACTTTAAGCTTTTATAAAATTTAAGTTTTTATAAGAGCTTTAAGCTTTTATTAAAACTTGAAGCGTTTATTAAAGCTTTATAATTTTATTAGAGCTATAAGCTTTTTTTTAAAGCTTTGAGCTTTTATTAAAGCTTTAAGCTTTTATTAAAGTTGTAAGCTTTTATTAAAGCTTTAACCTTTTATTAAAACTTTATGTTTTTATTAAAGCTTTAAGCTTTTATGAAAGCTTTAAGCTTTTATGAAAGCTTTAAGCTTTATTGAAGCTTTAATACGAAAAATTTCATTCCAACTATATTTAACACCATAAAAATTCTATCATAAATATGTAGCTACTTTGCATTTACAATTTCGATGAAAGAATTATGGATGCTCGTTATTATATTTAGAACATGCCGCCGCAAGTCAAACACTTTTCGTTGATCGCACTGTATCGCATTGCATTGTATCGTATCGCATCGCATCTTAACAACGTTTTTCGTTGTAATCCTGAATTCACGATTACAGACCATAATTCACAATTGAGCTTTTCCGCGAATTGTTCACGCCTTTATGCCGCAAAAGTTGTCACCATAAATCACCGGGCAAACAACAATGTAAAACAACTACAACAACCAAACAAATGTTTAACCTATGCTGTCTTCCAATAGTACCACAAAAGGAAAAACTATATCTGGAACAGAGTATTTTGTATTTTCAATAGCAAAAACTACGACGACGCGTCGTGTCCTTTGAGATCGATTCAATGGCAAACGCAGATAAACTATTTATTGAAGAAAACAACGTAAAACTGTTGATAGATGAACTCGAACTCGAGTATGGAGTGAAGAAATAAACAACAAAAAAAATAAGAAATGTTGTAAAGACGATGGAAATTTTATAACAGCAACGCAAAGATGTTGCAACAACGATAAGCGATGCAATCGATTTCGTATTCAACGTATTTTCAAAGGGCGTGCGATGGTATCAGAGAAGGAAACTGGAGCGGTTTGAAGGACGGTATGAAGGATGGGTGAGGGATGGCATGAAGGAAGGTATGAGGGACGGTTTGGGGGACGGTATGAGGAACGGTATGATTGAAGGTATGATGGACTGTATGATGGACAGTATGAGGGTCGCTATGAGGGATTGTATGACATATATTATGAGGGACGGTATGAAGGATGATTTGAGGGACGGGATAAGATACAGATGAGAGACGGTATGAGGGAACAGATGAAGGACGATATGACGAACGCCATGAGCGATGTTCTGAGCTACGGTATGAGGTATGGTATGATGAATGGTGTGAGGCGGTATGAGGTCTGGAAAGAGGGAAGGAATGAGGAATGACTTGATGGAAGGTATGAGGAACGGTATGAGGGACGGTATGAGGGACGGTATGAGGGACGGTATGACGGACGGTATGACGGACGGTATAAGGGACGGTATGATAGAAGGTATGGTGGACGGTATGATGGACGGTATGAGGAACGGTATGAGGCGTTATAAGGTATGGAAAGATGGATACTATGAGGGAGTGATCGTAGAGGTCGGATATGAGAGACGGTATGAGGTATGATTTGAGAGACGGTATTAAGATTGGATTAAGGAGGGTTTGTGGGATTGGAGGAGGAACAGTATGAAGTACGTCAGAAGGACGGTATGAGGAACGGTATGAGGGATGGTATGAAGGATGGTGTTAGAGGTGGGTTGAGGGACGGTATGAAGGATGGAATGCCAAATGATATATGGGATTCTATGAACACCGGTATGAGGAATGAAATGAGTAACTCTATGCGGGACAGTATGAGCGATTCTATGACGGGATAAGGGAAGGTATGAGAGATGATATGAGCTACTGTATATAGACATTGCAAGCAACAATAAAACTATATAAATCATGGCAAACAAGAGCAAATGTCACGACGATAGATATGGCGTATATAATAAAAAAAACCTTATGTTGTTGCGCCGCTTGAGAAGAGCAACAACTTGACATCAAAATCAGCAGCAGCAGCAGTAACATGGACGAAACACAACAATGGCTGCAAATTGCTGACTACGAAGAAAAACAACGCCTAAAACAATGCTATAGTTCTTGAGCAATACAAGTGCCGAAACGTGACAATGTAGCAGTTATCGATGAATGAACAAATTGACGGAAGGTTGAATGAATAGAAGGACAAAAATGCAACGACACAGATTAAGATAATATTGAGCAGATGCAATACAAAGGATTTGATGAACTAGAAGTTATTTGCGGAAAATTGCAAAAGTCCTTAAAAACTCTTCAAGATAAAACTTATGACGTACTAGATATTTAAACACAAGTGTTTGGATTTATTGCAAAAAATTAAAAATAAGAAGTATATCTAGTGCACATTTTCGATTTAAATTTAAATAGTTCGATTCAATGTGCAAACGCATGATGAGAAATATTAAAAATCTAAAATAATCAATTAAATTAATGAAATAATAAAAGATACAAAACTCACTAAAAATCGCTAAAAGATACGAGATTAATTTTGCCAACTATAAATGTATCTAGGTACAAAAACATGTTTAAATGATTTAAAAGCATGATTCGATATAATAACTAAATTAAAATCCACTAAAAGAAACGAAATTAATTCTCCCAACTAAAAACTATAAAAGTATCTAGATACAAGCTCAGCAGCAAATCATTTAAACGCATTTAAACGACTATCAACAACATGTACAACACATAAATGTTGTCATTTCCCAAGCCATTAAATGCAGTGCTTCTTTTCAGCTTTTTATTTTATATTTTTACAAAAATTTCATATGCTGCAAAAGTATCTCATGGATGCGACAGCAACCAAAAATCTACCGCAGATGACGTAATTTATAGCAGCAGGAAAACATTAGCCTCAAAAAAACAACGAAAATATGTTGCATCCCAAAAGCAGTTAGATTGAGTTACTTTTATGTTACAGTGAAACGCATCTAAGCGATGCAAATTTATCTGCAAGTGCCACGCTTGTATTTGGGACAATTTTTAGCAACTGCAGTGCTGTGCGCCAGTCCTGTACTGCCAAATTTTTGGCTAAAAATGAGGAAAACAAAAAATTGTGCGCTTTGTGTGTGACAAAATTTATTGTGACAGCTATGAAGATGCACGAGATTAGATGTTATTTTAGATACGTGGCTGTAGATACGTTTTTCTATGTTGGTACGTTTTTGTGTTTTGTAAAGATTTTTCAAATAGTTTTATTTTAAATTTAAAATTTAAATAAAAACTGAAATTTCTAAAAGAACATTTATATGTTTTGTGATAATCATTTTAGAAAGAATATAATTGATGATCATTATGTATTATAAATTTCGTGATAAATTTTGTGCTAATCAATGTGTGATAATTATTTTCTGATGTTAATTGTGTGGTGATGATTTTGTTTTATTACTTTTATAAAAACCAGTTTGTGATATTTATTTTATTTAGAATACTTTTGTGATAATCATTTTGTGAAGGTCAGATTGTAAAGATCATTTTTATAAACATCATTTTGTGATAAATATTTTATGATGATCATTTTGTGATGACAATTTTATGTTACTCCTTTTGGGAATAGCAGTTTGTGATAATCATTTTGTGATAATCATTTTGTGATAATAATTTTTAAAAATCATTTTTTATGATCTTTTTATTATGACAATTTTAAGTTGTTAAGTTTTTAATGATTATTTTGTGTGGATCATTTTGTGAATCTAATTTTATAATAAATACTTAATGATGATCATTTTGTATAGACGATTTTATGTTAATCATTCATCAGTGATCATTTTGTGAAGATCAGTTTGTAATGATCAATATGTGATCATCATTTTATGATAATCAATATGATTTTATGATGATCAGTATATTTCTAATACGATTATTTGTGATCATGAAAGATATTAAAATTTTTGTTAGCACATTAAATATTTTCTTTAAATTATATATCAAAATAAAATTAGATTTTTTTTTAATATATTTAATATTAGAAAATTTAATTTATTTATAATAATACTAAAAAATATAAAATCTACTTGTCGGCCACAAAAGATCAGCCTACAAACTACGTTCTAGAGCTGCTTACAACACTGACTCACTTTAATTCTATCTTCACCAATATTGCACAACATTTTTGGGTTTATAGGTGAGGCAACGGTGCATCATCACCAGCAACAAACACAACAACAATAGCACGAACAACAACCAGAATAAGAAGAACTACCTTTGCAGACAGACGCCTTAACTGTTTCGCCTGCAGCAGCAGCATCAACAACCGCAATTCGTAATCCGCAGGGATTCAGAAACAGCTACAACTCGACGGCAAGTGCCAGCCAAAACAATAGAGCACCGTAGAAAATAAATATAAAATTTATTTAAATTTATTTAGACAAAAATAACAACAAATGCGCAGAATAGCGTAGTATTTTTAGATTTTTGTATTTATTTGCATGCATTTGCATTGCTGCTGATGTTGCTGCTAGTTGCTGATGAAATATTCATGCAATGTGTTGCTGTTGACGACAATGACAATGCTGCGCCACGATGTCGTTGACGACATCTTCTTTACATGCTGTCATACAGCTGGACGAATGCATGATGTATTCTTGAGAAAAGGTTAAAAAAAATTATATAAAAAAATATTCCTTGAACAAGTGGATTTAAAAGGCAAGAGCAATGTGAAGTTTTATGCGACACAAAAAAAAAATACAAAATGAATAATTGAATATTTTTTGAGAGACACGCAGTGCTATATAATAACTTCAAAACATTATTTGCAGCAATAAATGCAGATGTTTAAATAAATAAATAATTTTTATAAATCTACAATTATAATTATTATAAATCTGCAATTATAATTATTATAAATCTACAATTATAATTATTATAAATCTACATTTATAATTATTATAAATCTACAATTATAATTATTATAAATCTACAATTATAATTATTATAAATCTACAATTATAATTATTATAAATCTGCAATTATAATTATTATAAATCTGCAATTATAATTATTATAAATCTACAATTATAATTATTATAAAGTTACATTTATAATTACAGTCAAGTATATGTCTGTATAATTAAACTGTTTTTGTTTAACTCGTGATTATATTAAAGTCATTGTATTAATACAAATAATTGCCTTTAAAATATTACAAAATTCAAAACAAACCAATATTATTAACATTGTGTTGTTGATAATTATATTATGTTTAAATATAACAAATTTTGTGGAAAAAATTATTAAAAAAGTATATCTATTAAAATACAAATATAATTATAAAAACAAACTTATAATTAAATCTAAGCATATTTCGTTTTTACATAATTACAATATGTTTGTCCAAACATAAGAATATTTAAATCGTTATTTTAATTCAAATATTAAACTAAAAATGATTATATGATGCAAAAACATGTTTGCTACAAACAATTATTTTGTTTACACTTTCAGCTTGTATCTGCTGTAATTGAGAAAATATAGATTTAACAAATAAAATATATAGTGCTGAGATGTTCTCAGTTTGTTATGAATTTTTTTTTAATCAATTAATATTTTTAGTAAAAGAAACAAGCTTAGCCTAATGTAGTAATATTTTTTGTGTGTGCTATTTGTGCTATAAAAATATTAAATATTAAGCATAATAAAAATTGTATATTCAGTGAAATTAGCATAGCTAATGTATTTTTATATTTTTATTGGGAGCTTTTTGAATTTATGCTATAAGTGTGCTATTATGTGCTATATGTATGCTATATGTGTGCTACTAATAAAAAGATAAAGATTTCAAATTTAAATTTATTTTTAACAAGTCTTCTTTATTTTAAGTAAAATTTATTTTATAATTATACTTTTTTAAAATTTGTGCTGAGTAGTACTCAACTTGTGCACTTTGCGTTATCAATCGAAAGAAAAAGAATTAAATATAGAACTGAATATAAATCTTATTTTGGTTTCAAAATAGCACAACCTTTCAAAATATTTGTTTTATATATATATGAGCTTGATTGACTTTATGTGCTCATTTGTGCTATAACTTGTTTGTGCTACAAGTTGAGTAAAATCTAGCACAAATGTGTGCACATTTTTATTTCGCAAATTGCTGTGCAAAAATTTAAATTTCTGTATGATTTTTAATTCATTCAATTTTAATAATTTTATTTTTTAATTAAATGCACCCCAGCACAAATCAAGTTTTGTTTAATTGTGCTCAACTTGTGCTAAAGAAAAATGTTCATTTCTTTTTGATTTTTAATACTATCAATCATAATAATTTTCTATTCTATTTAGTAGCACCCCGGCACAGATCATGTTTTTTTTCTAATTTTTATTTTCGTTCTATAGCACAAATTAAGCACAATAAAAAAGAATTTCAAAAAAGAATTATTAAATGTTTGTGCTCATTTTCACTACCATAAAATATAAAATATTTAACATTTTAATTAGAATTAGCACATATATTTGAAATATATTTTTATATTTGTACTGACTTCTTTGTATATGTGATACTAATGAAAAAGATTTAAAAATCGGACTATTTTATAAAATTTATATTTTTAAAATTATTTAAATGTTGAATTATAATTTAAATATTGAGTAAAACATAAAACTAATATTGGCTTGAAAGTAGCAACATTTTTAATATTTGTTATGAATATACTGTGTGGAGTTCTCAACTGTGTGTGCATATTTGTGCTATAACTTGTTTGTGCTTTAAATTGAGTACCATCTAGCATAAATGTTAGATAAATATTTTCGCAAATTGTAATCAATGCTAATGCAAAATATTAAACAAATTTAGCAGAATCTATTGCAATATTTTATATTTTTATGCTAACTTGGGTTCTTCACTACGTGTGCACATTTGTGCTATAATTTGTTTGTGCTACAAGTTGAGTAAAATCTTGCATTGAGTAAAAACAAACATTTATTTATGCAAAATGCTTATTTATTTTTAATTCGATTAATATTAGCTACTTTTTATTTTCATTTAATAGCACAATCTTTACAAATATAGCACAATGCAGCACAAATATAGCATAATGCAGCAGAACTTTAATAAAAATGTTAAAAAAATATTTTTGATTTGCTTAATATTTCATTTTTTTATTTTTGTTCTATAGCACAAGTTGAGCACAATTTGAGCACAACTGAGCACAAATAAAAAAAAATTGTATAATATAGCTGTGCTCACTTTTACACATCATGTAAACTTATTTATATTTTTAAACCATACGCACAAGATTTTTTTAATAGATTAAAAAAAAGGTTTTTAGTTTTTATAAATATATTGTAATTATTTTCAAAAAAAAAAATATATATAAATAAATCGTCGTTGTAGAACGAAAAGTCACTAAATACATTTTTATCACAAACTTAATTTTCGACTTTGTTGATTAATATTATAAAAAGTAAATGATGCATTTTTAAAGTTGTAAAATCTATCAATAGATTTACATTTTCTTATCATGAGGTAAAAAAAATTGAGATCATTGATCAAACATTGGCAGATTTATAAAGATTTTTGTATTTTGAAAATATATTTGGTGACTTTTCGTTCTACAACAACGAAGTAGTGAAATTAAGTAAAACCAAAATTTAAATATATTTTTTTTTTTACAAACACTTAAAATAGAAAGATTGGCTATTGTTTGCTTAGATGCTCGAACATGAGCAGTACCAACGTAACAAGTGGTTTTCGCATTTGGCTAGGAAAAACCTGTAGAAAGATGTGCAAGTGCGACGTAGCTGTTAAAAAAAGGAAAATAATAAAAAAAGCAAATAATAAAAATAAAGAAAAAGAACTAAATCATTAATCTAGCGGAAAAACTTGTTCGCAATGACAGAAATGCGTTTATTGCCTGTATTTGTATGTTGCTCAACTAACAACAGCATAAAGGCAGCAACAGTATAGACGTAGCAACAACATAAAGGCAGCAGCAACATATAAGCAGCAACGTCATATAGCCAACAACAAAAACATGCTGCACTACAAGTAAACGACAACAGCAACATGCAGTAGACTTGCGTGGCAACAACATGCAGCACATTTTTAGTTTATTTGTTAAGTTTTATGATTTTTTTTTTGCTATTTTCTAAATCTAGCGACGATTTGTAAAACAACCATATATGATTATTTTTGTTGTTGCTGTTGGCTATGTTAGTTGTTGTCGCTTTAAGGAATGCAACAGAACGCGGAAGAGGCAATAACTGCAGCGGCAGCAACAACAGCCGATTATTGCCGCATTGTCAACAGCAAGAACATGAGTTGCTGGCGCATTATGATGAGCAACATGTACAGCAGCATGCATAGCATCACTATGTTGTTGTTGCTGCAACAACATATTGCTGCTTATTGTTGAGAAGAGCATGCAGCCGTTTATGATGCCACTGCTGCCACTAAACGCAGCTGATGATCGTCTCAGCAATGATGAGCTGCTGCTCAATGTTGCTGATGCGGCTTAAAGTGTCAAAGTAGCTTTTGGCGAAGCAGCAACAGCAACAGCAGCAACTAAGCTTAACTGATGTTAATAAAGCAAATGCTGCTCATGTTGACGACGATGATGATGTTGATGTGGATTGTTGTTGCTGCTGCTGCTGCTGACAACTACTGAAGTTGCAGCACAACTTGCTGATTATGCAGCAGATTTAGTTGTGTTTGCTGCTGCTGTGTTTGATGATCATCAACGCGGTGCGCGGCTTGTCAACACCGCTGACAGTGAACATGTTTGCGCTGTTTTTATTTTTTATTTATTTCATTTATTTTTTATTTTTATATTTCTATTTCATATTTAATTTGAAATTTTTAGTCGTTGCTGTTGTGGCTCGCCTTGTCGTCGCTCTTGCATGCCGCATTAGTGACTGCAACAACAGCAATATATTTTATGTTGTCGGCAATTTTATTTTAATTTTTTTTTCTTCTGTTATTTTAATTTTTTGGTTGTTAGTTTTATAATTTTTAATTATTCACTTTTTTAGCATTTTTTTTTTCTTTTTTCATTTTATTTAATTTTTTATTTTGTTTTTTTTTTATTTTTTTTTAAATTTTTTTTAATTTTTATGTTTTTTTTATTTCTTATTTTTATGAATGTTGCTTTTTGGTGTCGTCGCATTGCCATCCGCTGACTAAGCAGTTACAGCGGCACCAAATCCGATCTGGCCTAAGTCGTGGTTTGCGACGTAATCCATTGCAATGTTGCTTCGTTCGTTATCAACTCAACTAGTTGTTGTTGTCATGTTCTGTCGCTGACAAATGTAAAACATAACTGTTTGTTGTGTGATATGACTTGGAACGGTTTTTTTTTTATAATTTGAGTTAATTATCTTCTTTTAAGGAACATAACCTTAATTTTCTTAATTTAAATTTTTTAATTATTATTTTTTTAGATATTGTATTTTTATTTTTTTTTTAATTTTTTGTTTTTTTTCAGTTTTTATTTTTTTTTAATTTACCTAATTTTTTTTAAATTTTTAATTTAAATTTTATTTGTAAGTTAATTACCTTATTTTAAGTTATGTACCTTAATTTTATTATTTTATTTTTTTATTTATTTTTTTTAGATGAGTATTTTTATTTTTTTAATTTATAGTTTTTTTATAGTTTTTAATTTTTTTTTATTTATTGTCATATTTAAATTTTATAATACCCTAATTTTATTCTTTTCAAAAGTACTCAAACTCTACAATTTATTGCTTTGCTCTTGAGAGCAAATTATAATCTTAAAGAGAACTATTTTATTAAATTTGGTGGAATAATTTGAATAAAACCACATTATTTTTTGCAATGCTTTGAGTTATTAATCATATTTTCCTTGCTTTTTAATGCTACAAAATATTTGACACTTTTTGCACTAATCATTTTATGTTTGTTGCTTTCAGTGTTACTTCGAGTAGAAGTATTCGCGAAAAGAGTTTTGAATGCGATATGATTGAAAGCATTCTTGCGTCCATTTAAAGCAATTAAAGTAAAAGAAGCGTAGCATAAATGCTCACAAGCAAGTAGTTGGTTGATTACCATACAGTGGACTGCTTTCTAAGGAAACACATTTTTTTTCAGAAAAAAGGCTTTAAGTTTTTTAAGTCTTTTAATTGGCAATGGTCAAATGATTTCAAAAATTTGACTCCTTACTTTTTAATGCTTGATATTATTTGTGCTTTTTGTACAATAAAAATTAGCTGTTGCTGTTAGAACTACTTTCAGTAGAGGTATTCTCGATAATATTGTCAAAAACAACTCGAATGAAAGCATTATCTGCATTAATTTTTAAGCATTTAAAGCAAACATTCGCTAACTCTAATATTTTATTGCTTTGCTTTTGATAGCAAGCAAGAGTAATAAAACTCTTTTTGAAAACTTTTTGTCTGTTAAATTCCGGTTTAGAAGTGGAGATATTCGCGAAAAGTCTGTTGAAAGCAATTTGAATGAAAGTATTTTTTGCGTTAGTATAAAGTAATGTAAGCTTTACAGAAAAAAAACGGAAGATTGAACTACGACAAGAAGATTGAACTTTCGCAAAGAGCGAAAGTATTTGAATGAGCAATGCTTTAAGTTTTCAAATACTTTTACTTCTTTAATAATATAATAATCGCATTTTGCACTGAACATTTTTTGTCTGTTGCTTTCAGAGTTAAAACTCGCAAAGTGTTTGGCCAACAACTTGAAAAAGTATTTCTCGCGTTAATATACAGTAATGAAAGCTTCACAGAAAAACACAGAAGATTGAATTGCGATAGTATTTGTAAAGCAAAGAGCAAAAGTATTTCAATCAGCAATGCTTTAAGTTTTCAAATACGTTTACTTCTTTAATGAGTTAAAACTTTCAGAGTTAAAACTCGAAAAGTGTTTGGTGAACAACTTGAAAAAGTATTGATATTTGTAATGAAATTTTCACAAAAAAAAAAACGGAAGATTGATCTGCGAAAGTATTTGTAAAGCAAAGAGCGAGAGCATTTCAATCAGCAATGCTTTAAGTTTCCAAATACTTTCACTTGTTTTATTTGAAATGCTTTAAATCTAACAAATCTTTGACTTCTTGAGTTTTTAATGCATTATGATTTTTGCCTGTTGCTTTTTCCCTGTTGTTTTCAGAGTTACTTTGATTACCAACAGGAGTATTCTCAAAATCTTGAAAGCAATACGTTTAAAAGTATTTTCTGTGTTAATTTAATTTAATTAAACCGTAAATTTAAATTTAGTATATTTCAGATAATTAGTTAAGTCGTTTTTAATATATAAAATAAATTATATATATTTTAGATTTTATTAAAAATTTATTTTGTTAAAGAATAAAAAAATTTGAAATGTTTGTATTAATAAAAATAAAAAAAAAATAAAACTTCCAACACTTTCTTTGCTTTATAATCACAAAGAAAAGAGGTAAAACACGCGCCTGTCGTTCTAATAATTTTTTCCAAAATGCTGAATTATTACTGTCAAAAATTTGCCAACAACTAAACCAGCAATTAATAAAAACCCAAATAAAAGAGACCCTTCAAAAACCGCCTACACCTAGCTACAAATTTTGCGTTTCCTATGGCCCATAATTACTTGGGTGTTCACTGAAATCATGTCAAGAAAAACGAAAATCAGGTCAATCAGCGGCAACAGTTGCTGTGTGCCAAAATTTAAGTAGAGGGTGTTACGACTGCCACAGTTGTTGACAAGCGAAAGAAAGTTTTTCCTTCAAGCTGATTTCAATGGAATGATGAATGGCATGACGCACTAAAGACATGAAAACAATTCGCAATTAAATAAAATCTCATAGAATTAAAATTAAAATTAGCTATTTTGTTGTTTCGTTGACCTAGTTCTTATTGTTTTTTTTTCTTATTTAATATTTTGACCAATTTCACATGTTTATTTAAATATTTTGGATGCTTTTTCTATAGCTTAATTTTAAGTTTTTTTCTTTTTAATGCTGTCAGCAACATAACTTCATGTTGTTCATTCTATTCTATCGTTATCGGCGCTTAGATCAGAAACCATAATCAAAATCAAAACCCAATCAACACATAATCAAACGCCGCATGCTGCTGGCGGCATCATTTAGCTGCTGCTGTTCGTGTTGTTGCTGCTGCTGCCGTTGTTGCGCACATGTTGCTGCTTATGTTGCTCATGTTCTATTTCACGCAACAGTTGGAAATCGACGCTGCTGCTCTGTGTAGCATGTGTTACTTTTTATGTTAATTTAGTTTATGGGGGAGAGGCGGATATATGTGGTGCTTTGCGGCAGACCAACAAATACAATGCAGCCGTTGATTACATTAGGCACTAATTTTATTTGATTTCATTGGTTACCATTTGTTTCTAATCAGCAGTAACATCATCAATGGAAATGGTTGGAAACAACATGTGGTATTAATTGCATTTTTTTTTTTTGAAATATATGAAGAACTTTAAAATGTACAAAATGCTTTAGAAAAATATAGGTTTGTTGTTTATTATAAAAAAAATCAAATAATTAATAAAAAAAAAAAAAGAAATTAAAGAACAAAAAGAACTGAAAGAATTAAAAGAACTAAAAGAACTAAGGGAGCTAAAAGAACTAAAAGAACTAAAAGAACTAAAAGAACTAAAAGAACTAAAAGAACTAAAAGAACTAAAAGAACTAAAAGAACTAAAAGAACTAAAAGAACTAAAAGAACTAAAAGAACTAAAAGAACTAAAAGAACTTAAAGAACTTAAAGAACTAAAAGAACTTAAAGAACTGAAAAAACTAAAAGAATTAAAAGAACTAAAAGAAGTAAAAGAAGTAAAAGAACTAAAAGAACTTAAAGAACTAAAAGAACTAAAAGAACTAAGGGAACTAAAAGAACTAAAAGAACTAAAAAAACTAAAAGAACTAAAAGAACTAAAAGAACTAAAAGAACTAAAAGAACTAAAAGAACCAAAAGAACTAAAAGAACTAAAAGAACTAAAAGAACTTAAAGAACTAAAAGAACTAAAGGAACTAAAAGAAATAAAAGAACTAAAAGAACTAAAAGAACTAAAAGAACTAAAAGAACTAAAAGAACTAAAAGAACTAAAAGAACTAAAAGAACTAAAAGAACTAAAAGAACTAAAAGAACTAAAAGAACTAAAAGAACTAAAAGAACTAAAAGAACTAAAAGAACTAAAAGAACTAAAAGAACTAAAAGAACTAAAAGAACTAAAAAAACTAAAAGAACTAAAAGAACTAAAAGAACTAAAAGAACTAAAAGAACTAAAAGAACTAAAATAACTTAAAGAACCAAAAGAACGAAAAGAACTAAAAGAACTAAAAGAACTAAAAGAACTAAAAGAACTAAAAGAACTAAAAGAATTAAAAGAACTAAAAGAACTAAAAGAACTAAAAGAACTAAAAGAACTAAACTACTAAAAGAACTAAAAGAACTAAAAGAACTAAAAGAACTAAAAGAACTAAAAGAATTAAAAGAACTAAAAGAACTAAAAGAACTAAAAGAACTAAAAGAACTAAAAGAACTAAAAGAACTAAAAGAACTAAAAGAACTAAAATAACTAAAAGAACTAAAAGAACTAAAAGAACTAAAAGAACTAAAATAACTAAAAGAACTAATGGAACTAAAAGAACTAAAAGAACTAAAAGTACTAAAAGAACTAGAAGAACTAAAAGAACTAAAAAAAACTAAAAGAACTTAAAGAACTTAAAGAACTAAAAGAACTAAAAGAACTAAAAGAACTAAAAGAACTAAAAGAAATAAAAGAACTAAAAGAACTAAAAGAACTAAAAGAACTAAAAGAACTAAAAGAACTAAAAGAACTAAAAGAACTAAAAGAACTAAAAGAACTAAAAGAACTAAAAGAACTAAAAGAACTAAAAGAACTAAAAGAACTAAAAGAACTAAAAGAACTAAAAGAACTAAAAGAACTAAAAGAACTAAAAGAACTAAAAGAACTAAAAGAACTAAAAGAACTAAAAGAACTAAAAGAACTAAAAGAACTAAAAGAACTAAAAGAACTAAAAGAACTAAAAGAACTAAAAGAACTAAAAGAACTAAAAGAACTAAAAGAACTAAAAGAACTAAAAGAACTAAAAGAACTAAAAGAACTAAAAGAACTAAAAGAACTAAAAGAACTTAAAGAACTAAAAGAACTAAAAGAACTAAAAGAACTAAAAGAACTAAAAGAACTGAAAGAAGTAAATGATTTAAAAGAACTAAAAGAACAATAAGAAATGAAAGAACTAAAGGAACTAAAAAAACTAAAAGTACTAAAAGAACTAAAATAACTTAAATAAATTCATGAAGTTCCAAAAATAAAATGACTGCAATAACTATAAATAAAAGGTAAACGAACTAAAACAACAAACTTGAACTATAAAAAATAAAAATAAACTTTAAATTACTTTATAATTAATTTGACAAATAAATAAAAATCTTTGAAATCTGGTAATGCCTAAGAGTTGTTTGCCAACAAATACTTGAGCAATGCTTTAAACGCAATTACGAATTATTTACAAATGCTCAGCAAACACTCGACGACACCAACTACAGCAAATCTTTTAATTTATTGTATTTTATATTCTGAAATACCATAAATTACTTGAAAAATTAAAAATCTCGAAAAAACATTAAATCAACAAAATAATAAAAATGCAGCAATTCTTTATTTTTTCGCATATTAAAAAATATGAGTTTTTTTTGCAAATAAAGTAAATTTAATTTGAATTCTTTAATCTATGCGGCGTTAAATTAAATACAAAATTAAGCGTAAAAAACCTTGGAAGGCAACGCGTGCATGGCGCGAGGTACGATGAATGATGACGGTTGGTTACTGCAGCAACTGCTGTCGTAACTTTGGTTGCTGTTGTTAATGGTACTGTTGCAACAGACAGACTGTTATGCGAGACTAATTAAAACATGTTTTACTAATTTAATTCTAATTAAAAATTGTTGTAAAATATTTTGCAAAGATTTAAAAAAATATTTAAATACATTATTGTAAAATATTTAAAAATATTTAAAAGTTAAAAAAAAAGATTAAAATATATTAAAAAATATTAAAAAATATTAAAAAATATTAAAAAGTATTAAAAAAAATATTGAAAAATATTCAAAAATATTACAAAATTTGTGATTCATTATTTTTTTAAATTATTCTTTCATGTTTCTAATTAAAACACAATTTCCCGCTCCATATTGCCAGCAATTGAATGCATTGTCCGTGCAAAATTGCGCAGCAACCACAGTCATTAAATCGAAATACCACAAAAATGTGATTATTGCTATTTATTGTAGTTATTGTTATTGCAATGTTTTAGTTGCCAACAACACCTCAACTAATTGCCAGAATTAAGTTAGCAATAGTTCCTTTCAACCATTTACGTAGCAACAAATGGCCTACAACAAAAACCTAAAAAAATAATTTCAATCGCAACTCAAACATCCATTGAATCCGGTTCAAAGAACAGGAAAAACCGCAACCACAAAATAACGAAAAATAAAATAAAAACATTCCGCAAATTCAGCGGAGCCAGCAACGCGACGCAAAAACTGCAACAACATGCATATTAAAAGCAACAAAAATAACTTGCTGGCGCATAGTGTTAAATCAAACAGCCTGTAAACTTGGCCAAAAGCATCATGCAGGCAAATTAAGATTTCGGCCAAACGGCCAACAACGGCAACCAGAGCAAACGGCAGCCTAATAATGAGCGCATGCCAACAACAGCAGCAGCAATAACAGTAGCAACAGCAATTTTTGCAAAAACTGACAACAACAACAACGATCACAACAACATCAATTAGGCGCAGAAGTTGGCCTAATCAGGCAGCCACCATAGAGTCGAATTTAAATAAAGAAATCAGCGCAAAATTGTTCTGCAATATTTTATAAAATTATTTTGGCCTTTTTTATGCAAACACATTTTCTAAGTTTTTTGTGCGGCTATACTTTTAATATGATCTAATATGCTTTTCATATTTGTATTATGATTTAATTTTTTTGTAGAATTTGTTTAATATTTTAAACATTTTTTAATATTGTTTATATTTTTTATGACATTTTAATATTTTTAATTTTAATATGTTTATTTCTAAAGTTTTTTATTTTTTAATATTTTTTAATATTTTTTAATGTTTTTTAATATTTTTTAATATTTTTTAATATTTTTTAATATTTTTTAATATTTTTTAATAATTTTTAATATTTTTTAATATTTTTTAATATTTTTTAATATTTTTTAATATTTTTTAATATTTTTTAATATTTTTTAATATTTTTTAATATTTTTTAATATTTTTTAATATTTTTTAATATTTTTTAATATTTTTTAATATTTTTTAATATTTTTTAATATTTTTTAATATTTTTTAATATTTTTTAATATTTTTTAATATTTTTTAATGTTTTTTTAAAAATTTTAAATATATTTTAATGCGTTTTAATATTTTTAAATGTATTTCAATATTTTTAAAATATTGTTTCATTCCTTTCTTATTTTGCACATATTTTTAAATTGCGTAAAATTAATTATGACCATTTTGCGATTTGCTACAGTCGCTTGGCATGCAAATGAGTCTCAATTTTCCATGGCAATTTGGCACAATATAGTAGCGAATGAAATAAATCATGATTTTTGCATTTCTAATATTTTTGCAAATTTAGTGCATTTGTCTACAACAAGATTGTTAATTAAATTTCAGTTAAAAATAATTAAAGCAGCATTTTTTCCATTTACGAAAGCGGCAGGCGACCCTACCCGCAGCTGCTGCAAATCGTCGCTGAAAACAAAAGACTCAAGCAACAAACGCGCGCGCTGCTGTGAAAATCAATAAAATTGAAAACGAAAATTGCATGAATTGCACATAAAACAATCAATCAAAAGACAACAACAATAAAATCTATAAAAAATATATATTTATTGTTTATCGCATTGTTGGCAAATATTTTGCAATGCCGTGAGTTCATAAATTGATAAATTTCTGTTTAATTGGCGTGAATTGGGCGTGAAATGTTTTTTTAATATTTTGAAAAAAAAAAAAATCAAATTGCAGAATTAATCATAGATGTATACGCTATAAAACTCTGCAGATAATGTTAAAGAAATATATTTTTTAAAACTGTAATTAAAAATTTCAAAAAAATGTATATTGCTGCTTTTTAATAATTTATATATTTAGAAATTTTTCTTTTTAAATTAATATAATTTATTTCATAGCAATGATTTTTTGGTATTTTTAATATTTTTTGTTATTTTTTGTTTGTATTGAATTAATTTTTTATAAATCAAAATTCTTTGGTGTCTTACAAAAAGCTTGGAGTGTGTCACATGGCTCACTTGCTGAAGGCTGTCTCACATTCAAATTTTCCGCCTTATTAACCAGTTTCTGCCTGAACTTGTGCCACAACTGGCACTGATATCAGTCACAGAAATGATAGAAATAAAAAATACCAACGCGCCGAACAACTTTTCAGCATCATTTGTAAGTCATGCCACAGATAGCAATCTGCATGTGTCAAGAGCCACACACACACACAGAACTACATTTGAATAAATATTTAGACACAGACACGCATTAAATTAATTAATTAATAAAGTCTGCACCTTTAAATTCAGTGTATTTTTTCATATGTATTACTTACATGCAGCACAACTCATTGAACATGCGATGTAATATGTTATTTTTTTGGGTTGCCAGACTGACTGGTTAGGCCGACAAATAGTCAGTCGAAAGGTCTTTTGAACAACTAACTTCAATTAGACAACACGTCAAAAGGCGTAGCCAATTACAAGAGGCTTTTTGTGAATTACGAGCGACAAAATGTGTTCAATGTCAAGTATTTCTTTTTACTTCGTTTGACATAGCAACCCAGCTTAATTAACCTTTAAATGGTGACTCGACAATGTAGAAAAGGCTTAGTGTTTGTTACTTGATTAAGCAGTTAAAATGTTATAACTAAAAATATTAAAGTAAAAAATATAAAAATCAACGAAAAATAAAAATACATTTGGGTAGTTTTAAAAATGTGTATTCATTTTTATGTAACTAAATAACTAACTAAATAAAAAAGTAACTAAATAAAAAAAATATGTTAAATTCATATAATATATGTATTAATAACAGTTTTACGCTATAAAGGAAAAAGTAAGCATGTACTCGTTATTCAAAAAAGAACTACTAGACTTTGGAAATTTAGAAATTAGACGAATAATATTTTATTTTTTAAAATTATTTGTTTATTAACAAAATTTTAATAAATTCATTAGAATCGTTTGAAAAAGTAATCGGTAACCACAAATACATTTAAAGTATATAAGAAAAAGATCGCTCAAAAATTGACGCGGCTGTGGTAGCCGCTATAAAAGTTTAAAAAAAATACAAAAATAAACATTTTAAGTTTTTTTAAATATATGTATAAAATTAACAAGTAACCGATACAAAAGTAACCAGTACAGAAGTAACTCATGGAATGTTACTGTTATATATGAGAAAATCCATAAAAGTTTTAAACTTCAAGATACCTATATAAATTAATGCATACAAATTATTTGTTGTTTTTTTATACAGAATTTAGATAAAATTATTAGAATCGTTGAAAGAAGTAACCGGTAATCACTACAAAATTAAATACATTTAAAGTATATCAGAAAAGTCCCGCTCTAAAGTTTTCAAAAAAAAAATACAAAAAAAAAGTAACCGGTACACAAGTAACAAGTACACAAGTAATCGGTACAAAAGTAACCAGTATAAAAATAACCGGTACACAATTAACTCATGGAATGTCACTGTCATATATGAGCAAATCCAGAAAATGTTCAAACTTCAAGATACCTATATAAAGGAATGCATACAAATTATTTGTTGTTTTTTTTATACAAAATTTTGATAAAATCATTATAATTGTTGGAAAAAGTAACCGGAAATCACTACAAAATTAAATACATTTTAAGTATTTCAGAAAGTATTTCACAAAAATAAACCTTTTATTTTTTTTAGTTTATGTATAAAAGTAACCGGTACACAAGTAACAAGTACACAAGTAACCGGTACATAAGTAACCAGAAAAGAAGTAACCGGTACACAATTAATTTATGGAATGTCAATGTCATATATGAGCAAAATTAAGTTTAAAATAAAAATACAAAAATAAACCTTGTAATTTTTTTAAATATATGTATAAAAGTAACCGGTACAAAAGTAACAAGTATAGAATTAACCGGTACACAATTAACTCATGGAATGTAACTGTTATATATATTGGCAGAAAATTTTTAAACTTCAAGACAAAGTAGTGCATACAAAATATTTGTTCTTTTTTATATTTTACATTTTAATGGATAATTATTATGAATACTTGAATTAATAAATACCAACTATTTTTGAGTTCATAAGATGCTCTATCGATATGCTGTATGTGGCCAAAGTAAGCAAAATATCACAAATACCATTCTAATTCCACAGATATTTCAAATATTTAATTGGGAGTTGACGAAGGAAGCTTTCTTTTTTTAAGTATATATTTATATAAATTGAAAAATAATAAAATCGCATAGTTTCTTAGTTAAATAAAGGTTATTTCAGGGAAGTACGTTCTAAAAGAATAAAAATTATATATATTTTTAAAAATGTTTGAAAAATGTTTGATTTTGTAAGAAGATTATAAATAATTTTCGAAATATTTGTATAAACTGCCGCAATATAAAAAATTCAAAATATTTTATGAAAATATATAAAATTTTAGTTAATTGTGTAAATTTCTTTTCGTAATTACTGTCTGCATGTAGTGTCAAAAGGCGCAACTAATTGAGTTCAAATCTTGAGCACGCCTTATGAAATAGTTATAATAAAAAAAATAAATCATATAAGTTGCTATTGCTCAAGATGTTGCTGTTGCTGTCGAAGGTTGTTACAATGTTTTTATTTTTATTATACTTCTCTCGAAAATTTAAAGATCGAATTTAGAGATGCGTGTCTCCCAACAAAAAAAGGGCTACGAAGATGCGTCGCATTAACTGATGTTGCAACTACAGACAATTTAAAGATTTCAATTTAAATTTTTTTTTTGGTTGCACAAACTCTAATTTAGATGTGAAAAATATATTTAAATTTGTTGTTTTCTTTTCGTTTTCAATTCATGGAATTAAAAGATTTTCGAAATTTAAATATTTTCACTAATTTAATTTTTTTTCTCATACATAACCCTTTTAATTAAACTCTTCACTTATCGCCCACAAAAAATCGTGTGTTGCACCCGAAACTTTTAATTATGTCATAAATTAAATGACGGCTTTGCGTATTCTTAGAAGCCAGCTCTAATAACGTTGAACACACTAAAAACGAAAAAATATCTAACGCACCGTGTGGTCCAAGTTGTCAACTAAAGTTGAAAAAAGTATTTAAATTTTTCATAATTTATATCAAAAGAGTTTATTAACACTTTTGGTAGTACTTTGTTGTTGTTGTTGTGCTTTTTGTTGTCACTGTCAAACCAGCATTTAAGCCAAGCTGACATTTGCACCTAGGCCCAAAATGTGTAGCCAAGTTTAAAGAACTGCGTGGCTGCTGTTTTAATGGCTTTTGACAGTTTTTCTAGACGAAAATGAAAAAAATACATGAAAAAAAGGTTGTTGATTTTGCTAGAGATTAAGTTTCAGTTAAATTGGTTTAAATGGCGAGTGATGAAATATTAATTAAGCTGCCACAAAAAGCACTCATTAAGATTTAAGGTAAAGATTTTTGAACTGCGCACTTTGATAATCATTTAGGTAGTAAAAGAAGAAAAGACTAAATAGTTTATTTAAGTAGTAAACACTTAAGTTTAAAAGAGTTTTCTAATCATATTTAAAGTTTAATTTTTTACATAACATAAATTCTCAAAATTTTAAATTAAATAAATAACAAAATGGAAAAATAATTTTTAATTTCATTTTCAATACATCTAGAATTATAAATTCGAAAATGAATGCAAATTCGAAAAACAGCAATATATATGTTTACAGCAATCATATATAAATAGTTGAATATTAAATTTTGTGAATTTATTTGACTCTCACAATAATTTCTTAGTTTTATGCATGATTTGGGTAATTATTTGAGATCCTATGATTTTATGTGTTGATTTTAAATTTAATTAAAAATTTAAATATATTTATATTGGTTGCAATCATTTTAAAATTGCTGTTGAATTATGAAATTATGTTAAAAAAATCCAACGAAAATGTAAATTGCAAATAACCCTTTAATATTTTGTATATATAACAAACTTATTTGCTATATTTACAAAATTGTATTTGTATTAAATGGATTTCATATAAGTTTTATTTTTTATTGAAAACATTTTTATTGTTTGGTTATAGGATGGTTTGTAATATAATGAATGACATAGTAAGCATATTAATTCATACAACAAATAAATTCTTTATGGATATAAAAATGTTTGTTAAATATACTAAATAATTTGTATGCTATATTTTGAATGTTTTGCTATATAAATGATTTACTTGCTATATTTATGAATTTGTTTGTTTTGTTGTATTAATAAATTTATTTGCTATATTAATTAATTTGTTTGCTATAATCATGAATGTTTTGCTATATTTATAAATTGGTTAGCTATATATATTAATATTTTGCAATATTGATGAATTTATTTGCTATAATGATGAATGTTTTGCTATATTAATTGATTGTTTTGCTATATTTATACAATGGTTTGCTATATTTATGAATGTTTTGCTATATTAATGAATTTGTTTTCTATATTTATAAATTGGTTAGCTGTATATATTAATATTTTGCAATATTTATGAATTCATTTGCTATAATGATGAATGTTTTGCTTTATTAATTGATTTGTTTGCTATATTTATACAATGGTTTGCTATATTTATGAATGTTATGCTATATTAATGAATTTAATTGCTATACATAAGATTTTTTTTATCAAATTAATGAATTTATTAATTCATTTGCTATATTTTGGAATGTTTTGCTATAATAATGAATATGAATTGTTTGCTTTATATATGAAAGTTTTGCTATATTAATGAATTTGTTTGTTATATTTATCAATTCGTTTGCTATAGATTGAAATGTTTTGCTATAATAATGAATATGTGTCAAATGTTTATGAATTTTTTGATATATTCGTGAATGTTTTGCTATATAATTGAATTTATTCGCAACTCTTAAGTTTTTTTTTTCAAATTAATTAATTTGTTATCTTTATTTATTAATTTGTTTACTATATTTATGAATATTTTCCAATATTTATAAATTTGTTAGCTATATTTATCAATGTATTCCTATTTTAATTAATATTGTTTGCTGTACTTATGAAATTGTTTGCTGTATTTATGAAATTGTTTGCTATATTTATAAATGTTTTTCAATATTAATGCATTTTTTGTACATTTATTAATTTTGTTTGCAATATTTATGAATATTTGAAATTTTAATAAATCTGTTTCCTACATTTATAAATTATTTGCTATATTTATGAATATTTGCCAGTTAATGTATTTGTTTCCATTAATTATAAATTTGTCTAGGAATAGATTGCTATATTAATAAATTAGTTTGCTATATTTGTTATATTTATGAATGTTTCACTATAATAAAGAATTATAGTCTCTGTAGTAATTATAATTATTACAAAAATGCATTTTCAAATTTTCTTAAACGTCTTCTGCTACGTTCGTCGCTTTTTGTCTGTAACTTAAGGCCACTTAAATGCCAACTAAATTATGCAGCTCTACGCTTCAGTTAATTTGGTTTTGCTTGAGCATGCGGGAAATGTGTTGTTGCTGCCAGTGCCAGTGCCAATGCAACCAGCAACAATTCCCACAAATTCTATTTCTTTACCACCGCCAACACCGCCGCCTAAATAAATTGCGTTGCCACAGATATGTAAAACGTTGCTGCCACTGTTACCAATTTTAATGGCCATAATAACAATAAGAAGAACACAACAACCTAAAGAGCAGCAACAACATTAAGTGCAGCAACAATTGCAACTACAACAAAAACACTACGTAGCAGAAGAAGAAGAATACTGTAAAACTGTCTAATACTGCAAATTGTCGCAAATTTCAGCAACACATGTAAAACGCGCTTTGAACGCGGTAGCAGTAGCAACATTATCAGTATGGTAACAACAACAACAACATTTTACAGAGTTGCTTCTTTTGTAGCAATAGCAGCACCAGCAGCAGCAGAAAATGAAAAAGTAGAAAAAGAATTTCTTGGTACTTAGCAGCAGTTAACGGTACCTACAGCTGTTATAATGTGGTACTTGTTATTGTTGGTGTTGCTGATGTTGCTGCTGCTGCCGTTGGTTGCTTCAATTGGCAACACAAAATTGAGCGACATGCTGGCGAAGGCGGAAGCAACAACAGCCATAGCAACGGCCAAGAATAGCAACAGCAACAGGCAGCCAAGAGAAGCAACAGGCAGCAGCCAGCAGACAGTCGGACGTTTAACCAGCAACATTTAACTTAATGATAATGATGGCAGTTCGAGTGAAATTACAACAACAACCAAAATAGCAACAACATCCAGAGACAGGGTTGTTTGCGGCAAATTTAGATATAGGAACTTTGAAATATTAAAAAGGTACTTTATAAAAATATTTTTTGGTCAGCAAAAAATTAAGATTAGAATACGAACACGCTATATAAAAAAAGAGTATTCCAGTTAAAAATAAATAATATAAACAATTAAAAAGAGTATACTAAAAATGTAAAAGATTATGGAAAAATTAAAAAAGAATACATCAAAAAAAAAAAAAGAGTACAGCAAATTTAAAAATAATACTCAAAAATAAAAAAAGTGTACTGCAAAATAAAACAAAATATCAAAAATAAAAAAGTATACTATATTCAAAACATAATTTTATCAAAGAATACAATGAAAGTAAAAAAGTGTGTAGAAAATTAAAAAAAAGGTACATAAAAAAAAACTGTGTACAATGAAAACTGAAAAGTTTAACAATGTAGAATAAAAAAGAGTATACGTACAATAAAAAAAGAGTACATCAAAAATATTGATAAATCTATATTGAAAAAAGAACATTTATTGATTTTATTTAAACAATATATACAAAATTTTAAAAGGATTCTTCCTTAAGTTATACAAATAGTAGTTAAAAATCTCTACTTCTTACTACACTGTCAATAATACCAACAACTTCAGCCTCTTGTCTGCATGCCACGGCAGACGTTTCAATTTCCAGCACAAATTTGAAGGCGTCTTAATGAATTGGTTCTAAACGCGATGGTGCTGCTGTTACTACCTATTACTTCCTCATGTAGCAGCAACAATAATGAAAATAAAATTTTCTTTGCAGCGCATCAATTTATGCAAATTGTTTTTAGTTTTTTTTAGCTGATTTTTTTTGTTACTTTTTTCTGCTTGGCATGGGGCAACAAAAAAGAAGATTCTCTGACGTGAATAAACGGAAAACAAGCTGAAATCAGTGAGACAGTCAGACAACCGAGTGTATTAAAAAAAATGAAAACAACAAAAAAACCACCAAGTCTAGAATACACATAGAAAATTTGTAAAGCATCTAAATAGCGTCTGTATAGAATCTGCTTTAAATCTTTTCAGGATCTGTATTAAATCTGGATATTATTCGATTGGTATCTGCATAAATTCAGCTTAGTGTCTACATAGTATATACTTAGTATCTGCTTAGTTTCTGCTTAGTATCTGCTTAGTTTCTGCTTAGTATCTGCATAACAACTACATAGTATCTGCATAGTAACTGCATAGTATCTGCATAATAACCACATAGTATCTGTATAGTATCTGAATAATAACTACATAGTACCTGCATAATATCTGCATAGTATATGCAATATAACTACATAGTCTCAGCATAATATCTGTATAGTATCTGCATAATAACTACATAGTACCTGCATAGTATCTACATAGTATCTGAATAATATCTGAATAGTATCTGCCTAATAACTACATAATATCTGCATAATAACTACTTAGTATCAGCAAAATAACTACATAGTATCTGAATAGTATCTGAATAATAACAACATAGTATCTGCATAGTATCTGCATAATAACTACATAGTACTGCATAGTATCTGCATAGTATCTCAATAATATCTGCATAGTATCTGCATAATAACTACATAGTATCTGCACAGTATCTGCACAATAACTACATAAAATCTGCACAATAACTACATAGTATCTGCAAAATAACTACATTGTATCTGCATAATAACTACATTGTATCTGCATAATATCTGCATAGTATCTGCCTAATAGCAACATAGTATCTGTATAGTATATGTGTAATATCTGTATAATAACTGCATAGTATCTGCATAATAACTGCATAGTATCTGCATAGTATCTGCATAGTATCTGCATAGTGTCTGCATAGTATCTGCATAGTATCTGCATAATAACTACATAGTATCTGCACAGTATCTGCACAATAACTACATAAAATCTGCACAATAACTACATAGTATCTACCTACATCTAACTACATTGTATCTGCATAATAACTACATTGTATCTGCATAGTATCTGCATAATAACTACATAGTAAATGCATAATACCTGCATAATATCTGCATAATATCTGCATAATATCTGCATAATATCTGCATAATATCTGCGTAATATCTGCTTAGTATCTGCATAATATCTGCAGAGAATCTGCATAATATATGCATAGTTTTTCCATAGTATCTGCATAGTATCTGCATGGTATCTGCATAGTATCTGCATAGTATCTGCATAGTATTTGCATAGTATTTGCATAGCATCTGATAAGTATATGCATGAAATGTGAATCAAAATTAGATCGAATTTTTATTTTTCGTCGGGATCACCATACCATCAGAAGATTTGAAAAAGACACACACGTGGAATTCTTCCAAAATCGATGGATGTTTAGAGATCGCGCACTTTTTGGCGATTTCAAAAAAGTAAGTAAGCTTCATGGGAAAAGTTCTACCTACATTTTCAGAATTCGTTTCGATATTATTACGAGATCAATGCAAGTAGATGGAGAAATTGATATTGAACCCGTTCTCGTAACAATATCGAGCGTCAAATTGGACCTACATGGTAGGTAGATATCGATGTGTTCCGTGGGAGTTTTTTCGGTAAGAAATTTTTTTCTAAATCGGAACGATATCGAAGAAAAAAATAATCATAGTTCGAGGATGTTTCGAAAAATATTACGAAATCGATGTGAAAAATATTTAAATATCAAATCTTTTGCTTAAATTTGAAAGTTGGAGAAATTTTAAAAATTAGCAGCGATAAAGCTACGAGTTCGAACTTTTTTTATCAAAGTTAGTTCGAGAAAGCTTCGAGGTATAGAAGGTCGCCGAGGCAGGGCAGACGGGAAATATAATTTTCCAAAAATGTTGCAAAATTTTTAAAATTTTAAATTATGAACTAATTATAATTAATAAAAATTGTCGCTGATCAGTTTGTATTCCCTACACCCAAAACTTGATTTATAACATTTTTAGACCATTTTGTAGGTTTCTTAAAAAAACTTACCTTTTATTTTCCGATGTAGTTAAGACTGCTAAATACTGCTTTTAGCTGTAAATAAAATAAAAAAATATTAATCAGTTAAAATATTTTAAAAGAGACTTACAAAACAATGCTTTAGATAAATAATATAAATAATCGGACTTATTCCCAATTTCACTAACAATCGAAATTTAAATATTTCAAAAATTTAAATTGAATTTATTTAGCATTTATTTTAAATATTTGTTTATTAAAAAATGAGAATTCGCACCACAAAAAAAATCGTTTAAATAGAAATTTCATTTGATTTTAAAAAAATTTCAATTTCAAAATCTAGAACTTATTTAATTAAATCAAATAAGAAATACTACAAAATAAAAATGATTTTTTTTTTTAATATTTTATATATTTAAAGTTTTTATTTTTATGTTATACAACAAAAATCGTGCCAACAGCGCACACGTGTTTGCGGCAACTACCAAATTTTTGCTGTCAAGAATGCTTCTAAATAATGTCGCTGTTGCAGCGGAATGTTGCTGCAGCAGTAGCAGCCACAGCTGCAAAAACATAAAACAAAAACTTTTGAAAAACTAAAAAAAACAAAAAAAAAATTGAAAAAAAACTTAAGAAAATTACAACGTTTTTGTTATTGATTTATTGCATGTTGGCAGCATGTTGCTGGCAATACGGCTGCACAACAAAGCGCGAGCGCGCGCTGTTTTGCTGAGCTACAATTTAGCAGCAATTAAATTGCAGCCAAGCAGCAACAATTGCTGCTTCAGCGAGAACAATGAGTGAAGCGTCGCGCAAAAGTGCCAGAATTTGAAGTCAAACGTGGGGCAAAGTTTTCCGTTTTTTTTTTCTTTGTAAGTTTTTGATTTTCCATTGAAGCATTTATTATTTTAGTGACGAACATTATTTATAAAGTGATTTATTTGTGTGGAGGTCATGCAGTTAACAGTTATTTATGTGCGGTACAGCAGCAGTTCGTAGGGTGGCCATTTTTGTGGTTATGGTTGTTAATGATTTTTTTGTAAAGTATTCGGTGGTTTTGCGGTTGAACGTGTTTAGTGCACAAATAGGAAATAATTTCTAAAGCTTTTAAAATAAAAGTGATATTTTAAAATGTGCTGCAATTTAACAATATCTCTAATTAAAGCACATTGCAAGGGTCAAATTGCAATTAGATAAAAAAGACTCAATAGAAATGAATAAATAAAAAATAAAAATATTAATTTAAGTTTTAGTGTGGTAAGTTTTTGTGTAATAGAGGTGAGTTCAGAGAGATAAGTGTATGTGTATTAATACGGTTCATTTTAAATTTGTTATTTTATTGTGGTGAGTGCATTATTTTATAGTATTGAATTTAAGTGTGGTGAATTTTGAGGTGGTGAGTTTAAGTGTCGTAGGATTTTGTATGGTGAGATTTTGTGTGATGACTTTCAGTGTGGTGACTTTCAGTGTGGTGAGTTTAACTGTGGTGAGTTTAAGTGTGGGGAGTTTAAGCAAAGCGAGTAATTACGTGGTGAGTATAATTGTAAAAATAAATTTATTGAGTGTATTTGAATTTATTGTAGCGAGTCGATATTTTTATAGAAGTGAATTGAAGTGTGGTGAATTTTGAGGTGCTTAGTTTAAATGTGGTGAGTTTTAGTGTGGTGAGTTTTAGAGTGATGAGTTTTATGGTGGTAAGTTTTATGGTGGTGAGTTTTCGGTCTGTTTTAGTGTAGTGAGTACAATAAGTTCTTTTGAGTGTATTTAACGTGGTGAATTTAAAATTTGTGAGTTGTAATTTTATGTAACATTTCACCACACATATACTTTAGATATAGTGACGTTTATTTTTATTTATAGTGAGTTATAAGACGCTGAATTTGCTGAGGTGAATTATAAAAAAAATTCAAATCATTAAAACCAAATGCGCAAAAAATGTCCAGTAATTTTTTTTTTGCAAATTTCGCTAATTTTATGGACTGTCACACACGTAACGTACGAACGAACGCACACAAACTGGGTCAGAATTTTATTAGTTTGCGACTTCTGCTGAATTTTAAAACTACTTGATAATAAATTAAACATTTTAAATGTTATGCTGAGACACAACACAAATTACTTTGCTGGTTGAAAAATGTTCTGAACTTGACGCTGAAAAATTGCAACATCTTTAAATAATAATAAGAAAAAAATATCTGTCATCTAATAAAATAAAACTACGAGTTCAATGACTTTCTGTACGTCAAAAGTTGACATAAATTTAATTGCTACTTAAATATTGACTTGGCCTCAATATGGCAACAGTTTTGACAGTAGCCGCAGCAACAACAAGTCTTAAATTGTCATTGAAAATCACTGAAAACTACTTTATTAATATTACTTCATCATTTTTTTTTTTTGTTGCGGCATATAATGCTGTCTCTGGCATCTCAAAGAAAATGCGCTTGCGCAACGTTATCGCGACGGCAAATCGGCTTAAACTTGACCGTTAAAACTGTGCACAAGCGCTTCATTCAACTTCGGCAACGGCATATGTGACGCAAACAATAAATTAGCAAAAAAAAAAAAAAATTGACAAAATAAATAAAAATTTATAAATAGTCGAATCTAATACGAAAATAGCAATTAAAAAATTTAAATAAATTAAAATTACATCATTTTTAATCATTTGCAGTCAGATCTCAAACAAAAGACTGAAGTGGAAAGCGCAAATATTATGAAAAAAAAATATTGAATTGAATTATTAAAAATAGTTTAAAAATATAATAAATGTTTGAGACAAAGAGTAATAGGAATGAATTAAAAATAACGTATTGTATTATAAAATAGAAGCAACGAATAATAACAACGAGTAATAACGAATAATAACAACGAATAGTAGCAACGAAAAGTAGCAACGAGTAGTAGCAACGAATAGTAGCAACGAATAGTAGCAACGAATAGTAGCAACGAAAGCAAACAACGATTTAAACAATAACGTATAATAACAACGAATAGTAGCAACGAATAGTAGCAACGAGTAGTAGCAACGAATAGTAGCAACGAGTAGTAACAACGAATAGTAGCAACGAAAGTAAACAACGATTAAAACAAAGAGTAAATATAACGAATATATTCAACGAATTTTGTATACTTAACAAAATTGACTAAAAATTGTCAATTTAGTTTAGTATTCCAATTTAAACCAACTCGAACACTTCCTAAATTAAACCAATCACATTTACAGCAATTATTACAACTCAAATATAACGAATAAAAATACCAAATAGTTACAATGAATAAAATCATCGAGTAAAAATAACGATTAGAACAAAAAAAAAATAGTTTAAAACTCGAATATCAAGAATTGAAACAACGAATAGAAGCAATGAATAGAAGCAACGAATAGAAGCAACGAATACAAGCAACGAATAGAAGCAACGAATAGAAACAACGAATTGAAGCAACGAATAAAATCAACGAATAATAGCAACGATTAACGTTAAAATAACGATAACCAACAACGAATCCAGTGAGTAGAAACAACGAATTTAAGTTTATAATTATTTATATATATTTTCATAACTAAAACTAAATTGACTGACAGCAATAAAACTCTTTACCGACTAGCAATAACTGATAATTAACAATTTAGTTAAGTCTTAATTATATAAATGACATTTTAATTAGTTTTAAATAAACAAATTAAAAATTGGAATATAAGGAATACATATAAAAAATAACAATGAATAAAAAACACCAATAAAAACAACGAGTAAACATAACAATTAGCACAAAATGTAATGTGTAGCGATTATCAATTATAATTAAACAATTTAAAATCTTGAATATCAGGAAATTTCCAAAAAAAAAATTAAAAAGTCTAAAATAACGATTAAAAATAACTTCAATTTACAAAGAATACAAAGAACGAGTAAAAATAACGATTTAAAGAAAACATAAATACAACGACTATAATAAATCAATTTGAAAATTCGTGTATTAAGAATTAAATCAACGTATAGAAGTAACGATAGGAAACAACGAATAGAAGTAACGGCAGGAAACAACGAGTATCAATAACGATTATAAACAAAGTTTAAAAATACCGATTTCAAACAATGAATCCAATGAGTAGAAACAACGTATAGAATAAACGAGTAATTAATTTTATATATATTTTTTATAATTATTTTTATTATATTTTTGAAATACATTTTAATAAATAGAGTATTTAATAATTGCTTTTTTATTGTAATTTAGGTTGATTTTTATATTTTTTACAATATCAATTACTATCAATTAATAATACTTAATAATCGTTCAACATGTTGCAATCAACAACAGCAATTTCTGTTTGTTAAAAAGCCCAACAGCAACATTCATTCAAGCACATTCAGAGCAAAGTGCAGCCAATAACTAGCAACTTCAATGAATACAAAAGCTTTCTACACTTTTACTTTTCTATTATTATTATTCTATTAATTTTAACGCAATTATTGTCATTGTTGGTATTGCCGTTGGTGTGGCGATTGTTGTTAATGTTGATGTTGCCATTGTTATGTGATTAGTGCTGTCTGGTTATTGCCCATAACTTAAACCCTTCAAGTGCACTGCGCCGAAAGATCATTAACAACAATTTTATATTTAAATGGCTGGCAGCAAAGTAAAAGAAAAAAAATTAAAAAAAAAAAAAAATTATAAAAAAAAATTGAAAAAAAGAAATTAAAAAATCAAAAAAAGTATGAAAAAATGATAAAAAATTGTAAGCATTAATAATTAAAAGAAATGTAAATATAAAATTAAAATATTAAAAGAATTAAAAATCTATAAAAAATAATAAAAAAAAACAATAAAGAAAAACCAAAAATAAAGAAAATTATTCAAAATTGCATTAACCGTAATTGTTGCTGCCACGCAAAAGCAACAACAATTACTTGCAGACTACAACTCGATTTAATTTTATTTGTTACATAAATTGAACAATTTGTTAAGTTGCCAATTGACTTTTGCTTTTGTTTAAATTTTTTGTTGTTTTTGCTGCACTCACTAAATTAATGATTTCAACGCCTTTTGTTTCTTGCAATTGTTTTTTTTTTGTTTGCTTTGCAATAACAACATATTGTTGTTATTGTTGTTGCCTGCAAACTGTTGAAATGAAGAGCAACGAAAACAATACAAAGTGTTGAAGTTTATGGGAAAATTGTTGCTGCTACTAACAATTGTTGTTTTTTTGTTTTTTTTTCAAGTAACAGCTTGTTGCTGCGCTCTTGTTGCATTAGCAATGTTGCTGTGAGGCAACAATCAACGCGCATTGCTCTTGGCGCGCACTCGAATTTGGCGCTCAAAAAAAAAACAAAAAAAAAAAATAATGCGCGTTTAGGCGCTTATATAATATCGCACAAAGTGAAAGAGTTGCTGAGATGAAAAAGAAAAATAAAAAAATGAAATAATAAAAAAAAAATGAAACTGTTGAAATCCACACAATGTGGTGTGAAATTGATTAAATTACTGGTAGGCCAGACAGTTAAGCGTGCAACATAAATGCCAATCAGTGCCAAGTTCAATTAGGGAACAATGAAGAAATTAATGTATTGTATATTTTTTATAAAAAAAAGTTAATTGGAAAAATATACGATTTTGTTTCATAAAAAATATATATTTGAGACAATGATTTTATAGTAAATTTTTGTAGTACTTTGTATTATTTAATAGTATTTACCGATTAATATAATAATTTATACTATTGACTAATTTTAATAGTAAAAAAACTATTCATTCTTTCTTTTTTTTTTAGTGTATCACTCTAATTGTTGAGATTTAAGTATTTTACATTGTAATGATTTCATAGTACAATTTTAAAGTACTTTGTAGTATGTATTTAATGGTATTTACCGTTTAAAATAATAGTTTATCCTATTGACTAATTTTAGAAGTAAAATAAACTATTAATTTAATGTTTTCTTTTCTGAGTGTATCACTGTAATTTTTGATATTTAAATATTTCACATTGTAATGATTTCTTAGTACAATTTTATAGTACTTTTAATGGTATTTATCGTTTAAAATAATAATTTATCCTGTTGACTTATTTTATAGTACTTTGTAGTATTTAATAGTATTTACCGTTTAAAATAATAGTTTATCCTATTGACTAATTTTATAGTAAACAAACTATTTATTTAATGTTTTTTTTTCTGAGTGCATCACTTTAATTTTTGAGATTTAAGTGTTTCACATTGTATTGAGTTCATAGTACAATTTTATAGTACTTTGTAGTATTTAATGGTATTTACCGTTTAAAATAATAATTTATCCTATTTTAATAGTAAACAAACTATTAGTTTTATGGTGTTTTTTGTGAATCACTCTAATTTTTGAGATTTGATTATTAATTATTACAATTTAATAATATCCTTATTTTATTTGTATAATATTTGGAATTGATATTGTCTATTACAACAAATTATAGTTTAGCTCTTTTAAGTTAATATATTTTTGTATTATAAAAACATTTAATTATGCATTATAATAAATAACATTTAATTTTTATTATAAAAATTATATATCACTTTTTAAATATATATATATATATATATATATATATATATATATATATATATATATATATATATATATATATATATATATTGTTAATAAAATAATATATTATTTCAAATAAACTACTAGTTATTTTGCAACTTTTCATTGCCATGACATTTCCGTCACATGTCGCAGAGTGTCATTTAATTAGCCAACTCACACGACACTTGACTCGTTGGCAACAACATTATTAGCCACATATTAAGTTGCAAAACTTCATAGATTTGTATTATTTATTTTATGTTATTATTTTTTTTTTTATTATGATTTTTCAAACAACTTCAACACGAGCAACAAGTAGCGTTACTACATATTGGGAATGTTCTCAACCACTTTGCAACATGTCAACAACAGTCAGTCAGTTAACATAATCTGTGATCTTGTTGTAGAAACAAAACCATGTTACTAAATTGTGCTTGCATTTGTTGTGCTATTTATTATGCAAAAATTTGAATAATATAGAGTAAATCACTTAAATAATACAATGCAATACAATAGAGTATTATGTTAAATTAATGGAATATGCTTATTTAGTTTACTAAGAACATTAGTGTCATTTTATGACGCTAAAAAACAATAAAAAGTTTATTAAAAAAAAAAAATTAATAAAGGACATACTTTTTTGCATTATATAGTAAGTTTTTTTGTTCTATGGAACCATTTTAGAACAAAGTAAAACTGCCAAAATTTAAAATTTACATATCGTCGTTGTAGAACGAAAAGTCACCAATACATTTTTATGAAATACTTAATTTTCGAGTTTGTTGATTAATATTATAAAAAGTAATGGATGCATTTATGAAGTTGAAAAATCAACAAAAAGATTTATATTTTCTTATCATATGGTAAAAAAATTGAGACTATCGATAAAAAATTGACAGATTTATAAAGATTTTTGTAAATGAGGATTTGGCATTTTGAAAATGTATTTGGTGACTTTTCGTTCTACAACGACGATATGTAGTTTTTTTATATGTTGTCTTTTTTATCTTCTACTTGAAATCTTTATAAAAGCATTAATGTTTTTGTTTTATATCATTTAAGTACATATGTAATCTTTTCTCTTCCCTGCTCTAAATTGACCATATTTTTTATATTTTGCAAAATACATTTTTACATCATTCAAGTTTTTTATAATGCAGATCAGTCAAGTTTTGGATAATGCAAATATATCATCCATAATTTAAATTTAACAAATTATTTTCTTTATAGCCCGCGCGTTTGTTTTCGTTATTATATTTTAATATATTCTAAGAAAACAATTATCATACTTTATATTTTCAGTTGACTAATAGCTTCTAGAATTTATTTTATACGTTATCTTCTTTTTATCTTCTTCGCAATATGTTGTTTTAAATATGTTTTAGACCGCATTTTTGTTTTTATATTAAGAATAGCTCTTAAAATGTAAATTCTATAATATCTTCCTTTTATCTTCCTAGCGATACTTTTTGTATTATTAAATATGATTATAGCTTCTAAAATGTAAGTTATACGTTATCTTCTTTTTATCTTCCTCACGATATGTTGTTTTAAATTAGTTTTTTAACAGCATATAAAGAATAGCTCTTAAAATGTACATTCAATAATATCTTCCTTTTATCTTCCTGGCGATACTTTTTATATTATTAAATATATTATATTACTAAATATGAATTGTACTATTTAGAACAAGTTTTCGATCGCATAATCTTATTTTTATCTTCCGGACGATTATAAAAGTTAATAGACGTTTTCTTCATTTTATTCTACTTGCGACATGACATTTTAAAAAAAGATTTTTTACAGCAGTCATATTTTATATATAGTATAGTTCCTAAAATGTAAATTTAATATTTTCTTTTTATCTTCATCGCGATACTTTGACAAAATATTATTATTTAAGATCACTGTATTAATAACTGCAGTAAAGTTTTTTTTTATAAATTTGGCATTATCTTTTTTTTATCTGCCGCGCGATAAGTAGTAAATCTATTCTTTTTTTATAATATTTTCAATAAATAATGATAATACTTAGCGAGAATAAAATTCATTTTCTCAAATATACTTCGATTTAATTTCACTATGCTTATGTAATTCGTATTTCATTTCAATTTTTATTTTACATAAAACAAACATAATTTTATTAAAAAACGAATATTTAAAAAAAAAATCTGTGTTTCCCAAAAACACTTAAACAAATGTTAAATTAAAAAACTATATACATTTTATTTTACAAACAAATTCAACTCAATAATCGTTCATCGACATCGACATCTTTTATAGCCCTGCAAATTATAAACCATTAAAATTGAATTTTTTTTATTTGTAATTTCTTCATTTTTAAAGATTTCCATAAAAACGTTTATACTTTCAACGTAACGCCCACATTTTATGGCGCAGTCTTTAGCAATTGAACCAAACCCTGTGATTATGTTAATTTATTTAAGCGAGATATAAACGCAAAACACAAATAATCGCCTAAACGTTTCCTTGCGCTGTTGTTTATTCTATGGTATTGTTGTGTAAGCAAACATTTAAATAATAGTTATTAATGCTAATAATAGCGTTAAAATAAAAGTGAAAACTATGGTGCAGAAATAATTTAAATAAACAATAGATAATTAAGGGATTGAGTAAAAAAATATAAAAGATAAAATTTAATAAAATATAAAATACAATTAAATCAAATAATATAAAAAACTTAAATTAAAAAAATATATTTTATGAAAAAAAAAAAATTAAGAAATAGAAAAATAAAATGATAAAGAAAAACTAAAACAAAAAAGGAAAAATGAAATAAAAATAAAATAAAAAAAGGACAAAGAAAATTAATTAAATTAAAGGACAAAGAAAATCCAAAAAAATATAAAAAAAAAATATAAAAAAGTAAGAAATATATATAAAACTTTATTGTTTTTATTCTTACAAAATAATAAAAGCAAAAAAAACACTAAATTAACTCTAAGAACGCTGAATTCCTACTGCATACATTTACGCGTTCGTTGCCGAAGTCTTCTGTTTTAAATGCTATTTTAAGCAATACAATTTTTCTGAATATTATTGAAATTTTATAATTCGACAAGGAAATTTCAATATTTATTTATATAACAAATTATTAAAACTTTCATAATGAAAAATGTAAAGAAACTGAGTTTTCTTTGAAGTGTGTTTGTACTTTGAAACTCTAGTGTTTATACTGTATATTGTTGTTGTTCACATTATTGTTGTTGTTATTAAACTCAAGTTGTAGCTCTTGTCTTTGTTCTGCCAGCTGTTATTGTTGTCATTGCTGTTGCAGTTCTTTGTCACTGCGGCAGAAAAATGCAAATTGACTGCAATTAGCATGATTGCGAATACACAGTATACGTGTGTGTCATAGATAGACAGACAATGCGAAAGACATTTGAACAGACGGACGCAAAAATAGACAGTCGATGCTAAGTTGTTTGGCAAACAGCGAGGGCAACATGAGCAACTCTTACTGCAACGCAGGATGCAATAGTAACAGCAACAACAACAACAAAAAGAGTAACATAAACAACAACATATTTCTCAGTATCTCGCACGCACTTTAGCTACAAGAATTCTGAATTTTTATTTTATTTTGTAATTTTTTTTTTATTTCTTCAACTTTTGTTGGCTGCAATTTTTGCTGTTGGCAACAATCTGCATGTGTTGCTGCTGCTGAGTGTGTGCGTATAATGTCGACGACCCTTTATAGTTGTTACACAACAACAATAACAATTTACTTGGAACACCCACTAGCAGCAGCAACAGTCGCAACCGCAACGACAACAAGATTCTTTGCAAGAATAAATTAAGCGCAACGCCAGATGACGCATGCAGCAGTTGTTGGGCACAACAATAAATTGTAGTTGCTCTATTGTTCTTGTTGCTGTTGTTGTTTATTGCTATGTTGTTGTTAACGAAAGTTATTTATGCACAGCAACGCTTTATTTATTTTGTAAAATAATAAATTAAATGAAATAATTAAAATATTTTAAAAATTTAATATATATAAATATAAATATATATAAATATAAATATATAAAAATATAAAAATATAAAAATATAAAAATATAAAAATATAAAAATACAAAAATATAAAAATATAAAAATATAAAAATATAAAAATATAAAAATATAAAAATATAAAAATATAAAAATATAAAAATATAAAAATATAAAAATATAAAAATATAAAAATATAAAAATATAAAAATATAAAAATATAAAAATATAAAAATATAAAAATATAAAAATATAAAAATATAAAAATATAACAATATAAAAATATAAAAATATAAAAATATAAAAATATAAAAATATAAAAATATAAAAATATAAAAATATAAAAATATAAAAATATAAAAATATAAAAATATAAAAATATAAAAATATAAAAATATAAAAATATAAAAATATAAAAATATAAAAATATAAAAATATAAAAATATAAAAATATAAAAATATAAAAATATAAAAATATAAAAATATAAAAATATAAAAATATAAAAATATAAAAATATAAAAATATAAAAATATAAAAATATAAAAATATAAAAATATAAAAATATAAAAATATAAAAATATAAAAATATAAAAATATAAAAATATAAAAATATAAAAATATAAAAATATAAAAATATAAAAATATAAAAATATAAAAATATAAAAATATAAAAATATAAAAATATAAAAATATAAAAATATAAAAATATAAAAATATAAAAATATAAAAATATAAAAATATAAAAATATAAAAATATAAAAATATAAAAATATAAAAATATAAAAATATAAAAATATAAAAATATAAAAATATAAAAATATAAAAATATAAAAATATAAAAATATAAAAATATAAAAATATAAAAATATAAAAATATAAAAATATAAAAATATAAAAATATAAAAATATAAAAATATGAATAAATAAAAATTCAAATAAAACGCAATTAAAACAAATATGGCAAACAATCAAGTTTAGATTATGATCAGTTTATGCTGCCTTTTTTCTGCTGCGTACAATACTTGATTTTTGTTGTTGTTGGCATTGTTGTTTAAGTCACTTTAAACTCAGCCACTAGTTTAGCACGCGCCGTCATCTGGTTATTGCTTTTATTAGTTTGCTTATCGCTTGTTTTATGGCCGCTTGTTTAGAATCGGTTTAGAAATCTTACAAAAAAAAAAAATATGTAAAAAATGCTACAGTCTTTTTAGCTCCAAGTTACAAACAAAGTTCGCTGTTTAAATCTTTTGATTGCAAACACAAATATGTTGAGTTTGGACGCGTTTGTTTGCAATCTTTTGTTGTAGTTATTAATATTATGTTAAAAAGTATTGGATTATGTTAAAATTTATTAAAAATAATAAAAAAAGTATTAAAATGTTTTAAAATATTTTAAATTAAAATATTTTTAAAAAGGTTTTAAAAAGTAATAATAATGGTATTAAAAAATAATAAAAATAATATTAAAAAGGTATTACAAAAGTAATAAAAACAGTATTTGAAAAGCAATAAAATGGTATAAAAAACAATAATAGTATAAAAAGTACTAAAAAAATATTTTAAATAAAGTATTAAGAAGGTTTATAAATATTTTATATAAAGAAGTAAAATATTTGCAAAAAGTAATACAAAATTTAAAAAAAAAATATAAAAATGTAGTAAAATATATTAGAAAAGTATTCAAATATTTTAATGAAGTTTAATAAAATATTGAAAAAAATTATTAAAAGCATTTAAAAAAATATTTAAATATTTAAAAAAGAAGAATATAATAATATATTTTAAAAAGTACAAAAATAAAAATTAAATTATTTTAAATAATGTATTAACATATTTTAAATAATGTATTAAAATATTTTAAAAAAGTATTAAAATATTTTAAATAAAGTTTCAAAATCTTTTAAAAACGTATTAAAAAGAATAATAAAAAAGTATTAAAAAAGTTTCAAAATATTTTAAAAAAGTAATAAAAAAGTATTACAATATTTTAAAAAGTATTAAAAATAATAAAAAAAATATCCTTTTTTTAAAAAAGTATTAAAATTTTTGCAAAAATTAATAAAATATGTTTTAAAAAGTACTTAAATATTTGAAAAACTTAAAAAAAGTATAAAAAAATATTAAAAGTATTAAAAAAGAATTAAAATATTTAAAAAAAGTTTTATAGAAGTTAATAGTTTTTCAAGTATTCAATTATTTTAAAAAAGTATTTTAAAAGTATTCAAAAATAGTCAACTATTAGTAAAATAATGCTAAAATAGTAGTAATATGAGATCAACATTTTAAAATTTTGTTACAAAAAAATGAAAACGTTCGCCAGATAAAAACCCTGCGCTAAATGTCGCCACAACGGCGACATGTTGCGCGCATCACCATTATCAACATAAATAGTCTCATCAGCCGCCTCATCATCGGACGCATCATCGGACACATCATCTGTCGCATCATCGACCTCATCTTCAGCCCCAACAATAGGCAGCAGCTCAAAAGCTTTAACAGTCACAACTTCAAATATATCTTGGGCTACAACAGTGGCCATATCAGCAGCCCCTACATCACCTCATCACCACCATCATCATCATTATTGACAACATTTCGAGTCGGCAGTAATAGCGACAACAACTACGACGAGACAAACAAAAACCAATTGCAAGCAAACAATTGGAGGGGCGGACCAGCAACTGTTTCATTGTCATTGTTGCACCAAGACAAAAAAGAAGAATAAAAGAGGAAGATATAAATAAAAAAAGAGAAAAAAGAATTTAAAAAAAGTAGAAAAGCCAGCAACCATTCAATACATCAATAAATGCGCATATTTTGCGGGTTGCAACTGCGCAATGTCGACACTTTTTAGTGACTTTTAGCAGCTGCTGCAGCAATTGTCTGCATTGTATTTGCACTGTGGTTGTGGTTTTTTCAGAGCTGTCTGTTTGTTTATTTGATTCTATGGTTTGTTACTACAACGAAGACGAAACACAGCACAGAAAGGTGTTAAATTCGCTTTTGCTGCTGCTGTTGTCGTCGCATGAGTCATTGAACGCGCAGGAATGTTTGTGGCGGCAGAAGGACATTTTTCCGCAGTCATGCAGTAGAGGTGTTGCTGATGATGCTGCCGATGAACGTGATGCTGTCAAAGTATTAAAGCACTTGATGTTGCTACCCATGCAGCCGACAGTGTTGATGACACTTGAATTTTTATTTTTTATTAATATTTCTTTTTTTTTTTTGCTATTGTTGCTATAAACTCTTATTTATTTGTAGTCAAAGCAGCGGAAGAAAATACAAAATTAAAAAAATCAAAAGCTCTAAATATTTCAAATGTTTATTTAACACTTAATGTCCAACAAATTAAGTCGAGTTATAATGAAAACATTAAATGTTATTAAATGTTGCAAAAGAATAGCTTTCACTGTTTACTACAATGAAAAAAAAAACACTCTCACATACAGCTATTATTAAATATTAAATAATATTTAATTTTGTTTATTTTTAGCCTTTTGTTTTGTTTTGAATTTATTTTCCTTTTTTCAGTTTATTTTAAGTTTATGTCTCGTCTTCTTTGTTTATTTATATTTTTTGCGCTTTTCAGTCGCGCATTAAATAATAACTAACGGCGCATTTGTGGTAATTCATTAAATTAATTATAAGTTTGGCATCTTTAGCGCAATTTAGCAGCTGAAATGGCAGCAATGACTAGAGTGCTACACTTTAAAGAATTACTAATTTTAATGTATTTGCTAAATTTAAAAATTTATATTTATGTAAATTTAAAGTTATACCTAAAAGCAGGAATTAATAAATTTGTTGCAAAATTGTAGTAAACTCATTTTAAATAAGTAATAAAATTATTTTTTTTTTAAAGTTAAATAGTATTAAAATAGTATTAGAATTGTAGTAATTTAGTGGATAAAATTAAGCAAAACATGGGTATTATAATAGCAAAATAGTAGCAAAATAGCAGCAAAATAGTAGTTAAATAGTAGTAAAATAGTAGTAAAATAGTAGTAAAATAGTAGTAAAATAGTAGTAAAATAGTAGAAATTGTAATAAAATAGTATTCAAATAGTATTTAAAAAAGTAATGAAATAGTAGTGAAATAGTAGTGAAATAGTAGTTAAATAGTAGTCAAAAAGTAGTAAAATAATAGCTAAAAGTAGTAGAATAGTAGTGAAATTATAGTAATATATTGGTAAAATAGTAATCATATATTAAATATATAGTCGTCAGAATTAGTTGTCACATATATTTCAAAAATAATTGTAAATGATAAAAACTTAATTTTAAATAATTAAATCACTAACTTGTGGAAGTATATGTATCACAAAAATAATAATAAGAACAACTATATTAATTTTAGACAAATATTACACCAAAAAATAAAATAAAACGAGTTGGGAAAGTTAGGTCACATGGGTAAGTTCGGTCACATGGGGCGGATTTTTATAGTCGGTCGGGCCCGACTATGGAATACCCTACACCTTTGGTGGAGATATTAATGAGGAATATTTAATTGTATACCTTAATTTTAAATTTTTAATTATGCTGAACCTCCCCACCCTCAGAATATTATTCATATATCAGAAATTTACGTCTTATATCCCCATAAATTAAAAAATTTATATAAAGTATAAAAAAATTGAAAAATATAATTGGGCGGACCACGCCTATATTTAAAATTTTGAAAGGCTAATATTTCATAGATTTGATTTTAATAATTTACGGATCAAATTTTTACTATGAAAACCCGGGATATAATGAAAAAAAAAAGTGGGCGGATCACGCCCATTTTTAGACCACATATTTTTAGGTAAATTCTAACAATACGTTTTCAATTTTATAACTATACCTTCAATACTTTTCGAAATATTAGTTTCGAAAGAGTTATATAAAAGTGACTTGTATGGGAGGTGGGCGTGTCCGTTGACCGATTTTGCTCATTTTCAAACTCAGTTCCTACTTTTTGCTAAAATGTATTGAGACGAAATTTCATCGCATTCTGATCAGTATTTCTCAAGTTATTCTGTATTCGGACAGCAAGACAGCAAGACAGCAAGACAGCAAGACGGACAGACAGACAGACAGACAGACAGACAGACGGACATGGCTAAACGGACTCGGGTAGTGATGCTGATCAAGAATATATATACTTTTCCATACCGGACACGCCTCCTAAGGGGCGTTACAATATATGCACAAAGTTAATATACCCTGTACCTCATAGGTGTAGGGTATAAAAAATACACAAAAACTATAGAAATTTGTCGAAACATATTTTTATTAATGACTCAAATATATACATATTCTAAGTATATTTGAAAAAAGTAAAATAATTAATGGTTGAACGTGAATTAATGCTTGAGTCAAATATAATTATATTCACTACAACAAATTCTACACAAAAATTCATTTTTATATTTGAGTCAAATATTTAGCAAATTAATAAAATTTTGTATAGTTCAATCATAAATATTAATTTTATTAATATTTGGATTTAATGGACAATTCAGATTTTTAATACGCTGCAAATAATTCATTTATTATGTGAAACAAAATAATAATCAAAACAACTATATTCATTTTAGCTAAACATTATAACAAAAATAAAAATAATATAACACAAAAACCGTGGACATTTATATAATCTTGTCAAATTTATTCATATATTTATTAAATTTAAATAACTATTTATTGTACGATAATTTATGCTTGAGTGAAACAAAATAATATTCAGGGCAAATGTTAGAAAATGTTAGAAACAAAGTAAACACCACATAAAAAGCGTATACAGTTATATTTTTAATAAAATATGTATATTTCAGTAGTTAAATATATTGCATAACTTTAAATTTTTTAAATATTTAAATAACTAATTGTTGTAGGTGAATTTATATTATAAATATATCGTCGTTGTAGAACGAAAAGTCACCAAATACATTTTTATGAAAAACATAATTTTCGAGTTTGTTGATTAATATCACAAAAAGTAAATGATGCATCTTTAAAGATGAAAAATCATTTAATAGATTTACATTTTCTTATCATTAATTGAGATCATCGATTAAAAATTGAGAAATTTATAAAGATTTTTGTAAATGTTAATTTTCTATAACGACGATATAGCTTTTTTTGCTAAATAAATACATAATGCTAATAAAAATATAATATTGGCAGCAACCAACAGCATAGTTTTATTATGCAATTTATAAAAATAATTAATTTTCAGTTATAACAATTAAAATTTTATAATTAAAATAGCTTGAAACATATAATTGATCAATCATAATCAACAATAATATTTGCAGCAACAATAATTATAATAAATTCTACTATTACTTGATTTTCATATTAATATAATTTAATAAATAATTACTACAAATAAACTTATGTTTGTCTGCAATAAAAATATATAGTTGCAGCTATAAAATTTATAATTGCTACAAATATTTTGCAACTATAACGATTTGTTTAAGTGTAATAACGTAAGCGTTATTAAAGAAAAAACTATTTAATCAACATAAATCGCTTGAGAAAAATATAGAAAAAAAACTATTGTGTTAATAAAAAAACAAACGCCCATTAAAATTATGCAGATAGTGCTGCTGGCTGGGTGTGAAACGAGCGGTGACAGCAAACGCGACGCAGCGTTAGCGTCATTAAAACAATTAAATATAGTTGCAAACAATTAAAATGAGTTGTGCGATGTGATACACAGGCAGCATTAACTTGGCTTAAATATTACAATTTTTTGTTGTTAATGTTGTTCAACTAGTATTACATGCAATCGCATTTATATATTTAATTTGCAATTTTTATAGTTTTAACATTGCAATGTTATTAGACAATTAACACTTGAAATATTTGAAAATGGTTTTCTATAATTGATATAATTTAATTAGTTATTATAAGGCGTTCATTATTAAAAGGTTTTAAAAATTATTTTTTATTATTAAAAACTATTTTATTTTATTTAAATTCTTTTCTTTTTTAAGAAATATATTACAAATTTTTAAAATCTCTAAACAAAAAACTTCAATTTCAAATCCACAAAAAAGTGTTTTTATTTAATCTATAATTTATGTGCAACTTGGTGATAAATTAAATAAAGCATGTTTCTTTTATTTTAAATTGAGTCATTTATTAATTTATGCCATACTTTCGGCTAATATATTAAAGCTACTTTATGTTAAAACTATAAACCATTTTTTGTCTATACTTTTACAAGGTGTCATTATACTTTGTGGCTTGTTATGCAAATAGCTATTTTAACAGTCGCTAATAACAAAGCAATAGCAAAACAAAAATAAACAAAATAGACAAAAAGCTTAAAATAAAATAAAACATACTTATATGTTAAATACTATTAATATAATAGTATTTAAAAGAATCTTAAATATAAGATTTGCATAATTCTAGCAAGCACAAGCTTTAGTAAATTTGGTAAAAGTGAAATTTTTATATTATTATTTTATCTTATAAAATTTGCTCAATTCATTAAAAGAATTAGTTCGTTCTATATTAATTTTTTGTACCAAAATTTAAAAAAGAAAATTTTATATATAAATCTCAAATTCGATTATAACACTTGAATGCTTGCCTCTCAAATAAACTCATGACATTGCGTCATTTTTCAAAAACAAAATTATGTCAACCTCAACACGTTAAACATGTTCAACGCAATCAAATGTAAGGCATTTCAAGCACGCTCATGTGTGAATAAAATCAAAAAAAAACAAAATAAAAAAAAAATTAAATTAAATACAAAAAATAAAATAAAAACAACTACAACGCAAATGTAACAGGAAACTTTTTGCACAAACAAATATAATAATAAAAAATACTACAAAACACCGAAAACAGTTAAATTACCTCAATGCTTGAGCAGCAGCAGCCCACCTACTTTTTGACCAAAAACAATTCAAATTCAAAACACGACATAAAATTCATGGCTTATATCAGCACATCATACTCTTAATATATAACGACAGCTATTTTGGTGTTTTACAAAAGCGATAGTAGTTTTTTGAAAAACTTGCAAATAACTTTTTCAAGTATATTCAATATTAAAATTACAAATAACGATCAAATTAAAAAAATTCTAGAAGTTTTCACAACAATCCGATAGTAAAATCTATTTAAATTACACACATGTGCATGTAGCCGGATTCTAGAAGTTTCCTGAAACTTCTACACTGAAAAATACATAATCCGTTATGTTCTCACGCTATTTCTATCATTTTTGCACTCACATGTTTCATTGCATTAATTAGATTTGTACTAGATATATATATATACATGTGTATAACATTTGGATTACATTGGTATTATATTTGAATTACATTTGTAGTACATTTTTACTACTTTTGTACTACATTTGTAAGTCATTAGTATTACATTTGTTCTTCATGTGTACTACATTTTTTATAATTTTGTACTACGTTTCTGCATTATTTGTAATACATTTGTATTACATTTGTATTACATTTGTATTACATTTGTATTACATTTGTATTACATTTGTATTACATTTGTATTACATTTGTATTACATTTGTATTACATTTGTATTACATTTGTATTACATTTGTATTACATTTGTATTACATTTGTATTACATTTGTATTACATTTGTATTACATTTGTATTACATTTGTATTACATTTGTATTACATTTGTATTACATTTGTATTACATTTGTATTACATTTGTATTACATTTGTATTACATTTGTATTACATTTGTATTACATTTGTATTACATTTGTATTACATTTGTATTACATTTGTATTACATTTGTATTACATTTGTATTACATTTGTATTACATTTGTATTACATTTGTATTACATTTGTATTACATTTGTATTACATTTGTATTACATTTGTATTACATTTGTATTACATTTGTATTACATTTGTATTACATTTGTATTACATTTGTATTACATTTGTATTACATTTGTATTACATTTGTATTACATTTGTATTACATTTGTATTACATTTGTATTACATTTGTATTACATTTGTATTTCATTTGTATTACATTTGTATTACAATTGCAATACATTTGTATTACATTTGTATTACATTTGTATTACATTTGTATTACATTTGTATTACATTTGTATTACATTTGTATTACATTTGTATTACATTTGTATTACATTTGTATTACGTTTGTATTACATTTGTATTACATTTGTATTACATTTGTATTACATTTGTATTACATTTGTATTACATTTGTATTACATTTGTATTACATTTGTATTAAATTTGTATTACATTTGTATTACATTTGTATTACATTTGTATTACATTTGTATTACATTTGTATTACATTTGTATTACATTTGTATTACATTTGTATTACATTTGTATTACATTTTTATTACATTTTCGCTACATTTGTACTTAACTTGTACTACATTTGTAGTACATTTGTAGTACATTTTTATTACATTTGTATTATATTTATATTCATTTGTACATCATTTGTGCTACATTTATACAATATATATTTTATATTTATTTTAAATTTTTACTTGCTCCTATAACTTCTATAGTATTTATACAACATTGCTATCATTTTAATAAAATGTAATGTAATGGAAATAAATATATTTCAATTTAATTTTAATATTTTTCTAACTTCAGAAATTTAAAATGTTGTAGTTTATAAAAGTAAAATATAAATTATTTAAATATTAACATTAGAAAAAAAAAATCAAAATATGAATTAAGGAAATTACAACAAAAAAAATTCTAAATTTGAAATATATAAATAAATTAAAAATAAAAAATTACAAAAATATAGTTTTTATTTTCTAATGCTCTGCGGAAAAACACACTCTAAATAATTTGCTGCAATTAATCAAGGCAAATAAGCGCGATGATGAGGCAGCCGTTGAGAAGACATCGACTATTTTTGTTGATATTGTCAAAATTCATTTTTTTCCTACGTTGGTGAAATCATAATTGAGTCATTAAATAGGTTTTCGTAAAACGAAAATTAATAATTTTTGTATTACATGATCAACGCGTTTGTCGCTTAAGTCTTTTGTTTTTGAGCCAAGTGATTTTGCGCAAAACAGAAATTAAAACAAAACTACAAAAACCAAAAAGAAAAAAAATACAAATTGCAAATATTCGATAAATTTAGTATCACAATAAACAATCCGAAGATTTTTATAATTTTGTATTTCGCGAAAATCGACATTTTAAAATTTTATCATTATAATTCTTTTTTTTTCTTATAATTATTGTTATTTTATAAATTTTTATAAATAAGAAAAACCAATTTTTTTAAATCAAATTTTGTTTATTTTAAATACCGATTTCGTACAAGTTTATTTTTTTAAAATTCAAATAATGCTATACATTTTTGTTTTAATGTAAAGAAATTACATTATTGAATTATGAAATTACATTATCGGAATCTTGAAATGTCGCAAAAATATTATAACGAAAATTTCGAAATTATTTAATAAATAATTATTGAGTCTCGAAAATACCGATAAATTTAAATTCCATGTCTCGAAATTAATTTCGTTAAAAAAAGCGTTTAATTAAAAACTAGAAAATGCCTATTTCATTTGAAGCTCTGTTCATCACTTCTAAAGTTTTTGCAAGAACTAGGTCGACCTTCCGATGCAACAACAAGAAGAAGACTACCCTGCTAGAACAAGCTCTACCTGGACAAGTCTATCGTGTCTTGTGCTTGCACATGCATTTGATCATCACTTTTCGGAATTGTCTATAAAGCTTCGGAATTAGAACCGCTAGTTCGACACAAACGTGTCTGCATTTAGATACAATGTTGCTATACATTTGAAGCCAAAGTATGACGTTTGTGCCGGACGACCGGCCACACAATTGAATTGTACACCATATGAGTGGCGCGCAAAACAAATAAAAAATCACAAAACCTCGTTAGACGCGCGCGCTTGCGCACACAGCTAGCTACCACAACCGTTAGTTTGTCTAACGCCATGTTTTATTCAAACTGCTTTTTGTAGTTGTTGTTGCTGTTGAGAGTTGTATTAAAAATGACCAAATAATGACATTGAGTTTTTTTAAGTTGTTTTTTTTTGATCTTTGGCTTCTTCACATTTGTGACGTGATTAAATGTCAAAATTGGACTCCGTTCAAGCAGCTGATTTTCGTTGTTGCAAGGCGTTAAAATAACTGCAACCTAAACAAAAACACTTGGCTTTTGTTTATTTAGCTGTTGACTTTTTGTTGCTGCTGCTGCATTTCTCGCGATTTTGTAGGGTTTCAAATGCATTTTGACCTTGGCCACTCGCTGCGCATGCAGCTCAATGCACTTCACTGCACTTGGCTGCACTCTATGGCGGGTCAAGTCACTTGGATTGGCTTGTGTTACAAGTGGCACCACGAAGAAGTGAAAATTAAACAAACATTTTTGTCTAAAATTCAATTATTAGTGATACATTTGAATTTGAGTGAAGAATTGAATTTTTAGTAAAAATATGAATTTTATGTGAAAATTTAAATTTTTAGTAAAAAATTTTATTTTTAATGAAAATTTTTATTATTAGTGAAAATTTTAATTTATAGTGAAAAATTGAATTTTTAGTGAAAAATTGAATTTTTATTGAAAATTTTAAATTTTTAGTGTAAAATTGAATTTTTAGTGAAAAATTGAATTTTTAGTGAAAATTTTAATTTTTAGTGAAAAATTTAATTTTTAGTCAAAAATTTAATTTTTAGTGAAAAATTTAATATTTAGTGAAAAATTTAATTTTTAGTGAAAAATTGAATTTTTAGTGAAAATTTGAATTTTTAGTGAAAAATTGAATTTTTTAGTGAAAAATTGAATTTTTAGTGAAAAATTGAATTTTTAGTGAAAAATTGAATTTTTAGTGAAAAATTGAATTTTTAGTGAAAAATTGAATTTTTAGTTAAAAATTGAATTTTTAGTGAAAAATTTAATTTTTAGTGAAAATTTGATTTTTTAATGAAAATTTTAATTTTTTAGTGAAAATTTTAATTTATATTGAAAAATTGAATTTTTATGAAAAATTGAATTTTGAGTGAAAAATTGATTTTTTGTGAAAATTTGAATTTTTAATGCAAATTTTAATTTTGTAGTGAAAATTTTAATTTTTATTGAAAATTTGAATTTTTAGTGAAAATTTTAATTTTTAGTGATAATTTTATTTTAGTGAAAAATTTAATTTTAGTAAAAAATTTAATTTTAGTAAAAAATGTAATTTTAGGTGAAATTTTGATTTTTTAATAAAACATTGAATTTTAAGTGAAAAATTGAATATTTAGTAATAAATTAAATTTTGAGTAAAAAACTGAATTTTTAGTGAAAATTTGAATTTTAAGCGAAAATTTGAATTTTCAGTGAAAAATGGAATTTTTAATGAAAAATTGAATTTTAGAAAAAAATTGAATTTTTAGTGAAAAATTGAATTTTTAGTGAAAAATTGAATTTTTAGTGAAAAATTGAATTTTTAGTGAAAAATAGAATTTTTAGTGAAAAATTGAATTTTTAGTGAAAAATTGAATTTTTAGTGAAAAATTGAATTTTTAGTGAACATTTTAATTTTTAGTGAAAAATTGAATTTTTAGTGAACATTTTAATTTTTAGTGAAAAATTGAATTTTTAGTGAAAAATTGAATTTTTAGTGAAAAATTGAATTTTTAGTGAAAAATTGAATTTTTAGTGAAAAATTGAATTTTTAGTGAAAAATTGAATTTTTAGTGAAAAATTGAATTTTTAGTGAAAAATTGAATTTTTAGTGAAAAATTGAATTTTTAGTGAAAAATTGAATTTTTAGTGAAAAATTGAATTTATAGTGAAAAATTGAATTTATAGTGAAAAATTGAATTTTTAGTGCAAAATTTAATTTTTAATAAAAAATTGAATTTTTTCTATACATTTACATTTTATTTAATTTGTTATTTTTAGTGGAAATCAAATATTTAGTGTAGTTGAATATTTTATTTCTGATTATTGAATCAGAAAATAAATAAATAAAAAAAAATAAAAACATTTACAAATTCCTTTAACATTAATTTATTCAAAGCATTTGCCGCCTGACCAAAAACTTTCTCGCATTTGACATTTTTACCAAAACGTCAATTGCCACTGTTTTGCAGTACCGCCCAGGCGGCATTAACACCCACGAGAGACACCTACTATCGCTATTAGTGCGGCAAAAACTATTCAAATTATTATATTTTTTTATTTTATTTTTTTAAACTTCCAAACAACATCAAAAAACATAAAATTTAAAACCCAAATAAAATTTAGTTCCAAGAGATAAATTAATACATTTTGCGCGTGGGATGCAGCGCATGTACGCGACGACGCATCAAATGCGCCAAAAATGGCAAAAAATGATTAGCAAAATTATTTTTTTTATTAGTTTTTATTTTCTAATGCTCCATGGAAAAACACACTATAACTTAATTGCTGCAATTAATCAATGCAAATAAGCGCGTTGATGAGGCAGCCGTTGAGAAGACACCGACTCTTTGTGGTGTTATTGTCAAAATCCTTTTTTTTTCTACTTTGATGAAATCATAATTGAGTCATTAAATAGGTTTTCGTTATTCGAAAATTAATAATTTATGTCTGCAAACAGTATTACATGATCAACGAGTTTGTCGCTTAAATCTTTTGTTTTTGAGCGAAGTGATTTTGTGCAAAGCAGAAATTAAAACAAATCCACAAAAAATACAATTTGCACAAAAATAGATAAATTTAGTATCACAAAATCGTATAACAAAAAAATAAAACTAATATGTACTATTTTTTGTTTCATGAAAATCAACATTATAATTCTTTATTTCTTTATTTATTTATTTATTTATTTATTTATTTATTTCATTTTTCTTTTTTCTTTATTCTTATTCTTTTATATATTAAGTGTTCCATGTATTCACAAATAATTGGCAAAATAAAATCTCAAACATAAATGTAATTCAAAATATAGGTATTTCAATATTCTGAGTTTTGTCTTGAACATATTTTGTAGAAACATTTTTATGTCTCTTGAGTCTTTTGTGTACTTAAGTTCCTTCTAATCTAACTTTTAAAAAAATAACAAAACTTCTGTAAATTAAGTAATATTAAATAATATTTAATATAATATGATATAATATAATATGTAATAATATTTATAATTTCTACATTAATGAATTTACCATATTCTTGCTTATCATATGCTTGACTTCATTACATTCATTTCTCGACTTAATTGAAACAATCATAAGTAACGAATATAGTGCTAAAATCATTATTCCTGCAGTGATACATTTAGGATAAGCTTGTTTCAATCATGTTAATGCTTAAAATTTTTGGAAAAACGATATTATGTATATGATTCAGTTCATTATAGTTCTTTCTTGACATTACTGCTACGATTATATCAAACGATTGTAGTAAAAAAACATGATTACAGCAATTATGCATTTACTCTGTACTTGTTTCAATCATTTTAATGCTCTGCAATACTAGAAAAAGAATAGTGAAAGAAAAATAATAATGTTTAATATTATCGAATTGTAGCAATTAATTATGTGAAACGTTCATGGTAAAAAAACTTAATTCCTTCAATCATGGTTTCTAATTCAGAAAAAGCGATATTGAAGAGAGGCATATGAGTGAGTTCATCGTGTCCCTCTCGACTTTATTGCTGCATGCATGTTAAACGATTGAAAAGTAGTTTCATAATTCCTGCAATCATCACTTGTTTCAATTATGTTAATGATTAAAAATGACACAAGTAGAGCTAGTTTTAAGAGTCAAAAATTAATGAGTACCACATGTTTCTTTCGCGACATATTTGCTCTAATTATATACATAATTACAGCAATCCTCTACACGTTTGTCACAATCAGAAAATATGATTATTTTCTTTGTGTACATATTCAACTATAAAAATTATGCAAATTTTTGTATTCAAAATTATTAAAAATTATTTGTTTCATTATGTAAAACATAAAACACTGCATAAATAAAACCACAAATAAATCAATGTCGTTGTCTAACAAATTCTTTTTGTTTTCTTTAACAAATACTTTTGTTTTTATTTTCTTTTTTCCAGATTTATTATGTTATTGTCGAAAACTATTTTTTTTCTTTTGCAAATTCCTTTAGCTTTAAATGGCAACTGAATGTCAACATTAGTGTCATTAATAAATCTTAGAGTTGTCAAAAACAACTTTCACTTAAAAACATATTTTATTTAGTGCCAAAGAAAACATACCATAACTTATGAATACGCATTAGTCTTATGATGTTCTTAAATCTTGTATATTTTCTTTTGCCAAAAATGTTTTGCTACTTAAAAATTAGGTCAATTAACTATTTTTGGTATGTAAAATGTGCGCGTTTTTTTTTTGGGATTAAAGTGATTTTGTGTTATTTTTGTTAAATTCTAAGTCGCTGTAAATTGTTTGTGTAAATAAACTGTACACTAAGTGGCGCAAATATGTGAATAACTTGAGTGTGTAAAACTTGGTAACTGGAGCAACGGCACTTGACGGGTTTTAGCCAATAACATCATCACATATATAATGTGTAGGTGTTGTGTGCCATTTAATGGATTTTGGTAAAAGTATTTAAAAGTAAAATAAACAAAAAAAATAAAAAATTAAAATAAAAAATAAATAAAATAAAACCAAATAAAATAAAAATTAACACTCAACAACATTTTTTTTTATGAATGTTCTATACTTTATTTCTATATAATTCGAGGAAGCTTACTCAGTTTTTTCTATGAGGTGGCGTTTTTAAGATAATTTTTATTTTATAAAATGCTGACCACTTTTTAATATAATAAAAAATTAAACCACATTACAAAAATTTGAAAATCCATTTTTATAACAATTGTCATGCTAAATATCAATATAAAAACAAAAGTCAAACCCTCAAGAAGTTTTCAAGAAATTTGATATCAAACCGATATATAACAAAATTTTTAAGAATTATAAAAAAAAATTGCATAAATTATTTACAAAAAAATATTGTCAATGCTCACAAACACTATTTGTCAAATTGTTTGTCAAACTGTGATTAATTAGCTGCTGCAACATTTACGTCAATCACAAATTCGTCACCGAGACGCGACCGATATGAACAGCTACTTGCTGTTGTTGTTGTTGTTTTTAATGTTGTTGGTCCACATAATATTGTTGTTATTGCGATGCTGCTTTTTGCAGTCAACAACAGCAATTTTAAATAGCAACAGCAACAACATTTGTTTAACTAGCACAATGCAGTCGCCTACTTGTTCTTAATTTCTAGTTTTTTTTTGTATATATATTTTTTTTCTTTTTGTTGTTGTTTATATTGTTATAGATACTGTTGTTGCTGTGATTTTCTAACATGCGGCTACCTACTTAATCTGTTGTTGTTGTTGCTGCTGCTGCTACTGACTGCAATTTGTCTGCCCACGAACTGCAGCAACAACGTTGCTCTCACTGCGCAAAAACCGTTGATTAAGTCTTTTGTTGTTGCTGTCACTATGGGTCAGCAATGCAAATGTTGTTGCTGCAATCTGTGCCATTAGTTTTAACTGGTTGCTGTGTTTTATACACAAAAGAAATATTTCGAAAATAATATTTTACAAAAAAAAAAATATTAAAAATAAAAAATTTCATATAATAAATATTGTAAGATTCATAAAAATGTATGGAAAAATATTAAATATTAAAATAAATAAAAATATTAAAAAATATTAAAAAATATTAAAAAATATTAAAAATATTAAAATAAAAAATTTAGTATTTTTAAGCCAATATTCTGAGTCCTAAATCCATTTGGCACAAAATTCGTCTTCTTAAAAAATTTTGAACAATACGAAAAAAACCCATTAAGTTTTTATAATATTTCTCACCCTTTGTTTTTTGTTTAATAAAATAAAAAAATAAGTTATTTTTTGCTTTTAAATTACATTTTTTATTTAAATATGAATTATATCTTAGAATTGAAAAACATTTCAAATAGATTTAGTATGATGAATATTTTTAGATGGTTTTTTTTATGATGTATTTAGAATGAATTATTTTATTAGAGGTATTTTGTATGATTTATCTTGTAAGATGGATTTTGTATGTTGATTTTTGTATGATGGATTTGGTAAAGTGGATTTTGTATGGTCGATTTTGCATCAAGGATTTTGTATGGTGTATAATGGATTTGTTTGATGGATTTTATATGATGAATATAGGATGAGGTATTTTATATGATGGGTTTTGTATGGTGCTTTCTTTAAGATGCTTTTTGTAGAATGCATTTTATCAGACGGATTTTTACGAAGTATTTAGAATAATTATATGATGGGTTTTGTATGGTGCATTCTTTACGATGCTTTTTGTATAATGCATTTAATCAGACAGATTTTTACGAAGTATTTAGAATGATAGATTTTGTATAATTCTATTCTATTCTATTCTATTCTATTCTATTTATTCTACTCTATTCTATTCTATTTTATTTTATACTATTTTGTAAAATGGATTTTTCAGATGCATTTAATAAAATGGATTTTGTACAAAGGATTTTGTATGCTGGATTTTATGTAATGGATTTTATATGGTGAATTTTGTATGATCGATTTTGAAAGATGAATTTTGTATGATATATTTTATATGATGGATTTTGTAAGATGGATTTGATTAAGTGCATTTAGTATGATATATTTTATATGATAGATTTTCTAAGATGGATTTCGTTAAGTGAATTTTGTATGATGGATTTTTTAAAATGGATTTTGTACGATATATTTTGAAAGGTGATTTTGTATATTGGATTTTGTACTGTCGATTTTTGTATAATGTATTATTATATACGTAATTTTGTAAATTTCTTATAGATTCTCTACCGCTTATAAATATTTTTTGCATTTAAAAATGTTTGCAATTTTAATATATTAAAAAAATCATGCTTTTATTAAAAAATATGTTTTTTTTACCAATTCACTGATTTGGAAAAATAGTATACAATAAACATTTCTAAACGCCACTTAAACTCATTAACAAAATCAATTGAAATTTACTCTAATAGAAATTTATCCTATTAGGGTTTAATCATGTTGGTTTTGTAACTGTTAGGTGACTAGGTAAAAATACAATGATCCGTTTACTATTATGGTCCTAGTTCAACATCTACTTGGAAAAACATCTTAAATTTCATTAAAGCAGCAATAGCAACAAAAGTAACTGAATATTAAATAATATAAAATTTCATATTTATAACATTAAAGTTCATAGTTAAAAAAATAAAATAAAAAATAAAATAAAAAATATATGTTTAATAATGAAACCAGTTTTGACTGCAATGCGGAAATTTAATACGTGCCGCCAACGGCTTCATTGCATCCTGACTGCGTCCGTACATCTGTCTGTCTGCAATTTACTACGAGCATATTAAACATTATAATCAATCTGTTTGTATTCAGAATCAATTCCGCCTACACGCATTTTGTTGACTTTAATGCATTCACATTTTTTTTGTTTTATTTTTTGAGCCAGATAAAGTTAGAATTTAAAGTACAAATTTGAGATTGAATAGTAATTATTGTAAAAATTTTCAATTTTCAGTAGACTATGAATTGTGATTAAGAATTTTAATTTGGGGTGAAAATTTTAATTTTTAAATGAAAAATTTAATTTTGCTTTAAAATTGAATTTTGAGTGAAAATTCCAATCTTGAGTACTTTTGAGTTAAAATTTAAATTTTGACTAAAAATTTGAATTTTTAGTGAAAATTTTAATTTTGAGTGAAAATTTGAATTTTGAATGACAAATTTTAATTTTGAGTAAAAATTCGAATTTAGAGTGAAAATTGGAAGTTTGAGTAAAAATATGAACTTTGAGTGAAAATTTGAAAAATATAAATTTTGAGTGAAAATTTGAATTTTGAGTGAAAATTTGAATTTTGAATGAAAATTTGAATTTTGAGTAAAAATTTGAATTTAGAGTGAAAATTGGAATTTTGAGTAAAAATATGAGTGAAAATTTGAATTTTGAGTGAAAATTTGAATGTTGAGTGAAAATTTAAACTTTTGAGTTAAAATTTAAATTTTGACTGAAAATTTGAATTTTTAGTGAAAATTTTAATTTTGAGTGAAAATTTGAATTTTGAGTGAAAATTTGAATTTTGAATGAAAATTTGAATTTTGAGTAAAAATTTGAATTTAGAGTGAAAATTTGAATGTTGAGTGAAAATTTAAACTTTTGAGTTAAAATTTAAATTTTGACTGAAAATTTGAATTTTTAGTGAAAATTTTAATTTTGAGTGAAAATTTGAATTTTTAGTGAAAATTTGAATTTTGAGTGAAAATTTGAATTTTGAGTGAAAATTTGAATTTTGAGTGAACATTTTATTTTTGAGTGAACATTTGAATTTTGAGTGAAAATTTGAATTTTGACTGAAAATTTGAATTATGAGTGAAAATTTGAATTTTGAATGAAAATTTGAATGTTGAGTGAAAATTTGAATTTTGAATGAAAATTTTATTTTAGAGTGAACATTTGAATTTTGAGTGAAAATTTGAATTTTTAGTTTAGTTTAATTTAATTTATGTTTGTATTTTGGCTCAAAATTTGAATTTGAAGTGAAAATTTGAATTTTAAGTGATATATAGAATTTTGAGTGAACATTTAAATTTTGAGTTCATAATTTTAATTCTGAGTGAATGTTTGAATTTAGAGTCAAATTTGAATTTCGACAGCAAATATGAATATCGAGTGATAATTTTAATTTTGATCGAATATTTTGAATGAAACGTTGAAGTTTAAGTGAAAATTTTAATTTTGAGTACCTATTTGAATTTGGACAGAAAATTTCAATTGTGCGTGAAAATTTAATTTTGTACTAAACATTTTATTTTTGAGTGAAAATTTTAATTTTGAGTATAAATATGAATTTTGAGTTATACTGAATTTTCAAATAAAAGGGCGAAACTTTAGTGCAAATTTCGTTTTTGAATAAAAAGTTGAGTGGAAAATTTTAATTTCGGGTATAAGTATGAATTTTTAAAAGTTGAACAAAATTTCAAATTTGAGTAAACTTTTTAATTTAGAGTGAAAATTTAAATATCTACTTAAATTGAGTTAAAAATGTAAATTTTAAGGAAAAAATTGAAAATTGTAAATTTATATTATATATACATTTAATTATTTTTATTTAAATTTATAACTAGCTTTTTGATAACAATTAAAAACATTATCAAATACAACTAAATGTGGGTCTCCCTAACTATGAAGACCTCTTTTTAAAAAGTTGAAATTAAAATGATTTAAAGCGACCAACACCATAATGAAACCCGATCGCTTTGGCGTCTAATAGCCACGATGCTACTATTATTTTATTTGTATTTTTCTAAATATATCATAATAATTATTATCATCGTCATCATCATCAGTTGTTTGTTGCCATTAATGTTGCCTGCGGTAGTGAAATCTTTGAGCATAAAATGATTAAGTAGACGACATTTTCCCAGCACCAGCAGCAGAAATCATCAGATAACTGAGGTGAAAGAAAGAAAATAAATTTAAAAATAGACTGAGAAAAAAACACTCAGTGAGAATTCGCTCAAGTGTTGCAGGAATTTTCACACTTTGCGCCGTTGCGGCGGCACCGATTAAATTTCCATGTAGTCTTTGGCAACAACACTACGACGAACTACAACAACAACAAGAAAAATAACCTTGAATGAAGAATATGAGAATGGACGACATTCCGCAGAGAGTGTGGGAGAGAAAAGAGCATAATTCAATAGGTGTTTTGCAAAAAAAAAACAAACTTGACAGTTACTTTTGAATGACACTTACTTTTGAATGACACTTACTTTTGAATGACAGTTAATTTGACAGTTTAGGAAACAATTCAATTTTTGTTCATATATTAATATAATGAAACTTGTATAATTTGTTAATACAAATTCAAAAATTCAGTTTTATTCGAATAATAAATGAAACTATATCATTTAAGAATAGCACAAATTTTAATTTTCTCAACTTTTGAAAATGCGCAAAAGAATATAATGAACAAAAGTTTCAAATAATTAATGATAAAATCATTGTTAATATTTTAAATTGAATCTAAAAATTAATTCTAAGCCATAAACTTGAAATTCTTATTAATTATAGTGAGACTGCTAATGATTTATAAAGAAATTCTAAATAAGAATCGCATCAAAATCGAAAACGAAAACATAAAAATTATAAAACAAAATCAGCGCCGGATGCTAAACAAAGACCTGTGATTAGTGCTAATTATATGAGGATGGCGATTAACAAAGAATCATATTTCAGTAGATTAGCTAATTATGCTTATGTTTATGACTAATTTACATCAATTTTAATTGTTGATCGAAGCAGGCAAATTGAAGAAATACAACTAAAAAAAAAATCATGTAGAAAAAAAAACAAAAACTCTTAAAACAAAAAACCTTTTTGCCCAAAGCACCTAAAAAACAACTTGAAAAAAATATATTATATAATAATTACAAAAAAATCGTCTTTTCCCCAAAGCATATTCGCCAAATAAAATACAATGATTTATGTAACAAAAATTTGTGCAAAATTTCATTGTTTTTTCAGAATTTATTACAGCCTGCTGCTCTTGCAAGCAAAGCCTTAATTAAAGGCGGTTGCTATCTTACAAAAATCCTCCAAAATCTGCAGCATAAAAGTTAGGCTTAGCTTAAGGCAAAAACAGCTAAATAACCGATATTTAAAAAATGTAGCATTTTGTGTTTTTGTTTTATTTGCAACATTAATTAATTTAGCATTTTATTTTTATTATGCGATTCTTGCGGGCTTTCATTACTTTGAGTTGAGTTACCTTTTATCAGTAGGACGCATCTTCATTCGTTCAATTCGTTGCGCTTTTAACTTTTGCTTTTATGCCGCTCACAAAATGTTTCCTTTCGATTTTTTTTTTTATTTTTTTTCTTAATATTTTTGTTATCTTTTTTTATTTGGCAATTTTATATTTCAATTTTGTTGGCTGCTTCATTGAGCAAAATTGCATTTGCAGCTAACAAGTTGTTTCTTTTTGATTTTTATGCCAAAGGCACAGCACAACATTCATTTCTACTCTTTGTTCAAAGTGGCAAACCCTGGCATTAATTTGGCTTTTCAAATTTTTGACTTTTGTGTGATTTTTTTTTTGTTAAATATTTTATTTTTTGATTTAACAAAGGTGAAAGGAAACGTGAAAGGAAGCGTCTTTGTATTTGAAATTCATATAATTTATAAAATAATTTTTATATTTGTAGCTATCAGTTAAAAATATCCCCACAAAAACCTCACTTACATGGAGGGAAATAAATTTCATAAACTGTAGAGGAATTCCGCTCGAATGAAAAATAGAAGAATTTCACAAATTCTATTTATTTAAATTTTATATATAAAAAAAGATTTTTTATTTGTATCTATTAGTTATAAATGTCCCCACAAAAAACTCACTTATACGGAGAGGAATTCGGCTCGAATGAAAATAGCAGAATATCAATAAATGCTACTAAAATTCTAGAATTTATCTTCTTAATATTAAGAAAAAGAATTACTTAGTTGTCAATAACGTAAACAAGATTTATTCTTCTGCATGTTGAGAAGTTAATTTATTGAGTATTAAAAATCAAAAGAAACACGAATAATTGTTTCTGTTTTCTTCGCAAAAGGAAAACATGTCCATGTATCTATTCGCTCGTATGCTTTGTTTTGCGATGTACGTCTGTCAACACCAAAACAAAAAAAAAAAACTCTGTATTATCAAGAATAATTGCTCTTAGTTGCTTTTTTGATAATAAAGCGCAACTGTTTCTTAAAATCTAGAATGTTTCCGTTTAGCTGTATATCACTCCGTATATTTCTTGATTCCTTCTGGATTTTAGAATTTTTTTTTATTGAGTATTAAAAATCAAAAGAAACACACAAAATTATTGCTGTATTCTTCGCAAAAGGAACACATGTCTTTATATCTGTTCACTCGTATGCTTTGTTTTGCGATGTACGTTTGTCAACATCAAATGGTCTGTCAACAGCAAAACAAAAAAAAAACTCTGTATTATCAAGAACAATTGCTCTTAGTTGCTTTTTTGATAATAAAGCGGAACTGTTTCTTAAAATCTAGAATGTTTCCGTTTAGCTGTATATCACACCGTATATTTATTGATTTCTTCTGGATTTTAGAATTTTTTTTATTGAGTATTAAAAATCAAAAGAAACACACAAAATTGTTGCTGTATTCTTCGCAAAACGAAAACATGTCTATGTATCTGTTCACTTGTATGCTTTGTTTTGCGATGTACGTCTGTCAACATCAAATGGAAAAAACCTCTGCATTATCAAGAATAATTGCTCTTAGTTGCATTTTTGATAATTAAGCGGATCTGTTTCTTAAAATACAGAATGTTTCCGTTTAGCTGTATATCACTTCATGTAATTATTGATTCCTTCTGGATTATAGAAATTTTTTCCCTTCGTATATTAAAATATTTCGTATGACGTATGACACTCATCAAGCGAATGTATTCAAAACAAACAATTTTCCCAACATATGAAATATTCCAAAATATGAAAATTTCCATTAAAATAGTGGGTGGTCAATAGTCAAATCCGATCGAGTCCGTTTTATCCCCAATTTAGATCGAAATTTGATTACAAAAGATTTTTAATACTTAAAAAAAATAATCTTTTACTTATAATAAGTACTAATTCATATTTTAAATTTAAAAATACTTTTATTTGTTAACATCTGTAAATGCTAAAGAAAAAAACTAAAATTTACCCACAGAGGGCGCTCTTCAAAACCAATTAACTCAAAGTCAAAGGCATTCAAAAGCATTTTAAATGCTAAGCATGTCTATGAAATGCAAAAACTATAAAAAGTTAAAAATAAAAATTAAAAAATTGTAAAAAATAAAAGCAATTACTATGCATAGGCCTAGCTTAAAAGGACCTGCTCGAGTGCTTGACAGCTGTGCGTGTTTCTCGACACACAAAAGTGTTGCATGCGAATTATATATATTTTTTTAATATTCTATTTTTTTTTTGATATATTTTTAAATGCATGCAGCACATTTGGTGCTCATTTAAGTTATGCTACTCAGTTGAAAAAAAAAAGAAGTACAGACGCTGTGAAAAATAGTTGGGGTTCGTTTTTTCTTTTATGGCAATTTGAACAAGTGTTTCTCAGATGTTGTGGTTCTTAAGGAACATATGTAAGCAGCTATGTATAATGAATAAGTTGTTATAAAGATTGTTGTTATTTTTATTTTATTGTATTTTTTTTAATGTATTTAGTATTGTTGTTGTGCTCATTGTTGCCATTATCGCTGAGAGTATTCGTATTGTTCTGATGTTGGAAAACTGAAACCTTGCGAAACCCTCAAAGAATTCAAATTATAATAATAAGCCATGCGGTTTTGTTATGGTTAGAATGGGGTATATATTTTTTATGTTTTTGCAAAAATGCTTGCATGACAAAATGCAGCAAAGGGGCAGACCGTGTGAGTGGAATTGAATGGTTTTAAAATGGAAAAATTAAAGGAAAAAAAAATAAAAAATTAATAATAAAATAGAAAATATAAAAAAAATGTTAAATAAAAAAAAAATATAAATAAATAATATGTATACAAAAAAACATTTTAATAATAATTTAAAACTAATAGAAAATTCATATTCAAATTTCGTTCGTGTATTTCCGAAAAAATTCTTGTAATTTATCCACGAAATATTTCGTAAAATACACGAAAAAACTTTCGTAAATATACTATAAAATTACGAATATTAATTGTTTATTTTACAAAACTATTCGTGGTTTTTTTCTACGAAAGCCATTCGTACATAATAGGAAAAAAAGAACTCGTAGTTTATTGAATATTTTATACTTTTTACGAATATATTCGTACATTTTACGAAAGTATTCGTACTGTTGACGATAGCATTCGTACATTTTATGAAACATGATTCATTCATAAAAATTCATTCATAAAAATATGAAATATTATGTACTGATTTGTTACTTTTGACACAAACAGTACTCACACAGAACACATTTTAAAACTGTTTGTATTTTATAACTACACACAGAAAAATCCTCATTTGGAATGAGGTTGGAAGAATGAAAAAGTTAGTTGTACCAACTAACTTCATTTGGTTAAATCGAATGGTTTACAAATTTGCTAGCGTATCTGCCATAATAGCCTATATTAGTCTATACACACTCCTAATGGTTCTAAAGCTGTACTAAATTGTTTCAAAACAGTTCGAAATTGGTTGCAGAAAAAACTACAACTCTTTTTATTTCGACAATAACAACTGACTAAGCGGTTGACAGAACCGAATAAATAGATTGAGCAAGGAGTTGGTTGGCGCAACAAATCTCTATTCTGTGTGTATCTGCTTGCGACCAATTGAAATAAAATGCTGCTCCAAGTAGCTATTTGACTCAACTGATTTCTGTTTTTACTAATGATTCGTAAAAAACACGAATAGTTCGTAAAATTCTACATATAGCCTCAAAATTTACGAACGTTTAGTAATTTGTTCGTAAAGTGTAAAGCTCATTCGTAAAATATGATTCTTTCGTAAAAAAATTGTAATAGAAAAAATAAACGAAAGTTTCGTAATTTAAACGAAATATACGCTTCACTAAACTGAAAGGGTATAATCACTATGGACACTATGTTTTAAAACCAGAATAAAGCGTAGCACATATGCATTTTCATGATCTGTATCATCTCCTCATTCGTCTGTCTGTAATTCTATTTGGTTGTTGAAATCATAATTACAAAAAAATTAAAACATCTAGATCAATGAAATTTCGAACGTAGATTAATGGTGTGACTATGCTGCCTGGTATTTAAAATGAAGGTGCTCGACCTAAGACTTTTGTACATTTAACCTTAAACACTACTAAAATCTAAGAAGGACTTTTATCGGATGAATTGAACTTTTTTAAACAACTCTCTTTTCTTTCCAGTAATGATTGAAACCCAACAAAGTGACAGTTTCAATATCGGTAACGGTTTTCTTTCTCGTTTCGTTTACGGTTTTAAGTTATGAAAGTACTTTTGGGGTTTTGTTTTCGGATTTTGTATAAATTTTACATTTTGTCCAAATATTTAATATCTGTAACAGAAAACTGAAAAATGTACTCACACAAGAACTAATTGAAAACAATTATATGGGCTTCTAACGGGAGAATTTCGGAATGTGTATTTAAAAAAAAAAAAAAAAAATCAAAAAAAAAAACTCAACAAAAAAAAAACAAAAAAAAAAAAATAATAATAAACAAACAATAAAAACCAATAAAAAAAACCGTTGGACAGAATTTTTTTTAATTCGGAATTTCCAGCACTGATTAGAATATTTTTTGGTTTTACTTAAAGAAAAATAACACATTTTGTTTTCGGTTACAGTTCCGTTTTCAATACCTGATTTCTGGTAAGTCATATTAAAAAAAATATTGCGATATCCATCAGTATATCTACTAAACTTCGATATGGGTACTCTAATGAAAGAACATTTTTTTTGGCTAACAATTTTGCAGTTATTTCTATGATGCATAAACCTTGATGAGCTCTAACTTACTTTAAACGGCAAATGGTATTTATTTTAATTTCTCCAGACATTCTTGAGACATTTATAGAGATTTATTTTTGACTTAGAAATCGGCTGAAATATATATATAATTCTGACAAACAAAATATCCTCAATTTAAAATTAGTATTGAGACATAACCACTTCACTACTTCTTAATTTATTTTTATATTTTTTTCAGTTTTTATTTTTTAATTGTATTTTGTATTATATTAAGCATATTTTTCTTTATAATTCGCTGCATTTAAGTACTCAAAAATGTTAGCATGATGTGAATTTTCCGGTTGACTTCTAAGAGGGTGCCAAACCGATGTCGCCGCCACAACAATGGCAATGACTTTGTTGCCATAATTTGTATGCAACAAGTACTATATTTTTTATGGTCTCAAACATAAATTATTTTTTTTTTTTGCAAATTAATGGTTCTGGTTGACGCCATTTGTTGCCAAGGCCACTGAGTGTCCCATGTCTCAAGGACAAAACTCAGACAGAGTTGCATCATTTATTAATTTAACATTTTTCATAAATGCTAAAACGAAAAGGCTTTGCAAATTTTAATTATCTCTCATCCTCCACCCCCCTTCCATAAAATTTTGTACTAAGCATTATTAAGAGGATCGCATAAAATTCGCCCATATTCCACACGCTTGAAAGTCAAGTTGGCCAACAACGCCGCCACTCGTGCTTGTCGACGTGGTCAACACTTACTTTGGTGCTAAAAATAGACACAGCTGTGCAGATTATTTTTTTATTACATCGCAAGGGAATTTTACATTTTTTTTTTTTGTTGTATTTTTTATTTTATTTATTTGAGGTTTGGCGTGCTTTCATTACTAATGCAAGAATTTAGTAGCAAAGTGTGCAAAAATGCAGCCACTGTGGAGCTGCGGCTGCAGTAGAAAAATTAAATTGATCGTTGGCAATTTGAACAAAGTTGCCAGCAATGCAGAAATATAAAATATATTTTTTTTGCAGGCTGCATGAATAATTTATTTTTTTGTAAGTTGTTAAGCAGGAAAAGGCAGATTTATATCAACAGCAGTTTATTTTCCGCCTATCCGTAAAATATTCCCGGAATCTGGAATATTTTTAAATTCTAATCGAAATTCCCAAAAACAAAATACCGAATCACAAAAGCCCTAACATTCAGAAATTACGAATCTTAATGGAAGTCGGTTTGATATCGTGTGAATTTTATCAGTGTTCTGCAGTGCGAATAAAAAATTCCTCAAATATCGCGAGGAAATCCCATATCCCTCAGTAATTCAAAAATCATTCAAAATAGATTTTCCCCTCGATGTTGGCATCTATGAGCCCTAAGCAAAACATCCCCAAACAAAAAAATCTCAAATATAAAAACCCCAACTACATAATACCCAAACAAGAAATTCGAGTGTTCTGCAGTGCGAATTAAAAATTCCTCAAGAATTAAAAAATATCGCGAGAAAATCCCTTATCCATCAGTAATTCAAAAATCCTTCAAAAGAGATTTTCCCCTCAATGTTGGCATCTATGATCGCTAGGCAAAACATCTCCAAATACATAACACCCAAACATGATATTCCAGTGTTCTGCAGTGCGAATTAAAAATTCGCGGGGAAATCCCTTATCCCTCAGTAATTCAAAAATCCTTGAAAATAGATTTTCCCCTCAATGTTGGCATATATGAGCCCTAAGCAAAACATCCCCAAACACAAAAATCTCAAATATAAAATCCCCACATACATAATACCCAAACATGAAATTCCAGTGTTCTGCAGTGCGAATAAAAAAATCCTCATGAATTAAAAAATATCGCGAGGAAATCCCTTATCCCTCAGTAATTCAAAAATCCTTCAAAATAGATTATCCCCTCGATGTTGGCATCTAAGAGCCCTAAGCAAAACATCCCCAAACACAAAAATCTCAAATATAAAATCCCCAAATACATAATACCCAAACATGATATTCCAGTGTTCTGCAGTGCGAATAAAAAAATCCTCATGAATTAAAAAATATCGCGAGGAAATCCCTTATCCCTCAGTAATTCAAAAATCCTTCAAAATAGATTATCCCCTCGATGTTGGCATCTATGAGCCCTAAGCAAAACATCCCCAAACACAAAAATCTCAAATATAAAATCCCCAAATACATAATACCCAAACATGACATTCCAGTGTTCTTCAGTGCGAATAAAAAATTCGTCATGTATTAAAAAATATCGCGAGGAAATCCCTTATCCCTCAGTAATTCAAAAATCCTTCAAAATAGATTTTCCCCTCAATGTTGGCATCTATGAGCCCTAAGCAAAACATGCCCAAACACAAAAATCACAAATATAAAAACCCCAACTACATAATACCCAAACATGAAATTCCTAATATATTTTTTTTATTAATATCAACATTTTTAATAGTGATTTTGGAACAGAAACAACCAAATTCTATGAACTGATTCAATTAATATAATTTCGAGAGAAATTTTATATATAAGTGAATATAAACAAAGGTATTTTGTATATTAAATAATGTGGTATATTTCTAAATTCTTTTTCGTTTCAAATTCAAAAATTGCATTGAGTTTGTTTCATATAATTTAAACGGATTGAATTACATTGAAATATGTCAAATTTTCTATTAAAAAAATCGAATGCAGCCGCTACAAAAACAAAAGTCCAACGCACTAATTAAGTTTAGTAGAATAACGATCAAAATTCGAAATAAAACGGAATATTAAAAAAAAAAATTGTTTTTATTCCCTTCGAAATCCCCCAGTTCCATACTACAAAATCCTGGTAACCCTTATCACGTGTGTGCCTCTCTGCATGTGCTAAAAATAAATTTCAAATCAAGCCCAACTTCATAGAAGGTTGTACCACACCACACCACACTTGGGCAAAGGGTTTATACACTTTACTACCTTTCAGCTGATGCTGTTTCTTCTTCTTCTTCATTTTCTTATTTCGTTTATATGTTGATTTTTATATGAATTGTTTTTGTTTTTTTGTACAACTTTTTTTGTGCAATTTTTCTGCGTCTAAAAATAGCTACTTTGCACACATTTCGAATGATAAAAATAAATCCAATACGAAAACGTATGTGGCAGCCAAATGAAGCTACATGCAATAAAATGGTAGGTAGTAGTAAAAGTAGTTGGTAGTCTCAATAAATAGAGGTAACATGTTTCAGTAGATAAAAAAAAAACATTTTTGGGATTTCGAGCACGTTTTCGAAACGCAATAAAAGTCGCATTGAACAAAACTAAAATCGTGAGATTTTTGGTATATTAAAATAATCGAAGGATACAAAATTGTAAAGCAACAAAACTCAAGAGATTCGAAGTGTTAAAGAAATTAAATTCAGTAGAAGGAGAATGAACAGGAATCGAAATTTCAATAAAAGGAAAATTCAATAAAAGTAAAATTAAAATGAAGAGGCATCAAAATTCATATTCAATAAAATCAAAATTCAAAAGACTGAAAATTCAATATAGCAAATGTTTTCATTAAATTAGTTAATTTCATTGCTGGATTGATTAATAAATGCAATTAATAATGGTTGCTATATTTACGTCGATTACATGTAGAATTAAAATTTAATATAATCAAATATCAATACACAAAAAATAAATATTCAAAGTTCAATAAAAGGCTACATAAAATATTGAAAAATCGAAAATATGTTTAATGCAATAAAGAATTTTCTATCGATTGTATAGAATATGCTGATTTTTCAAAATCACTCCTTGTCTGATGGGGTCTGAAGTCGTTCAAAATCCAATACATTTAAAATTCAAAGAAATCCAAATTGAATAGAATCAAATTTCAAAAGACTCACATTCAATAGAATCAAATTCAATAGAATCAAAAGCTTCAAAATAAATAAAAAACAGTCATGAAAAATCAAAAATGAAGAAGTTTCTATTGATTGTATGGAATACGTCACCTTGTCTGATGTTGATGGAGGTCGTTTCTAACCCAGTGACGCGCTAACGTATGCCACGTGTTCTCATAAGTTGAGTGGTTTTGCATAAATTCTTGATTGCGTGTTTCAAACGAAGGCACGACGTATATTTATAGGATATGTGATATCCAAACACATGACAACCAAATATATATGTATTTATTAAATATTTATTATAGAGCATATTTTCGAGTTGATTGAATGCCTTTTTGACAAGTTTTATATTGGCAGTGAAACCCATCGAAATTCTAATTGATTGTCATAAAAAACAAAACGTAAGTCCTAAAATGTTGAAGCACGTCCTTGAAACTTTTTTTTGTTTATCTATGCATAGATAACGTGCAAATGGTAACTCATTCAATTGGATTAAATAGTAAAAAAATATAAAGCATAATAAATCAATTTTTAATTTAAAACAAGTCCTTGAAGCTGTCAATATTAAAACGAGTATTAATTGTATACTTTTGACAAACTTTCAATTAAATTTTAAATAAATCAAAACAATATTTGAAAATGAAAAAAATCAAAAATACATGTAAAACAAGCGACAGCCATCGAAAGTAAATCGCGTTGAAATACCAATAAATTACGTTTTTATTGCATGTTGCATGCAAATTTTGGTTGTTGACTGCAAATTATATGCAACGATAAGAGAGCAGACAGACAGCAGGTAAATAATATAAATAAAAAATGAAGTAAATAAATGTTGACGAATACGAAATTAATTTTGAAGAATTTAAAGTTCTATAAAGTTCTCTAAAAAGAACATTTGAAAGTTTTTATTGTAGTTTTAATTTTTTTTAATGTTTACTTTTATTATTTAGGGTGTGTGCGAATTCGACTAAACTAAATTTTGTCGGTAATGCTGCGTTTATCTTTCAATTTAGCATATTTTCGGGCAAACTAAATTGAACTAAATTGGCAGACAGCAAACAGACATATAATAATCAATTTATTGGGTACTTTAAGAATAACCGGTTACCGAATGGTGATCGTATGAAAATCCATACAACTTAGTTTAGTCAGCAATTTAGTCGAACTCGCACACACCCTTAGTGAACATTATAAATTTTAGAGAATATTTAATTTAATTTTTTTTTTCCATTTTTATTGAATATTACAACATTTGAAGTGAATGTTTACAATTTTTTGTGTACATCTCAACATTAATGAAAATTCAAAATTATTTATATAAAAATTGCTAAATATCGACGCCTCTTACGAAATCTAACACGTTTCAAATTTTTGTATGTAAATTTCCATAGAAAAATTTTAAACGTGTTAGTTTTCGTAAGAGGCATCGATAAAGGTTCGAAAATTTAAATTTTTAATATAGATTTGAAGTTTGAGTAAGTAAATATTTGAAATTTTGTACGAATTGATTTGGAAATTCAGTGGAAAATTGTCTTATAGAAATTTTGATTTTGAATAAAAATATGTATTGGAGTTTTTATTGAACATTAAATTTTTGGTGAACATTTGAATTTTTAACGAACATTTATTTTTGTGAGCATATGATTTTTTATTGAGCATTTTTTGTGTGCAATAGAAAATATTTGTGAACATTTAAACATTTTTAGTGAACACCCTAGTAGAAATTGTATTGAGGTCATGACAAGCAACTGATCATGGAATTTTTTTCTTGACATAACCCAATCAGGACATGTCTACCCTAATAGGGTAAATTTTTACTAGGTCAGTTGTATTTTTAGCAGGAAAAAAAACCCTTTGGAATATCGATTCCGGTTCCAAGATTATGAAAATAGTGATTTCGGTTTCGATTCCGGTTCCACATATTTTTAATACTGATCAGATTCAGATTCCATAAATCGGAACAGTTCCGGGTGCGGTTCTTTGCGGTCCCTGACAGGGACTAAAACCATTTAGAATAATCGGTACCGGTTCTGGTTTTAAGAAGGTTTTAAGAAGACAAAAATAACAAATCGACCCAATTTAACAGACGTTATTATCTGATTTTTTTAAACCGAAAAACAAATTTAAATTAGGTCACAAATTGAAAATATGCTAATTAAAACACTGGATAGTACCAATGACAACATTAATAAAATATATGTAGGTGAATGCAATCAGAGAAAGTATTTTTTTTTTGTAATAAGTTAAAGTTGCACTAAATAGTGGAGAACGTGAGTAGATAACGAGAACATTCCCAGTCTGACAGAACCTTCCCAGTCTGTCTCGGAGATCTTCGCTGCCTCGAATTTTTATCGAATAAGTAATTTTTATAATTCTCGTACATTCAAATTCATACACAAGATACGATATATCGACGCCTCTTACGAAAAACCACACGTTAAAATTTGCTTCCGAAAAACAGCACCTTTTTCGAAACTACGAAAGAAGCATAAGTTCAGTTTCCCCACGAAAACAACCACATCTCTATTATACCCAAGAAATGAAGCATATATGTTTTATAGCCACGAAATGAAGTATAACTCTATTTTCACCACGAAAAGAAACACTTTTACATTTAGCTATGAAAAAAAGCTGTCATTCCCCAATCTATCATTTCCCTAAGAATAAAAGCATATATATTTATTCAAGAAAGTTATCCCACTAGACTGTTTGTGCACAAGAGCTAACTTAATTTGAATAATGTGTTCCTTTATAATTTGGCCAGAACCCACTTGCGTCATTGGACATTTCTTTGCAAAATTTCTTCCTTTAGGATTTGGCCAGAACCCACTTGCGTCATTGGACAATTTTTTTGAAAAATATGTTCCTTTGGAATTTGTCCAGCACCGCAATACAAAATACATATATGCTTTTATTCGTGGTGAAAGTAAAAATGTGCTTTTGTTCGTAGATACAATATAAATGTGTTTCTGATCGTGGGAAATATAAAATTATGCTTCTGTTGATGCTCAGTCAGTTTAGACGTCTTTTTAAGACGCGTCCAATGTATGAGACATGTCCCAGGCATAATGCATCGATGTGTTGTAGTGTTTCCTTAGTGTCCATCAATATCAGTCGAAATAAAAGATTTATTTTCGGCAGTCGCTCGTTTTCGCGACTTGTCGAATAATCTACCCTGGAATTCTGCATTATTCGACATGTCGCGTGCTTTGACTGAATTTGGCGAACACTACAATTATTTGCCAAAAACACTTCCAGTATTTTAGGCAAACACTACCAAATTTTGAAATATTTGTGGGAAACATTTCAACTATTTGTAGGAAACACTTTTCGTGTTTGTGGGAAACACTTTTCATATTTGTGGGTAACACATTTCGTGTTTGTGGGAAACACTACTGATCATTTGTGAGAAATACTTTGATTATTTCCTACAAATGAGCTTGCAAACACTTTAATGTTTCTTTGAGATAATGTTTACAGGAAACGATATTTTTTTTGTTTGTATTAAAACTCTTATATTTATGTATTTTTTCTGCTATAATAATAAACGTCACATAGTGAGATATGAAATATGAATAGAGACATATCCGTTTTCTGCGTCATTCTGTGAGTTTACACAAAATGATCGCACTCATTTTTTGTAATAATTCATATTTTTTACCGCTTCATTGCTAAGTAATCAATGTATATAATATAAATTCATAATATTTAATCTTTGTATTTATTACAAAAAAAATAATACATCGAACACTATCAGCCTAACCAATAAACGAAATAAAGTCGACTTTAAAGAAAGTATCAGCTTTTTGACAAACAAATATATGAGAAAATTGTCGAAAAAGCTGAAACTTTCTTTAGAGTCGACTTTATTTCGTTTATTGGTTAGGCTGTATGTGTTTTAATGTGTTTCAATATCGAAATATTTGTTTCTGAAGTTTTATGGTACGAGTTTGTCGATATGATATCTAATGATCTCTATTTAAACCGGCCGATACCAAATCGACCAATTCATTAGGGGTAAAATCTGGTATTTTATATAATATCTGTGTGAGAAGACAATATACGGAAACGACTACAAAATGACAACCGTATCTGCATTTGTCTATTTTTTTGTAACTTGTGTCATTGTACCTCAGGAGATAGTTCCCTAGTAGAAATTTGCCCTATGCGCCATCGGGAAATGATCGGGTTTTCGTTGGGTAAGTCCTATTAGAGAAAATATGATCATTGCCTTTGCGTGCCCTTATCATGCTTACCATACCAGGGTTTGCATTATCTAAATAGTCAATGTTCCGGATCATAGCTACATTATTTGTTCCTCATAACAAAATGACATCAGACAATGATCGAGATTTAATGAGAGAAACCCTATTATGCTCGGGCTCTGACAAAGCAATTGTCGGGTAAATAATGAAATGGGGAATTGCCCCATCAGTACATGATCATGGCCTGAGGTCAGTGCATGATCAGGACACTGCGTTACAAGGACATTATGGGCCTCGTCATATCTCAAATAATGACATGATCACTTCATGACCATGGCCCTACCAATATTTCTACTAGGGTTGTCCGAAATATTTATGGAAAACATGACTAATACATTTCTAGATACCCTTACATACCACAAATTTAACCAAAATCCTAGTGGTTTAAATCTCCAAGACGACTTTTTTTTAATCTATTTGGTGTTGAAATATGTCTTAGTTAAAACATTTTATTAATGAAAGTATGCAGTTTTAATCGATCATAACTTTTTTGTTTCTTATTAAATTTTGATAATTCTAAAAACTATAAAATGGTAGTTAAATTTACTTAAAAAAACTGTAAAAATATGTAAATCATCTTACAAGATATTTTGTATACAATTTTTCAAAAAGGAAAAAAGTAATCAAATTTGTATTTTTTTTTGTCGTATATAGAGCGATAACTTTGGTTTTTATCCACCGATTTAAATAATTTAAAAAATTTTGCAAAGTTATATGTGTTGGTTATTAAAAAAATTATACGGTCTGGAAATATCTTGAGAAAATGCTTTGTTTTATTAACATAAGTAAGTCAAGGTACAAAAATGGCAAATTTGCACAAAGAAGTAGATATCAAAAAAAAAACTTGAAGTGATATAAGAATTTTATAAATGGCCTAAATTTATAGAATTCTTATATCACCTCATGTTTTTTTTTTAATTTTCAAACAATTGTTTTTCAATGTCTATCCAAAAATAGAATATAGTAGCGCCTGTAGTTCAGTGGTTAGTGCGTTTGACTGCGAGTCGAAAGATCCATGTTCAAATCTGCGCTGGGACTAACAACATATTTTCAAAGGAGTTCTTGTAATCAGTTTCTAAGATAATTTCTACAAGGTTTATACGAGAGACATATAGAACATCAAGTTATATAAACATTGACTCTGAAACTTTGTCTGTACCATGCTGATTCTCTAACTGTGTTTGCATTTGAACTTTCATTTTTTCTCAACGCCAATTTGCTCTAATTACGCGCTTCTAAATGGCCTAAAATTAACACTTAAAATATGATAAACTTAAAACTAAAAGTGCGCCAACAAGAAACTTTCGACGTAGCGTAACGAGGCGCGCTCTAAAATTCCACAAATTTTTACAGTAATTGCAGAACTTTTTAAGAATTTGGGTTTTATTTTGTTTCTTTTTTTTTTGTAAGTACCTCGAAAACTTGTCATAACGCACCGTTTAAACAATTAAAACAGACAAAGTGAAAAAAGTGAAGTTTAATTGAAAACGAAACCTCATATGAAATGCAAAAAGCGTAAAAGTGAAAAGTCATGAAAGTAACTAGTACTGGTGAAAATGCCTACAACATGTGTGCTACAATAATAACAAAAACAACAATACCAATTTACAACAAAGAAAACGTTGCAGGGAAAAGGTGTAAAAAACACATATAAGAAAAAGTGGTAATGTATATAAAAAAAATGGGCTGTATAAAAAATGTATAAAGAAAAAAATGATAATGAAAAAAATATAGAGAAATAAATTTATAAAGGTAAAAAATTATAAAGTAAAAAATGAATATAAAAAAAAGAAAAATAAGGTAAAAAAAGAGTTTAGAAAACGCATAAAATAAACAGCAATAGCAACAACAACAAAAAGCAAAAGTTGCTGTCAAAATATACAACAACAATGACAAAATATGAAAGTAACACTATGGTTGTTGTAATTGCTAGTGCGCCAGCAACATAAGAGCAACAGCAGTGGCAACAACAACGACATGTGCTAATGTTGCATCGAGTGTGAAAACCGGGTTAAGAGTAACAAGGCCATGCGGTCTGCTTTGGTTGCCAACAAAAACTGAGGTAGCAGCAACAATTGTTCATAAATATATTTCATATTCATCACAACGAAATAATGTAAGGTTTTTCGCACAGAATTTATTTCGCATTACAAACAGAATGCAATGGAAACGCATTAGTGTTGCCAATAGCTGCAAAGAATGTAGGTCTCAAAGGCACTGCTCGCTGCTTGCATGAGAGCCAAGAAAATGTACAGAAAAAACAAATATAGAAAAATAAAAAATTAAACTAAAAACATAAAAAATATATAAATCAATGCGAAATAAAACTGGCAACATTTCAACCAAAAACTATGTCAGTGTTTTGTCAACAAAAAAAAAATAAAGAAAATTCTTTAATATATGACAGAACTTTCTGTTCTGTGCGGCGTAAGAAGTCGCCGAAGAAGTTTTACTTTTACAACTTTCGCCAGTTTGTATGTTGAAAATGCGGTTGAAACAAGATAAACATGAAATTAAAACTATATGGTATAAAAAAAAATAAAATTGTTAAAAAAAAAAACAAAATATTATTTAATTTATAATATATTTATTTCCGCTACATTTCGTCTGCGACACAATTCTTCCTTCAAAAAAAAAATCTGATTTATGAATGTTTTTCACTGCGATAATGTTCCCGAGACTGATCGGGAAAAAGTATTTCGTCCCATAGACAATTTTTCTTTTTCGGAGAAACTCTGTCCCGACACAATTCTTTCCTGAAGTTCTTTTGAGAGACAATTCTTAGACAAATCTTCTCCAAACATCACTTTTCCGAAAAAAATCTTCACTGAAAAAGTTCATTCCAGACACTTTTAACAGAAAATAAAAATCATCAATATGATGAATTTATACATAAATATTATGAATTTTTGCACCAACTACCAGATTCATCCTATTGATGACATATTGATGAATACATTCATTATATATATGAAATTATTCGCACAATCGAACATCATAGTGAAGTATGAAATATTCAATACAATGAATTTGAATCGTCATATTGATGAATTTGTTTATAGTATTTATGAATATAATATTTTTTTTACGAATTTTTCAAAGAAAATAAAATTTTAGAAATAATTCCAAAAAAGTGTTTTTGAAAATTTTTATTTAAAAAAAAAACAGAAAAATAAATTTTAATTAATAAAATAAAAAAAAAATTTCGATAAAAAAAATTTTGGAAAAAAAAATTTTCGAAAAAAAAAAAATTACTGAAAAAAAAAATTCAGAAAAGAAATTTTCGAAAAAAAAAATGTTTTTTCAAATAAGTTTTTCCCTGGGACAATTCTTTTCCGAGACAAGTCTTTCTCCTACAACACTTTCCTTTCACAATTCTTCCCTGGAAAAATTGTTTCAACAAAACAATACATAATGGAAAAAGTCTATCCCCCATTGAATTTTCCAAGCAAATTCTTCCCCGACACAATATTTAATTGATGAAGTTATATTCTGAGACAATTTTTTCCCGAGACAAGTTTTACCCGAGACAAGTCTTACCCGAGATAAGTGTTCCCCGAGACAAGTTTTCCCCGACACAATTCTTCACTGAAAAAATTCTTTCCATTGACTTTTTACAGAGACAATTATTCTTCAACTAAGTTCGTCCCAGAAATAATTCCTCGCCGAAAAAAAATGTTTACACGTGAAAGTTCTTCTCTGAGAAAAATTTTCCCGAACAACACTTTCCCTTCACAATTCCTTCCTGGAACAATTGTTTCCACAAAATAATTCATAATTGAAAAAGTCTTTCCCCCAGCCAATTTTCCAAGCAAGTTCTTCCTCGACACAATAATTCTCCGATAAAATGTTTTAGTGATAAAGTTATATGCTGAGACAATTCTTTACCGAGACAAGTTTTCCCCGAGACAATTTTTCCCCGAGACAATTTTTCCCCGAAACAATTCTTCACTGAAAAAGTTCATTCCAGATACTTTTTACTGAGACAAGCGGTTCAAGCCTGGACTGGGGCTAACAACATATTTTCATAGAAACTATTTTCTATACCGCGCTACCTCTCGGCAGTAAATGGCAAACCTACGAGAGTAAAACATTGCCTATGAAAAGCTCTCACCCGCCGTTCGGATTCGGCATTTAAACTGTTGGTCCCACCACTTTGAGTACAAATATAACACGCACAGCTCAAAATGGTGAGAGAGCTCGGCCTAAGTTCTTATAGGACTGTAGCGCCAAACTATAATTATTATAATTTCTTCAGTGACCAATTAAAAATATGTTTTTGCTTAACCGGACAAATTGAAAAATTTGATAGTGACGTAAGCAAAACAGACGAGGGTCATTCCACGTCAGAAATATCAATTTTGGCACGATGTCTTCCGATTTTGATGAAATTTTGTGGATAGATAGTGATCGAGAGGTGAAAAATAACTGTGTACTTAGTTTTTTTTTTATTTCTCAACTTCAAAAGCATTGAAGCATCAAAGTACTATATTAGATAATCATTTCTATATCTTTAACCAATCAACATATTTAATGAAGCTAACGGTTTATATGATTACGCATTCAAATAAAAATAAAAATTTAAAAAATGAAATGTATTTAATATATTTTTCAAATCACTGTAACGTGTAGGCCACACACTTTTAAAATTCAAAAACAATCCCATAGTTTCTGAAGTTTTAAAGTGGAATTTCCGATTTTTCTCTACTTTTGGTTGACAATTAATAGAAAAATTGCGTTTACAATGGTTTTGGAAACTAGTTGATTTAAGGACTGTATTTTTTATTATCTAAAAAGTTCGTAAATATGTCTCGTAATAGGAAAAAAACTGAGTATATGATCCATAGGAAATTTCTCGTTTCATTGAGTAGTGTTATCAACCATCGCCATTTCCATCATAATTCATAAATGTTTTGAAACATTCATTGAATTTGTTCATTGTGATAATGAAACTTTGATTTGATCTGCATGTTAGATATAATTTATGCGTATTTGGAACACATTGCTACATGTGCAGCAATTTTCAATGCTGTGTGGCCTGTTTTCGAACAACAGCAACAGTTGCCGAACGCATTACAAATGCCCTGACAATCACGGCCAGTGGCTAGAGAGCTGGCCTAGCACTTGGTCACCATAACCTGGTTCCCATGAGAATGCGAACCACTGCAGCGACCAACGAAATGCAATGCGGTAGCAGGCAACAACGACGACAGCAAATTGTCAGTTGCAACAAATATTGTTGCTGCTGCTCCAACTACAGCTACTGTTGTTGTCAGCACATGATGTTGATGGCAATGTAGTGGTTTATAAGATGAGCATAAATTTTGTATTAACTGGATCATCAACATATTATTGAATATGCTGTTGTTGCTGTTGCTACTATTGTCGTTGCCATTGTCGAAGTGCGTAGCCCAACAGATGCCAGCTAACAACATACAATGTTGCTGTTGCTATTATGAATTATGTCAAATGATTGCAGCTCTGTTGCTGCTCTTGTTGCTGCTTTAGGTTCCCATGTTGTTGTCTGTCTGTCTCTCTGTGCAATATAAATTGCTAGGCTCAAGGAAGCAATAAATTCATGTATCGAGATACAATTTGTAACTGATAGATACGACGGAAATGTTGCTGCCAGAGCAACCACCACGGCAGCAGCTGCAACTTGTGCTTTTGTGGAGGGGCACACAAAACGTTGTACTTCATATGAGGCTAATGAAGCTTTATTGATGGCTATTTTGCAGTATAGTAATTTGTATCTAGATACATATTGGCATACAAAAATTGACTTGAACGTTGTTGCATTTAATTGAATATAAATTTTAAACAATTTGCAAAATTGCCATGAAAAAGTTCTTTTTTTTATGAATTTTCGTATTTTTATGACACCCATTAAAACGTTTAGGCTGCGCTGTATAATTAAAATTGAAAAGTTTTTATTTTTTTATGTGCTGCTTAAGAACTTAAAGCTGTTTGTGGCAATTTTTTTATTTCTGTAGAATCTTTTTTAAGCTACCCTTTTGCTGTGCAGCCTCTTAAGCCTCTACAAAAGCCATTAAACCTAAAGTGCTTAAGTGCTTTTTAAACATTTTAGCCACATTTGTAAATACCAACAAAATGCAGAAGCACAGCGGCAGAGGAAGTGGCTGTGACGACAACAACAACATCAACAGCATTTGCAAATGCTGCTACCTTTGATGGACGCAACAACAAGAAATCATTTAATGAAAATCAAAATGAAATCGATTTAATTTTCAGTTATTTGATAGTCAGAGTAGCATAAAGGCTCCGCTGTGCAGCACAACAGCAGCAAAAAGAAGATCAGCATCAATATATGCAGCAGCAGCTGCGACAAAACAGTGGCTTGATTCAGAGGAATAAGGGGGTGCTTGAATTTTTAATAAAAAAAAAAATAGTTTTTGTCAAAAATTGAATTTATGGTGATAATTGGAATTTTTAGTAAAAAATTGAATCTATGTGAAAATTGAAATTTTTAAAGAAAAATTTAATTTTTAGTGCAAAATTTAATTTTTAGTGAAAAATTGAATTTTTAGCGAAAAATTAAATTTTTAGTGACAAATTGAATTTTTAGTGGAAAATTGAATTTTTAGTGAAAATTTGAATTTTGAGCGAAAAATTGAATTTTTAGTGAAAAATTGAATTTCTAGTGAAAACTTAAATTTTTAGTGAAAAATTGAATTTTTAGTGAAAAATTGAATTTTTAGTGAAAAATTGAATTTTTAGTGAAAAATTGAATTTTTAGTGAAAAATTGAATTTTTAGTGAAAAATTGAATTTTTAGTGAAAAATTGAAATTTTAGTGAAAATTTGAATTTTTAGTTAAAATTTGAATTTTGAGTGAAAAATTGAATTTCTAGTGAAAAATTGAATTTTTAGTGAACAATTTATAAACGATTTACAAAATATGAAGCAAAAATGTATTTATTTACAACATATTTATTGCATTTTCAAATGAAATAGTACTAAAATACGATTGTGCTGTACGGCCACCCTCCTCTGAACGCGATGCACAGACAAAGGAGTGATGAAAATAAAAACAGGAAGGAAACGACGAATAGAAACATTAACCGTTGACAACAAAAACGATGCACATTTAAATATTGTTTTTAATATACAAATTTTATAACTCACCACAACGACTTCTATAGTTGCTTAAGGAGTTAATTTAAACACTTTATTTAATGAATTTATTTATGAAACACATATAGTTTAAAGATTTTCGCTGCATTTTATTATATTTTCTGACCATTTTCTTCATGTTAATTTCATACACACCAAAAGCACAGCCACTTCACATTTCCATTTATTTTTTGCACAACAGGCGGCCATATTTTTTCCAACACATTTCGGTCAGCAACTATTAAACAATTTAACACTTTTACTGGCAGATTACATTAAGTAATTTGCGTATTATTTGCACTTTTCACTTGTTAAAGAATATTGCAATAATATTCTATTAAATTTCATTTCGCACATTTCTTTTGTTTTTGACTTAAAGAACCCGTGCACCGTGCGCGATGAGAGTAAGAACGAACTAAATTTGGCACTTGAATCTTTTTTTTTGTCCCAATTAATATTTTCTCCTTTATGCCCCTCTACTGTGTTGCAAATTAAACAGAGCTAATAAAGAAGTATTAGTGGGATTGAAATTATTTGCAATGATTGACAGTTAAGGACTTAGTACGTTGCACAAAAACGGGTAACCAATTCTTATTGAATTACTTAATCATTAAATGACTTTATTTTAAATATATAATTTTTATTTTGTGTGAATATTTGAGGCGTTGGAAATCAAAAATGTTAAAGTTAATTTTTGGAAAAAAATGAGTTCTGAATGGTTTCCATGCTATCTTTCGATATCACTCCTCATCTCTATTTTGTTGTGATACTGAGTGATAGCAAAAGTTCAAATGTTTCAACTTTCTCTTCTTTCGTTATCCCCAAATGTTATAAGACGGCGAAATAGTGATGACGAGTGAAAAAGAAGGATAGTATGGAAACCATGCCCGGATTCTAGCACGGATTCGCATTCTCGTAGTACTATTATATACTGTATTTTCAATATTTTCAGAATTTTACATTTTTAACCACTAACATACATATAAACGTTATGACGCCAATCAAAAGAATTGATAAGTCTCAAAAGTTTTCATATCAAAATGCTGTAATCTCAATATTTTTCATAATATAAAGTTTTTAATTTAAAAAAAAACTAACTTAAAACTAGCTAAGTTCATATTTAATACATTTATATCCTCTTGATTATAGCACCCTGATTTGACGAATATGTTTTAAAAAATGTTGCATCTGAATGCATACGGAATCCTATTTGAAATTTAATATTTTAAATTACAGTTTATTTAATACATGTTTTTTGTGTTTTTCTCAAAATGCCATAGCATGGACTTAGACGTTTCAAATTTTCAACGCCTGATTTATATAGGCTCGAATACATGATAGAAAAATTAGCTAGAGATAGAGAAAAAAATCTGCCGTAGAGCTCTTTGTAGTGTTTACACAACTCTATGAGATTTTTTGCTCTATTTTGCTCTATCACTAGCTATTTTCTCTATCGTGTAAACTCGCCCTAAGAAACAAAATATTTCAACACAAAAAATTAAAAAAACATATGTGCGAATATTTATTTACAAATAAACTGATGTTATAAAATCGTCAGAAATATATTCTTCTAATTCAAATAACTCAATAACTCAAAAATTATAAATTTACCGAAAGTTATCAAAAATAAATGTATTAAAAAGTTACATTTTGCATAAATTAAAAGAATTTTTGTATTGTATTCAGAATTTTATTCCCAGTATAGCGGCTAAAAATCTATTTAATAATCGAGTTATTCATGAAATATGTCAAGTGATAATTGCTTTTTTCTGGTTTGACACTAAATTTCCAGGTGAAATATGATATAAAATGATATAGTAAAAATCCAACTTTAATGGAGTCTTCCACTTTTTGATGATAAAGTGGCAGATGACTAAAACAGATGACTTAACAGTTAAGTGAAAAACAATACTTAATAATCCTAAATAGTTTTTTTATATTCATTATATTCATTATATTCAGAATATAATTCTGAATATAATTTCTACAAATCTAATTTGGATTTTTCTGTTATTTCGTGTGTATAGCAGTGCAATGCTAACTAGTAATGATACTGTACTAGAACATTTACTAGTTGAAACAATCAACTCATATTTTGACACCATATACCAGTTTGAGCCTAGTTTGAAACCAAATAGTTTATATCTTGTAAATATGTATGTAGACCTATGTATATATTGATCTATCAGGGAGACTTTTTTTTTTTGAAACATACTCCTCAAAGTTGACGAAACCAAAACCGTTTAGAACTCGTCCAGAAACCGCCAAAAATCAAAAATCGACCGAGGTGACAAAAACTCAAAGGAGAAAATATTTACGTCTGATGAAACTAGAATTTTACTGGTAGAACAACCCAAGAGTAATAGAAACAAAGATTGCTCAGAACGTTGTTCAAAACTTGAATCTTCTGCGCATGTACGTAGAAGTTTTTTGACAACTGTAATTTTTCCATTGTGTCAGAATATTGTTGCAATGTCCATGTGCAGAAATGTCTTGGTCAGCACGATAGTTGATGCATCCACTGAGGAAACTGCCGGAAGCAAATGTTTTTTTGCCAAAAATGTTTTCAAAAACAAAATTTCAGTGAAACAAATATTTGTCTTAATTTAATTTCCTTTACTTGACATTCCATAGTTTTTGACGTCAGCAATACGGGGTGTACATGCGCAATGCGTAATCTTACTATTCTATTATTCTTGAGAACAACCAGTAGAACAACTACTTCAAACATGATGTTGAGTAGGATAATTGACACATAAAATCTACAAATTTGTTATATGAAAATAGGATCGTATTTTAATAGATTGTAACTAGTTGGTTACTTCGCAGGTTATTGTCCCCTTTCCCATGCATTGTGTTTGATTCAGTTAATCGATATTGAGTTCATCTCTAGTTTAAACAGTTCGAATCTCTTTATTTGCACAACAATCAAATGTTCCTAACTTCGCTCTAACACTCACACCTTTTGTTTCATACGTTTCCTTGTATTCACCATGAGGAGGTGGATAAAGGAGAATGTTGCTTTTTTTTTGTAACAACAACACATTCATCAAAGGTTAAGTACAAAATTCAGTTAATTCTCGCTCTCATCGCGCATGGTGCTCTGGCTCTTGAAGTGAAAAAAATGTGCGCAATGAAAAAAGCCGTGTGTGCGTTAATTTCTTTTATTATTTTAATAAAATAGTATAGAAATATTCTTTAACAAGTGAAAAGTTGAAATAATAAGCAAATTACTTAATGTAAACTGCCTGTCAAAGTGTTAAATTATCTAATAATTGCTGAGCGAAATGTGTTGGAAAAACATTGACCGCCTGTTGTGCAAAAAATAAATGGCAATGTGAAGAGGTTGTGTTTTTTGTGTGCAACAAATTAAAGTGAAGAAAATGGTCAGAAAATATAATAAAATGCAGCGAAAATCTTTAAAATATATGTGCTTCATATAAAAAGCAATAAATAAAGTGGAATAAAATGTTTAAACTAACTTCTTAAGGAACTAAAAAAGTCGTTGTAGTGAGTAATGAAATTTGTATATTAAAAACAATATTTAAAAGAGCATCGCTTTGTTGTCAACGGTTAATGTTTCTATTCGTCGTTTCCTTCCTGTTTTTATTTTCAACTATCTTTTGTCTGTGCATCGCGTTCAGAGGAGGGTGGCCCTGTATAACAATCGTTATTTAGTACTTTTCATTTGAAAATGTGCTTTATACGCTTTAAATAAATACTTTTTTTTTAATTTGATATTTTGAAAATCTTTCATAAATAATCGTTCGTAAATTTAATTCAAATTTTCATTACAAATTCAAATTTTCACTAAAAATTCAAATATTTACTTAAAATTTTCACTAAAAGTTAAAATTTTTATTTTTAATTCAAATTTACAATACAAATTAAAATTTTTACTACAATTAATATTTTCCTTAAAAATACAATTTTCTCTAAAAATTAAAGTTTTCTCTAAAAATTAAAGTTTTCTCTAAAAATTAAAGTTTTCTCTAAAAATTTAAATTTTCATAATAAATTAAAATTTTCTCTTAAACTTAAAATTTTCACTTAAAATTAAAATTTTCATTTAAAATTAAAATTTTCACTAAAAATTATTTATTTTTACTTTAAAATATTCACTAAAAATTAAAATTTTTAACTTTTTACATTTTCTTTCATCAGTTTGTAAAAAATTAAAACTCATAACCCTTTCAAAAATTCTTCAAATGGCGTTGCGCCACTGCTTCGCAGCGTCAACTGCATGCAAACCAGGATAATTCCTGTGGGAAATGCTGTTTGCACAAGACAAAAAGAGCTGACAGCACAAAAACATAGAAAAATACAAAAAGACAAAAACATTATTGAATTTAAAAGGGATTTTGTATGCTACTCGTTGATTGAGTTCGCATATCAAGTGGCTGACAGCTTTTAAGAGGATTTTGACATATATAAGAGAAATATAAAAATAATATTAACATAACAAACTAATCGAAAAGAGGCAGAGCAAAAAAGACAGACAGTATACAAAAAAAAAAAAATTATATACACATTGTATAATATGGCATATTTGAGATATATCTTCCTAACTATTCATACCATACCGAAACGATATTTAGCGTATTCACAGTTGCAAAGTATTGGTACGGCATTGTAGTAATACGACAGTACGGCAATTGAACTGTGAGCACCACTTTTCTGCTTGTTAAAATATTTTGTCATATAAATGCAGCTGATTCTAATAAAAATTAGGATTTTTGAAATTATCATAAATATTCCTCGATTTGGAAAACAGAACAAATAAATTAATATTTTATGTGCACTATTTAACTTCAATTTCACAATTTTCCTTCATTTTACAAAATGCGACACCAAAAAAAACTCTCAGAGCTACTCTCAAAAGGGATGCAACAACAAATTGACGTTTCTGTGTTAAAATATGATGAACTGTGAATACGCTAATTGTTTATATGTTTAAGTTATCGTTTGCTATAATCTAAAATAATACCAAAAACTTATACCTTTTCAAGTTTTTGATTAAATCTAACCTATATCGATTGCTTTTACTATGGTATTCCGAAAAGACATCGAAGCGAAATGGAACAAAGTTTTAAATTTAAAAAAGCAAATTTATAGAATTCACAGAATAAAAGATATAATGAATGAATTTTATATTATATAAATTATTATATTATATCAATTCTAATTCATATTTAATAATACAATAATATTCACTATCATTTTGAATAAACAAAAATATGATTTGTTAACGATTATTAAATACATACATGGTGAATCTTGAGACATACCTGAAAGAAAATAAAAAAAAAAACGTTAATTAGTTTTTAAGCATTAAATTGTTTGCTCGAGTTATTTATAAAATTAATTATAAACATTTTTTGTTAGTAATTATAATACTTAGTTTGGCCTATGCTCTGAATAGCCATAAAACATTTTTTGGTTTTATCATTAAATTCTAAATGATAAAAAAAATATTTATGAAAAAGATCTGCAAAAAAATCAAAAATCAAAAAATTTCAAATTTAGATTAATTATCTTAAAACCGTATTGGAATATTACCATTTATTAGTATATTAAAATAAGTCTTGACAATTAAAAGAAAAATTTCGTTTAAATTTATTTTTTGTAAAACTATTTTCCACAGTATTATATTTGTTTATACTAAGTATTGAATGAGAACGGTTAAAAATAGGAAAAAACTGAGTATGCAGTAAAAATAAGCAACAGCAAATTATATGGAATTGAAGTATTGGATGTGCATGGTAAAAATTGTGTTGGGTAGTGTAATTTTTCCTAGCCCCATACAGAGTCCTTACTCCATTCAGAAAGTTCTGAATATTGGTGATGGTGATTTAATTTAAATATTTAAGAATATTTCCAAATTAACAAATTTGTTATTAATTCTGGAATTTTGCTGTGTTTTATATAAATGTTACCCAAATAGAAACAGGGGATCTGCTTTTAAATTTTATATGTCCGACATAAGAATTTTTCAATAATGCGAGACATTTTGTCATGAGGTGTATATTGTGGAAATTGTTAATTATTGTCTTTTTTGATATACCGGGACAAATATCTGGCATTTTTCAGGCACATTTCCAACATATTTTTGGAAAACACTCAAATAAATGGAACTTTGTGGGAAGTGTATGGCAGTTTATCAAATTTTCTGAATTTACAAAATCAGATACTCGGCATATTTTGGGTACAGGCAGGAAACCGACATCTGTTAATAAAAACTCTACCTTTGTCTGTTTGAATAATGTCGATAAATTATTTCTAAACTGTTTTGAGCCTGCCAAAATTTTGTCTGGGTGGTATTAAATGGTTTTACTAAATTCGATGTACCTTTTAAATTTAGTAATGATGATTACTAAGATCTTAATGATCTTAATTTTTTTTTTATTTTTCGACAGCATATTTTTGCATATAAAACAGCTCTATTAAATCGTAGTCGCCAAAACATTATCATATCGCAAATATCTCAATTTCTTTGTATTACGATTTTTAGAAAAAAAAAATATTTATCAAAAATATTTCACACTTGACTGAATTCGCCAACGTTCGCGCTGTGGTCGCAAGAAAATCGAAAGTATAGCACATATCGATCGATGGACGAACGACCTGCCGGCCTGGACTGTTTGCTGGCCGCATGGGCGTTGTTTGGGCGGCAGTCAGTCAGACTGACAGACAGACCGACCGGTGGTACTACGTTGGCTCATTTGGAGCATGGTTTTGTTCAAGTTTTTTGTGAATTGCGAATACTTTTGCATGGCGAGGTAACAAATTAAGTGTTCGACTTTAAAGTGCGCTGCTGCGCCTGCGCATGTGGCAATATTTTGAGGTTTCGGTTAATATAAACGAAACAAAAAAAAAAAACAAATTTAAGATATGAAAAATGTAGCTTTATTTGAAATTTTAATTTTTATTTTAATTTTTTTATTTTTTTATAATTTTTTTTTTTATTTATTTTTTACTTAAAACCACAACTACATTTTTGCTGTTGCACCACACTCACTCATGTGCGACAGTTTTGGGCGGCGGTTTTTCGCCCGCCTTTTCGCCCTCTGTCCAACCATCGAAAATCGCACATGCTGCCGTCCAGCAGCAGCGGCAGCCACATGCCGCATGTTGCATGTCGCATACCACATGCTGTTCGCATTGATTGCTTTTCGGCGCTTTACAAGTGGGTTCATGTCCACGCCTCTATATATATTTTATAACATTTTATGGCCTTACTATATTTCTTTTTATTACTTTTATTTTTTTTGATTTTAAAATTTTTATTTATTTCTATTAATTTTCGCACATTTTTACTTTGAAAACGTGCAGACAGCCATTTGAAATTTTTGCCATAATCAATGGTTGACATTAAAAATCAATTGGCGACAAATATTTAGAGCGCAACACCAACGCGTCGATTTTTACATTAAAAAAAAAACTATAAAAATTTAATGAAATTTAAGAATTATGTTTCCGGAAATTTAAATAATACAAATTTGTTTAGGACTTTTTTTAGTTGAACTTTTTAATATATTTTTGAAAAGTTTTTTGTAAATTGTGCTATAATTTAATAGTTTCAAAAATTAGTTTACACAAATTTGTAAATCACGCAATTTCTTATGATTCACCGAAATCTTTTAAACTATCAAAGTTTATTGTAAAATATATAAAATGTAAAAACTACTCTAGATAAATTTATTGGCAGACTCTAGGCACTTTAAAAACATGTTTTTGGCATGACTTATTTGTGTGTTTACCGAAAATATGCCCAAAATATTTCTGATATATTCCAGAAATTATGTCTCGGAAGGTTATAAAAATTTGGTAGTACATATTCCAAAAAAAAAAAATGTTGGGGATAGTCCGAAAAATAAAGCTTTTAAAACATACTGCTACTTTGATATCACGATAGTCATTTTTCAGTAATATTTTAAAAATACACACAGATAAATTTAAGTTTTTGATATGCGTGAGCAAGATTATTAAATACTGTCGAATTTTAAAGAAAGACCTACGGTATACTACTGAAAACGGCAGAAAATAGATACTTTTTGATACCTACTACGCGTTGTATGCCTAAAATCTTTCGAAATAGTGCTTTTAAACTACCTCAGTGTGCCAAACATTTTGTCTAAGACGCCAGACAAAATTTATGGAATTTTTCAGGCATTTTTCCAGCAAACCAACAGATAAATTGAAAGTTTTTAGGAAACATATGCAACTCTCGTATTTTGTGGAATTTTAAAGGTAGATTACCGACATATTTTTGGAAAGGACAGAAAACAGAAACTCTGACTTTGTCTGTTAGAAATATATCAAAAAAATGCTTTTAAACTCCTTTGACCCTGCCAAAAATTTTGTATGAAGATGCCCGAGACACAATTTTTGGCATTATTCAGAACAATTTGTGTCATATATCCGGCAATAATAAGTGGGAATTTATAAAAAGTATATAAGAGATTTAGAAATTTTGTTGAATTTTTAAGGACATATTCTAGGCATATATTGAATATTTTTTAAGTTTTACTTAATTTTCTTTTATAGCAATTTCTCCAGACAAAATTTTTGGCAAGGTCGAGGTAGTTTTTAAACATTTTTTCGACATATTTCCAACAGACGAAGGCAGAGTTTGTATCAAAAGCTGTCTGTTCCCCAAATATGGCGTGAATCTGCCATAAATTTTACAACCTGCTATAGACTTCCCAAAATATTCTATTTAGCTGTGCGTTTGCCGGAAATATGCCTGAAATATTCCAGAAAATTGCCATCAATTTTGTCACGGGTTATAGCAATATCCCCAGACATAATTTTTGGCAGGGTCGAGGTAGTTTTGAAACTTTTCTTCGACATGAAGGGTTTTTTTAACAGGGACGCTACAAAAGTAGAGCGACAGGGACAGCAAACGACGCCATATTTCTTGCCGCTCTTTTGACATTTGTCTTCAGTAAGGTTTGCCATTTCATGATGGAAAGATATACGAATTCGAATTTCGGTAGTAAATTTTAATAATTTCGACTAGTTTTTGGCTCGTATATCTTTCCATCATGAAATGGCAAACCTTACTAAAGAGAAATGTCAAAAGAGTACCTGTTGAAAAACCCTTGAAAAAAACTTTTGTAGCGCTCTTTTTGAAAAACCCTTTATTTCAAACAGACAAAGGTGGAGTTTGAATAAAAAACTGTCTGTTTTCTGCCTGTTCCCCAAATATGGCGTGAATCTTCCATAAAAATTCCATAAAAATTTACAACCTGCTATACACTTCCCAAAATATTCTATTTATCTGTGCGTTTGCCGGAAATATGCCCGAAATATTCCAGAAAAAAGTCAAATATTATGTGAAAAACGAAAATCCTAATTTCTTTATACGAGATCCATCTTTGATAGAAAAAAAAGAAGGACAATATTATATATAATAACAAAGAGTGTAAAATTCAAAAATTGACTTGAATTGACACTCAACTGCGTACAACAAGAAAATTATGGTAAAACATAATTTAATACTTATATATTCGATATCGTATATTGCAACCACTCAGCTGTATAAATTATTGACGTTTAATATGTAGAGCGCAATGAAGTGTTTTTTTTACAATATTAAATGCAAATTAAAAGTGGTAGCAGCTGCTGTTTTACATTGATGTTTATTTTACCTTTTTTTAATATTAGGGTAGAGAGTGCTAAAGGAACAGTGCAATTATGAGAAAAAATCTCATGCAGTTTTCATAATTCAAAAAATTAATATCTTGTAATAAAATATTATAAATAAAAATAATATACATAAATGGAAAATAGATAAAATTAAAAAAAGTAAATGGTAAAAATTAAAGAGTAATCATTTTTTTTAATATTTGCACAATTGAACATATTGCCTCTCAAATACATCTAAACATAATAGAGATTTAAGTCGCAATCATATTTTTTAAATTAAATGATTGTGTATTATGATAGACAACAAAGTACTAAGTACACGATTAATGCAACGAAATACAAATAAAAACATCATTGCACTAATTACATTGCTTAGTGGACTAGGTATTGAAAAATACTTTTTTAAGTTTTAGTTTTATCACAATTATTAATAATAATAATTATAGTAACAAATAAATTATAAACATTAGGCTTTAGAAAACTATGTTTAAATGATTGTATCATATTATATATTATATTGAAAAACAAAAACTAAAACATTTAGGGGTGGAAAATTGTTATGGCAAGCAACTAACTTTATGCTTGCAGTAATCACACTATGATTATAGTATTTTGAAAAGTATTTTGCCACAATTAGTAAACATAATAAATATAGTATAAATTATTATCATAGAATTTTATATAAATATGCTATTATTGCTGTAATTATGATTTCTGTCAAAGTTATGCCTTCATTATAATGTTCAAAAGCATCGAAAATCTTTCGAATGACATATTGACCATAAAAGACACCTTAACGTAATATAATTATAGTAAAAATAATGTTTTATATATTAAATAATTGCGGTTATGATGATTTTCAACTTTTCAAACGATAATATGTTGCTCTTTGGCCTTTTGAAATGTATTTTTGCCACAATTAATAAAAACAATAAATAAAATATAAATATAAAAAATAAATACATATAATATTATAATCATTCTATGATTTCAGAAGTCAAATATAAATTATTAAAATCATTGAGAATAACTAAAATATTTAGGTCTGAAGAATTGTAAGGTAAGCTGCTATATTAAAAGTAATCATGCTATGCTCGCAGTAATCACACTATTATTTCGGTAATCACATGATGCATAGTGTGCCCAATCGCTCTTAAATCGGGTAAAATTCATTATTTTCGGAACCATTCAACCGATTTTAAAAATTTAAAAAGTGTTGTATATAGAATTATTGAGAGAACTTAAGTTAATTAAATTGGAGTTTGTGTCTTAAATGGTTATGTACATAAAAATCATTAAAGTTGAGATTTTTTTCTTGAAAAATCACTCAAAAATCTTCTTTGGAGTTCCTGGATCGAATCCAACAACGTGCAATATATTTAATAGGGGATGAAAATATTTCATCCTCTATTGGTTCTCTTGAGCACCGAAGGACCGTTGGGTGTGTAAGCCTGTTTTATGGGTATTACAATGGTAAGTGTTCGAGGGAAATACATGGCCTGATTTCACCAGGTCGTGTATTCTCTCGTTCTACTCGGGCATCGAACCAAGCCCACCCCTTCGTAGTGCACTCGGTTCTCAACAGAACCACGCATTACAGAGATAATTCGTTCTTCAGTCGCACGATACGTTTGTGGAACAATCTCCCTGCCTCTGTTTTTCCCGACATTTTTAATATTGGGAAATTTAAAGCAAACATCCACCGACACTACTCCATCTTTCCTCCTCCCTATATTTAACCTATAATCCTTTCTTACGATCAACACTGTACATTGCACGAATAGGGGGCATCCCCTGATCGTTGGTTAATTAGTAAAAAAAAAAATAAAAATGCAGAAGTTATCCGATTTTAAAAATTCTTCTGTTTATGAAAATGCTTACATTAATATCAATAAAGAAAATGTGCTTACTTGCGAAAATATCTTGTTTAGTTATTCAGATATTGATTTGAACATGATTTTTTTTTTGAAGCTTTACTTTACATATTTAAACATAGATTGTACATTTTATAATGAAATCAAAATCGTTGTATGGGACTTTTATTTGACATTTGAAACTAGAATATAATTTGAGTATATGTAGTGTACCAGCACTCAGGCGTTGATTGCTGTAAACATATTAAGTTTGCTGTAATTATGATGTGTTTGCTCTATTTCTTCATTTTACTTAAAAGAATTAAATAGAACTATTAAGTCAAAATTATTTCGACATTGAAATTATAAGAGAAGTAAATACTGATTTTGATAATACATTCCACACTTTCCCTATGTTATGATTGCACTAACTGGTTTATGTTTGCTGTAATCATAAATTCATGCGTTAATCCTATTAGATCTTTAAATATCTTTTAAATGTCAAACGTTTTGTATATTTTTAAATGTTAAGTATTAACTTTTGATTTGCTCAAAAAACATTTTTCTAATATCATGGGAAATTTAATTGAAATAGGAAAATTTCATTCTTAAAAGAATGAAGATTTCCCAATTATAAGAAAATGTTTTCTATTACATAAGGAAAATTTGCTTATTACCTGAAAACTTTGTTCATAACGTAATTTTAAATTTAATTTTCTTATTATGAGACAACTGTTTTCTGCATGTATCTCTTAAAAATAAAATATTGTTACGAAAAGAGTTAATTTGTCCCATAGTGCAAGCAATCAACAAGAATAAATGAGACGCAAGACAATTACGCAATGTGTTAGAAAGAGACGGAATATCATTCAGCGCATTGAGGCAATGTGCGAGAAAGAGATAGAAGAACAGCGCATTAAAACACATGAGTGCGAATGAGATGCAAATAGTATATAGCGTTCACGAGAAGTGTAGAAGGTTCTCGAAACATGTCGAAGTGTGAAGATTACAATTAAGATTAGTGTTGACAAAGGTTTAATATTTGTCATTTTCCGTAAATAAATAAAATTTAAAAATCGAAAACTCATTTTTATCTTGCTAGAGTTCAGCGAATGTTGCGAAAAACCATATAAAGTTAATACCAAAAAAAAGAGGTAAAAACTAATTGTTAACAATTATGAGCACAATTTTTTGGCCAACATAGAGGGAACGGAGGCAACTTGGCAGATGAACCCAATGGATTATAACGAAAAATGACTGTACAAACAGCACCTACTATTTTTTGACTTATTATTTTTTTTAATTACAAAAATAAACAAAGAAAAATAGATATGTATTTATAAAAAAAATTAAAAATTATAAATTTTTTTTTTTTAAATTATGAAAAAAATAACAAAAAAAAAATTATAAAAAAATTAAAATGTACTTTCAAATATATCAAAAAAACAAGCACATAAAATAGCAAACTCATAAAATAGCAAACTTTATACGAGTCTTCAAAAATAGCTTTGTTTTAAAAACTCTTGTGGCTATTTCTTTTTATTTATTGAAGTGACCTCACTTATTGACCCACAAATAGACACGGCTCGAGTTGAAGCCAAACGCGGCAACATCCATTACTAACCTCATGACATATTACGACAAAAATAAAAAATAAATACCAACAAAAGAAAAAATCAATTGCAAGCATCGCAATAGCGCCGTAGGTGATGTCAGTAACTCAGTCATCTATGCGATCGATCGATCGGTTACACGGTGTAGATCGGTCGGTCACCCAGTCACTCAGAGACTCAAAACAAAGCCAACCAAACCACGCAGTCATCAGCACCGCATCGTGGTAAAAAAAAAAAAAACAAATTAAAAAAAATAACAAAAAAACCCTGCCGCAAAAACAAAAGACCCGCGCATTTTAATCGCATAAAAATCACAACAACAGCCAAATTTAATAATTTTCGTGATCAATTTTTGACAGCGATCGGCCGCAGTTTCCTTTGCCATAGACAACCTTCGTCAATCCTGCAGTTTATACTCCCTTCCTTCCTTCCATCCATCTATCCATTCATTCATCCATCCATCTATCAATCGTGCTTTGTGATCTTGTTAAACAAAAATAGTGCCTGGAAGCTTTGCGAGATGTCAGCAAAATTTTGATCCGATCCACAATCATGATGACGTCCAGTTGACGCTCTGACGTCGTTTTGTTGCCTTTTATGGTGATTACTACTACTACTTCCCATAGCTATCACTTCCCAAAACAAATACTACTATTTTAAACCATTCTATGCTTGGCTCTGGCTTTATTGCGGGTTGACTGTGCCTTCGTTGCGCCGTCGAGATCATGATTTGGTGCCGCAACTGTCATCAATAGGCCATGACTTGTTTTTAGTTTATTTTCGCATTGTTTTATAGGAGTTTTTTTTTTGGGGGTATTTATTATGCAGCTATTTTTTGGGCATCATTTATTACATTAAGCTGGGGTAAGTCTTGGGAAATATTTTTGACTAATTAAAAAAAAACAAAAAAGGATTATCTTTCAGAATTCTTTAGAACTTTTGGGACTTTTTATGCTTTTCTCAAATTAATTGAAAGGTTAAACACGATTTACGGTACTTTAATTTATCTTTTTTTCCCATACTCTTCATTTTGAACGTAAATATAGCAACTGAGTTTAATTGATACAAAATAATTAATTCTATTAATATAATTTAATTTAATGGCATAAATAGAATCATTTCTGGACTATTGTATAAACTAAAATACATACATATTTAGCATATACGCTAACCGACAGTTTTAGAGGAACTACACAGTTTTACAACCACACACAGTTTTAAATTCACTACACAGTATTACAGGTACTGTTGCACTGATCTGTTTTTATATTAGTTCATTGCAACGCGTGCCTGCCTATTCGGTTCTTCGGGTTGTTTTTCTATATATCGTGCGTATATCACGCCTTTGGTATTCTTTTATTTGTGTTTAACATTCCCTTTCATTATATAGACCGCTATTAGTGATGTGAACGTGTTTCAAACTTCGAACATAACAAGTATTAAGTAGTCAAAAATTAAATATAAAAAAAAAAATGTAACTAAAAAAACTATATTGTTACGAAAAGAGGTAATTTGCTCCACTGTGCAAGCGTAAATGTGACGGAAGACAATTCAGCGTACTAAGCAATATGTTAGAAAGAGACGGAAGATCATTTAGCACACTGAGGCAATGTGCGAGAAAGAGATAGAAGATCATCGCATTATAAACACATAAGTACGAATGAGATGCCAATAGCATGCGTTATTCACGAAACGAGTAGAAGGTTCTCGAAACATGTCGAACTGATGCATGCAATATATAAGGGCGCCGCATCTGAGGCACAGCACTTCAGTAGTAATTGAAAAGTGAACGAGTACATCTCGTGTGAGAACAATGTCAAGTTAAATAGTGGACATGCAGCAGTTGTTAGAATTTGTTATTAGTAAAGTTGTTTAATAAAGTGAATTAATAAAGTTAATTGTTATAATTTAAACCAAATATAAGAGTGTTTTTATTTTGTACACAATCCAGAGATACGAACTTGTAGAACAGTTTTCCGTAGACTGAATTTTCGTAACAATATTAAAAAATGAAAATATTTAAAAAAAACTAAACTGTTTTAATCGGTGTGTTAATTTTCTTTAATTTTGGTTCAATTTATTTATTGTAATTAAATATTTAATCAATACAATTAAATGTCGTATTGGCGATCAAACAATTAAAAATTAATTGTATTGATAATTTTGTTTTTTTTTTTTGCTACATATACTTTTTTCTGTATACATTGCTAACTATTTACATTCGCTTCAACGTTTATGATTCATAGGTACTTTTTTGTGTGGACATTTTTATCATGAAACTCTTTGAAGTTTTTACATAGAACAATATAAATCCTAAACAGTTTTAAAATTCTTTGTCAGCATAAATTGTACTTCTTACTGTGATATCTCTAATACATGACAGATTAAATTTTATTACATATTTGCAGTGCTTAATTAATAAAAGACATTCACTAAATATTATAGCTTCAACTCGTTTACACCTACTTTTTTAATTTTCACATATATTATGGCTTCAATAAACTTAAATTGAAATCAATATTCGACATTACTCAAACGTTAACCTACCCAAAAAAAATGCCATACCATCAACGCACCTTTAAAAATGTAAATCCAAGTCAATGATTTCCCCAGATGCCAAACATGTATCATCATCATCATCATCGTCGTCGTAGTCATCGTCATCTCCTTCATCAACTTTAGTAAAAGGAATGACTTGACGCTTATCGTTTTTCACAAAATTGAATCTTTTAAGTTTCGTTTTTATTTGGCAGCCATTATTCTGTGTTGTCATTCAATTGTATGGCCTCCAGAGGGCGCTCAGGCGGCTTTTCTAATACAAAGCCACACATATATTCCACAACAATCACATAAGATAGACTTATTTTTGGTATCTCTAATGAAAACGCAGCAGCAGCAGCAATTGGCTAATTGCTGATCGCATTCAATGCGACGATAATCGGTTTAAATGTTGAGTCATGCAACATTTCAGCTACAAAATTTATTGTCAATTGTTTTGGGAGCAATATCAAATGTAGCAGCAGCAACAACAAGTCAACAATTTAATTGAACAATTGAGTTCGTTGTTGGGTTGGCAACACAAAAACAATGCGCTCGCACAAAAGAATCCAGCAACCATTTAAAGCAGCCTTTGCGGAAACACTATATGTGGTATATATTTTTGTTTTTGGAAAAATACTGATAGTTTTAAGATTATAGGTTGGTCTTTAATATGCTCCTACAGCATATGTTGCCAGCTTATGTAATTTTTTTTTGGCAATATTTCAACCAAAAATTTATATTGTTCAAAGTCTATGAGTTTTAAGAGGAATTTGAAAAATATTAATAGCAGATTTTTCAGTAGCAATAAAAATTCATGGAAATAGATTTTTATTTCAACAGAAATTTTATAGATAGTAAAAAAAAAACAATGGAATATTTTATTAAAATTTTAAATTTCACTATATGTTTAAATTCTATGTAGCCACATAGAGGCGCATCATCAATTAGAACATCAAATTTAAGTCTAATTCATATTTCCTTATAAATTTTTTTTTTCTTTTTTTATTTAAATAAAATTATCTAAAAATGTTCAAGTGGAATTAAAAATCATATTCATGCAAATTCCGACTATAGAACGAAGGTCAAACAATAAAAAAAGAACAAAAAAAAGGTTAAAAAATTTAAAAAAAAGGTCAAATATTTAAAAGACATATTCGAATAATCTGAATTCAATGTATATATAGTTATTGCTATCGTTTGATAGGTAATTAAAGAAACTTTCGAATGAACTAAGTTTGTTTTGTGCATCCGAAGAATCTTGGTCACAGTGGTCACTTAAAAAAACACTTTTGTAGTACCTTATAGTACAAACTTTAGAGTGAAACTTAATATAATCGGAAATCCCTTTGAAATAATCCCTTTGAATTAAAAAAACCTTTGGAACGAACTAAGTTTGGTTTGTGCCATCAGTAGACTGTCCAATTAAAAAAAACTCGTTTGCGGTAACTAATTCTACTAACTTCAGAGTCAAAATTCAATATTTGTTGTAGTGATCATATCAAAATATCACTTTTTTGGTAAGATATCTCTGCTCAACTGACTTCGCGCGACATATTTAACATCACACCCTTCCCAATATGTTAGTTTCATCAAACAATTAGTAGTAATTTCAATTTAACCGAATTAATTTGGCTCTAACAACTAAATAACAACTGTGTGCACTGTTATAATCAAGAATCGTAATCTGCTAATAGTTAAATATTTTTACGAAAAGAGGTAATTTACTCCACTCTACAAGAGTAAATGAGACCCAAGATAATTCAGCGCACTAAGCAATGCGTTAGAAAGAGACGGAAGATCATTCAGCGCACTAATGCAATATGCGAGAAATAGCTAGAAGATCAGCGCATTAAAAACACATAAGTGCGATTGAGATACCAATAGCATGCGTTATTCACGAAATGTGTAGAAGATTCTCGAAACATGTAGAAGCTTCTCGAAACGTGTCGAACTAATGCATGCAGTATATAAGGGCGTCGCATCTGAGGCACAGCCATTCAGTAGTAATTGTAAAGTGGTCGAGTACGTCACGTGTGAGAACAAGTGTCTAGTTAAATAGTGAACTTGCAGCAGTTGTTAGAATTTGTATTAGTAAAGGTGTTTATTAAAATGAATTAATAAAGTTAATTGTTATAATTTAAACCAAACATAAGAGTGTTTTTATTTTGTAAACAATTCAGAGATACGAACTTGTAGAACAGTTTTCCGTAGACTGAATTTTCGTAACAATATTATAGAACTGATAAAGAATTTGTATACGAATTTATATATAAAAAAAAAATTGAAAACATTATTAATATTTGAACTATCTTCTATTTAATGTCAAATTTACTTTTTGCCTTACATAATCATTTTAACATGTTATGCTATTAGTTTATAACATGATAATTATAAGAAAATTTGTGAACGATCATGGTTGTCAGATATACCTCAAAATATACGTTACATATATTAGAAATCGTCGTTGTAGAACGGAAAGTCACCAAATATAAATTTATGAAAAACTTAAATTTCGAGTTTGTAGATTAATATTATAAAAAGTAATTGATGCATTTTTAAAGTTGAAATATCAATTGATAGATTTACATTTTCTTATCATGTTGTAAATAAATAAGATCATCGATTAAAAATTGACAGATATATAAAGATTTTTGTAAATGAATATTTGGCATTTTGAAAATGTATTTCGTGACTTTTCGTTCTACAACGACGAAATGTTTTACAAGTTTTCCATACAGTCAAAATAATTTCTAGGACATTTTACGAAATGTTTTTTTTCGTAATTTTTAATTTCGTAAAATGCACGAAAAATTCGTAGAATACACGAAACATTTGTAATATCTATTTTTTTCCCAAATTATTTTTTACGAACGATTCGTATATATTACGAAGCAATATTCGTGAAATTAAAACAACAAAATTACGTATAATTCATTTAAATTAGAAAACTTTCGTTATGTTATTTTCAATTACAATTTTTTTACGTAAGAATAACATATTTGATGAATGTGATTTACATTTTAAGAATAATTCACTAAACTATCGTAAATTTTGAGGCTATATGTAGAATTTTACGAAGAACTAGTGTTTTTACGAATCATTAGTAAAAACAGAAATCAGTTGCTAAAAAGGCAAAAGTATAAAATCAGTGCATAATGTTACATATTTTTATAAATAAATTCAAAGTATCCTGGTATTTTACGAAAAATTCGTAAAATGTTTTATATGTTTCATAAAAGTACGATGCTATCGTCAAAACTACGCATAGTTTCGTAAAATGTACGAATTTATGCGCAAAAAAGTACACAAATATTCAATAAATTACGAATTTTTCGTATTATGTACGAATGGCTTTCGTAGATAAAATCTACGAATAGTTTCGTAAAATAAACAATAAATATTCGTTATTTTACCATAAATTTACGAAAGTTCTTTCGTGATTTTTACGAAATATTTAGTGGATAAATTTAACGAATTATTTAGTGTATTTTAAGAAGATTTTATTTCGATGTACTTAGAGAAAAATTTCAGTTATCGAGATAATTTCCATCGATGTTTATAATTCAAATGAGTTTGAATACATTTCAACTATTAAGTTATTTATTGTTTAAATGCAAACACACAGAAAACTCATCTTTGGAGGTTGGAAGACCAAAAAAATTAGTTGTGGGAACCAACTTCATGTGGCTAAAACTATATTGCTACATATTGTTTGACGGAACCGTCATATTTCTCAAAATTTTTATTAAACTCTTTAAAATTTATTACTTTCCAAACTACAATATTTCTATTATTGATAGAAAGAATCAACTTAACTGTTGAGAGAACCGAATATCTTGTTTGAGCTATAGGTTGGTTGACGCAACAATATTATAACCTGTATAACCTTATTTTGACTTGAACAATAAGAATTCTTTTGGAAAACATTTTTTTTTTTGTTGTCTAAATGAATTCAAAACCATTTGAGAATTTTTCAAAATTCTAAATTTTCTTCTAAACCAAATTGTTGCAAAAATTTGAACATATCCGATTATTTCTAAAAACATAAAAAATGTATAGTTTCATTGAGTTATAAAAAATCTGCTAAATGTAATTTTGTCCTTAGGTAGCTGTCAAATGGCACTCATAGATTATAAAATTTCAGTTTATTCAACATTTATTCTGATCGTCATGCAAATAAATCAAAAATTTATAATGCTGGCTTGATTGTCTTAATGTAAATGTCAAAAAGAAGTCTTTAAAACAAGCCGCAAAAGAAGTTCAAGCTAAAGTTCACTCAATGTTCACAGAATAAAATACCACAACGCAAGACGGCTTAAATGTCAAAAAACGTTTAAATATTTTAATCACAAAAGAAAAATACATATAAAATAAACTTTTAAAAATCACACACGAGACGAAAGTCAACGATTTGACTTTAAGTAATGACACGGAATGACTTGAGAAGCTTAAGAAGTAGAATTAAACAAGAGGTAAACCTAAATATCAATAGTAGGAGTTAAAATGACGACAGAAGCACATATTGATTAGTAGTTAATTTTTTAAGTAAAAAGAATGTAAATAAATTAGCGATAGAAACAGTAAATGTGATAAGTAACTGAAGAAATAACTAAAGAGATAACTGTAGAAGTGACAGAAGTAGTACCTATAACCTGAAGGCGTGACGAATGTATTGAGTGATGCAGTGACAGCTTCAGTGGAACTGAAGAAATAACTAAAGACGTAATTGAAAGGGTAACTGATGAAGTAGCTGGATTCATTATAAAAAGGGAACTAATAGAATAACTAAAGTTTTAACTGGAGACGTAACAGAAGAAGTGACTGAACATTTAACTAAGGAACTGACTGAACCTTAGAATAAATTGGAATTTTGGGTAGATATGAGCATGATCTGATCATGTTGGTCAAACAAATGGCAGGGTTCAAACAAGGTAATAATAAAATGAACAGTTTCAGATCACGACTATATTAGATATTCGACTAGGGTAGTAATGAAAAATGTTAAATCACGGAAAAAATGACTGGTATAATGACTGAAATTGGGAATATTAAATATATTGTGAAGATTGTGCAATATTCTTGAATATTGACCATCTATTGCAGAACAATATTTGTTAAATTATGAAACAGTGAGATAGTAAAAAAGTTCTAAAAAATATTATAAAAATAAAAATAAAAATAAAAAAATTACAAAAAATATTAAAAAAAAAAAATAATTTAAAAAAAAAAAAAAAAAAAATAAAACAGAGATGGAATTAAAGAACTAAATGCAGAACCTCTTTCGAAAATGCATCTAAACACAAATTTTTAGTCTATTCAGATCTGAAGAGTGTGTTCAACCGAAACCGTTGACAGTGCCATAGTTAGTGTTGTCAACCAGTTATAACTTATAAGCAATGCAAGACAATTTTAAGACTGGTGCCGATGACTGTGACGAAGACTTATAAGGGACAGCACCAGAAGACTTGGTCAAAGACATGGCCAAACATGGTAGACCAACAGACAGAAACTCAAATCAAAAAAAAGATAAACGACAAACAAAAAATAAACGGCTGAGACAGACCTAAACCGAGACAAAAAGACAGACTAATAGACAAACATCAAGAAAAACTAAAAGACTGACTTGAAGACAGAAAACAAGGCAGACTAAAAGACAAACATAATGAAAAACTAAAAGTCAGACTAAAGAATAAACATAAAGAAAACTAAAAGACAAACAGAAAGACAAACTGAAAGACAGATTATAAGATAAACTCAAAGAAAAACCAAAAAGGCAGACTAAAAGATACACGTAAAGAAAAACTAAAAGACAGACTTTAAAACAGACAAAACTACAGACAAAAAGACGGACTAAATGACGGACTAAATCACAGAGTAGCAGGCATACTAAGAGACTACCTAAGAGATAAACTAGACAAACTAGAAGACTGCCTAAAAGACATACAAAAAGACATGCATATAGACAGACTGGAAGACAGACTGAAAGACAGACTAAAAGACAGTCTAAAAGACAAACTTAAAGACTGAAAGACAGACTCAAAGACAGACTGAAAAACAGACTGAAAGACAGGCTGAAAAACAGACTGAAAGACAGACTGAAGGACAGACTTAAAGAATGCACAAAAGACAGACTTCAGGACAAACTTCAAGACAAACTAAACGACAGCCTAAAAGACAGACTTAAAGATAGACTGTACGACTGCCCAAAAGACAGACGTAAAGATAGTCTGTACGACTGCCCAAAAGACAGACTAAACGACAACCTGAGATAGACTAACTTAAAGATAGACTAAATGACAGAATAAAGTCTGATGACGTACGACGATGTACTGGCTTTGAAGACTGACTGCAAAGACTTTGAAGAGTGCTACAACATGCTTGGTTGATTTGAAGCAACAGTATGACTGACAACTGTTGTTGATGTTGCTGCACTGATGTTGTTGCTGCTGTTGCAACTTCAACTCCAAATGTGGATTTTTTTGTTTGTTTGTTGCTGTTCAGTTTTAACTGACTTTGATGTTTGTTTTGATGTTTGTGTGCGATGAAATATTTACGCGCTTCTGCAAGTTGCGTTGATCTCGAACTTGAACGCATAGTCAGCAGGCGAAAAACTTGTTGTTGCTGTTATAGTCATTGTTGTTGTTGTGTTGACCTTAAACTTGTAACCGGCTAAAAGCGCAACGGACAACAATGGCGCTGGCAAACACGCAAAAAGTGCGCAAAAATTAAAACAGCGACAATTTTAGATTTCAGCAGGACAGACAGATGCACGGCGAAACAGACAGATAGCGACAGCAGCAGCAATTATCTGGTTTAACAGCAAAAGCAGCAGCAAAATCGATAAAAGTCGCAAAACATGAACAATTAAAATTTAATTAAATTAATTAGTGTGGATGACTTCTTTTATCTTGAGCTTATAAACTCAGCAGATTATGAGCAGAACAAATTTAAATTATTTTTAAATAAAAAAGGAAAATGAAAAGATAAGGGAAAAGGAAAGAAAAAGAAAAAGGAATAGAAAATGGAAAGGAAAAAAAAAGAAAAGAAAAATTAAAAAAGAAAGAAGAAAAAAAAAATAAATAGGAAAATTAATGGGAATGGGAATTGGAAAGAAATAGGAATAGAAATAGGAAAAGAAAAAGAAAGGGATAGGAAAGGGAAAATAAATAGGAAAAGAAAAAAAGTAAAATAAAAAGAGATAGGAATAGATAAATGATAAATGGTAAAGGTAAAGGTAAAGGTAAAGGTAAAGGTAAAGGTAAAGGTAAAGGTAAAGGTAAAGGTAAAGGTAAAGGTAAAGGTAAAGGTAAAGGTAAAGGTAAAGGTAAAGGTAAAGGTAAAGGTAAAGGTAAAGGTAAAGGTAAAGGTAAAGGTAAAGGTAAAGGTAAAGGTAAAGGTAAAGGTAAAGGTAAAGGTAAAGGTAAAGGTAAAGGTAAAGGTAAAGGTAAAGGTAAAGGTAAAGGTAAAGGTAAAGGTAAAGGTAAAGGTAAAGGTAAAGGTAAAGGTAAAGGTAAAGGTAAAGGTAAAGGTAAAGGTAAAGGTAAAGGTAAAGGTAAAGGTAAAGGTAAAGGTAAAGGTAAAGGTAAAGGTAAAGGTAAAGGTAAAGGTAAAGGTAAAGGTAAAGGTAAAGGTAAAGGTAAAGGTAAAGGTAAAGGTAAAGGTAAAGGTAAAGGTAAAGGTAAAGGTAAAGGTAAAGGTAAAGGTAAAGGTAAAGGTAAAGGTAAAGGTAAAGGTAAAGGTAAAGGTAAAGGTAAAGGTAAAGGTAAAGGTAAAGGTAAAGGTAAAGGTAAAGGTAAAGGTAAAGGTAAAGGTAAAGGTAAAGGTAAAGGTAAAGGTAAAGGTAAAGGTAAAGGTAAAGGTAAAGGTAAAGGTAAAGGTAAAGGTAAAGGTAAAGGTAAAGGTAAAGGTAAAGGTAAAGGTAAAGGTAAAGGTAAAGGTAAAGGTAAAGGTAAAGGTAAAGGTAAAGGTAAAGGTAAAGGTAAAGGTAAAGGTAAAGGTAAAGGTAAAGGTAAAGGTAAAGGTAAAGGTAAAGGTAAAGGTAAAGGTAAAGGTAAAGGTAAAGGTAAAGGTAAAGGTAAAGGTAAAGGTAAAGGTAAAGGTAAAGGTAAAGGTAAAGGTAAAGGTAAAGGTAAAGGTAAAGGTAAAGGTAAAGGTAAAGGTAAAGGTAAAGGTAAAGGTAAAGGTAAAGGTAAAGGTAAAGGTAAAGGTAAAGGTAAAGGTAAAGGTAAAGGTAAAGGTAAAGGTAAAGGTAAAGGTAAAGGTAAAGGTAAAGGTAAAGGTAAAGGTAAAGGTAAAGGTAAAGGTAAAGGTAAAGGTAAAGGTAAAGGTAAAGGTAAAGGTAAAGGTAAAGGTAAAGGTAAAGGTAAAGGTAAAGGTAAAGGTAAAGGTAAAGGTAAAGGTAAAGGTAAATGTAAAGGTAAAGGTAAAGAAAAGAAAAGAAAAATTTAAATAATAGTCGAATAAAAATAAAAGAAAAGAAGGAAATTCAGATCAAAAAATCATCGAAAATTTTAAATTAATAATTAAATTCAAAATTCAACGAAAGGTGATACCAATTTTGTATTTTTAAAATCTGTATATATATTTGTTTTTAATAAAGTTAAACTTTTATTTTTGTCATTTACTTAACACTTCAAAATTTAAAATCAAACAAAACAATATAAAAAAAATAATATTTTAGTGGTTTTTGTTTTTATTAAAATTAAAGCAACAAAATTAAAAACTGATATTTTTGAAATAAAATAAATAAAGCAAAAATAATAGTGAAAAAAATGAAAACCCGCTTCGACTTCTTTTTTAGCAGGCTGCTGCTGGTTACCAACCAGCGCCTGTCGCTCCACTGACTTCAATGCGCATGCGTGAAGCTGTTGCTGCTACTGCTGCCGTTGACGTTGAAGCTGATGTTGCTGCTACTGCGGTTGCTTCCTTTTATCGCTCGTATTTTGCGCGTTTTATGCGAGGCGACGTATGACGCTCCCCACAATTTAATTTTCATAATTTTTCGCTTAACCTGTCTTTTTATTTTTGCCTTTTTCACTTAATTTTTACATTTTGTATTTTTTCTTTTGTTTCATTAAGTTTTTATTAAATGCGGGTAGCTGCTGTCGACTGGCTGCCTGCCTGGCTAGCTGGTTGGTTGGTTGGCTGACTGGCTGGGAAAATAGTTTCAGTCAATTTCCGGCGCATTTGAAGCGCAAACGATCGTTCGTTCTTTTGTCGTTCGTTGACATTTAGCGCGCAGTGCAGAAGAAAGAGATAATGTATGGCCGATAAACCAACATATGGTCGGGCAGAATTATTTATGCATAATAAACGAATAATGTTTATTGATAATGACTGGGCGACAGTGAGCTTGACATAACCATGTTGAGCTTGAGTATATTTTAGCGACAGATACGAACGAAATGAAACTAGTGTAAAAAGGGAATTTAATGGGATGGTGCATTAATAGAATATCTTAGTGGAAGCTATATTTAAAATCTGTTTTTTTTTTAGCAAGAAGTAGATTTCAATTATATGAGGTAAATGAAAAAAAAAGCTTCTTTTTTTAATAATTTACAAATATGGTTTCTGTATTTCTCATTCCGAAATATCTACTACGGTACTAAATACAACCTAAAAAAAAAATCAAACAAAATCCACCTATAAAAAATGCATTCGGTTCTCTCAACCGATTAGTCGGTTCTCTCAACCAATTAGTCGGTTCTACCAACTGATAATGCGGTTCTCTTAACCGATTAGTCGGTTCTCTCAACCGATTAGTAAAAATAAGAGATTTGTAGTTTGAACATCAACTAACAGTTTTAGAACAGTTTCCAACAGTTTGCGAACAATTGGAGTGTGTTTTTGATCAATCTATCCACATTAAAAATGTACACTATCTCCGGACCAATTTATTCGGTTCTTTCAACCGATTAGTCGGTTCTTATAAAACTGGAAGATTTGTAGTTTGGACATCAAACGTTTTAGAACAATTTCGAACAGTTTTGAGAATAATTTCGAGTGTGTATAGGCTAATATTTTAAGGAGAATATGGCAGTTGCTCTAACACATTTTGTAGAAAATACATAATGAAGTTTGTCGTTACAACTACTTTTTCGTTATTTCAAATATATGCCAATAGAGTATTTTTCTGTGTGTACAAATATATAGTAAATAATTCTCTTCAATTACATTATCTAAATACATTAAAAATCTTGGGACTGCAGTAAAAGTACATACGAATTATACACAAAGAATAGAGATTTGTTGCGCCAACCAACTCTTTGCTCAATTAACTTATTCGCTACTCTCAGCCGCTTAATTAATTATTATAGTAAAAATTGAAAGCTTTGTAGTTTGGACATTAACTAACAGTACAATTTGGAACAATTTTTAGAACAATTTCCAATAGTTTGGGTGTGTGTATTGACTAATATTTGGCAGTTCCGGTAATAAATTTGTAGAAAATTCGTTTTCAGTTGTTACAACTAACTTTTTCCTACTTCCAATCTAATTTTTCTGTCTGACATAATAATGAAAAAAGTACTTTGTTCATTGGATTGACTTATAGTTTTTTGGTGACTATTTTTGTAGAACATTTTAACCTCTGAATGCATGCTTTAGGTTTAATTTGAAGCCAAAATGAAGACGCTTAACGGTTTTGATGAGTAAAAATTTTCGAAACGCCAACAATTTAATAATCAACCCAGTTAACATCATCGACATTTTTGAGGATGTTCATGTCAACCGCATGAAATCGAGGTCAGTGTTATTTGCAATAATCGCATTCGATTGCCTAACCATAGTAAATATGTTTTTGTTTTTTGCTTTCAAATTATTAATAAAACTATATAAAAAAAAATAAACTAAATATTTCTACAACTGACTGCAAAATAAAAATAATTCAAAGAACACGAAAACACATTTAAAAAATACCAGAACCACAATTATTTGTTACCGGAGCTCAGCTGTTAGATCATCTGCAATTCTAGTGCGATTTAAAAAATTATGATACAAAAAAAAAATTAAAAATAAAACAAGAGATTTTTCTTGAACTTCTTGTTGAGGTTTCAACTGTCTGCTTATAGTTCGATCACCTATAATTGCGTAATTGATCGTCAGAGATATAAACAACAACAGAACAAACTTGAGTTTCAATACAATGTAGATAACCCAGTAGAAACAACAGGGTTGAATTCAGTTTTGAATACGAAGGCCTGAATTATTTAGTGAATAACACCTGTATGAATATAGTATGCTATGCGGAGAAGGCTTCTTAGTACTAGATTCAGTTTTGAATATATGAATTTTATGCAGACGTGAAAACTGAGACCTTTCTTACAATCTTTCTACTACTTTTCTTACTATGTTTCTTACTTATCAAGAAAGGAAGATATAAGCAGTATTCAAACCACGATACACAGTGCTGAATTAGTTTTTAAAGTATTGCAATTATTTAGAACCGAAAAGTGATACTCTATTCAGAAAAGAACTCCAATTATTACTCAGTTTAGAACTCATTAAAAAAAGAACTCATTAAAAAAGAACGGTTTCAGCGGTATGCCTGACACCCCCATAGAAAGTACATTTTTAAGATGGTGTATGTTGACAGCTATTACAGTGATATCAAGATATTTCACACTAGGATATACCAACAACCCTAAATTCTTTAAACTCACCACAACAAAAACTCACCACTACAAAAACTCACCACACCAAAACTCACCACATCGAAATTCACTACACCAAAACTCACCACACCGAAATTCACCACACCAAAATTCACCACACCAAAATTCACCACACCAAAACTCACCACACCAAAACTCACCACACCAAAACTCACCACACCAAAACTCACCACACCGAAACTCACCATACTAAAACTCACCACACTAAAACTCACTACAGTAAAACTTACACTAAACTTCTACGGGGAATAACTCTTCGGGGAAAATGTCTTCCGGGAAGAATTTTCTACGGGAAAACATTCTAAAAGGAAGAATTCTACGAGTGAAGTATTCTATGGGGAAGACCATTCCGTGAAAAAATTGTCTTTGAGAAAAGTTCTTTTCGCAGAGAATTATTTTTGTTTTGGTTACTACATTTACAACACCAATAAAAAACGTCCACAGCGAAGCCCTGCTTGTTTATATGACAAATTTAAAGAAGTCTAAATTTGCAGACTAAATTCAGTTTTGCACAGTTTCGAATTTTCTGCTCGGAATGTCCTAAAAAAAAGTCATCAACTGCTACTTCTTCGTCTGCTATGATGTTGTCAAAAATCGCTGCAGCACGATTTTAGCTTCTTTTGATTAGTATTTTTTTTAATACTATTATAATTTTTTTTTCTCTCTATCATTGCAGTGATTTTGTAAAAACTCTATTAAAATAATAAAAATTTGTTTTTCATACTTTAATGATCGCGTTGCGACTACGTGATGCACCGTCACCAAGACTATCACGTTGATCACCAATCAAATAAACCAAACAAAACAAAAAAAAAAAAACAGCAAAAACAACTTTATTAAAAGTTCGTTCAAACAAAAAACAATTTTCAATTTTTATTATTTCATAATAACGCTGTGACGAAAACGTGATTTTGTTGATTTTTCGCGCAAAGTTTTTCACCGCAACGTAACGAAGATCGCAAGGCAAGTTACTTGCTGTCATCTTTTGTTACCGAAATGATATAATTTTGAAGTATTTTTCTTTGAGAAACATAAATTGTATATAGATAAAATAACATATTCTGAAGTTGAACCGTGAATCAAATAAAATTGCCAAAGTGCTTTAGCAGGTTTTTTTGCAATTTTGTTTTAATTTATTATAATATTCTATTTCATTGATTTATTGACTTTTTTCTCTTGAATATTATTAAGAACTGGCTATTTTTTGGTTTAAAATATTTTTTTTTGCAATATTTTTTTTAAAAACGATGAACTCTAAAAATCATCAAGTCACTTTTATTCTATCACTGAGTGCTGCAGTCTTTTAGTATTACCTTCGAATCACTTAAAAACATGAAATTCTATAAAAATAAATAAAATAGTAAAATTTTCAAGTCGATTTTTTTTCTTTATTCTTGCCTTTTTGACTACAAAATCCAATAATGCTTCGTTTCGTTTTTGATCAGCAAAGCGTGATTCCCTTTGGGCGTCGCATATTCAACGCGTATCTTCAAATGTTACCAAAGCACCTACCAGTTAAAATACAAAAATGAAAAATAAAAAAAAAATATCGTTGAAAAGTTTTATACTAGAAGTGGTGCTTTATGTCTTTTATAGCAAGAACAATAAATAATATAAATGAAAGGTATAAATAAAGAAAGACAAAAGTTACAAGTGCTCTATGCGAAACTATTTTTGTGGAATCGCAGCTACTTGAGACGAAATAAATTAATGCTGAACGCAATAAAATCATCTTCACATGAACCCCAAGTATTATTGACTTTTATAAAGTGCGAAATAACAAAATAAATTTGAGGCAATAAAAAGTGTGAAAAAAGTTAAAATTATCGAGAGATATCGAGATGTGTCAGAAAATGAAACAATTTGAATAGTTCAAAAAAAATCATTATCAAAATATTTAACAAATTTTTAACAAACAAGTCGAATATAACCTTTTGACGAATGTGTATATTTAAAATGTTTGATTAAATCTATATATATAAAACTCTTAGTCCGTCTGTATGCCTGTTTGTTCCAGTATCACGTCCGAACCGCTGAAAAGATTTGACTGAAATTTTGCACCAGGATACTATGGAGTCTGGAGGGTGACATGGGTTATATATGGGAAGGATTGGACTACACGGCGTGGCACCTCCCATACAACCCAAACTTTCAACGCGTTATAACATGGGACGTACACCAGCTAAGAAGATGAAACAAAAAAACTTAAAAAAAAAACACAAAAACAAATTTACCACACTAAAACTCACCACACTAAAACTCACCACACTAAAACTCACCACACTAAAACTCACCACACTAAAACTCATCACAATAAAATTCACTACACTTAAACTCACCACACTAAAATTCACCATACTAAAACTGACCACACTAAAACTCACCACACTAAAATTCACCATACTAAAACTCACCACAATAAAATTCACTACACTTAAACTCACCACACTAAAATTCACCATACTAAAACTGACCACACTAAAACTCACCACACTAAAACTCACCACACTAAAACTCACCACACTAAAACTCACCGCACTAAAACTCACCACACTAAAACTAACCACACTAAAACTCACCACACTAAAACTCAACACACTAAAAGTCACCACATCTAAACTGACTACACCAAAACTCACCACACTAAAATTCAACACACTAAAACTTCTACAGGGAAAAACGCTACGGAAAGAATTCTACGGGGAAGCACAGTCTGAGAAAGAATTGCTTTTTTGGTTACTACATTTATAAAACCAATAAAAAAAAGTCCACAGCGAAGCACGGGTGCCTTATATAAATAATAAAAATGTTTTTTATATTAATAAAATTGTTCTTTTGGTTTTTTGTCTTTTTTGCTAATTTACTTGCTTTTGCATTTCTGTTTCTTTTCTATATTTTGATTTTGTAATAGTGTTTTTGATTTTGTTTTTGAATTAAAATTTACTTTTATTAGGCTTTTTGCTTTTGCATTCCTTTTTTTTTTTTGTAATTCTCATTTGTAATTTTGGTGTTTTTTTAATTATTTATTTGCTTTTGTCTTTGTGTTTCATCTTATCTTTTGATTTTGTATTAGAATTTTTGATTTTGTTTTTGTTTTTCTTTTATTCGGCTTTTTGCTTTTTTAATGGTTTTTTTAATACTTATTTGTAGTTTTGTTGTTTTTGCTTCTTCTTTTGTTTTGTATTTGTGCTTCTTTTAAATATTTTTCTCTGATGTTTTGTGACTGATGTCTGATGTTTTTGACTTTGTATTTGGTTTTGTTATTATTTAGTATTTTGATTTGGTTATGTGCTTTTGTTTGTTTTGTTTTTGATCATAATTTGAGTTTAAATTTACTCTTGCTTTTGTATTTGGTTTGTTTGACATTTTATTTTGTTGTATGATTTAGTTTTGTGCTTTTGTTTGTTTTGTTGTCTGGTTTTGTTTTTGAACATAATTTTAGTTTAAATTTACTCTTGCTTTTGTATTTGGTTTGTTTGGCATTTTATTTTGTTGTATGTCTTTGCTTTTGTCTATGTATTTTATTTTTTTGGTTTTTGTTTAGTGCGTTGATTTTGTATTTGTATTTGGTTTTATTTTAATTTTGTTTTGGAGTTTTATTGTTTTCGATGTTATTGTTTTTGTGTTTTGTGTTTTTAAACTTAGTTTTGCTTTTGTATTTCATCATATTTTTATTTTAATTTAATTATTATTTTGTGTTTATATTTGTTTGGCCTTCTGTTTTGTGGTTTGTCTTTGTATTTATTTTTGTTTTTGTATTTATGTTTATTATTTTTTTAATTTTCAGTTTCGAAATATACGTTTAAATATTATGGTTGTATGAGAGGCCACACTCCCTGTTTATAAATGCCGCCCTTAATAAAATATTATGAAATCGGTTATACGTGCTGCTGTTTTAAACATGCTGTTGCCAGACAACCCGATTGACTTTAAGTTCTATTTGTATAGATAATTTAATTTTCCAATTTTCTGTTATAATTTTGAACAAATAAATAAATTTAATTCTACTTTTTAGAAAGTTTACATCTTATCTTTAATCTGACACAGATGTCTATTGAACAGTAATTGAAGCATTCAATAAATGATCCATTAAACCAATAAAACCTTTCGTTTTCTGAGATTAAGCACAGTTTACTGTTTGAGAACACATTAAAAATCAGTAAAAGTACAAAAAATTAAATGAAGTAAAGACATAACTATCGAAATATTAACCGTAAATAAGCATTAAACAATTTTACTTTTATAATGAGTGTATTCTATATAAACTTTGATATAATTTAATAATTTTCAAATTACTAAAAGACAACTAAAAGTCAACAAAAAGTCAATAAAAAGTCAATTTAAAGTCAACTTAAAGACATATTAGAATTTTTCTTATAATAAAAAAAAACTACAAAATCTATTCCTATAATAGCTGTATACTTTAACATATATATGTATTTTTGTTAATCACACCCTTTATCAACCAACCAGAACCTGCACATAAATTAAATGCTAAACGTTTAGCATTCCTACACAAATTTTAAATTTCATGCTTGAGAACATTTTCAAAAACATTTACCACACAACTGCAATCAAGGCAAGTTTAATAAAAGCCATATAAAAAATAGTTAGTTTTGCTTGTGAAGAAATGCATATTAAATAAAATCAGTGGACAGATTGTAGCACTCAATAGTTGTTATACCTGTCTGTCATTTGGCATAGAAGACGCTGAGTTTCCGGAGTTCTTTGAGTTGCCTGAGAATCAATCTAGCATGACTAGAGTAAAAATCCAGTGAAGCCTACAAATGTAAGAGCCGACAACACTGACTAAAGACACTTGAAAAATGATCTGACAAAGGGATTGACATATGCAAAATAAAAGTAGAAATAGAAAATAGTATACATCTTAAAAAGATTATCTGTCAAACTCTGGAAGATTTTAGTTTTTAAGTTCCGATGGTTAAATTCCACATAAATGTTGTTACAAATTTTCAAATCATTGCGATATTTCACTGATTCACACAAGTCCAAGTCGAAAATTCGCTTAGTTGACACTAGAGGTTCGCCAACGACACGCAAAAAATTGCGTCTTCTACACAGAAAAATAATGGACGTAAATATAACAATCGATATTAATTGCAATCATTAATAATCCAGCAATGAAATTCACTAATTTAATGAAAGCATTTGCTATTCTTCGTTATTGTTATAGTCATATTAGCAAAGGTAATTGCAGATTTAACGAATAATAGCAAATATTTTCATTAAATTAGTGAATTTCATTGCTGGTTTGATTAATGAATGAAAACGTCAATTATTTTTTCTGTGTATAGAATTTCCTACAACTCAAGTAGTTGATTTTTCTCACACATGTTAAGTGATTTTTAGTGCTGAAGTTGAGGGTCTTTTAAGGAATTCTTCACACCATTAAAACTGGGTACAACGTAAACGTAGAATGTGTAACTCAAGCGTCGCACTAAGAATATTATGTAGATCAGTTTAAGTACTTTTAGATTCAAGATTGAACACTTAAGAAGGGTTTAAGGAACCTTTTAAAAGTCTTTGAACATTGAGAAGTACAATTAAGTGTTTTAACAAGTCATGGAATTGACTTTAAATCTTGTGTAGAACAGTTTATGTACATTTATATTCAAGATTGGACACTTAAGAAGGGTTAAAGAAAACTTTGAAATGACTTTGAACCTTGAGATGTTCAATTATTTGCTTTTTCAAGATATCGAATTGGTTTTGAACTTGGAGATCATCTCAAATGAGATCGCATTTTGTCTATACACAATATAAAATAATCGACGTAAATATAGCAACCGATAGTAATTGCATTCATTAATCAATCCAGCAATTAAATTCACTAATTTAATGAAAACATTTGATATTCTTCGTTATACTTATAAGCAATTGCATTCACTAATATGAATATTTGTACGTCAATGCAGCAAATAATTTAGTCGGCGCAGTTTTAGCAAATATAATTGCTGAAACTACGCCAATTTATATTACCAACGGAGTTGCTGATTGACGAAGATCATAAGCTTTCATTAAATTAGTAAACTTCATTGCTGAATTGATTAATGAATGTAATTAATATCGGTTGCTATATTTACGTCAATTATTTTTTTTTTGTGTTTATCGTGTATGGCTTAATATTCTTCTCCAAGAAATTCTTCTCCAAGATAATAGGGAAATTATTTTTATACAGACAAATTTTATAATAAAAAAAACTATTTGAAATTGGGTTAAAATTGTCTGGGAATGAACTATCTGGGGAAGAACTCTCTGGGGAAGAACTTTCTGGCGAAGAACTGTCTGGTGAAAAATCATATATAAAAAATTCGACGAATGATTTTATGTTACATCTAATATTGTCCAGATAAAAAATGTCACATAATCAATAATAATAATAATAATAATCTCTGTTTAATATTTATCGATGAATATTAGCATAACCCAGAAAATATAGCATCGGAAAATAACGAATCAGAAAAGAAAACCGAAAAAATAATCTACGTAAATAAAGCAATCGATATTAATTGCATTCAGTAATAAATCCAGCAATGAAATTCACTAATTTAATAAACATATTTGCTAGTCTTCGTTAATTCTGCAATTCCATTTGCTAAAACTTCGACGACTAAATTATTTGCTGCATTGACGTACAACTATTCATATTAGCAAACGCAATTGCTGAATTAACGAAGAATAGCAAATGTTTTCATTAAATTAGTGAAAATAATTGGATTGATTAATGAATGCAATTAATGTCGGTTGCTATATTTACGTTGATTATTTTGTCTGTGAATAAGAATTGCTCATGAAAGAACTGCCAAGAACAAGAAATAATAAGGAAGAATATACACCATAGGGAAGGAAGAAAGTACACTGTCATATTGAGCGATTAGTGTATTGTCAATGAACTATTATTTGACTTAAACCTAGGTAAACAAAATACGAAAACATATTAAGCGAAGAACCCTGTTATAAAGAAACACTACAAAAAATGTCAATATATCTAAAACAAAAATTTTAATTTGACTCCCACACACTGCTTTATCAAATTTTATGGAAATGTATTTCAACGATTGGATTTTATCATTTCCATATAGTATACTAAAGCAATAATATTAAAAATGAGACCCATTTCATTAACTGACTGTCGTGTTTTCTTAACGCCTCATAGGCCGTGAAGTGTGAAACTTGTCTTTTTTTATATGCGATCTTCAACTGTTTCACATGGTTGGCTGAATGTTCATTTGTCTGTCTTTCAGTCAGTCTAACCAACTGTATGTCATATCGTCAGTTGATGCCAACTTGAACTCTTTTTGCGGAAGTTCAAGGCGTTCACTCAATTGAATCGAGTAAATTTTATAAAAAATTTAGATATTTAAAATGTGTCTGTGCCAATAGAGTTTATATTTTTTTTTATTTTGTGATAATCTAGAGCTGTGTTTACGGTCAATGGCTTTATTTGGTGTTGATTTTCATTAAGATTACTTACGGTAAGTTGAATTTTTATTGTGCGATATTGCAAAAACAAAAAAAAAATGAGAATTTAATTGAATTATACAATTTAAATATTTAAAAAATTGTGATATTTAAAATTTATGTGTATAAAATTATTAGAAAATTTGACAATAATATTTATATGGAGCAAGTCTGCGTTAATCTACTAAAAATTGAGCTGGTGTCATGAGAAAAAAATGGTTAAAGTTATTCTAATTTTATCTTATGCGATAAGTTACATGAGCAACACGATTTGGACGTGATAATAGTTTCTCTAAGAGGGTAAATTATTTCTTTAGAAATATCTTTACTTCGCCAATTCTAGGACGATTCTTCTCCGGACAATTTTTACTGTCAGGGAAGAATTGTCTCGGGGAACATGTCTCAGGGAAGATGTTTTAGGGAATTGTCTAGTATAGGAACAATCAGTGTTGAATTATCGGGGAAATAATTGGATCAGTGAGAAATTTTGTGAAGAATAAAATGTCCAAGAAAGTATTACCTACGGGAAGTAAACATGGGTTAAACAAAAAAAAATTGTTCGGGAAAAAATGTCTTGAGAAAGCTCAGTCGAGGGAAGAAACGACTGAAAAATAAATCTCCGGAAATGCATTGAAAGGGAAAATTTTGTACGGAAAACAATCGTCTTGGGACTTAATTCTGGGGAAAATTGCGTCGAGATAGAATTGTCCAGGAAATAATTGTCCAAGAAGCAATTTTCCGGGAATGCATTGGCGAGGGAAAATTGTCTGGGGGTGCCTTTTTCTAGTAGAAGAATTGTTCAGAGCTAAATTTTATGGTAAAGAATTGTCTCGGTTAAGAAGAATAAATTGTCTAAGGGCCATTTTCACAATATTCAGTTAAGTTTTTCAATTCCATATATTCTATGAGTAACTGTCAGTTAAAGTAACAGTTAGTGCTTAACCGAAGATGTTGAAAACGGTTCTAAGAAATATTTATATGGGGAAAAATTTTGTAGGATAAATTATCGTGTGACAGAATTATCCTTGGAAGAAATGCCTCAGGAAAAACCAGTCCGCGAATAATTGTAAGACGTATAAATTTTCGGGAATGACTTGAACGGAAAAGATTTTTCTGGAAATTAATTGTTGTAGGAGAAATGTCTGGAGAAAATTTTATCAAGTTTGATTTGTAGCGTCGGTAGCTCCGCTGGTTAGTGCGTTGGACTACGAGCGAAAAGTCGCTGGTGCGTTCGACTACCGAAACGTCCGCGGTGCGATCCCCAGCGACTGTCAAGATCTTTTTTATAGAACAAATTTTTCTATGCGACGCTACCACTCGGCAGTAAATGGTAAACCTACGAGAGTAAAACATTGACTATGAAAAGCTCTCACCTGCCGTTCGGATTCGCAATAAACTGTAGGTTCCACCACTTTGAGTACAAATATAACACGCACAGCTCAAATGGTGAGAGAGCTCGACCGAAGTTCTATACAGGACTGTAGCGCCAAACTATTTATATTATTGATTTGTTTCGGAAAAGAATTGACCGGTGAAAATGTTTCTTCGGATAAATAGTCCGGGGAATTGTCCAAAAATTTTCGGAAAAAATTGTCTACGGAATAATTATCAGGGAAGAATTTTCTAGTAAAGGAATTGTTCGGACGTGAATTTCCTAGGAAAAACTAAAACAATTAAATTTTCGGGAGCACAAATTAACCAAGAAAGGAGATCTCGGGAAGTAATGTCGGAATATTGTCAGACAGAACTTTTTTCTAAAGAAATGTCTTGGGAAATAACAGTCTAGGGAAGAATTGTCGAACGAATACATTTTTGGGAATGAATTTACCGGAATTGATTTGTCCGGGAATGAATTGTCTCGAGATTTAAATGTTGTAATAGAAATTTAAGACGAAAGTTGTGTCGATGTAGAATTATTTCGAAAAAGAATTGTCTGGAAGAAATGTCTTGGGAAATAACCGAAAGAATTGTCCGACGAATAAAATTTTTGGGAATGAATTGACCGGACAAGATTTGTCCGGGAATGAATTGCCTCGGGTTTAAATGTTGTAAAAGAAATTTAAGAGGAAAGTTGTGTCGATGTAGCATTATTTCGAAAAAGAATTGTCTGGAAAAAAATTATCTTTGGGAAAGAGTAGTCAGGGGAATTGTCCAAAAATGTTCGAAAAAAAATTGTGCATGGAATAATTATCAGGGAAGAATTTTCTAGTAAAGGAATTGTTCGGACGTGAAATTTCTAGGAAAAAATTTAGACAATTAAATTTTAGGGAGAACAAATTAACCAAGAAAGGAGATCTCGGGAAGTAATTGTCGAAAATTTGTCATGTGACAGAATTTTTCTGGAAAGAAATGTCTTGGGAAAGAACCGTCTAGGGAAGAATTGTCGGACGAATAAAATTTTTGGCAATGAATTGACCGGAAAAGATTTGTCCGGGAATGAATTGCCTCGGGGTTTATATGTTGTAGAAGAAATTTCAGAGGAAAGTTGTGTCGAGGTAGAATTATTTCCAAAAAGAATTGTCTGGAAAAAAATTGTCTTGGGAAAGAATAGTCCGGGAATAATTATCCGGAAAAGAATGGTCCAAGGAAAAATTGTCGGACAAAGAATTGTCTAGTAAAGGAATTGTCAGAGCTGATTTTCTAGCAAAAAAAAAAAACAGAGACAATTGAATTTTCTGGAGAAAAACAGTTGAGCAAGAAAGAAGAATGACGGGGTTGTAATTGTCGGAAAATTATCGTGGCACAGAAATGTTCAGGGAATAAATGTCTTGGGAAAGCTCAGTCTACTAGGTAAGAATAAATATTCGGACGATTAAATTTTCGGGAATTAATTGAACCGAAAAGTTTTGTCCAGTAATGAATTGGCTCAGGATTTAATTGTTGTAGAAAAAATGTCTGGGAAAATTGTGTCGAAGTAGAATTATTTCGAATAAGATTTGTCCGGCGAATAATTGTTTTTCGAAAGAATAGTCAGGGGAATAATTGTCTAAGAATGAACTTAAAGGAACTGAATGGTACAGGGCATAATTATCTGTGAAACAATATCGGAAATGAATGTGGAATAATTGTCTGGATATGAAAATCGTTCGGGAAATAATTATATCGAACAATAATTGATTTTGAATATATTTTTCGAGGCTCCAATTTTCCAGTTTCCAGTTTTCACATTTAACTCATTTCCATTTTATAAAGTTTTGAATTTCTTCACAATTTAATATAACACTCAAAGCTTAAAGTTATTTTTTGGCAATATAAATATTTGATTGTTTTATCGACAAAAAGTTTTTTTTTAACTATTTGTTTGCTGTCTTACAAGATCTATCGATTCTATTTATAAAACATGTTCTATAAGGCTATAAAAAATATTTAAATTTTGTTTAATGACTTTTTAAATTGGCCTGTGAAATCACTTAAACGATACTAAACAAGATGCGGCACGTTTTTGGCAAATATTCTAACGCCAAAGATCTGCACAAATAAATGGCTTACACCACAACCCCTATAAATGTGCGGAGGGGCCTTTTTGTTTTGACAAATTGCTGTCTGCATTAGGACAATGAATGATCGTTGATCAACCGAAATGAGAAAATGAAACAATTAATCTTTGACATGAGAATTAACATTAAAACTATGCTAATATTTGTGTTTTAGAGAAGAAGAATTAAAGCAGAATAAAAATTAAAGAAAAATAATTGAAGTCAAAAAGATAATAGGCCTCAAAACATTGTTGATCTTGTCGTTCATGAACTGCACATAAAAAGATTTAAATTCAAAATTATACTTGACAGATTGGTATGCGGGAAAATAGTTGAAACTAACTACTTTTAAAATAGGCCTCCGTCTTGGTGGCCTTAACAAATGCCTAAAAGTCATTAAAACATTTAAGTTCCCTAAACGATCTTGACTGACAGCCAAAGTGTGTGTTTACTTAATGCCTTCGACTGTGATTTGAGACATATTTTTTTATAATTTTTTTTTCATTTCTACATCGGCTTTTATTTGTTTTTCTGTTGTTACTCTTGCTTCTTTTCTTATAATAGCTTCACACTCAATCATAGGCCATAATATAAAGCATGACCAGCAACAGAATTCAAATACAACGATTCTTCAACGATTAAGAGGGTAAAGACCTGTGCCGAAATAACAACGAAAAAAAACTATATTTATTTTTCAACTCTTGCTGTTGTATTAAAAATTAACAAAATTAACACGCAGTCATTCATTCGGCTAACAATAATTCAAATAGTAGAAAAAAAAAATAAAAAAAAAATAAAAAATACTAAAAGGTGTAGAACGCATATTTTGTAGATTTTATTGGAGCAGTTCATGCGAATAACTTGGATTTTTTGCCAATTTTTTTTTTTTTCGTGTAAAATTGAATTGGTTTGACAGCGCATAGAATTATAGCTTATAAATAATTTGCATATCGAAATCAGTGCTAAATTTAGCACATAATATAGCAAAATTTATAGGACACACTGAAGAAATCTTTGTTTTCATTTTTGTGGAATAAATGATTCCCATTCTATGACAAACAGAATTAATAATGTGTTTATAAATATTATAAACTATATTAAATGAGGCTTGAGATATATAAATTGAAAAACAGTGGCAAAATATAATTTTTTAAATGAAAATTAAGTGATATCGGCGCTGTAGAACGAAAAGTCACCAACTACAATTTTATGAAAAACTGAAATTACGAGTTTGTTGATTAATATTATAAAAAGTAATTGTTGCATTTTTAAAGTTAAAATATCAATTAATAGATTTACATTTTTTTACTATGTAGTAAAAAAATTAAGTTCATCGATGAAAAATTGACAGATATATAAAGATTTTTGTAAATGAATATTTGGCATTTTGAAAATGGTGACTTTTCGTTCTACAACGACGATATATCAAAAAATGAATTGATTTACGTTCAGAATTAAATTTAATTGTTTTACTACATTAATTTGGTTGTTTTAGAAAACAACTACAAAAATTTACTGCATTTCTATACAAAATTTTACTACATTTATATGAATCCGATTCTTTGATAAAATGAACTAATAAGGTGTTCATAAATATTATAAACTATATTAAATGAGTTTTGTGAAATAGAGATTGAAAAACATATATATAACTCTTGAAAAGAGGATTGAATGAAGCGTAAAAACAGCATTGATTTACTTTCAGAAGTAATGTTGATGTAGTTGATTTTGAAAATAACTACATAAATTTACTGCATTTCTAAACAAAATTTTACTACATTTATATTGAGTATACACGGAGGGAAAAAACTGCTAAAATCTAGAAGGATTTAAGAAATATACGGACAGCTAAAGGGAAACATTCTAGATTTCAAGAAACAAAACCACTTAGTTATCAAAAAAAAACTAAGATTAATTATTCTTGATAATGCAGAAGTTAATGTCTTAGATATCAAAAATGTTGTTGCTGCTTTCTTCCCAAAATATAAAAAACATGTGTTTGAAAAACTGTTGGTTTTTTGATATTGCTTTGTCTGTAATATTCAACTTGCGTTGTACGTATGCCTTCTGTTTGTTAGTACATCTGTCTGTCAATATATTGAATGCAACTAAAAGCAATTATTCCTGCAATGCAGAGATTATGTTCTTAAGTATGAGAACACTAAGAACATAATCTCTATATATCAGGAATAACAAGGAATATGGAGTGAGCTAAACAGCTAAAAGGAAACATTTTGGATTTCAAGAAACAAATCCACTTAGTAATTCTTAATAATGCAGAAGTCTTATACAGAAGTCATATACAGTGATATACAGCTAAAAGAAAACATTCTGGATTTCAAGAAACAAAACCACTTTGTTATCAAAAAAAGAAATAAGATCAATTATTCTTCATAATGCGGAAGTTAATGTCTTAAAATTGTTGTTGCTGTTTTCTTCTCAAAATTTAAAGAAAATGTGTTTGGATAACTCTTGGTTTTTTTATCTTGCCTTGTCTGTAATATTCGATATTGTGTTTGGTTGTTTCGTTGTACGTATGTCTTCGCCTTCTGTTTGTTAGTATGACTGTCTGTCAATATATTGAATGTAACTAAGAGTAATTATTCTTGCTATGCAGAGATCAAATAACATTATCTCTGTTTATCAGAATAATTGCTCTAGTTACTTCCGTGCTCTTTTTGCGAAGGATACAGCAAAGAATTATCGTGTTCTTTCTGGTTTTTAATAGTCAATAAATAACCTTCTCAAAATCCAGAAGAATAAATCTTGTTTATTTTTTGATAACTAAGTAATTTGCTTTCTTAATATACAGATGATATATTCTAGAATTTCATCCAAAGAAGTTTATTTCTCACCTTGTAACTACAGAGTATACGTTCTGAAATATGTAGATGTAAAACAAATAAAACTGCATTTATTTTTACTGCACTAAAAAAAAAACATAAAATCTCATTAAAATTTGTCAATAGGACAGTAATTGATTTAATAGTATCAATTCAATCAATCGTATAAATTAAACTTCAAGAAAAATGTAAAAAAATAATACTTATACTTTTATTTTAACTACATTGTATATTTATTTAAATGTCATAAGAACAGTAGAAAACAAACAACATCTGCATTTATTTTTACTACATTCTTTCTTTATTTAAAATTATTTTTTTGTATTATTTTTTAAAGATTTTCCACAAAAGTCTTAAATAAAGCAATCTTGGCAATAGTAAAAATCAACAAACTATGTCTACATTTATTTTGACTACATTATGTCTTTATTTAAAATTATTTTTTTTTGTATTCTTTTTAAAGATTTTCTACAATAGTCTTAAATAAAGCAATCTTAGCAAAAGTAAAAATCAACAAACTACATATTTATTTATTTTTACTACATTCTGTTTTTATTTAAAATTAATTTTTAGGGTGTATTATTTTTTAAAGGTTTTCCTCAAAAGTCTTAAATGAAGCAATCATGGCAAAAGTAATTTTTTTTTTTTTTTTGATTTTTTTTAATGATTTTCTTAAGTTTTGCGCTCAAACCCAATTTGCACCGCATGGTGCCCAAATACTAACTATACCAAAAAAAAAACAAAAAAAATCACAAATGACGCCAGCTCATTTTAATGATTTGAACGATTTTAACAAATATAAAAAAAAAGATTTTTTTCAAAAATCGTCTACAAAACAACATCACAATTTAACCAGAGGCCACCAAAAATAATAAATCAAAGCAACAAATTCGTACGTTGTTAAAAACCAATTAAGAAAAAATTTTCAAAAATCTTCAGCTGAAGCAAAGACACAGAAATATACAAAAAAAAAAATAACATCGAAATAAGCAACATCACAATCGGCAGAAATCGAATTTCATCTCAAAAGTCCTAAACAAAAACAACAAAACCTTTAAGAATCAAATGGCCAGCAAGTTAAGCAGTTCTTGTGATAGTCGTCGGCATAAAACTCAGTTTCGGTTTTATTATATCTTGGAGGGTTTCTTTTTTTGTTGGTAAAAAAATAAATTTTAGTTTTGTTTTTTTTTTCAAAATTGAAGTTCAAACCAAACACGTGAAATTAATTTTATTTTTTGTAAGAATTTTTTTTTTTTTTTTTTTGATTTTGGTAGCTTTGCTGGCTGGCCAATTATTGCGTAATGTTTACATAATAAATTTTTGCGTTTATTTATGGTTTATTCTGCCTTCGAGTTACAGACAGACAGCAGGCGCAGAAATCATTAATTATTGCTGTGGGCCGAGGGACATATAATTTATAATAGATGCAAATTATTTGAAAAATTATAAATTCAAAAACATAAAAATGGAAAAAAATAAAAAAAAGATATCTCAAATTACAATATATATTAATAACTAGCTGGACCCGTGCACGACTCGTGCCAAGATTTCAAGATATGAATTCAAAGATATGGAGCGATTTTATTAATATGAAAAACATTTTATTATTTATATGAAGGGCCCGTGTTTAGCTGTTGAAGTTTTTTTTATTGGTTTTATAAATGTGGTAACCAAATAATAATTCTCCGCCAAAACAACTTTTCTCAAAGACAATTCTTTCTCAGACTGCGCTTCTCCGCAGAATTATTTCCAGTAGAAATCTTCTCCTTAAAATCCACATAGAACGCTTTCCCGTGGAATTCTCCACGTAGAATTCATCCCGGTAGAATTGGTCCCGGTAGAATTCTTTCCCGTAGAATTCTTCCCCGTAGAGTTTTTCCCAGTAGAAGTTTTAGTGTGGTGGGTTTTAATGTGGTGAGTTTCGGTATGGTGAGTTTAGGTGTGGTGAATTTTAGAGTGGTGAGTTTAATTGTGGTGAGTTTAATTGTGGTGAGTTTTAGTGTGGTGAATTTTGGTGTGGTGAGTTTTAGTGTGGTGAATTTTAGTTTGGTGAATTTTAGTGTGGTGAGTTTAAGTGTGGTGATTTTTAGTGTGGTGAGTTTTAGTTGTGGTGAATTTAGTGTGCTGAATTTTAATGTGGCGTGTTTTAGTGTGGCGTATTTTAGTGTTGCGAGTTTTAGTTTGGTGAATTTTAGGGTGAATTTTATTGTGATGAGTTTTAGTGTGATGAATTTTAATGTGATGAATTTTAGTGTAGTGTGGAGAGTTTTAGTGTAGTGAATTTTAGTGTGGTAAGTTTTAGTGTGGTTAATTATAGTGTGGTGGGTTTTAGTGTGGTGAATTTTAGTGCGATGAGTTTTAGTGTGGTGAGTTTTAGTGTGGCGAAATTTGAGTGTAGTGAGTTTTTATGTGGTGAGTGGTGAATTTTAATGTGGTGAAATTTTAGTGTAGAGAGTTTTAGTGTGGTGAGTTTTAGTGTAGTAAAATTTCAGTGAGGCGAGTTTAAGTGTGGTCAATTTTTGTGTATTGAATTTTTGTGTGGTGAGTTTTAGTGTAGTGAATTTTAGTGTGGTGAGTTTTAGTGTGATGAGTTTTAGTGTGGTGAGTTTAAGTGTGGTGAGTTTTAGTGTGGTGAGTTTTTGTGTGGTGAGTTTTAGTGTGGTGAGTTTTAGTGTGGTGAGTTTTAGTGTCGTGAGTTTTAGTGTCGTGAGTTTTGGTGTGGTGAGTTTTGGTGTGGTGAGTGTTAGTGTGGTGAATTTTAGTGCGGTGAGTTTCGATGTGGTGAGTTTTAGTGTGATGAGTTTTAGTGTGGTGAGTTTTGGTGTGGTGAGTTTTAGTGTGATGAGTTTTAGTGTGGTGAGTTTTGGTGTGGTGAGTTTTGGTGTGGTGAGTTTTAGTGTGGTAAGTGTTAGTGTGGTGAATTTTAGTGCGGTGAGTTTTAGTGCGGTGAGTTTTAGTGTGGCGTCGTTTGAGTGTAGTGAGTTTTAGTGTGGTGAGTTTTAATGTGGTGAAATTTTAATGTGCTGAGTTTAGTGTGGTGAATTTTAGTGTGGTGAGTTTTAGTTTAGTAAAACTTTAGTGTGGTGGGTTTTAGTGTGGTGAATTTTAGTGTGTTGAATTTTTGTGTGGTGAGTTTTAGTGTGGTGAGTTTAAGTGTGGTTTAGTGTGGTGAGTTTTTACGTGGTGAGTTTTAGTGTGGTGAGTTTTAGTGTGGTGAGTTTTAGTGTCGTGAGTTTTGGTGTGGTGAGTGTAAGTGTGGTGAGTTTTGGTGTGGTGAATTTTAGTGTGGTGAGTTTTAGTGTGGTGAATTATAGTGTGGTGGGTTTTAGTGTGGTGAATATAAGGGTGAATTTTAGTGTGGTGAGTTCTAGTTTGGTTAGTTTTAGTGTGGTGAGTTTGTTTTTCTTTTTCTTTCCTTTTTTTGTTTTTCATTAAGTTTGGATTGTGGTTTTATGTGATTGTGTTTTTGTATTTTTGCTTTTGTTTTGTGCTTTTGCTTTTTTGTTTTTAATTTTTTTTTTTTGTATTTGAGTTTTTTGTTTCATGTTCGTAGCTGGTGAAAGTGCCGAGTTTATCGTATTGAAAGTTTAGGTTGTATGGGAGGTGCCACGCCTCTTTGTCCAATACCGCCCATATAAAGCATATCATTCCTTCCAGACCATACCGCATCAGTGGTCAAAATTTCAAGAAAATCGGATCAGCCGTTTAGACGGAGAAGCGGAACAAACGTGATTGCTTTTGTTTTTGTATTTTTGCTTTTGTTTTGTGCTTTTGCTTTTTTTTTTATTTTTTTTTGTATTTGAGTTTTTTGTTTCATGTTCGTAGCTGGTGAAAGTGCTGAGTTATATCGTATTGAAAGTTTAGGATGTATGGGAGGTGCCACGCCTCTTTGTCCAATCCCGCCCATATGTAGCCTATCCTTCCTTCCTTCCTTCCTTCCTTCCTTCCTTCCTTCCTTCCTTCCTTCCTTCCTTCCTTCCTTCCTTCCTTCCTTCCAGACCATACCGCATCTGTGGTAAAAATTTCAAGAAAATCGGATAAGCCGATTAGACGGAGAAGCGGAACAAACGTGATTGCTTTTGTTTTTGTATTTTTGCTTTTGTTTTTGTTTTGTGCTTATGCTTTTTTGTTTTTAAATTTTTTTTTTTGTATTTGAGTTTTTTTGTTTCATGTTCGTAGCTGGTGAAAGTGCCGAGTTATATCGTATTGAAAGTTTAGGATGTACGGGAGGTGCCACGCCTATTTGTCCAATCCCGCCCATATATAGCCTATCCTTCCTTCCAGACCATATCGCATCTGTGGTAAAAATTTCAAGCCATTTAGACGGAGAAGCGGAACAAACGTGATTGCTTTTGTTTTTGTATTTTTGCTTTTTTTTTTTTTTGTTTTGTGCTTTTGCTTTTTTGTTTTTAGATTTTTTTTTTGTATTTGAGTTTTTTTGTTTCATGTTCGTAGCTGGTGAAAGTGCCGAGTTATATCGTATTGAAAGTTTAGGTTGTATGGGAGGTGCCACGCCTCTTTGTCCAATCCCGCCCATATATAGCCTATCATTCCTTCCAGACCATACCGCATCTGTGAAAAAAATTTCAAGAAAATCTGATCAAAGGAGAAGCGGAACAAACGTGATTGCTTTTGTTTTTGTATTTTTGCTTTTGTTTTGTGCTTTTGCTTTTTGCTTTTAAATTTTTTTTTGTATTTCAGTTTTTTGTTTCATGTTCGTAGCTGGTGAAAGTGCCGAGATTTGTCGTATTAAAAGTTTAGGTTGTATGGGAGGTTCCACGCCCCTTTGTCCAATCCCGCCCATATATAGACTATCATTCCTTCCAGACCATACCGCATCTGTGGTAAAAATTTCAAGAAAATCGGATCAGCCGTTTAGACGGAGAAGCGGAACAAACGTGATTGCTTTTGTTTTTGTATTTTTGCTTTTGCTTTTGCTTTTGTTTTGTTTTGTGCTTTTGCTTTTAAATTTTTTTTTTGTATTTGAGTTTTTGTTTCATGTTCGTAGCTGGTGAAAGTGCCGAGTTATATCGTATTAAAAGTTTAGGTTGTATGGGAGGTGCCACGCCTCTTTGTCCAATCCCGCCCATATATAGCCTATCATTCCTTCCAGACCATACCGCATCTGTGGTAAAAATTTCAAGAAAATCGGATCAGCCGTTTAGACGGAGAAGTGGAACAAACAAACAAAAGGACAAACCAACAAACCAACATTCAGCTTTATTATATTAATAGGATTACAAAATTTTAAAATTTAAAATTTACAATTTTTGTTAAAATAACATCATTAATATTTTTTCAATACATTTTTTTATATACATAACAATTTTTTGTTAAAATTACAATTTTAGGTGAAAATTACAAATTTTTGGCGAAATTATAATTTCTATTTCAAAATACAATGTTCGTAAAAATTTCAATTTTTAGTCAAAACTACCATTTTAAGTCAAAATTACAATTTTTAGACAAAATTAAAATTTTTTGTCGAACGTAACTTCGTTTTATTCATAATTACAATTTTTAGTCAAAAATACAATTTTTTAGTAAAAATAACAAATTTTAGTCGAAATTACACTTTTTAGTCGAAATTACAATTTTTACTTAAAATTACCATTTTTAGTCAAAATTAAAATTTTTAGTCAAAATTACTATTTTTAGTCAAAATTACAATTTTTATCAAAATTATAATTTTTAGTCAAAATTACAATTTTTAGTCAAAATTACAATTTTTATCAAAATTACAATTTTTAGTCAAAATTACAATTTTTAGTCAAAATTACAATTTTTAGTCAAAATTACAATTTTTAGTCAAAATTACAATTTTTAGTCAAAATTACAATTTTTAGTCAAAATTACAATTTTTAGTCAAAATTACAATTTTTAGTCAAAATTACAATTTTTAGTGAAAATTACAATTTTTATCAAAATTACAATTTTTAGTCAAAATTACAATTTTTAGTCAAAATTACAATTTTTAATCAAAATTCAATTTTTAGTCAAAATTACAATTTTTAGTCAAAATTACAATTTTTAGTCAAAATAACAATTTTTAGTCAAAATTACAATTTTTAGTCAAAATTACAATTTTTAGTCTAAATTACAATTTTTAGTGAAAATTACAATTTTTATCAAAATTACAATTTTTAGTCAAAATTACAATTTTTAGTCAAAATTACACTTTTTAGTCAAAATTACAATTTTTAGTCAAATTACAATTTTTACTTAAAATTACCATTTTTAGTCAAAATAACAATTTTTAGTCAAAATTAAAATTTTTAGTCAAAATTAAAATTTTTAGTCAAATTTACAATTTTTATCAAAATTACAATTTATAGTCAAAATTACAATTTTTAGTAAAAATTACAATTTTTAATCAAAATTCAATTTTTAGTCAAAATTACAATTTTTAGTCAAAATTACAATTTTTAGTCAAAATTACAATTTTTAGTCAAAATTACAGTTTCTAGTCAAAATTACAATTTGTAGTCAAAATTACAATTTTTATTCAAAATTACAAATTTTTGTAAAAATTAAAATTTTTAGTCAAAATTAAAAATTTTATCAAAATTACAGTTTTTAGTCAATATTACAATATGTAGTAAAAATTACAAATTTTAATCAAAATTACACGTTCTAGTAAAAATTACAGTTTTTAATCAAAATTACAAATTTTAGTCAAAATTACAATTTTTAGTCAAAATTAAAATTTTCAATAAAAATTACAATTTATAGTCAAAACAAATCTTATAAAAATTATAATTTTTAATCAAAATAATTCAAATTTTTAGTCAAAATTACAATTTTTAGTTAAAATTACAATTTTTAGTCAAAATTACAATTTTTAGTCAAAATTACAATTTTTAGCAATATAACAGTTTTTAGTTAAAATTACAATTTTTAGTCAAAATCACAATGTTTAGTCAAAATTACAATTTTTAGTCAAAATGACAATTTTTAGTTCAAACTACAATTTTTATTCAAAATTACTATTTTTAGTTAAAATTATAATTTTTAGTAAAATATACAGTTTTTAGTTAAAAATATGATGTTTAGTCAAAATTACAATTATTAGTCAAAATTACAATTTTTAGTCAAAATTACAATTTTTAGTCAAAATTACAGTTTCTAGTCAAAATTACAATTTGTAGTCAAAATTACAATTTTTATTCAATATTACAAATTTTTGTAAATATTACAATTTTTCGTAAAAATTACGATTTTCAATAAAAATTAAATGAAAAAACACTCAAAGTTTGTAAATTAATGCAAAATTTACGCAATTCATTAGCAACATGCAATTTTCATTGATACAGATATTTTTAATTGTAAAGTTTATTTTTAATTGATTCAAATTTTTATAAAAATAACAGAAAAACTACGACGACTGACGTGACACAATTAGGTGAAGGTGTCAAAATATGCGCAAATCACAATAGCTACAAAAATTGTTCAAATAACTAAAATTAAAAATGAATAATACAAAATATAATGCACAACAGCAATCACAAAAAACCGCAAAACAGCAATAACTTAATCACTAATTAGTTACGTGCAAAGCTTAACATTTAATCGACTGTTTAAGTAAACGTCAATTTGTAATTTTAATAAAAAATCAACAAAAAAATCGAAAATGTAAAAAATGATAAAAAGATTTATTTAAAAAAAACAAAAAATAAAACTAAAATAAAATTGGTAAAAATACAAAAAAACTGCTTATGATTTATTACAAAAGCCCTTACAAAATGTCATTTGTTATTCGTGTCACTTGATGTAGTAATTAATTAAAATGAAATGCAATAATGTGTGAATTAAAATGAAGGTTTTTTACCTAATGGAGATAAAATAAATATTTTTTTCATAATTTTATAAAATTGTTTTTTAGTTATTATGTATTGTGAGATTTATTACTTTATGAAATATATACTATATTTCATTAAAAGTAACTTTAAATATTTAATGCAAATGTTTTAAAATATAAAAAAATTACATGATAAAATAAAAGTTTCCGCAGATCAGTGCTAAGTGCGTTGGACTCCGAGCCGAAGTGTTGCGGGTTCGAACCGCTCGACTGTAACATAAAAAATATAAATAGTGATTTTATTTCTCTCGAAAGACAATGACAAACATCTGAGAGTAAAAAAGAATATGTGTGGAACTGAAATCGGAACCGGAACCGCTATTTGAAAAATTTTAGAATCAGAACTGAAACCGATATACCAAAGGGTTTTAATCCTTGATTTTCCAGCAAGCATCATCGATTTACGAATCATGAAAATAACTGCAAACTTTTAAACGTGAGGCAATCCAATATTTCGAAATAGTTAGGTGTACCAAATATCTCATTTTTAGTAGGGGTACCAAAAGTCGGTTTACGAGACACACATTATAAATAAAAGTTTTATGATAAAGTAAAGGGGGATTATAAAAAAAAATGTATAAATGGTTTGTGTTGTAAAGTCTGCGTTTAACAAGTAAAAGGTCCACCGATTACAACCAATTTTAAGAACAGATAGTATAGATAAATTTCTGAATTTTATTACAATAGGTCTTTTTGTTATTCTCTAAGCGTGTTTTTGCAATAGACAGACAGGTCCTTTTTTGACATTGATCGGTAAATCTTACACTTTAAGTGTTTGGTATAAAAATCATTATATTGTATTAAAATCAAAAAAAGTAGTTAAACCATTTAATTTTATTAAACATGGAATTATACCAAAAACTATGATAAGATTATATTAATTTTTATACATCGTCGTTGTAGAACGAAAAGTCACCAAATACATTTTTATGAAAAACTTAAATTTCGCGTTTGTTGATTAATATTATAAAATATATTTGATGAATTTTTAAATTTGAAATATCAATTGATAAATTTATATTTTCTTATCATGTGGTAAATTGAGATCATCGATTAAAAATTGACAGATATATAAAGATTTTTGTAAATGAATATTTGGTATTTTGAAAATGTATTGGGTTACTTTTCGTTCTACAACGACGATATTTTAATAGTTTTAAATATTTTTTTTACTGAAATTCTATTTTCATTTCAATTAACCAGCAAAACAATTTGTCTATTTGAACAAAGTTTAAGTCGTTGTTTAAACTTTAACTAAGTCAATAACAACTACAAATATTTGCATATCTACGATGCGCATAGTTGGCATAAGCGTCAAAAGTCAATAATAATATTAAATATTTACAGTCTGTGAATTATTTCAACAACTCAAATCAAGTAGTACAAATTCCAGTGGTTTTGTTTGTTAATATTTGTTTTATTCTATATGTATTGTATAGTTAAAATACAACAACTATAGTTAAAGAATTAAATAATTGCTTTGCAAGAAAAACCACCAAGTATGATGAATACTCTGTTGCAAATATACAAACAACTACTAGAAACGATGAACCATAAAAAAATGTTAATACCAATTTTTATTTTGAAATAAAGGGTTTTTCAACAGGGACGCTACAAAAGTAGAGCGACAGGACAGCAAACGACACCATATTTCTTGCCACTCTTTGGAAATTTCTCTTCAGTAAGGTTTGCCATTTCATGATGGAAAGATATACGAATTCGAATTACGGTAGTAAATTTTAATAATTTCGACTCGTTGTTGGCTCGTATATCTTTCCATCATAAAATGGCAAACCTTACTGAAGAGAAATGTCAAAAGAGCGGCAAGAAATATGGCGTCCGTTTCTGTCCCTGTCGCTCTACTTTTGTAGCGTCGCTGTTGAAAACCCCTTGAAAAAACTTTTGTAGCGCTCTTATTGAAAACCCCTTTATAACAGTTGTTTTTTTACAGTTATATTTTATATTAAAGCAATAAAATATATAGAAATTATAAACATACCACACACTTGAAGTGTCTCAATAGTTATTTTTTACACATCTAGAAAAAAGGATTTTTCATTTATTACACGATAAAAATTATTTACTCATGATTTATGAATAAGACGTTCATAAAACATATTTTTTTAGATTTTTTTTAATTCATGAATTATGTATAATATTTAAAAAAAAATGCAAAATTTATGTATAAAAAGTTCTAAATCACTATGTATTTATTATGAATCGGATTCATAAATTTTACAAATTTTATTATTAATCATAAAATTCGTAATTATCACGATTTATTCATAAATTCTTTTACTTATTGCATATTAATTTTTTTAATGCGCAATTCACGTCAAGGAAATATCCTACACTGTGGTCACCAGTCAAAAAATCATTTGAGGGAGTGAATAAAAAGAAAAATATGTCATTTGAAAAGAAATGAGAAATTTAACAGACATTGCAGTTTAAGTGTAGTATTTTTCCTTATTTTTTAATGCTCGTTTACTTTGTCTACGGACTTATTATACTTTCAAATGTGATATTTTTTGATTGTACTGCACAATTTTGATTTGTTTTTCAATCTTCTGGCGGCAACGGATATTTGGCACAATGTATGCACTTTTAATCATGAGTAGTGAATAAGAAATCATGAATTGTATTCCAGAACCTATTCCAAGTACTCATGACTTATGAATATATTGTACATAAAACATGAGTATACATGAGCATGATTATTCGATTAATCATAATAATTGATTTTTACTATAATCATATATTATGAATAAAAATCAAATCATTAAGATTACTTATTCTTGGCTGGATATCATGACTTATGAATATATTGTACATAAAACATGAATATACATACCCATGATTTTATTCGATTAATCATAATAATTGATGTTTACTATAATCATATATTATGAATAAAAATCAAATCATTATGATTACTTATTCTTGGTTGATTTGATAATTAATTTTTGCAAAATTTATGAGTATAATACATGATTTATGAGAATATTATACTCCGTGTACACATGTTTAATATAATAGAGCTTGACCGCAAGTATATTTATAATTATTAAAAGTTTGCATAATTGAAGCAAGACATATTTTTATTAGTTTTTTAAAAATGGAATAGAAATTTTAATAAACATATAAAGTAAATTCTTATTGTTTTCAATATATTTGATAATACTATACAAATTATAGTTTTTAATATTACTTCAAATGTTTTTGTTATAATTTAAATAAAAATTAGATACATCTTTTTAATTAGAAAATAATATTAAATAAAGGGTTTTTCAACAGGGACGCTACAAAAGTAGAGCGACAGGGACAGCAAACAACGCCATATTTCTTGCCGCTCTTTTGACAGTTCTCTTCAGTAATGTTTGTCATATCATGATGGAAAGATATACGAATTCGAATTTTGGTAGTAAATTTTAATAATTTCGACTCATTGTTGGCTCGTATATCTTTCCATCATGAAATGGCAAACCTTACTGAAGAGAAATGTCAAAAGAGCGGCAAGAAATATGGCGTCCGTTTCTGTCCCTGTCGCTCTACTTTTGTAGCGTCGCTGTTGAAAAACCCTTGAAAAAACATTTGTAGCGCTCTTATTGAAAAACTCTTTACTACAAAATACTATTGATACTATTAAAATATTTTGAGTTCATTAAAGCAATTAGTATCCCATACGACTTTAATAGGACTTTTTTTGTGTTCAACACTGTATACTATTAAACATATAGTTTGGAACATAATGAGAGGAATGCTATAAGAGGTAATTCAAATTTAGCTAGTAGGTATTTTTTAAAACTTTTGTAGTCATAACTCGCAACTGATTTATACCATTATTTTGGGGGTTTGGTATTTAACGACTTCGTTCGCCCGTCCTATAAATGAAATATCTTTTTTTAATATTAAGTTGTAACAAAATGTATAATTAATGTTATTTTATATGATAAAATAAATAAAAATGTATACATTTTTTATTCAATTATTTTCCATAAAATTATAAATGAGCTCTTGGCAAAAATTATTGCATATTATTTGCTTTTATATTTATTAATATTTTCGTTTTATTGCTAATGTTGTCACATAAATCTTGTATTCTTTTTTTATAAATCGTTTTTTAAATAAGAGACGCTTAAAAATTAAAACATTTACAACTTGTTTTAAAAGTTTATTTTATATTTTTTTTTAGTATTGCATTAAATGTTTTTTAACAGCTGTTTTAAATAGATGTTGTCGCGGCGGTGCTGTTATGCAAAACCACTGTATTATTTTGTGTTATTGTTGTAATTGTTGTTGTTGTTGTTGTTGTTGTTGTTTTGGTTGCTATATTTGTGGTTGTTGTTGCTGCAACGTCCAGTGTCTGGGGGCCGGCAGGTGGCGTCACAATCGGACGACGACTCCAACGAAACGAAAAACGGCCATAAACAACTATAACAGCTACAACAACAATAATAATTACAACAACCACAAAGCAATATTTAGCATACGCAAATTTTAGTTGTTTGTTGCGTTGCTGTTGTTGTTGCCTTTTAGGATTGCGTTGGAGTTGTTGGTCCAGTTATTATTTACCATAGTTGGTTTTGCATTTTGTTTGTATTTGAATTTATTTGTATTTGTATTTATTTGTTTGTTTATTTTTTGCATTTTTGGGTATTTTATTTTATTATTTTTTTTGGTTTTCATTATTTTCAATTTTGTGTTTAACTAAAAAAACAAATATTTGCATTTTTAGTCATTTGATTTTTATGCATTTCTGTTTTTTATGATTATTTTTGGTTATTTAACATTTATATAATTCTTACAATTATTTATTATACTATTCTATACTCAGAAATAAATTTAATAGTATTTAAAAAATAATTTTTTAGTACTTATTAAGTTTCAATAGTATTTCTTAGTAAAGAGTTTTTCAATAAGAGCGCTATAAAAGTATTTTTAAATAAAACAAAAACTGTTTTGGATATCAATGAAATTCTTTATTCCTATAAAAGTACGTTCGATACCATTATGTATGGAACTCGATTTCCTTTACATGGCCACCACAGGCACGCTTGCAGAAGTCCAGACGCTGAACCTAATTTTCGACGGTTTTCAAGCATAAATCGGCCGAGACTGCTGCAATTTCACGTTCGATATTCGTACGAAGTTCATCAATCGGCGCTGGCTTGTTGGCATAGACCATAGACTTGACGTAGCCCCCACATGAAATAGTCTAACGGCGTCAAATCGCACGATCGAGGCGGCCAATCGACTGGACCATTTCGTGACTCCGAAGTTCGGTAGTAAATTTTAATAATTTCGACTCGTTGTTGGCTCGTATATCTTTCCATCATGAAATGGCAAACCTTACTGAAGAGAAATGTCAAAAGAGCGGCAAGAAATATGGCGTCGTTTGCTGTCCCTGTTGCTCTACTTTTGTAGCGTCCCTGTTGAGAAACCCTTTACTTAATAGTAATTACCTACTACAAAATGAATTTCTGCTATCCCTTGTAGAAATTCTACCATAATAAGAAAGAATTATCATGGTATTTTATTATCTTGTCCCGATCCGATCAATTACATTGTTAACAAGATCATGTCTACCCTAATAGAAAATATCAAAAATTTTCCAATTTGGAAAAAGCCCAAAATTATGTAAAAACTTATCAATAAAACAACATCAAAAAAGTACTATGAATATTACATAAATCATTTCTATATAATATTACAGTCCGATTTGGAACGCATATTCAGTATGTCAAATATTTGACCTTTAAAGCATCTTCTTAGAATAAACAAAATTACACAGCATTACCAATTTGTTTGCCATAAAACTTTAAACGTGTTTGTACTTATTTAGCGTACTCACAGTTCGTCGTATTCTAGTCTGGTATTCGTACCATGTTGTATATATACGACACAATAACACAGAAACGTCAATTTGTTGTTGCATCCCTTATAAAAGTGAAATACCACAAGTGTTGTATTAAAGAGTAGCCCTGGGGCATGTTTTTTGGTGTCGTATTTTGTGAAATGAAGATAAATTGTGAAATTGACGACAAATAGTACGCCGAAAATGTTAATTTATTTGGAATATTTATGATAACTTGAAAAAAAACAAAAATTTATAAGAATTAGCTGCATTTATTTGACGAAACATTTGAACAAGCTTTTATTTGCATTTTTAAGACGCAAGTATCAGCTAATTTTATTTTAATAAATTTGAATTGATTATTAAAATATCCCATAGTAGCATATCAAATGGGAATAAAATCTTTAAATGAATTGATATTGGAAAACCGTTTTCATTTCTATACTCAAAGAGATCTTAAACTGCGGGGAAAAAGTGTCAATTGCTCTGAAATATCCTATCCCGTGACCGGTGTCTTTGGTACCGACCAACGACAGGATCTTTTAAAAAGTTCTGTAATAGATTTAAAGATCTGCATGAGGAAACGGATTGTGTCCGTGCTAAGTATGTCGATAGTAAAGCGAAAATGCACTAGGTGGCGCCATTGTCACGAGACTTTTTTACATGCTGCAACTAATGCGTCTATAATTCGTAGACTGTTTTTCGAAAAATAATTGATCTAAATACAGTATGTCTTCCAAGTAATTATAATGAATGCATGCAAGAGTGGAATCAGTAGTGAAAAGTGAATTCATGAAGATGAAGGTATAAAATAATATATAATATATGTAAATAAATTTAAACTTAATAACTAAAATTTAAAATAAAGTAAAAAAAAAGTAAAAATAAAAAAAATGTACTGAATTGAATGTACCATTGATACCGGTCACATAACAGTATTTTGAAGACCCGGGACACTATTTTCGTGTGATGAGAAATATGAAATGAGAATGAAAATGAAATAAAAACTATTTGCATACTCTGTAATTAATATAAAAAATTGTTTTTATTTCATTTTCATTCTAATTTTATATTTATCAATAAACGAGAATAGTGCCTCAGTTCTGTGATAGGTCTAAAGGTACAGGTCACATAACTTGATTTTGAAAACCAGTTCTCTGATTGGTGTTTATTGACCCGTCGCTAGGACAACACCATGTTAAAGTTACCGCTTGGTTTCATATAAAAGAGCCAGAACTAGGACCGGTTGACTATCTCCAACGAACCAGTAACGTGCCTAGTCTAGGACCAGTTAGTTTCCCCGTAAGATAAGTACGAAAAATGTGCCGCAAAAAAGTATTATTCTCAGTTTTTTTTATTATGAAAATATGATATGCACTTGCGTTTCAAATTTAAATAAAAACTTTAAACGCACAGACTCGAAAAACTTGGTTCACACAAATTCTAAGAATGATTCCTAGCTTCACGTACATGTCGACTATTTCGTGTGTCCGTCAGTGTAATCATTCATTTTTCTACATTGTTTTATATTATTTGTTATTATTTTTTATTATTTGTTATTATTTTTTATTATTTGTTATTATTTTTATATCTTTTTTATATATACATATTTTTTTTTTATTATATATCAAATTAATTAAATAATTTATCTCAATTTTTCATAATTTAATTTTGTTTCTGTTTAAAAATTTAATTTCAATAACGACACTAGCTCCCGCCTTCTTGATTGACTCACATATATTGTTTGCAAATCAATTTGGCTGCCGTTTATTTGTTGTTGACATCTAGAACCGTTATTGCAAACAGGTTTTTTAATTAAAATATTTATTTTTATATTATAATTTTAATTATATCTTTATTACGTATCAAGTTTGGCAACGTGTCATCGTTGTACAACAAGTTTTTAGTCTCAAAAAATGCAAATATTCTGAAATTTTGCAAAATATTAATTTCATCATTGACATTTTTAAAATTTACAATTTATAAATTTTACAAATTATAAAATAACAATACAAATTTTAAAATTTTATATTTTTAATATTATACAAATAACTTTATCATATTTTTTAATCATACAAATAATAATAATAATAGTTTGGCACTACAGTCCTATAAGAACATAGGCCGAGCTCTCTCTCATACAAATAATATCTATATAATATATATATATATATATATATATATATATATATATATATATATATATATATATATATAATTCTTGAAACCAACTTAAATTTCTAAATATGACATATTGATGAAGGTATTCATTATATATATGAACAAAATATTCAATACAATGTATTTGAATCGTCATATTGATGAAAATCATCATAAAATCTATGAATATTTAAACATTAAAAAAAAAAAATGTTTTTAGAAATAATTCGAAAAAAAAGGTCCTTAAAAAAAATTATTAAAAAAATAAGCCGATAATTTTTTATTTTTCGAAAAAAAAATGTTTGTTCAAAAAAAAAATTTTTTTTCGAAAAAAAATAATGTTTAAAAAAAAAATATTTTTGAGAAATATATTTTATATAAATATTACTTTTTATTATTAAAAAGTTGTAATTATAAATAAATGTTATATAAGAAATAACATACAAGAACTATTTGAGAACTGTGAAGTGTAGCAAAAATGAACGAAAAATTAATATTTTATTTGATAATTGGTTTGATGAACCGCGTTCTTCAATATTAGGTACATATATGGTGTATTTTATGTCTTTGTTCATTAATATGATGAAACCTATTCTTCACATACAATTCATCATATTGAAGAACACTTTTTCGACAGTTACCAAGCGTTCATCATATTTATGGTCGCATTCATAACATTGATGGCGTTAGTCAGTTAGTGGTTCTTCAATACAATGATTTATGGTTTGAAGAACGGAATTAATCAAAATGAAGTACATTTTTTTCTGTGTAGACGTAGAGGAAACATAAATATACACAAAAAAATATGTACCAAAAATTTCACCAACTACCAGGATTCATCATATTGATGAATTCATTCATTGAATTAAAATCGTATTTTTTAAATGTCTTTCATTTTCAATATTTTTTTTAACATCAAATTTCAAACACAAATTTATCTCCATTTACACATTTATGTATTTATAATTCTTAAATGATTTATATTATATAATGGCTAATTATTCGCAGCCTCCATTTCATCATATTAATGAAAAAGTGAACATCATATTGATGAATTTTGGTCATCAAACCATATTAATTTAAATATCATAAATCTTATAAGAATTATAAATACGTAAATGTGTAAATGGAGATAAATTTGTGTATAAAAATATTAAAAATGAAAAACACTGAAAAAATACGATTTTAGTTCAATGAACGAATTCATCAATATGATGAATACTAATAGTTGGTGAAATTTTCTTTTGTGTGTATATTGACTGAAAACTCAAGGGTCTTCTTCGAATACGAACTGAAAGTTCAAAATTTATTAAAAATACAATGGATCAGTATGTATTTTTAAGTAAAATTGGAAGTCACACAAAAAATATTTTAACAAAAGATATTAGATTTTATAAAGATTTTTTTCGAAAATACTCTAAAATCTTATAATCTACTATAGAATATATAATTCCTGAAAGAATAAATAATCATACAAATGAATACATTAGAATACAAACAATAATTTCTAATAGTGAAAGCACTTCTAGATGTAGAGAAGAAATATATCTAATAGAACCCTGTACTGACAGCAATTTAACGTTTTCATATGCACAGAAAAAAATGAACATAATATTGATGAATTCCGTTCTTCAGCCCATGATTCATTGTATTGAAGAACCATTCATAATATTAATGACTTACGCCATCAATGTTATGAATGCGTTCATAATTATGATGAACGCTTGGTAACTGTCGAAAAAGTGTTCTTCAATATGATGAACTGTATGTGAAGAATACGTTTCATCATATTAATGAACCAAAATATAAAATACAACAACATATGTTCATCATATTGAAGAACGCTGTTCATTAAACCAAATTTCTATCAAATTATTATTTTTTTCGTTCATTTTTTGCCGTACTTCTCAGTTCTCAAGTAGTTATTGTATGTTATTTCTTATATAATGCATGCTCGACATGCATAAATTAGTAAAATGTTTTATAATATATTTATTAAAATTACTACTTTTTATTAAAATATATTTTTTGAAATTTTTATTTTGAAATCTTTTTTTTTCGAACAAAATTTTTTTTTTGGTCAACATTTTTTTCTGGATTTTTTTTAAATTATTTTATAAAAAAAAATAATGTTTCAAAAATATTATGAACAAATTAATCAATATGACAATTCAAATTCATTGTATTGAATATTTTGTTCATCTATATAATGAATGCATTGATTAATATGTCATTTAATGAACGGTGGTATTAATATTATGAATCTGGTAGTTGGTGAAAAAATTCATTATATTTATGAATAAATTCATCATATTGAAGATTTTTTTTTTCTGTGTGATGTTAATTAAAAAGTTGTCTATGACGGATGGATCGATATATGGATATAAATGTATTTTAAGTCACGTTGAAAGTCACATAAAATTTAATTTAATGAAAGATATTTCATTTGTTTATAAATTTGTAAAAATTTAAAAAAAATTTCGTAAAAAGTGATATCCCAATTAGAAATGTACCCTATTGGAAGTAGACTTAATAATATTGGACATGAAATTTATTTGACAATGAAAAAAATCAACGATCAATTCTAAACCTGAATTTCCTCGACATTTTCAAAAATGTAAACATCGATTTCCTAGTAATTTAAGAACATTTTTATCAGCTTATTGAAATCTGTCACGTCCAGAACTTTGAGTATCAAAAGTGTACAAAAAAATAAAAAAAAAAATAAAAATCACAAAAAAGGTAAAAAATTAAAAACTTAAAAAAAATCTGCAACTTCGATTCGTGTTGTACTAATCGTAAGAATGGTTATTAATCCTGTCAGATATAAAATAGTTTTTAGCCAAAATCATAGTGCAAAATTTTCATAGTGAACGTCCGGAATTATTCTGTGATTTATTACGAAAAAACTATAAACTTTAGGAACAAAGTGTACATATACAAAAATATAGTAAATTATCTCAGCTATCTTTCTAAATTAGCCAAAATAAAATAATTTGTATGCAAAAACTATTTTTAGAAAAGGAAAGCAAATTGTTCCGTCCGGAATTTTTCTGTGATTTATTATAAAAAAAGTAAACATTTTAGAAACAAAGTGTAAATTTACAAATAAAGCACTTTATCTCAGCTATTTTTCAAAATAATTCAAAAAAATATTTTGTATGCAAAATCCGTAAACATTTTGGACTTTTCCATAAACCTCGACATGCACTTCCGTTTTTGTTCCGTCCGGATCGACCACTATTTAATTTATATCTTTTGATCTACCATATAGAATTCTGTTATTTAAATACTAATAACAAATAAAAAAAAAAAAATTATTAATTTTCCTTCGAGATATTAAAGTTATAAACGTACGAATGTCCCGTCCGGAACCCCAGGAAATGCCCATATGCAAAATACTGTGCAAAATTATAATTTCTACTAAAAAATCAAGAAAGTCATATTTTATGTCACTATTTCTCAATTAAAATGAATACAATTAATATGACAAAATTAAAAAGTTTTAATATTTATACAAAATAACAACTCACCTTAATTGACTGATTTTCTAAAAACCTTTGAGTCCAAGTAATTGTTATTCTATAATTTTCCAATTAAAACTTGCAATTACAAAATGTGTGATATTAGAAACAGCTTTATTATTTGCAATAAAATTCAATTCAATAAATTTTTTTATATCTTTAAGTTAGCAAAAACACTTTTTTTCGTTACTGTTATTATAGGAATTATTTTTTTTTCAATAATTTTAAAATAATGTATAAAAGATACGCGCGCAACACTTTTGCTTTTTTTTTTTTTGTAAAATTTTAGTTGTTTTCTTTTCACTGGCTGCTCAGTTGCAACGATAGCCCTAAAGAGATCAAGTTGAAATTGTAGTTACTACGCGCACAGCTAGAATTGTGTTTGTGCAAGATACAAAGATACTTTTGTATCTTTCGTTGTTTTTGGTGCTTTTATTAAAAACTTTGTTTTGCTAATTTTGCGTTTTAATTATTATTATAAGAATATCAGCGATTGCAACCGGTTTTGAATATTTTTTTTTTATTATTTCTTTTTAATGAGATTTTTTTTTTGTTGCACTAGGAAAAAGATGAAGCACACAATAAATACGGAACAGTAATAACAACAACAACAAAAACAAAAACGCCGACGAAAACAACAAGAAACACAGTTGGAAGTGCTAAAGTTTTCAAGCGCATCCGTCAGATACTTTTCACAATTGTTTTTACTGACTGGCTTTGGCTTTTGATGATGTTGTGCTTTTTAGTATCTCGCTATGCAGTCGTCTTGTAAAAGCGAAATTTTGCACAATTTCAAGGTTTTTGACTGTCTAAGAATGCATGCAATCTGTCAGATACACTGTAACACAGCTAAGTTTCAGATACTTTTAAACGATACGCGTGCCAAATGCATAAAATGCAGCAGTTCTTTCAATTATGCTTGATGCCTGTTTAAAGCAGCTGTTTTTGCAATAATTCTTTATTTCGCTTTAATTTTTTTTATTAAACTTTGAGATACTTTTTTTCCACTTTACTTTTTTACACACTTGCAATAAGTAACTGCTACAGCACAAGTTAAATATATATATACAAAAAAATAACAAGAAACTCGTTTTCGACACACTTTTGTTTTATTTTTATTTAATTTTTTTTTTTTTTGTTTCGTTTGATTTGTTCGCAATTATTAAAACAATCCGTTAGATACTTTGTGAAGTTTGTATTAATTTGCGCTTGATTTGCTATACTTTGCTTTGGTTTGCTACACGTCAAGCGTCAGTAAATAAATAAATTATTATTTCTGGTATTATTTATTTTTTTTTTAATTTTATATATTTCACGATTACGCGCGACGCACACCTTCCACCGTCGTTTGTAGAACCTCAACTGAATCGTTGTCGTGTGCAAGTCGCTGCTCCAACTGGTTAAAACGATGGCGCTGACTTTGGCTCAGCAGCTCTCGTTTGTTTTGGCCCAAACGTCAGCATTGGGTGCTATGGTGCACAGACATAACTACTAACATCGAACAGCAAATAGTAGTAGAAAGTAGTAAATGCTTTGCAATTTGAAATAGCAATAGAGAGAGAGAGTGTGTGAATTTCGATTGAGAGACAATTACAGAGAGCGAACTCAGCTGTCACAACTGAACTAACCTCAGTCGTGGTGAATATGTCATAATGTAACCGGAAACAAGTGCAAGCGAACTTTTTTGTAGTTCGCATCATATTTTAATATTTTTTTTGAAATATTAAAAATAATATTAACCAGTAGAAAAGGATAAGGTCACATGCGAAATTTAGTAGCGACATTTTTATAGTTGGTGTAATGGAATTCGGAAAAGTTACCCACTACACAACTGCAAAAAATAAGAGTATTCTATACGGTAAATCAAAGCATATAAATTAAATAGTGGTCAATCCGAACGGCACAAAAACGGAAGTGCATGTCGAGGTTTATGGGAAAGTCCAAAATGTCAACGGATTTTGCATACAAATTATTTTTTTGAAATTTTTTAAAAAATAGCTCAGATAATGTGCTTTGTTTGTAAATTTACACTTTGTTTCTAAAATGTATACTTTTTTCAGAATAAATCACAGAAAAATGGGAAATTTTTTTTCTTTTTCTAAAAATACTTTTTGCTTTCAAATTATTTTTTTGAATAATTTAGAAAGATAGCTGAAATAATTTACTTTAATTTTGTTTATGTACACTTTGTTCCTAAATTTTATAGTTTGTTTGTAATAAATCACATAATAAATGCACTACGATTTTTTTGCTCAAAATAATTTTATATCTGATAGGATTAATAATAATCAATATTACGAAATAAAAAGTGATGTACGAATCTAATTTCCATATGTTTTTTTTTAAGTTCTTAATTTTTTTACTTTTTGTGAAATTTTTTTTTTTTTTTTTTTGATATTTTTTATACTTTTGGTACTCAAAGTTCCGAACGTGACAGATTTCAATTGGCTGTTAAAAATGTTCTTGAGGTACTAGGAAATCGATGTTAACATTTTGAAAAATACCGAGGAAATTCTAATTTAGAAATCGAGGATTCAACTATTTAAAAAATGTTGTTAGTTTAATATGGTTCTTTTATATGGTCTTTTTGGTTCCGTACGTGCAATAGGACACCCTTATACAAAAATCAAAAATTACCACTTTTTTTTAATTTCAATGCTTATTTTTAAGCCTCATAAATATTATTTAAGATTGTCTGAAAAAACAGAAAATAATATTTTGTATCTGTATGTCTGCCATAACAAAAAAAAAACAATATTCTCCTCTGAGATTGATTGCGACAGTCATACTATGCTTTTTAAATTCATACAATCAAAGTATAGTATTTTTCAATTTTATTTCAACAATAATAAGGTCGCTATAATCATTTTATGGTAGATCATTTACTATAATATGATTGTCATTCTGAAACTCCATAATATGGTTGTTAAGAACCATGTTATGGTTACGATAAAGACTGCTACGAACAAAATATGATCAATACCAATCATACCATGATATTGACTGATCATAATATAGTAATTTATTATATACAATGCTCACTTAATGGCATTTTTACTCTCTCTTACTCAATTTAATGTTGCCAGTAGGCAGTGAACAGTCGCGTTGTCGAGACGAAGTGTCGTTACAAAAATAAATATATATCTAAAAGTAAAAAGTTAATTTGTATACGATTAATATGCAGATACTATATTTTAAATAAATTTCTATAAATTACATTTAGTAATCATGTTCCGTCGTGTTACATACGTGTATAAGAAATGTCGTGTAAAGAAATGTCGGTGATCATACTACATCTGTCACTTTGTTTGCAGATTCTCTGTGTTTGCAGCCTTAAATCGTTGATAATATCAGTGAGCATACTATGGTTGCAGAGAATGCTTGCCTCATTATGTCGGGATATGTCACATTGTTACCATTCATTATGTCTTTCATTTAATATATAAATAAGTTAATAAATTTATATAAAATATTCAATAATTAAGTATGTGTCTTATTTATAATTACTCTTCACTTTGTCAGAAATGTAGGGATCATATAGGTAGGGATCAATATGGTCCTCAGTGACCATATATTATGATTTCACACAACCATACTATGGTCCTTCGTAACCAGTGATCATATTATTATTAGATCAGTGGTTACGAAGGACCATAGTATGGTTGTGTGAAATCATAATATATGGTCACTGAGGACCATATTATGGTTGTGATAAATAGTGTCACTGAGGATCATGTTAAGGTTGATAATATTATCATTGTGGATCATATTAGACATAGTATAAACAGAAAAAAATAATCGCCGTAAATACAGCAATCAAAATTAATTGTACACCATTCATTGGTCTAGCAATGATATTTTTTCCATTTTCATGTATTGAGCAAACACATTCGCTAAAAATGTTATTTGCGTCCAAAAATATACCAATAAATGATTTTGCTTAAGTAGCAAATTATTTTATTGTTATGTTCGACGTTTTAAAAGCAATTTTGTATTTTCACAGTATTCTTATAATTCTTTTTTAGTTTATTAAAAAAGAATAATATAAATTCTTGTGAAAGTATATAACAAATATACTTTTCTGATGATGAAGCATAATTAAATATGCAACTATTGCCATCATCATCATTTTCAACGACACCAATAGAGTATGATCAAACTCTATAAACGTTTCTTTTGACATGAATCAAATGTGAACTGATATACGCGCCAACCACCAACTAAAAATTCTAATTCTAAGCGAATACCACCAATTTCACGAATTCCAAAAATTCACCAGCGCTGTAAGCGAGTACACGAACACACACCACGCACTTTTATAGCGACCACGCACTGCTACAGCTACCACTGACTGCTATAGCGACCACGCACTGCTATAACATCAACGCGGTACGCGAATACACATAGCTGTTGCCAGCAAATGCGATTGCTAATATGATGAATATGTACGCTAATACAATTAATAATTTAGTCGGCGCAGTTTTAGCAATTATTTGATTGTGTTGATGTACCTTTTTAGCTATATTTACGATTTTTTTTTCTGTGTATGATTGCCTACAACCATAACCCCAATCATTGTATGATTCCCTTCAAATATGATCACCACAACCATGATTTTCTCTGCGTGTAACAAAATTAGACATTTAAATTTAAAATAAAAACTACGTTTAAAATTTGTGTTTTTTTATTAAAAAAAAAAGTAATGAGCATTGCTATATTCAATTTTCATAGCACTTGCATCGGCAATAAAAATTCTACAAAATTTGATAAAAAATGCGCCCAAAATATTTCTGAATTAAACCACAGACTTTTGGCTCGGGTAATTTTAAAATTCACAAACTTGGGTATAACTTATTCGAAAAAATACATTTATGTTTTAGAATATTATCAATTTTGAACGGTAAACAGGCCTCTCAAAATTCCATTGTAAAAAGGATTAGAATAACTTGATTACCACAGGTTTAAACTTGGATCGTATTCCTCCATAATTCCATTGCAGTCAGCAGCTACACATCCATCTAACAAAGTGCATATCAAATATTCAATTTGATTACTTCTCGAATTAACCATCAATAGTAAGAAATGAATTTTTAATCATTAGAAGAATTAGAAGAATATTGCGTATAAATATTGCGTTTTTCGCGCATTTTTGCAGTCATTGTTTGATATTTCCTCCGGCAACAAATGCCATTTCAATGCATCCCATAATAACTGCTTGCATTCGATTTTCTTGCACAGTGACTCCACATGTTTGCAAATAAAAGATGGCTTCAGTTGTCGCAATCTCACTGAATCGGTCAGAAATTCATGCAGATATATTTTTCGATTTTCTTTGTCGTATTCAATCCATGATATTAAACTATTGAATATAATTTCTATGATGTCTTCCTGCGTTTATATTTTACGCAATTTATCAGAAGATAATATTCTTCAGTTTTACAAACCTACAAAATGTAAAAAAAAGTTATTTTAAGAATTGTTTCATCCAAGGACATGATTTTTCTTTATAAATATCTGGGAGTTGAATAATTTTCCCCTGACAATTATTCACGTACATTATTTTCTACGCCGAGAAAAAGAATGTATTCAAATTTACTACATTTTATTTAGTTTTATAATACATTTGTAGTTATATGATTTGATTTTACTACACAATGTATGTATTATACATTTTGAAGAAAAAAACATTAAATGTATAAAGTAGTTTTCCATACGAACACAATTGAATCAATGTATTAAAATTACATTTGTGTATGTATTGTCTCTATAACCCCAAATATCGACTAACTTCCATAAAATGTTTGCAAATATATTCCTCGGCATTCTTTTGCAATGTTTTGAGATTATGTTGCTCCGCAAAAATGGAAATTCCGATACAATTTGAAGAGTGTATATGACGATCTAGGAATTCCGCGCAGGCAGTTACCACAGTATCGAAGAGCAATACACCCAGAAAGAAATACTATATAAATAATAGTTTTTTACTTTTAAAAATAGTCAACAGGATAAATTATTATTTTAATCGGAAAATACCATTAAATACTAGAAAATACCATGACAATGCCATTGAGTTTATATGAAAAGATTTATTTTTTTTACACTATTAATTCAACAATTGTCCTATTGACCAATTTTAATGCGATTTGAGGATATTTTTTCTGGGTGTAGGTTCACCCTTGATAAAAGTGGTAATACATTGTTTTCTCATATCACTATGTTGCCGGTGTAGCAAAACTGTATCAGTATTTCTAAATATTCACCTTCTACTCCTCTCAAATGTATTTCATTCTCACTAGATTCCCGCATTGATCCGGTAAACATTCTTCGGAAAAATTCACTAGATGCAGCTAAAACAAGACCATGTGCCGTCACTCTAAAAAAATTCTGGATTCTGGATTGAAATATTTTGATTATAAAACAAAATATTTTTTTAAATCAAAAAAATTATAAAATTTATTAACAAAACAAAATAAACAAGTAGTGCTGGAGCAAGTTCCTCTATATGCAACAAGTAGTTTTGCTATATTCCACATCAATACAATTATTCCATAGTCGTTTCAGCAAATAACTTAATTGTATTGATGTATTTGTTTATTTTCTATTAATTTATTAATTAATATGATTACATATTTAATCAATTCTATTAAAGGTCGTATCGGCGAAGAATCAATTAAAAATTAATTGTATTGATCAAATTTTTTTGCTATTTGAAAAATATTAAATATCGTATATTGTCATACAATTTTATTGTACGAAAAATTAAAAAGAAACGAGATAGAATTGTGTAACAAAGTTAGTTCGAGGAAAATTTGATCCATGCTATTTCTCGGAGCTCTTCGACGATCGAAAACAGGACCGATTTTTATTCTCATTTCGATAGCTCATTTCGAATAGCTGCGATATGTCGCTTCGATATATCTTTGCAGTATAGTACATTTTGGCATTCGATATGGGCACAAGATGTAATTTGATTTACTACAAATTCTCCGACTTATCGCGTTATCCTCGATTTAATATCGAAACGAATGGCAGACTGGAACTGTCGTATATACACTTCGATCTATTTAAAATTAATCACCTTATATCATCTTGAGCAATCAGAATAACATCACACATCTGTTGAGACTTCAAAAGAGTGCACATGCGATCGAGGACCAATCCAGCATGTTTTGAACACGCGAAAATCTCCGTGTCACCGCTTGTCTCTATGGAATTTGTCATATTTTCGATTAGATTTTCTTCTGATTCGTAAATAGAATCAGTTATACAGTTCAGAATCAGTTATTAATGTTTCTACGAATTTAAATGAACAATTTTAAAAGAAAAAAACTGCCGTTCGATTCGCCTAAAACAATGTCATTCGAGACCGCAGTTGAAAGGTTGACTGGTTTCAATATTCAGGAAAATCTTGTTTATAAATGAATCCTACATTTAATCATTACACTGGAATAATACAATTACTACCTGCATACATCATAAAACTAGAAGAAATATACTACTTAAATGCATCATAAAACATATGCGATTTAGATGGAATATCCTTCGACACAGTTCGACACAGGTCGAAAAATATACTCAATATACCTTTTTTATTTTAAGTTAATACATATTGCAAGAACTGTCTTTTTTTGTTTGCATTTTTGTAATTTTTTGAAGAAAGTTCACGAAAGTGAGCAGGTATAAAAGCAAAGCCAAGCATCTGATCGAAATGAGTTGATGACAAAAGACTAGTGCTCGCAACTCATAAGATTTATCGTTGAATCTGCTTGGTTTTGAAAATAAAAACGACGAAAACTCTGCATTTGGAAACTCTGCATTTTGCAAATGACATACAATTTTCTGATTTCGTGTTATTGGCAGACATATTATTCATATGTGATTTAACAGAAAAGCAACAATTAATTGCTTGTCATTTTTTTGATTAGTCTGAACTGATGATGCAATAAGCAAGAACTATAAATATTAATTGATACATATTAGTGTTATGGCATAGTCGAATAACATTTTCTAATAATTTATTAAAACTAAAATGGATTTAGTTAATTTATTGTATATTTTATTTTATTTATATGTCGAGATTCACTTTTATAAATCACACACATAAAAATACTCTTCTCATTGCAAAAGGTTTTAACACATTTAATGTTTGCTTCAAATTCCATTAATTGATTGTAATACTTGAGTCTTCATTTATTTTTGAGTCCGTTGCCATAATACAAGTTCAACGTATTTATTCTTTTTCTGTAACAAATAAAAATGGTTAAAATTAATGAATTTACATTAAATACATTGAGTCTTTACCAATTTCCTATTTAATAATGTAGAATATACAATTTTTGTAATAATCTACATTATACACAGAAAACAAAATTCTTCAATATGATGAATTTTTTCATGAATAATATGAATTTTTTAAACAACTACCAGATTTATCATATAATACCACCGTTCATTAAAATATATATTAATGAATGCATTCATTATATATATGAACAAAATATTCAATACAATGAATTTGAATTGTCATATTGATAAATTTGTTCATAATATAAAATAAAACATTTTATTTATAAAATAATTTGAAAAAAAAGCGTACAATTTTTATATAAAAAATATAGTAGAAAATGTAAAAAAAAAATTCTCGCGAAAAAATAATTTTTTCGGAACAATTTTTGTCCGAAAAAAAAATTTTTTTTTTTCAAAAAAAACAATAATTTTTGTCGCCAAAAAAAAATTCAAATTTTTTTTTAGAGAATTTTTTTTTCTGTTTTTTTTTATATATATATTTTTTATATATATAACTTTTTATTAACAATAAGTTGTAATTATAATTAAAAATAAATATTTAATTTATGTATGTCGAGCAAGTAATATATACGAAATAACATACAAGAACTACTTGAGAACTGAGAAGTACAGCAAAAAATGAACGAATAAAATATTTTGATAGAAATGTGGTTTAATGAACAGCGTTCTTCAATATGTGGAACATATATGTTGTATTTTACATTTTTGGTTCATTAATATGATGAAACGTATTCTTCACATACAGTTCATCAAATTGAAGAACACTTTTTCGAGCGTTCATTATATTTATGATAGCATTCATAACATTGATGGCGTTAGTCATTAATATTGTGAATGGTTCTTCAATGCAATGAATCATTGTTTAAAGAACGGAATTCATTAATATGATGTATATTTTTTTTTCTGTGTAGATTATTACAAAAAAATGCATACGACCATTTTTAACATGTTTATATTTGTGTGTATGTTTTCTTATGCCATGTTTATTATTATAGTAGGAAACTATTTAAACAATAGTATTTATTCTATTAAAAATTATAATATTGAAATATTTAAATTTATGGTACTGAATTTTTCTACTATTCGAGCAGCTTTAAATTTTATTGCTATGGCAACGCTGTTTTAATGTTAGTCTCCCCACAAATTGCGCTCTCAATACCACTCTCTTGAGGAACATTATAACAGTTTCGTGCACTTTGACAGGGAGGGAAACAATGTAGCTAAGATGTACGCTCAGGTGAGTTTCACTTTAAGAGTGGCTGAGCAAATGAGCTTCAAAACAAAAACATTGCAAATAAAACCGGCTTTTCTTCAACGTCTTCTTCCTCATCGTCATTTTCTTCTTGTTCTTGTTCTTCTTCTTGTTGGTGGTACTGCAAATAGTCCACATTTTCACGAAGTTTTGTGGGTAGTTTTTAAAAAGTAGTAGAAAACAGTGTTGCATGATTTTAAAAGGTTTTAAGAATTATCTAAAATTTCTTTAAATTATAACTAATTTAAATTTATCAACAAAAATAATAATTTATAATTTTTAACTATTTTACAATTATGTTATAAATTAATGTAAAAAAAAAATATATTAATTAAAATTTTATTTTTTATTCATTTTATTTTTTTTGTTTATTTATTTGTTTTCTATTATTTATTTATTTGTTTATTTATTTCATTTTATTTTATTTTATTTTTTATATTTATTTTTATTTTATTTATTTTTTATTTTCTATTATTTTTAATTATTTATGTTTTTTATATTATATAAATTAAGCAATATTTTTATATATATATTTTTTTTATTATATGATATTTTTTATAAATATTTTTTATATTTATTCTACAAAATTTTAGCAACATAAAAAACGTCAACCGCTTAGTATGTTGTCAGCTCCGAATTTTAAAGTGTTCTAAAGATATTTCTAAAAATAAAACTCAATTCATAATTATTGTATTTTATTTTTTATGTCGCAAAGACGTGCTGGAATTTCTGTTCTAGCGCAATACCAGCAACACGAAATCCTTTAAGACTTCCTTGGATTTGTATGTAATCCAAATTAGTTCCTGCAAATAGTAGAGACTTTTTTCAGCAGCCTCATTTCCACCATGTCTTCTCGGCTTAAATACAAAATCAGTAGAAAAAAATTAAAATAAAAAAAATACAAAAACTAAAATTAAAAAAATAAATATAAATAAAAACTAAAATAGGAAAAAAAGTATTAAAGTGCAAAAAGTATCCAGTTCTGGCATGGCCTACAGCTGCTAAGACACACAGAAAAATTTCATATTGCGCAAATAATTGAAATATAAATATTTTAATTTTAAAAATATTCCTTCATGATTTTTTTTTAAATACATACATTGTTTTCAATATACTCTCGAATTAACTGAATTATTAATTCTCCTGTTATAAAATTCTCACAAAAAATGTCACTGGATAACTAAAACAAATTTTCTTGTTTATTAATAGATCCTAAAAGCAAAAAAAAAAATATTAAAAAATTGTATAAAATATCAAAATTTTCCGAGTTTAGATCCAATTACACAGCATAACAAAAAAAAAATCCGCGATCTTAGTATGATTTTCCGATGGACTTTAAGATTCTAATCACGACCTCTTACTCAGTTTTTTCAGATTGCCTCAAGTTTTTGAGTGATTACGTAATACAAATATATGGAAATTTGTGTGTTAAAGAGTAATTTGCAAAAACAAAGAACATATGAGGAATTATAGAATTATGTACCTCTGTATCTATTATTTAATGCACCTATTATTTATTGATCTAGTTTCACATATAATATATAATTTTATCACAAAACTTAATATGTTATGCACCCTAATCATTATTTTTTATGTTTGACTGGTCATAACTTCAGTCAGATTAATCAGAATTTCATGTAGTTTACTACAAAATATTAGCTGAAGTATTCCCAACGGAATATAAAATAAATTGGATCGATAACTTGTAAATCGATCGATAAATTTGTAAAAAGTTAAATTCCAGAATATGAGGAAAAACACGAAATATATATATTATATATATGTATTACGTAATAACTCAAAAACTTTAGGCAATCTGAAAAAACTGTGTATGAGGTCGTGATTAGAATCTTGAAATCCATCGGAATATCATGCACCAAAATCAGTTTTAAAAAATTCATTTCTTCGTATGTTTGTATTAGATGTATTAAAAACGAGTAAACTATTAACCAGTTGGGAAGGTTAGATCACATGGGAAATTTTAAAGTAGGTGTAATTATGATAGTTAGGATTATCAAAATTATAGTCGGTCTAAGCCGACTATAAATACCCTACACATATGTGTGGTTACCATTCAAAGTGATATATAGGTCACTAGGGTATACGAATCCTGAAAATAACTACAAACATTCAATCGCTGAAGAATTTCCATTCATTTGATACCCATATTTACAAATGGGTAGGTGTACCGAATTTCGATTTTTTTTTTTGTGAACCACAAGTCTTTTCGCCGGAAAACATTATTATCATGTATTTGAGCATGATGTCAATATATATTTGACCAACAAAGTTTACCTAAGCACGTATACATAAAAATTGATCTTTATATGTACATTTTATATGTGGTATTTGAACATAAGTGGTCGGATCATAGGTCACCATGGACCGATCTCGCCAATTTTTTCGCACATACAGCGTAGGTATATTAGTAATCTAAGTTATAAGTTTCATTTATCTAGCTCTTCAATTTTAAAAGTCTTAGGGATTTCAACAGACAGACAGACAGACAGACAGACAGACAGACAGACAGACAGACGGACAGACAGACGGACAGACAGACAGACGGACAGACGGACATCGCTAAATCGACTCAGGAGGTCATGCTGATCAAGAATATATATACTTTTCCATACCGGAGATGCTTTCTTCTGGGTGTTACAAACGGCGTACCAAACTGAATATACCCTTTCACTCTTAGTGTAGGGTATAAAAAAACATTCCAATGAGATCAAATTTTTCAATATTTAACTTGTGGTTCACGTGGTATAGTCATTTAATTAATTGCAAAATCTTTAATTTCAACGATTTTTTAATTTATTAAGGGGTTCTACCCCTTTTTCTACCATTTTTTTTTTTATTTATAAAACATAAAACACGTGTAAAATATTTTTCCACATAAAACAAGACTGCAAAGTTTCAACGAAATCAAAAATAGTAAATCTCAAAAGTGCTAGGGTATTTTCACCTGTAGCAGGTAAACAAAACAACAAATCTGATTTCAGATTCGTTCGTTTGAATCCATAATTACTCTAGTCTGAATTCTGGTAAAAATTAAAATTAGGCATAAGAGGGTTAAATTGATGTTTGTTAGGTACATAGGATAATCGAGTTGAGTAGTGTAATCGAAAACGATATTTTGGGTCTATCGTTAAGATATAATTGCAGGAGACCTTTCTTAATGATTTTTATATAAATTTAATATCTCTGATTTTGTTTGAAATTTTTGTTTATTCAATTTGTTTAGTATTTCTTAAAATCACCAACGCACAATGTACTTGCAATTTTCGCGCAGTGTAGCAACACCAGTGGTTCAACAGTTTTGCGACGCGACGCTCGCGCTCGTTTCTATTCTAGATTCACGCAGGAGCGCGCGTGCGCGTAACCTCATCTGATGCTTCAGTGTTGATTAAACGACGCGTCGCACAGTGGGCCAGGGAGTATGAAAAGTTCAAATAGTTATTTTTCGAAATAGTGATATCAATTGTCAACATTTTATCTTGATTGTTCAAATGTGCCTGGTACCTCCCATAAATGATCAAAATGACATATATTGGCATATAATACGGCTACATTGAGGAAACATTGTAATATAAAGTTAAATGTTGATATAATTTAGTTATAGAAATTTCATCTTCATTGCACAAGTGGGCGTGATACCTTCCATACATTCTAAATATGTTAAGATTCGTACAAATGGTCGGTCGCTCAAATGTAACTTTCAAAAGGCAATGAAAGGCAAGAAAAGTTTAATATTTATACAAAAAAAATATTAAAAATACAGTGAATTTACTCCAGCATTTCATTTTATTTACTCAAAAGTATGAAAAAGTGTCCATCACAAAAAAGTGTTGCATTTATTGTTTTTAAAAGAAATCTTTCAAAAAATTTATCAAAAATTAGTCAATGACCATTATTCTATTCGTATCGATATCGTTACGAAATCAATGCGAGAAGAAGGAGAATTCGTAAGATATCTGATACTTTCTCGTAGCAATGTCGAACAACAAATTGAACCAACATGGTAGATAGATATCGTTGCGTTCTGTCGGAGCTTTCACGATACGCGATTTTCTTTTTTGAAATTGGAACAATATCGAACAAAAAAATACTTAAAGTTTGAGATTGCTCTGCGAAATATTGCAATTTCTATGCGACAAATAACACAGTGCCACAAAAGTACAGTTTTTTTTTCTCCATCTCTAGTTTGATAACGGTTTTAGAGTAATAGGGGGTCGATGATTTCGAATCTGAAGTTCGTTTTGCTCCATCAGCTCTGGTGTGAAATGTGAATGCAACGTTATAAACAAAGTGCAAAATATATTTTTTTATTTAGCATTTTTATTATTCTGTTTAATATGTGGATCTGAGGCAATTTCGTTATTTGGGGACCCCACCTCATTATTTATGGCGAACATATTTTTCGAAGATAATATAATAGTTTTCTCAGGCGTTCACGCGGTATGTCAATATTTGTAATTAGTACTGTTTAAATTCGAAAAAACAAGGGTTAAGGAAAAGCTTTGGGAGAACGGTGTCAAAGTAAAAAAAATGCGTCTGTTCATGAAAAACAACTTTACTGAAGTCACCAAATTGGTATCTATAAAAAAACATATTTTTAGTACTTACTGTCTTCCAACAAACTATTTTTTCATATTTGACTGCAAATTGTTAGTAAACCAGAGCTGATGGAGCAAAACGAACTTCAGATTTGAAATCAGCGACCCCCTATTACCCTAAAACCGTTATCAAATCTAAAGATGGTATTTTTTGTTTCACTGTGTAATTAAATAACGTATCTTGTCAATGAATTTGAATGTTCGAAAAATTTAAAAATAATACAATGATTCGAACTATTTTATCGATATTATTCGAGAAAGCTTCAAGGCATCTGAAGTATCCGTGCTATGGCTATAATTTCTTGCAATTGTTGCCCGAAAATTGTCCGTGTTTGAGAGAGTGTGAGGAAAAATTGAAATACACAATGAAATTAAAAAAATAGTGTCTGATATCAATTTGTTTTTTGAGTTTTTTGCCAACTTTGGGTACTCGTTGCGCCACTGTGCGTCGTCTCTTGGTTCTACTGCTTGCACCGCACTCTGAAAACGTCCTGCAGCAGTCGATCTAGTCGCCGATCATCCTTCTGGCTGACTGGCTGCTTGACGGTCTGTCCGTCCGTCCGTTTGAGAAGACTCGTCGTTGTCGTGAAACACCAAACCGGTGTTGCTGCCATCAGCAGGAAGAGTTTTTCCTATTTATATTTTTATTTGAGGTTGTTTTTGCTTTTCCAAGTGTTGCCAATTGCTGTGGCTTAAATATTTCTTGTTGCTGCTCGAGCTTCAGTTTAAAAATCTTGTCTTCTGTCTGCAGTCGCAACAGTTCCCCGACGTTTTTGTTGTTGCTACTATTTAGACTGTCCGTCTGTCATTTGCTCTCTGTTTATATGTCTGTCTGCTGTGTTCGCCCGCCTGTGGCCTGTCTTCATGGCCTTTTCATTTGCAGTCTACGTCGCAAGACGCTCCAAAAAGTAGTTTTTTTTAGGCCGCGCGTCGCGAACTCTTCTTCGTCTTCTAGTAATATTGTCGTTGTCTTTGTCTGTTTTTTTTTTGCTAGTCTTTTGTGCGTTTAGCACGATTTTGATTTTCCTTAAATGTTAAAAGTAATAAATAAAACGACATAAAATGTTTCTATTTTTACTATGTGTTTTATGCATATTTATGGAGATAGTATAAATAGTAGTAGAAAAGGTAGCGAATGACAATATAAAAAATGTTCTAAAATATTGAAATATATGAAAATAAAGATGATTTTTTTGTTTTATTTCATTTTAATATGAGTTATGTGCATATTTATTAAGAGTGAAAAAGTAGTAATAGAAAAGTAGTAGAAAAGAAGAATTAAAAAATAGTAGTAAAAATTTAAAATTTCCCTCAGAATTTATTTTTATACAAAAAATTAAATTTTTCACTATAAATTCAATTTTTCACTAAAAAGTCAATTTTTCACCAAAAATTTCAATTTTTCACTAAAATTTCAATTTTTCACTAAAATTTCAATTTTTCACTAAAAATTCAATTTTTCTCTAAAATTTCAATTTTCCACTAAAATTTCAATTTTTCACTAAAATTTAAATTTTTCGCTACAAATTCAAATTTTTCACTAAAAACTCAAATTTTCACTAAAAATTCAATTTTTAACTAAAAATACAATTTTTCACTAAAAATTCAATATTTCACTAAAAATTCAATTTTTCACTAAAAATTCAATTTTTCGCTAAAAATGAAATTTTTCACTAAAAATACAATTTTTCACTAAAAATTCAATTTTTCACTAAAAATTCAATTTTTCACTAAAAATTCAATTTTTCACTAAAAATTCAATTTTTCACTAAAAATTCAATTTTTCACTAAAAATTCAATTTTTCACTAAAAATTAAATTTTTCACTAAAAATTAAATTTTTCACTAAAAATTCAATTTTTCACTAAAAATTCAATGTTTCACTAAAAATTCAATTTTTCACTAAAAATTAAATTTTTAACTAAAAATTCAATTTTTCACTAAAAATTAAATTTTTCACTAAAAATTCAATTTTTCACTAAAAATTAAATTTTTCACTAAAAATTAAATTTTTCACTAAAAATTAAATTTTTCACTAAAAATTAAATTTTTCACTAAAAATTAAATTTTTCACTAAAAATTCAATTTTTCACTAAAAATTCAATTTTTCACTAAAAATTCAATTTTTCACCAGTGAAAAATTGAATTGAAAAAAATTCAATTTTTCACTAAAAATTCAATTTTTAGTAAAAAATTGAATTGAAAAAAATTCAAATTTTCACTAAAAATTAAATTTTTCACTAAAAATTAAATTTTTCACTAAAAATTCAATTTTTCACTAAAAATTAAATTTTTCACTAAAAATTAAATTTTTCACTAAAAATTAAATTTTTCACTAAAAATTAAATTTTTCACTAAAAATTCAATTTTTCACTAAAAATTCAATTTTTCACTAAAAATTCAATTTTTCACCAGTGAAAAATTGAATTGAAAAAAATTCAATTTTTCACTAAAAATTCCATTTTTCACTAAAAATTCAATTTTTCACTAAAAATTCAATTTTTCACTAAAAATTCAATTTTTCACTAAAAATTAAATTTTTCACTAAAAATTAAATTTTTCACTAAAAATTCAATTTTTCACTAAAAATTCAATTTTTCACTAAAAATTCAATATTTCACTAAAAATTAAATTTTTCACTAAAAATTAAATTTTTCACTAAAAATTAAATTTTTCACTAAAAATTAAATTTTTCACTAAAAATTCAATTTTTCACCAAAAATTTAATTTTTCACTAAAATTCAATTTTTCACTAAAAATTCAATTTTTCACTAAAAATTCAAATTTTCACTAAAAATTCAATTTTTCACTAAAAATTAAATTTTTCAATAAAAATTAAATTTTTCACTAAAAATTAAATTTTTCACTAAAAATTCAATTTTTCACTAAAAATTCAATATTTCACTAAAAATTCAATTTTTCACCAAAAATTCAATTTTTCACTAAAAATTCAATTTTTCACTAAAAATTCAATTTTTCACTAAGATTTCAATTTTTCACTAAAAATTCAATTTTTCACTAAAAATTCAATTTTTCACTAAAAATTCAAATTTTCACCAAAAATTGAATTTTTCACTAAATATTTCAATTTTTCACTAAATATTTCAATTTTTCACTAAAAATTCAAATTTTCACCAAAAATTTAATTTTTCACTAATAATATATATTTTTTTTTTAATACTCAATTTTTCACCAACGATTACATTTTCCTCTGAAAAAAAATCCACTCAAATTCAGTTATTTTTTTTTTAGAACACTTCACGTGCTACACATACTTAAGCTGACAGCCAGATATAAAATGTATTTCCATCGTTTCATTAACAAATGTTTTTAATCTTCCCACTTTTGGACAAAGTCTTTTACAATTTTTTTTAGTTTAGATTTTTTTCTGTTTGCTTTCTTCCCATGTTAAAATTTTATTTTTCATGTTCTTGTTGTTTTTGTGCTTCACAGTCCATTAATTACAACAAATTTAAATGGTGAACGAGTGTAGTATATTTCATTATAGTAGTTGTTGTTGTTGGAGTAACTCACTTGCAACGCTAATTGCTGGGTTCTTCTTCTAGTTCGACTATGGTATGCCTTAACTCCAGCGACCGCTACTTTGTTTAGCTGCTGGACAGAAGACGTCTTCACATCCGCCCACATGTTCTAACCAAATGCTACTTTGTTCTACTTTTTTTTTATTTAAATTCTATATATGTTTTTTAGTTTTTTCATGTTTTCTGTTAATTTGTTGCTCATTTAGTTTTGCTGAACAAAAACAAAAACGAAGAAAGCACTTTGTCTTCTTTTACATTCATTGACATTCTTTTTAGTTAGACATTTTTTTTTTATTTATTTTACATATAGAGTTTGTTACATTATTTTTAAAATTCAATATTAAACCTTTGGAAAATCTAATTAAACAAACAAATTTTGCTTTTTTTAAATAAATAGTCAAAATTTAGTTCTTACTTTCGACCCTTTTGCTGTTATTAATTTTAAAAGTACGAAATGCCAAAGAATTTTTAATTTATACTATTTGAATTTTAATTTTGGAAGGAGTACGTTTTTCTTTTGGAAGTAGGTAAAAATATAGAAATATTTGCAATCCGGTTTTTTTCTTAATTACCGTTCGGGTCAAAATATTAATGGTTTTAGTGACAATTTCAGCTATATAGTTTTAATTCACATTCTAGATCCGGTTTCATAAATTAAAATATTTATGGTTGCAGTGCCGCTTCTATTTTTTATACTTTTTATTATTTTTATTTTTTTTATTTTTTTTTATTCTTTTTATTTTTTGTATTCTTTTTATTCTTTTTATTTTTTTTATTCTTTTTATTCTTTTTATTCTTTTTATTCGTTTTATTCTTTTTATTCTTTTTATTCTTTTTATTCTTTTTATACTTTTTATTCTTTTTATCCTTTTTATTCTTTTTATTCTTTTTATTCTTTGTATTCTTTTTATTCTTCTTATTCTTTTTATTCTTTCTATTTTTTATTCGTTTTATTCTTTTTATTTATTTTTGTTCTTTTCATTTTTCTTATTCTTTTTAGTATTTTTATTCTTTTTATTCTTTTAATTTCTTTTTATTCTTTTTATTATTTTTATTCTCTTTATTCTTTTTATTCTTTTTATTCTTTTTATTCTTTTTATTCTTTTTATTCTTTTTATTCTTTTTATTCTTTTTATTCTTTTTATTCTTTTTATTCTTTTTATTCTTTTTATTCTTTTTATTCTTTAATTCTTTTTATTGTTTTCATTGTTTTTATTCCTTTTATTCTTTTTTTTATTTTTATTCTTTCTATTCTTTCTATTCTTTTTATTCTTTTTATTCTTTTTATTCTTTTTATTCTTTTTATACTTTTTATCTTTTTATTCATTTTTAATTTTTTTTATTCTTTTATTTTTAATCTTGTTTATTCTTTTTATTTTTTTATACTTTTTATATATTTTATTCTTCTTTTATTCTTCTTTATCTTTCTGGTCTCGTTATTTTTCAATATATATATAACTCAAAAAAATTTAAGAAATAATTAAATTTTTCGATAAAAATTAATTTTTTTCAATAAAAATTAAATTTTTTCACTAAAAATTCGATTTTCACAAAAAGTTCAATTTTTCTCTAAAAATTAAATATTTCATTAAAATAATGAATTTTTTCATTAAAAAAATTAAAAATTGAATTCATCACTAAAAATTCAAATTTTCACTTAAAATGTAAAGTTAAAATTTTTAGTAAAAATGTTCATTATTTCTTAATTTTATTTCTTCATCTTTTTCTTATCCTTCTTCTATTCCTACCCTTTTTATATTTTCTCTATGCCTCTTCCGTTTTCTAGAATTTTTATTCTTAATTAGTTTTTTCTATTGTTTTTGCTCTTCTTTTTTTAGTATTTAAAAATTTGCAATTTATTAATTTTATTTTTTGTTAATTGTTTACTGTTTTGTTTTCATTTGAGTTCCGAGTTCTCGCATCGTTCACTCAAAGTACCGTTGTTCGCTATGCTTTGTTGACTGTTGCGCACACGCCGTGGGGGACCCCACCCGTCCGGACCCTAGTCCCAACCACCTCGACCGACCAGCGACCACCGCAGCAACACTTTTCTGTTAACACCTGCTGCTAACATTAGCGCTTCTCTTTTTTTTTGTTGTCCTTTCATTTCTTCTTCGGTTGTGGACAACAAAATGAATTTAATTTAACAGTTAATTAATTTTCGTCGTTTGCTTTGGGTTGCGTTCGTTCTCTGGAATATGATTAAAGTTTTGATCAAAAGTAGAAGTATTTATTATGCTTTTCTCTAGCAGCAAAATGACAAAAACTGTGGGCATTTCATAAAAAGTGGTTAAATTTTACGACGATTCAAATGTTTTTGTTCACACTTTGCACGAATTTTTATTGTTACGCGGTTCTTATGATATATTTACATTTTTTCTGTTATTTTTTGGTAAGTGTTCTGATAACAGAATAGAAAAGAAATTAAATTTAAATGAAATACCTTAAAAATTGTTTGTGTTTTTGAGACATTTTTAGTAGAGAATTTTAGTTTAAGATTTTTAAAAGTCATTTAGGTAAAGTCAACCAACGAATTGGTTTGATGTTGTGGACATTTTATGATATTTGAGGATTTCTCAATTCAAAAATAATTATATACCCTAGACATTTTTTTTTATATTTAGAGTATGTGCGAGTTTGTCAAAATTTAAAACTAAACTAAACTTGTTCGGTAATGAAGTTTTTACTATTCCATTTTAGGAAATCTTAATTGAACAAACTTATTTGCTTCATGTACATTTCTCTGAAAGACATTTCCTCGAAATGGACATTTTCACGAAATGGACAAAATGCGGATAAATGCACATTCGGGAAATTTCCTTTCTGGGAAATGTCCATTCAGGGAAATGTCCGATTCGGGAAAATTTCTTTGGGGGAAATGTCCAGTTCGGGGAAATGTCTATTCGAGGAAGTGTCTATTTCGAGGTAGTGGCATTTAGGGGAAATGTCCTTTCGGACATTCGTTTGTAGTTCAGAGGTTTTTTTTTTATTTTTTTTATTCTTTTTATTCTTTTTATTCGTTTTATTCTTTTTATTCTTTTTATTATTTTTATTCTTTTTATTCTTTTTATTCTTTTTATTCTTTTTATTCTTTTTATTCTTTTTATTCTTTTTATTCTTTTTATTCTTTTTATTCTTTTTATTCTTTTTATTCTTTTTATTCTTTTTATTCTTTTTATTCTTTTTATTCTTTTTATTCTTTTTATTCTTTTTATTCTTTTTATTCTTTTTATTCTTTTTATTCTTTTTATTCTTTTTATTTTTTTTATTCTCTTAATTCTTTTTATTCTTTTTATTCTTTTTATTCTTTTTATTCTTTTTATTCTTTTTATTCTTTTTATTCTTTTTATTCTTTTTATTCCTTTTTTTCTTTTTATTTTTTTTTATTCTTTTTATTCTTTTTATTCTTTTTATTCTTTTTATTCTTTTTATTCTTTTTATTCTATTTATTATTTATATTCTTTTATTCATTTTATTTTTAATTTTTTTATTCTTTTTAATCTTTTATTCTTCTTAATATCTTTAATCTTTTTATTCTTTTTATTCTTTTTATTATTTTTATTCTTTTTAATCTTTTAATCTTTTAATCTTTTTATTCTTTTTATTCTTTTTATTCTTTTTATTCTTTTTATTTTTTTCATTCTTTTTATTCTTTTTATTCTTTTTATTCTTTTTATTCTTTTTATTCTTTTTATTCTTTTTATTATTTTATTCTTTTTATTCTTTATATTCTTTTTATTCTTTTTATTCTTTTTATTCTTTCTATTCTTTCTATTCCTTTTAACCTTTTTAATCTTTTAATCTTTTAATCTTTTTATTCTTTTTATTCTTTTTATTCTTTTTATTTTTTTCATTCTTTTTATTCTTTTTATTCTTTTTATTCTTTTTATTCTTTTTATTTTTTTCATTCTTTTTATTCTTTTTATTCTTTTTATTCTTTTTATTCTTTTTATTCTTTCTATTCTTTCTATTCCTTTTAACCTTTTTAATCTTTTTATTCTTTTTAATCTTTTTAATCTTTTTATTCTTTTTATTCTTTTTATTCTTTTTATTCTTTTTATTCTTTTTATTCTTTTTATTCTTTTTATTCTTTTTATTCTTTTTATTCTTTTTATTCTTTTTATTCTTTTTATTCTTTTTATTCTTTTTATTCTTTTTATTCTTTTTATTCTTTTTAATCTTTTTAATCTTTTTAATCTTTTTATTCTTTTTATTCTTTTTAATCTTTTTAATCTTTCTATTCTTTTTATTATTATTTTTTTTATTCTTTTTACTATTTTTATTCTTTTTATTCTCTTTATACTTTTTATTCTATTTATTCTTCCTATTTTTTTTATTCTTTTAATTCTTTTTTTCTTTTTATTCTTTTTTTTTCTTTTTATTCTTTTTATTCTTTTTATCCTATTTATTATTTTTATTCTTTTTATTCTTTTTACTCTTTTTATTCTTTTTATTCTTTTTCTTCTTTTTATTCTTTTATTCTTTTTATTCTTTTTATTATTTTTATTCTTTTTATTCTTTTTGTTCTTTTTATTCTTTTTATTCTTTTTATTCTTTTTATTATTTTATTCTTTTTATTCTTTATATTCTTTTTATTCTTTTTATTCTTTTTTTTCTTTTTTTTCTTTTTTTTTCTTTTTATTCTTTTTATTCTTTTTATTCTTTTTATTCTTTTTATTTTTTTTATTCTTTTTATTCTTTTTAATCTTTTTATTGTTTTTATTCTTTTTATTCTTTTTAATCTTTTTGAACTTTTAAATCGTTCTATTCTTTTTATACTTTTTATTCTTTTAATTCTTTTTATTATTTTTATTCTTTTTATTCTTTTTAATCGTTTTATTCTTTTATTATTTTTATTCTTCATATTCTTTTTATTCTTTTTATTCTTTTTACTATTTTTTCTTTTTATTCACTTTCTACTTTTTATTCTATTCATTCTTTTTATTCTTTTTAGTTTTTAATTATTTTTTTTTCATTTTATTAATTTTAATTGATTATATTTTTTTTATTCCTGTTATTCAATTTAATACTTTTATTCTTATTTTTCTTTGAAGTTTCGCTATTTTTTACTAAATACAATTCCGCTAAAAAATTCAAATTTTCAGAAAAAAATCATATTTTTTTCACAAGACATTTGTCTTTCGAGGAAATGTCCATTCGGTGGTGACTTCAGAGACTCATCTTGTGGTAATGTCGGGGAAGTGTCCTGTTACGAAATAAGATAACTGCTAAAAAAACAATTCTATTGATTGATCTATTGTTTACCGATTATCCCGAATTCCAGTTATCGAATAGGGTTCGAATGAAAATTCAATAGTTTCTTCAAATTGAGACAAACACACACACCCTTAGTATACATATATTTCTGTACATTAAACCAAATGTAGATAAATCATAATTTCAAATATTCCCGTAAACTGGATATTTAATCTGGAAACTACTCCGCACTCATCTTTTGAACTGGGCCGGAATATTTCCAATAGTAAATTGAATTCAGACAGAGCCAAATTGAATTCTGAATAAATATATTTTTTTTTTTCAAAAAAATATAATTTGAATTCAGAATAGTCAAACTGCTCACAGAAAGTGACAAAAAATCTTCTAATTGAAAACAACTTAGTATAATTGATTTCTGAAATCGATTAAATGCAGAAAAAGGCTAACTGATTGAATTTAATTCAAAGATTACAGTTTCCGAACAATCTTATATAGAATGCTCCTCAAACTCGCACATCGATATAAGCAAACGTTCAGCGCTATAGAAGAAGATTGGCGTTATAAGTGACTTATAGATCGTAAATTTTGTCTGGCGAGAGACGGCCTTACTTCCAAATGCCTGCTGAATCCAAAGTATTATACCTGTTGGCAAGAGTTATTTTTCGGCTAATCACTGACATTATTATTCTTGTTGATGCTGGTTCCTAAGTAGACGAAGTCCCTCACGACATCGAATTTGTGGATGTCAATATTGACGTCGGTAGCTCAAGGCTAGTGCGTTGGACTGCAATCCGAAAGGTCCCCGGTTAAAGCCTGGACTGGGGCTAACAACATCTTTTCATAGAAACATTTTTCTATACCGCTCTACCTATCAGCAGTAAATGACAAACCTACGAGACTAAAACATTGCCTATGAAAAGCTCTCACCCGCCGTTCGGATTCGGCAATAAACTGTAGGTCCCCCCATTTCAAGTACAAATATAACACGCATAGCTAAATATGGTGAGAGAGCTCAGTCTATGTTCTTATAGAACTGTAGCGCCAAACTATTATTATTTTGTTGTCTACGATTTAGCGTAACAATAATTTTTGCACCAGCGTAAAACTGAGATTGTTTAAATCAAACAGACAGATAGTACATTCTATATGGGTGCTGCACTTGGAAGGTTACCAAAACCATTACCACGCGACTACAAGTGTTCGTCAATCGTTGCCTGCGAAACATATTTCGTATATATTGGCCCAACATCATAGAAAATAGAGAATTGCTTCGCAGAGCACTCTTGGATCCAATAGACGATCATTTAAGGAAACAAAAATGGAGATAAATTGGACATACACTCCGAAAAGACGACTGGCTCCGAAAAGGCTCGTAAAGCCATGGAGTGGAACCCGACGGGAGGAGGTGTGAGAAATACCGCTCGACCAAGAGAAACATGGAGAAGATCAGTCGATAGAGAGGTTAAGAAACTCGGAAAAAGTTGAAGCGAGTTAAAAGCAATTACCAAGAACCGTACACGATGGCGAGTAGGTGTAGTTGTTGCTCTATATCCCGCTAGTGATCCAAGGAACTGAAGAAGAAAAGAAAAGAGGGTGTTCCCAATTGTAAATGTACAACGTGTGTAGCTCAGAGTTATCCTACTCTGGGCCATCTTGTTTCGCATATATACCGAACTCAGACATGGAGGCACTATTTTCAACATTTTTTCAACTATCGAAGTTTTGTAGTCGACTAAAAGGTAGTGGATGTCGGTATCTTCTCTTTGTACTTTTCCAGTATTTGGCGTAATGTGAAAATCTGGTCTATGGTGCACTTGCCAGGTCTGAAGTCGCACTGATAAGGAATAATCAGTCTTTTGACGATGGACTTCAGTCTTTCAAATAACACGCTAGATATTAACTTATACAAGATATTGAGGAGGCTTTTCTGACGGTATTTGTCGCATGTCGTGGGATCCCCCGTCTTAAGGATAGGGCAGAGTACTCTCTGATTTCATTCGACGGGCGGTTCATGTACAATGCATGTCTATTCAGGAAAAAAATCCTTTCAGGGAAATGACTTTCGGGGAAATATCCATTCCGGGAATGTGTCCACTTTGGGGAAATGTCTTTTGGGGAAATATCCATTCGAAGAAGTGTCCACTGGGAAATAACTTCGTGGAAATGGCTTTCAGGGTAATGGCTTTCGGAAAATTATCCTGCGACTCGCTGGGCATGTTCTGCTCATGAGTTTACGCATTTTTTGGGAGCTCATAGTCGCCGGTCTTTAACAACTTTGTTTTTCAGCCTGGCCATGGATGTACAGTTTTCATCACAGTCAGGCGGCGGTATTTCAACGCCTTCGTCAGCAATTTAGGGTTGTCGGCTGTCTTCTCTATAGGCGGCATAATTTGCGAAAGTGTTCTCTTCATAATCTCAATGTACCCTAGATGTCTGTGACTAGTTTGTCATCCATGCAGGAAAAGGCTACGGTTTTTAAACTTCCAGTATTTTTTTTTTTTGGAATAGCTACTAAGATCCACAGCACTCAGACATACTATATGCATTGTACTGTGAAATATATTCCCTACAATTTTGTGGTTAATATCACCACGAGCGCCAATGCCCAAGCCGGGATTCGAACCCGAGACCTTCAGAATGCAAGTCCAGCGCTACCTCTGGACTGCTGAGGCCGGCTAACCTCCAGTCAGTCAGGTGTCTTATCTTCTGAAAGAATTTAGTCTTGGTCAATTTTGTTTTGATTATGTTTGTTGAGATTTGTGGTTTAACTAAAAGTATTCCATATTACTCCAAGTACTCCATTTTGAACATAAGTAATTCCCAAACCAACATTTCATAAAAAACTACTCTTACCAAAATCATATTAAAAGCATTCCAAAAAAAAACCAAACAAAAGCCCTCAAAACATTCAAAGTGTTTTTTAAGATCGCTGCCAGCGTTCAATATCGTTGCACAGTTCAGTATCACATTACAACCTAAGCCCGTCCAGTGATCTTGAGTCGTCGTTGAACTTCATGTTGCCAAACACCACACTATGCTGCGGGTACTACGCACCGCACACTTAAATGACCAGGCGTCGAAATTCACGCATTGACCATCTTTTGCTGCACAGCACAGTCATCGGAGGCCCCAACAACAACAACCTCAAGCGTCGGTGCTCTTCCCTACCGCCCATTTTCAATTCATATCTTTCGTGTCCTCATCCTCTGCGTCCTCCTCGTCCACCACCTCATCAATCAGTCAATAGCAGCAACAGTTGCCAGTTCAGTGAACCTGTCTTCATTGCAGGGTTCCACCAAGCAATTGGCAACAAAGGCACCACCACAACCACCACCATCAACACAACAACAATAAGAACTGTGCAGAAAGACATGACCTGCAAATCAATTTCGAGTTTGATTGGTTGCGTCAGCAATAGAGACGCGCGCACGCCTGCGTCTGCGACCAAGTCCACGATTACTGCAGCCAACAACAATAATAATTCTTCGGAATCCGTTAGTTTTGTTTGCCGTCTGTCTGCGCATGCGTCTTTGTACGTCTTTTTCTGCGTCCATTTATAGTGTGTCTGTTCATCCGTTTGTCCGTCCGGTCGTTCTTTTGTCCGTCCGTCTGTCCATACATGAGTGTGTGTTTGTGCGAAATGCAATTTGTAGAAATTAATAGTGTGGGCGTTGATGGAATTACGACCATCAATGCTTCAACGAGAACTGCATGAAATTTTTATTTTGAAAATACGCATAGAGCTGACCAAGTGGGAGTTATTTATGTATCGAATTTTCGTAATCTTTGAGTTCTTTTAAATAGTAAATTTATATAAAAATATAACTTTTGGCATCATAACTTGGTATTAGTTAAAATTTAACGAAAAATCTAGAAATTTTCATTATTGATGTCAAAATACATTAACCCATTAACGCCTTTTCGGTAGATTTATACCCAAAAATTATAACAATCTTTAGAATATTTGGATGATAAAATTTTCAGAATTTCACCAAATATTTTAACATTCAATAGAAATCTTATTCAAATTTCAATTTGGGCTAATTCGTTTTCTGCTCTCCCAGAATTGAAGGGGTTAGTGCAGTAACATGTTAAAGCAAATATTTTCAAAAACGATTTTATTTGGACACAACATGAACACATTTTTGGTTATAAATAGATTTTTTATTTTTAAAATGTTATTTTTTAAACAAAACCCCACTGCATTCGAAAATTAGTGAAATATTTACTTAATTGTCTCACGATAATACGATGTAGAAACTCAAAAATTGGATCATCCATGTCAACTGAATTCCAAATGATCTATGGATAATAAATATTTGATTTTCTAAATCTTTGGTAGAAAGAAATACGAAAGAGGTACAGAAGATTTAATATCTAACAGTCGACTTAAAGCCCTCCTGAAATCGGCTGATTTGACTGATCCGATAATGATCCGACTAAAAACCGCCTGTGGAAAAAGAAAAAATTCCACTCTACAAAGTTTCGCATTGTTAGACTTTTATTTATAAACATTTTCCAGGCCCCCATCAAATATGATTAATGAGATACTGCATTTGAAGGATTATTTAAATGCATATTGAGGAGCGTAACGGTTTAGAGGTTCCTCAGCGCAACTAAAAAAGTTATATAAAAAAAGAAAGATAAAGAAATACAAAAAGATGACAATAAAATGTACTCTTTAAAAGTTCTTTAATTTTCGAATAGTATAGATTCGGTGACTCATGCCCGTAACTTCAACGAGTAGATATCTATTGGTGTTCGTACCGAACAGATATCTCTTACCTATCCGGTGTTTTTACTCCTTAACTATGCGTTGAAGTTACGAAATTTTGCTTACACGATAGATAACTAAGCACCAGTAGATATCTATTCGTTGAAGTTACGGGCATCAATTGGTTAATGCGCTGGACTATGAGCCAAAAGCATCCGTAGCCTTACTTCAAATCAGGACTGGAGGCTGTTAAAACCTATAAAAATAAAAAGTTTGTTTATACGACGAAACCTAGTAGCAGACAATGAGAATTTTCGGTGAGTGAAAATTGTCTTGGAAAATCCAAACACATAGATCTCACCATTTGAAATATTATACTCAGAATTCAAATGGTGAGATAGTCCTTCAACTAGTTTCTTTAGAGCTGTTGGGCAAAACTATTATTAGAAGAATTCGGATACTTTCTCTTAGCGAAATCGAGTGTCAAAATGGACCTAAAGAGTTTTTCAACAGGGACGCTACAAAAGTAGAGCGACAGGGACAGCAAACGACGCTATATTTCTTGCCGTTCTTTTAACATGTCTCTTCACAGTAAGGTTTGCCATTTCATGATGGAAAGATATACGAATTCGAATTTCGGTAGTAAATTTTGATAATTTCGACTCGTTGTTGGCTCGTATATCTTTCCATCATGAAATGGCAAACCTTACTGAAGAGAAATGTCAAAAGAGCAGCAAGAAATATAGCGTCGTTTTCTGTCCCTGTCGCTCTACTTTTGTAGCGTCCCTGTTGAAAAACCCTTGAAAAAAACTTTTGTAGTGCTCTTATTGAAAAACCCTTTACATGGTTGATACACATCCTTATCTCGGAGCTCTTCGAGTTTTCCCGAATTTTCTCGAAATAACTTCCATAAAAAAAGTTTGACGCTCTACTTTTGTAGCGTCCCTGTTGAAAAACCCTTGAAAAAAACTTTTGTAGCGCTTTTATTGAAAAACCCTTTACATGGTTGATACCCATCCTTGTCTCGGAGCTCTTCGAGTTTTCCCGAATTTTCTCGAAATAACTTCCATAAAAAAAGTTTGACCTCATTGCTTTATCGCTACTCACTTTTTTAAACGTTTCGTACAATTAAATTGAGTGACAAGATATTTTAATTTAACATCCATCACATTGCAATATTTGTCGAATCATTCTTGACAAACAGAAAAAAATGCATCTATATGATGAATTCATTCATAAATATTATGAATTTTTTCACCAACTACCCGATTCATCCTAGTGATACCACCGTTCATTAAATGACATATTGATGAATACATTCATTATATATATAAAATTATTCGTACTATTGAACATCATAGTTAAGAACGACATATTCAATACAATGAATTTGAATCGTCATATTGATGAATTTGTTCATAATATTTATGTATATAATATTTTTTTACGAATTTTTCAAAAAACAAATAATGTTTAGAAAATAATTGGAAAAAAAGTGTTGCTGTAAAAATTTTATTTAAAAAAATAACAGAAACAAAAATTAAAAAAAAAAAATGTTTGAAAAAAAAAAATCGAAAAAAAATTGGAGAAAAAAATATTTGTTTCCAATTTTTTTTTTTCCAAAATAAAATTTTTTTCCGAAATTTTTTTTTAGAAAAGTATTAATTATAAATAAATATATTATAAAACATTTTACTAATTTGTGCATGTCGAGCATTCTTTATATAAGATATATCATACAAGAACTACTTGAGAACTGAGAAGTACGGCAAAAGATGAACGAAAAATAAATATTTTGATTGAAATTTGGTTTAAATATTGCATACACCATTTGAGATAGACCTGCATCAGAATTGTTGTGCAAAACTATTATATGAAGAGTTCGAATACTTTCTCGATCGTCAAATTGGACCTACATGGTTGATACGAGGTCTGCCATATCTCGGAGCTTTTCGATGACCGAAGTTTTCTCGTAATAACTTCCATAAAAAACATTTGACCTCGTTGCTTCATCGCTACTCATTTTTTAAACATTTCGTAAAATAAAATGGTATGACAAGATACGCTATTTACCATTTCTTACACCGATATCGCAGTGTTTTTCTAATTAATCTTGATATTCTCTATTCGATGCGCTATCAAAGATGAAGACTTTTTTTCCGTTCCAGAAAAACAGCGATATGTCGCTTCGATCTTTCCTTGCCGTTTAGTACGTTTCTCTTTCGATATTGGCACAAGAACAGATTCGATATCGTACGAATTCTACGTCATATCGTATCGTTCTCGCATCAATATCGAAATGAATGGCAGACTCGGTACAGTCAAGGTACGAGTTCGAATTGATATCGAATAAAATAGAAAACCAAAATTTGATATTTCTTCGAAAATTAATGCTGTACCTATTGATTTGATAAAAGCTTAAATATCACATCTCAGTCTGCCATGTTTCGGAGATCTTCGATGCCGCGAAGCGTTCTCAAATAACTTCGATATTGTTGCTTTCTCGATTATAATTTTTTAAAATGATCGTACATTGAAATACTTTGACAAGACACGATAATTAAACATATATCAAATCGATATCGCAATATTTTTCGCAGCAATCTCGAATTTTAACCATTTTGTTCTTCCATATCGATCCGATTTCGAAACATTTCTCGTATCGAGAAAACTCCGACAGAACGTTTCGATATCTACCTACCATGTAAAGGGTTTTTCAACAGGGACGCTACAAAAGTAGAGCGACAGGGACAGCAAACGACGCCATATTTCTTGCCGCTCTTTTGACATTTCTCATCAGTAAGGTTTGCCATTTCATGATGGAAAGATATTAAGAGTCCAAAATTTTAAAATTTACTACCAAAATTCAGTGGCCTCAACGTTAAGAGCGCTTCGTCCAATTTATGGTCGTCATAATCGTCCTAGCAGATCAACAATTGAGCGTCTAGTGGAAAAATTTGAATCCACAGGCACAGTACAAAATGTTCCCGTGCCAGTGAGACAAAGAAGTGCCCGTAGTGTCGAGAATATTGCTACCGCTGAGGCTTCAGTTGAAGAAAGCCCAAATGTGTCGTTCTCAAGCGTTGGGCATCTCTGTGACGTCCTTGTGGCGAATTTTGCGAAAAGATCTTGGCCTACATCCTTACAAAATCAAATTGACGCAAGAACTGAAGCCGCTTGACCACCAGAAGCGTCGTATGTTCGTGAATTGGGCTGAGCAACAACTTGAAAATGATTCTGATTTTCATCGAAAAATCATCTTCAGCGATGAGGCTCATTTCTGGCTGAATGGCTTCGTCAATAAACAAAATATGCGTTATTGGTCATCATTGCATCCCGAAAAAATTACGGTTTGGTGCGGTTTATGTGCCGGCGGCGTCATTGGGCCGTACTTCTTCCGTGATGATCAAGACCGGCACGTTACTGTGAATGGGAATCGCTACCGTTCAATGATAACCGAATATTTTTGGACTCCAATTGGATGATATGGACTTGGAGGACATGTGGTTCCAACAGGACGGCGCCACACAGAGAATGCCACAATCAATTTATTGGAAACCAAGTTAGGAGAATGTGTTATCTCACGAAATGGTCCAGTCGATTGGCCGCCTCGGTCGTGCGATTTGACGCCGTTAGACTATTTCCTGTGGGGTCTACGTCAAGTCTATGGTCTATGCCAACAAGCCAGCGACGATTGATGAACTTCGTAGGAATATCGAACGTGAAATTGCAGCAGTATCGGCCGATTTATGCTTGAAAACCGTCGAAAATTGGGTTCATACATAATGCGGCATCGAACGTACTTTTACAGGAATAAAGAATTTCATTGATATCCAATTTCATTTGTAGCGCTCTTTGTAGCGCTCTTATTGAAAAACCCTTTATATTTATTTATAATTACAACTTTTTATTAATAAAAAGTTATATTTATAAAAAAAAAAGATTTATCGCAAAAAAAAAAATTCAAGAAAAAAATTTTTCGATAACATTTTTTTTTTTGACAAATATTTTTTCAGATTTTTTATTTTAATTTTTATTTTTTACGATTTTTTTTATTTCGGAACAATTTTTTTTCGGATAATTTTATTTTTAATATTTTACAATTATTTTTTAAATAAAATTTTTAAAACACTTTTTTTTAATTATTTTATAAAAAATATATTTAATTAATAACTTATAAAATCTAGGAAATGTACCAGCACAAAAAATGTCCCAAAGAAAATTATGCATAATCGAAGTATGAATTCTAATAAATTATTAAATTTTCGCTATCTGCATTTACATTATCTTTCTCTTGAGTTATTTTCATTTATACTTGTCAATAATTATATTTTACCATGTCCCGACTTCCAATAAGTCCTGTTATCTATGCCTTGAACTGAACAATTCTTCACCTTTTGTCAATTACTCTTCTAGTCGATATATTTTCCGACTCATACCATGAATCCTCTAGATCTCACACGCACACCAAACCAAACCGAAGCAACTCTACATTGGTTTCTGAGAAATGGTACAGGAATTTTGAAGACTAACAAGTTATATTTGTATCTATCCGAGAGATGAGCATCTAATTTATATCATTGCTTTATAAATAGCAGGCTACATTTAAGTACTACATAGCGGTAACCAGTTTTAACAGCAAAACAGCACTTTAATCAGCACCAAAGAACACGAAATCACTTTTCTTGCATGTAAACAAATTACCGCGGAAATGCAAGTGAAGTCATCAAACATAAAATAATCGGTGTCTCTACAATGCAAAAAAACGAAGAGGACAACGAGAACAAGGAGAACGACGACGACGACGACGATGATGATGACAACGTTGACCACGATGGCCTTAAACGTGTTCCACAAACGGTGCATCGATTGCATAAGCACCGCTATTAATTGTCTCCTTCCTCCCTTCTCAGTCTCAGTCTCCCTCTTTCTCGCACTCTCTCTCTCTATCTCGCTCTGTCTCTAGCGTACTCCACCCAATGCACGTCCATACCTCGAGACATATTCAGAACCTTCGCGTACATAACGGACGTGCCAGCACCAAGACAACTCAGCCGTTGACATCTTAATGGAACGGAAATTGATAAGGAAGACACCATCGCCGACCGTGTCCACATATGTATGACTAAATAGCCCGTCACCGTAACTTCCACCTACCTCTCCTCCTCATCCAACTGCACAAATACCGTAACTTCATTTCACACAATTTCACCTCTCCAATTCTTAATACTCCGCGCCGTACAACATGTTGTCCAGCCATTGCAGTGGGTGCAATGACTTACAATCCGTTGCAGCGCCTAATTAGTTGAGAAGCTCAGAGTTCTTTCGCATATCCCGTACTTCTTTTCGCGCTGCCTCTTCGTCTATTGTTTGCCACAGAGTACGCTTAATTATTGACATCAATTATGGGCGACTGCTATAAATAAACGAGGACGAATGCATGACTAGTCTTCGACTTGACTCCCAACTGGATTTCAGCTGGTTCGATCAGCGGCGCAATTCTTCAATCATCGTTCTTGTCATCTTCATCATCGTCTTCGTTTTTTTTTTGTCGTCTTTAAAATCGTCGTCATCGTCTTCGAGTTTTTTTTCCGAAGTTTTCTTTCAACCACCGCATTATAAGGATATTTATGAGAAATAGATTGGTGCGAAGCGACTCGTTAATAAGTGACTTAGGTGTCTCTATGTTGGGTACGTTGTGTCCGAGTTACTTCCTCATTGCAAGGTCATCATGAACAGCATATGCTGTGCGGGTGACTAACTCTCTAAATGACTCTATGCCTAAATCTATGCCTCAGTCTAAATGTATATCTCTTTGTCTGTCTCAATGTCTGTCCAACCATATAACCAACCGTATGTTCAAAAAGAATTCTTCTTTCTACCTCAGCCGTCGTCTTTGAATCATCTCTCCCTCATCCGAATGGGCTAAACAGTAGTTTATTGTGTTCGGTAGCTCTCCGTATACTTTCCTGTGTTCGTAGTTGCTCCTGGCGGTAGTGTTAATCGTAGTAGTTACTGTTAGCTTTAATTGGTTATTAAACTTCAGTTAACATGATTTCTTAAGGTTGTATAGCATAGAATAGAAAAATGTTTTATTGACTTGTTGTGAAAAACTTCAGTGAAAATGCAAGGAATTCTTGCAGTTACTGCCTTTGTTGAGGTGCTTTTGTTCAGCTATTTCTATGAGAAATACATTAAGAATATTAGTTGGTCTCTTAAAATGTTTAACGTTGCTATAACTATTGTAGTAATTAACCTTATAGCATTAATTATTATGTTCATTACAGCTAGTTTAAGTTATATCATAATAGGTAATATGTTTTAACTGGTACTGGTTTGTTCCGGAAACAACGTCCTTTTTGAATGCTAATGATATCATAATAATACAAAGGGGCGAATGTGTATTTTTAAAAATGTTGAGAAATCAAGTTTTAAACTTTGAAGTGCTTTAAAAATTAGAAAAATTTATATTTTATTCAATTTTTTCTATTATTTTAGTTTATTCGTCAATTATTATCACGTATATTAAATATCTTTAGATATGGACAACCTACTAAATTATAAATACGGATTTTGTGAGGCTATATCGAGATCAAAACGCAAATATTTTTATTTTTTATGCTATAACTTTTTATTAGCGCAAGATAAAATAGTAATGTATAGGCATTAATTGTTTGTTTTTAAAGCACCTATCTATTGGCATAATTAATTAAAAATATTTTGTCAAACATTAATTTGCCATTTGTTATTTGCAGGAAAAAATGTTTGGCAAAATATTTTTTAAATAATGATGCAGATCAATAGGTGCTTTGAAAACAAATAATAAATGCCTTTACACCACTATTTTATCTTATACCAATAAAAAGTTATGGCGAAAAAACGAAAAGATTCGCCCTTTTAAAATGACAAGATTTTCAATTATTCCAATTTCTTCGTTTTGTTGCTATAATTTTTTATTGGTTCAAGATATAATAGTGGTGTTGAGGTATTAAATGATGGTTTTTAATGCACCTATCAATCTGCATCATTAATTAGAAATATTTTGCCAAACATTTTTTCCTGCAAATTACAAATGGCAAATTAATGTTTGGCAAAATATTTTTAATTAATGATGCAGATCGATAGGAGCTTTCAAAACAAATAGTAAATGCCTCTACACCACTATTTTATCTTATATCAATAAAAAGTAATGACGAAAAATCGAAATGATTCGCCCCTTTTGGCATGACAAGGTTTTCAATTTTTCAAATTCGCCCTTATGGTTTTGTCTTTTGTGGCTAGAAATATACAACATGACACGCGATTTTGGCACAGCATACTTGAGGATAAACTACATTCAAAAATGTAAAAAAAAACGCAAATGTCAAAAATTGCACATTCGCCCCTTTGGCATGATAGTGACGATATATAATGCCATTTAAATGATCCTATATTTATAAAATCAAATTTTTGAACGTGTTAGTTCTGTTTTATTAAAAAGCTAAGTGCTCTGTTATAAACATCGATGTTATGCTTCGATATATATTGATTATGCTAAACCGTTTTACAGTTACGATTCAGTTTCAGTTACGATTTCGATTTAAAGTTTCGGTTTCAATTTACGATTTCGATTTCTGGTATTAATATCAGTTTTTGTTCATAGTAGGGCTGTGCGATTAATCGTTTTACCGGAAATTCTGATTAATCGTAATCACGATTAATCAATTATTCGATTAATCGTAATTTTTGATTAACTGAAAATACGATTAATCGGTTTATCAGATTTTTTGATTAATCAAAATAACGCTTAATCGGTTAATCAGAAATATTATTAATTGAAATACGATTAATTGTTTTTGGCATGAGTATAAATAACGACATTCTACTTGCTACGCATCTAATTTGGTATTTATATCGATACCTAACAGGCAAAAGTTCGTAACCAACAAAAAGCATATTTCACAGGCGGAAAAAAACGTCTCCAAATCGACTAGTTCAATAATGTATTAATTTTCTTTCCTAAAGTATCATTTAAACGAGCTGACAATAATAATAGTATGGCTCGATTTCCAAAATATCCATTAAATGCAGAAGTACTTGAAGAAAATTGTAGTTATGATGTTTTGCCTATCCCAATTTATTTCGAAAGATTTTTCAATTGTACTACATCAATGCTAAAGTAAAAATGTCTTATAAAAAAAACGGTTTGGTATTCTGAATTTCAGTAAACGACAAAAGGGAAGTAGGACGTATAGGATTCATTTGGCACATGTTTAATGAAAATTGAGACTAGGCAGTGGTCAATATTTTATTTTGATGAAAAAATGCATTGGAAGTACATTATAAATTAATTTCTATAATTTTTTATTAAAGTTGGACATATTCTCTACAAATACTCAAATTTTTTGGTTTTTTACCATTACCACAAAAGGAGTTAAAAATACTTGAATTAGTCACTAACAGAATAATTAAAATTATGTGACCATTCTGACATTAAATATTCCGTATGTAAATATTATGTGTCTTAAATATTGAGTTTATATTTCGAATGCCTTCGCAAAGCCCTTTAACAGCGTACAGAATTGGATTACAAATAATTAAAAATTGTATCGTAATCAACATTTTTAAAAAATGTAGTTACGATAATAAGTGTTATTTGGCTTTATTTCAAATTTGGACCGGGAAATTCAAAAATATGACTTTGCAAATACATTATACTCACAAAGAGGTTTCCAAAACTGCAATAAACCAAAAATTCACAAAATGTTGGTTACGATGTTCTGCCTGTAAGGTATCGATATATTAAATTAAATATTTTTTTAATAGAAAAACAATGTTCTCAAATAAAAATTATTTGAATTTTGATTAATTAAACGTTATAATTAACCGATTAATCGTATTTTCGGTTAATTAAAAAATACGATTAATCGAATAATTCGTGATTGCGATTAATCAGAATTTCTGGTACAATTAATCGCACAGCCCTAGTTCATACACACAGAAAAATCATTAATATGATGATTTTATTCATAAATATTATGAATTATGTTCACCAGATTCATCAAATGGAAGATTTCATTTAATGAATAAAAATTTAATGTTTTTATAGTCTATACTGAGAGTGAAAGGGTATATTCAGTTTGGTCCGCCGTTTGTAACATTCAGATGTATGTAACATTCAGAAGTAACTAAAAAATTTCTGCAAAAGAAAAAAATCCGAAAATACTGCCTGTTAAAATTATTATTTATTAATTTTGTTAAAAAAAAAATTATAAAAAAAAAAATAAAAAAAAAATATTTTAACCATGGTTTGAAGAACAAAAGTAATCAATATGAAGAAGTTTTTTTCTATGCCGTTTTTTATTTTAGCTAAATTCGATATTTCATGAGCATGTTTAAATGTCATTTAAATCTGGGAATCCCAAAATAAAAACTACTTCTTGTACAAAAATAATCACAAGTAGTTCTTTGAGCGACAATATTACGCTGAACTTTCCATGTATTTTGTTATTGTTTCCTTCGATGGCTTGTGTAGCGGAAAATCGAATACAACAACAAACACTTAATCCCTTTCACAAGTGCAAAAACAAACATATGCGAATCCAACTACACAACATTCAAATCCCATTATATGAGGAATTATTATTGTTCAAAATCGCGGATGTTCGAACCCAAAAACTCTCCGCAGATGTAGATTATATGAAAACTGAAGTAGAACTAAAATGATGAAATGTTATGTGGTGAAAAATGTCTTAATTTTTAATTCAATACTATAACATAGAATATTGGTATAACTCATATAGATTAAATTATGTACAGTAAAGTGAAAAAATATAGCAAAGAATAGTAATGTAAATATAGCAAAGAAATGTGTCAATATAATTAATTGTTTCATCGTCGAAACGACTTTTAATAGTATTGATGAAATATTTAATTATATTAATTAATAAATTAATTAAACAAAAATTAAAGGAAATAAACACAGCCAATTAAAATACATTTTTCAAAGTTTGAACCACATTCACGTTACCAATAGAGCTATATACAATGAAAGGGAAATAAACACAACAAAGAGAAAAGAATATCAACGTCATGATATACGCACGATATACGGAAAAATGAACAGACAAATTGAACAGAATAGGCAAACACTCGTTGCTATAAGATCGGTACAACAGTACTTGTAATACAGTGTAGCGAATTTTAAACTGTGTAGTGGCTGTCAAACTGTGTAGTAACTCTAAAACTTTCGGTTGATGTATATGCTATATATTTATATATTTTAGCATATGCAGCAACTCAGAATGGATTTATTTATACTATTAAATAAAACGTATATCCTGTTAATTATATTTATAGAATTAATTACTTTGTATCAATTAATCACAGTTGCTATATTTACGTTCAATATTTTTTTTGTGTAATATTAACAGTTTGTCAAACATTTCTGAAGAGCCTATGTCAATAGTTTATGCCGATTCTGAAAGCAATGTTCTGAAGTTTTGGCATAGTCTGTCGAACTATATTGCCTTATAGAATGAATATATTTTAGATGTTGCTTCCACACTATGACCTACCATGACCTTAAAAAATCTAGAGGAAAATCGCAGAGCTCGAACCCGGGTGCTTTCAGTTCGCTGTCTACTATTGAAGTATACATTGAAAAATATACATTTATTTATATTAAGAGTTGATAATTATAAAACACTTAAAAATATTTACAACATTTCCATATTTGCCAAATCATTTATAGTCAATTTATTACCTACATTAATAAAATATCCAAATATGAAACAACCTAGACCAACTACAAACGAGCCAACTACAAATTCTCGTTCCACAGTAGCAACCTCCACAAATCATGATCGCCACCAGATGCAGATGAACACAGATGAGTTCCAAACATAAATAAAATAAGTATTTTTATGGCCAAGTGCAAAATAATTTGAAAATAAAATAAAACGATAGCCTAATGAGAGCTAGTAGTTGAAAAACAAGATCACCAGACGACAAGATCACAAATAACATCAGAACTAATTCGGTTAATTGTTGATTATTGCGAAATTATGTTAATTTTATAAAAAAAAAATCAATTTTTTCAGAGCCTAAAGACAAAAGTGTCCACTCAAAGTACCTACATGATCGCTTAAATTAAATGATCGCTCATTCGATCGACTACAACATTTGTGTAAATTTAACAAATTCAACCAAATTTGGCAACCAGGACATGTGCAATAATTTGCCAATTAACTGCTGCCCAGAGATGCTCGACTTCCCGAGGCGGTAACGGCAAACAAGCGCCTTGATCAGTGCGCGCGATCAACGTGGTCAACAAAATTACGTTTAATTTACATTTATTGCCCAAATTTACACATATCAAGTAGTAGTAGATTGTGGTACATTGCATGGACTCCATGCTATAGTTGGGTACGACAAAACAATTTGAGTAAATTTATTTTTTTCATGTAGTAATTTTTATTGTTGTTTTGATCTTTGTTTACGTATCCTTGTCCCACACTTTTGTATTTTTTTTTTGTGTATTTTTGGGTGGTTTGGTGTTTATATTGGCGCATTAAATGCAATTTGCCATCAATTTTCTTGATTGTTCTTTTCCGAATGAGAACTTTTAAAATTTGCTGTATTTTACGTGTTTTAACGGTATTTGACATTGGCTTTGACATTAACTTCGCACCTTGTTTGGGATATTAAACCCTGAGTTATAACTATAGGTTTACGCACTAAAGAACGTTAATATAAATTAGTGTATTTTGTTTTAAAAAACCGTAAAATATTTTGACATTTTTATGGTGACAATAATCGATTTTATGGCTTCATTAAAAAAATGCATTTGTCAATAATTTGAGTTTTGATTCTCCGATCGCTTACCTGATTCTTGTGAGTATGCATTTTCTATGTAATAATCATAAAAATGTTTCCCAGGTTTTCACATGAATTGCGCTCTGTGGTTAATTTGTAAAACGACAATTGCCTCACATTATGTGCTCTTTGAATTCTTTTTTTTTCCGGTGATTCTTAGATTCTCCGATCGTTTATATGATTCTCGTATGTACACATATTTTCATGTGATAATCATAAAAATGTTTCCCTGGTTTTCGCATGAAAATGGTTTGGGCTCTGTGGTTAATTTTTAAAACGACAATTGTCTCACATTATGTGCTCTTAGAATTCTTTTTTTCCGGTTATTTTTTGATTCTCCGATCGTTTATATGATTCTCGTACGTACGTATATTTTCATGTGAAAATCATAAAAATGTATCCCTGGTTTTCGCATGAAAATGGTTTGGACTCTGTGGTAAATTTGGAAAACGACAATTGTCTCACATTATGTGCTCTTTGAATGCTTTTTTGTGGTGAAAATTATTTCGAAAAATCAAATCTGATACTCTCTAATACTCTCATCTGATTCACTATTCCGATTCTTTTATCGATTCTTTTTCTTTGACCAAATCTGATTCTTAATCTGATTATTTTATCGAATATAATTCTCGGATCATTGATTGAATATGATGGTCTGAATGAATCTGATTAAATTATCTTATTTCCCTGTCAAATCTGATTATTCGGCCGAATTTAGTTCTCTGAACGTATTTCGGATCGAATCTTATTTCATTATTAAAACAAATTCCCTGGTAAAATCTGATTATCGGAATTAGTGTGATTTTCTATGTTGATTCTCTGTTTGAAGATGATTCTTTTCTATGATTTTAAATCAGAATCTGTTTTTCTGATCGAATCTGCACTACTAATCAAATGAATAATCTGATTCTATTATCTGTGATCTATTTTTTTAATTTTTCAGATTCTCTTATCTAATTCTCTGATTGATTATGATTCTCTGTTCTAATCTAATTCCCTGATCGAATCTGATTGTCTGATCTGGATCTGATTCTTCTATCTGATTATTAAGTTCAATATAATTCTCGGATCAAGTCGAATTCTCTTACCGATTGTTCTGATCGAATCTGATTGAATATAATGGTCTGAATGAATTTGATTATATTAGCTGATTTCCTTTTTTAAACAGATTCTCTGACTGATTCTATGATCAAAACTAATTCTCTGATTAAATCTAAATCGCTGAATTAATTTAATTTTCTCAGTTGATTCTCTGTTTGAACATGATTCTCTTCTATGAATTTCAACCAGAATCTAATTCTCTGATTTAATCTGAATTACTAATCAACTGAACGAATCTGGTTCAATTATCTCTGAGCTAATATTTGAATTTATTAGATTCTCTTATGTGATTCTCTGATTGAGTAACTGATTATCTATGATCGTATATGATTATCTGTTCAAATCTGATTCTTTTGTCGTATCTAATTCTTTGATTGAATCTGATATTTTGATCGTATATGATTCTCTGATCAATTTGAATCTAATCTGATTCCATGATGGAATCGTATTCTTTGATTAAATCTGACTCTTTGGTTGAAACTAGTTCTCTGACCGAATCTAATTCTCTGACCGAATTTGATTCTCTGATAATCGATTCTCTGATGGAATCTGTATTTCTGATCGAATCTAATTATATGATTCATTGATGAAATCTGATTGTCTAATCGAACCTGTTTCTCTGATCAAATCTGATTCTTTGATCGAATCTAATTCTCTGAACAAATCCGTTCCTCTGCTTAAACCCTTGTCTGATCGAATCTGATTGACTGATCGAATCTAATTCTCTGTTCAACTCTGACGCTCTGATCTAATCGGAGTCTCAGATCGAATTTGATTCTCAGATCGAATTTGATTCTCTGATCGAATGTGATTCTCTGATCGAATGTGATTCTCTGATCGAATTCGGCGTTTTAGATCGAATCGGATTCTCTGATCGAGTCTGATTCTCCGATCGAGTTTTATTCTCTCAGCAAATCTGATTCCCTGATCGAATTCGTAGTCTCTAATGGAATCTGACTTCTGATCGAATCTGGTGCTCTGATCAAACCTGATTTTCTGATCTAATTCGAAATCTCTAATCGAATCCGATTCTCTGATCGAAATCGGATTCTCTCATCGAATCTGATTCTCTGATCATATTCATTTCTCTGATCGAATCAGATTCTCTAAACAAATCTGCCCTTCTAATCGAATGATGTTTTGATTTTCTTATCGAATCTGATTTTCCGAATAAAGCTCTTCATGATTCTCAATCCGAACCAAAATTCTCATAATCGAATCAGGAGTTTCTGAACGAATCTGATTTTTTGAACGAATCTGATTCTCTGATTGACTCTGGTTCTCCGATCGAATATGATTCTCTGATCGAATCTGATTTTTGATCGAATTTGATTCTCTAATCGAATCTGATTCTCTGATGGGATCTGTTTCTCTGATGGAATCTAATTCTCTGATCAAATTTGATTCTCTGTTCAAATCTGATTATCAGATCAAGTCTGTTCTCAGTTCGAATCCGATCGAATGGGATTCTCTGGTCGAATTCGTAGTCTCAGATCGAATCTGATTCTCAGTTCGAATCTGATCGAATTTGATTCTCTTATCGAATTGAATTCTCTAATTGAATCGAATTCTGATTGTCTAATCAAATCAAAAATGATCAAATCTAATTCTCTGATCGAATCATAGTCATTGATGAAATCGGATTTGATGATCGAATCTAATTCTCTTATCTGATTCCGTAAACGTAACAGATTTTCTTAATTTCAAGCAAATTTAATTCTCTGAATGAATCTGATTATCTAGTCTTATTAAGATTATGATTCATTTATGGAACCTGAGCCAATTAACGAATCTGATTCACTTATGTCATTTAATTCTCGGGTTGAATGATATTTTCTGATTATAACTGATTATAACTGATGGATTCAGAGAATAATTTATTCTGCAATAGCGGGCAGAATAAATTATTCTCTGAATCCACCTTAGCGAGTTCAGTTCACGAACTACCGATCGAGTTAAATAACTTAAAGCTTTGAAAACCTTAAAGAACATAATGAATAAATTTCTTACTTGTTATTGAATTAACAAAAGATAATTTAGAACATCAGTTGCCACCATTAAGTTTATTAAACATCCTGCTATTATTCTGATTATAGTCTGATAAAAAAATGTGCTACTGCTTTTAAAATCGATAATTTGTTTCAAGGCAACTGACTGCCTAACGGTAATTATCGATACATGAGCATCGCTAATTCCCAGCAAGGTTCATGTCTAATAATGATGACATTATGATGCCTGGCCAGGGTGTGCACAATGGACTTGTCTAATCCTATGTTGGACGGCCAAATGGCTGGACGGAATGGATGTATGGCTGGACGAAATGGATAGATGGACGGACGGACAAACATTGAGAACCAGGAAATGTCCGCCAGCCGTTTTTCGCAAGCTGCAACAGTTTATTAATGCTTTCTTTGCACTTGTCAGATTGCATGTCAAATGCTAATAATCCATTTTTCTCTGCCGCCTCGACACCCTACAGCACACGAAGGCCGACTATCGGCGAGTTAATCAGCAACGGCAGGAGCAGCGACAGTCGAAGCCGAACATGGCACCAGCACCGACACCGACAACGCCATCAACTCCAAGTCCGGTGCTATATTCAAATACAAGGTACTTAAGATAACTTCATAAATATCCGCACAAACGCAGCCTCCTGCTGGACCAACCAACTCCCTCTACCACGACGTTTAACCCATGCCAGTAACAACGGGAGACGAATGGGCAGAAAGCATTTGCATCATCATTAGAATTTGATTTGCATTTCCGCGATAGTCGAAGAGACAGACAGACAGACAGATAGACGGTCGGCCGAATGGACGATGAGACAAACACTTGGCACATAGACAGACAGACATTCAGTCAGTCAGAAAGTGTACGACAGACAGACAGCATACTTAAAGCAACCACAACAAACACATTACTGAGCATTAGTTTAACCTGCAATTATTGTAGAACAAGGTGCCATAATGTTGCCCCGAAAGCACCCATCGCTCTAACATTCACCAACCAAACGACCAATCGACCCACCGAACGCAGGTGTAACGCAAATCGACTGAGCGTGCGAGAAAAAATCACTTCTGAACCGTTGCCGCTAAGGCGCTCAGTTTAGAAAAATCACAGACAGTCAATCATGGGTGTTGGACAAACGTGTTCAAATAGCCGGGGCATTAGTTGCCATTTGCATAAGTGCAATAACTCGAACAAAGACGATGACGAACCAGGCAACTAGTTACCAATATTAGTTTTTTGTTAGCAGATCTTAAACGATCTTCAATTTTTATTACTTTTTCAGAGTCGCAGCAAAATCGATTAGTACGAAGTGAGTTTAAAGTTTGTATATTGCAAAAAATTTTATATATTTTTTATATCACGAACGTGATTTTTTTTTTACACAGAAACCGATTACACGACAAGTTTCAGCAACCTTTAAGGATGAAGACATGAAAATATGGAGACCTTGGTAATTTTGGAAGATCCTTTTTTGATCCGTTTTTCAAGGTTATATGTCAGAATTTTGAAAATTGTGTCACGTTTGAGGGGTTTTTACGATAATTCACGCACGTGATTTTTTTTTACAGAGAAACCGATTACACGACAAGTTTCAGTAACCTTTAAGGATGAAGACGTGAAAATATGGAGACCTTGGTAATTCTGGAAGGTGCTTTTTTGATCCGTTTTTAAAGGTCATATGTTAGAATTTTGAAAATTGTGTCACGTTTGAGGGGTTTTTACGATAATTCACGAACGTCATTTTTTTTTACAGAGAAACCGATTACACGACAAGATTCAGCAACCTTTTAGGATAAAGATGTGAAAATATGCAGACCTTGGTAATTCTGGAAGGTGCTTTTTTGATCTGTTTTTAAAGGTCGTATGTTAGAATTTTGAAAATTGTGTCACGTTTGAGGGGTTTTTACGATAATTCACGAACGTGATTTTTTTTTACAGAGAAACCGATTACACGACAAGATTCAGCAACCTTTAAGGATGAAGATGTGAAAATATGGAGACCTTGGTAATTCTGGAAGGTGCTTTTTTGAACCGTTTTTCAAGGTTATATATATGTCAGAATTTTGAAAATTGTGTCACATTTGAGGGGTTTTTACGATAATTCACGAACGTGATTTTTTTACAAAGAAACCGATTACACGACAAGATTCAGCAACCTTTAAGGATGAAGATGTGAAAATATGGAGACCTTGGTAATTCTGGAAGGTCCTTTTTTGATCCGTTTTTCAGGGTCATATGTTAGTGGTTAGTGGTCAAGGTCAGTGGCTAGTGGTTAGTGCGCTGGACTGCGAATAGATTGCGGGTTCGAAACACAGCGACTTCGAACAATAAACATTTTATAATGGTTACCTATACGACGCTACTATTCGGCAGACAATGAAGAAACTAAAAAATATTGCCTTGAAAAACCTCCCATAGAATTAAACTGTAGGATCCGACCTTTGATTAGAACAAGCACAGTTTATTATTTGGGAGGTGCTCGGTCCAGGTTCTTCAAAGCTATTGCTATTATTACAAAATGTTTTGGGTTGGAATTCCTACTTTATAAACATTTAAGGTTTCTTCTGAATGTGTATATAAAATAGAAAAATCAAGGCATCCGTAGGTCAGTGGTTAGTGCGTTGGACTACTCACCGATAGATTGCGTGTTCGAAACCCCACGACTTCGTAAATTATGCAATTTAAAAGTTTTTCTATACCATTCTGCAGACAATGAAAAAACTACGAGCCTAAAAATATTGCCTTGAAAAAACCTCAGATAGCATTAAACTTTAGGATCCACCCTTTGAGTATAATTAGAATACGCACAGTTCAAAATTTGGAAGAGGCTCGAAACCAGAATCTTCGGAGCCAATACGCCATACTATTATTACAAAATGTTTTGGGTTGGAATTCCTACTTTATAAACATTTAGTAGAAACCTACTGAATGTGCATATAAAATATAAGAATCAAGTCGTCCGTAGGTCAGTGCTTAATGCGATAGATTGCGTGTTCAAAACCCCACGACTGCGAACATTAAACAATTTAAAAGGTTTTCTATATTACACTACGATTCGGCAAACAATAAATAAACTCAGAGACTAGGGTTTTTTCAAGGTAGTATTTACATTGAAAAAACCTCTCATAATAATAAACACACAAAGTTCAAATTTTGGGAGATGCTCGACCTAGGTTTTTGAGAGCTATTGCGCCGTACTGTTATTACATAACTTTTTGGTTTGAAATCCGTGGAATATAAACATTATAGGTTCTGTTGAACTGTTATGCAAAACTATAACACTAAATTTCTTGGAACAAAAAGAAGCATTAACGTCCATAAATCAAGTATTGATAATGGTTTAAAAATACCTATAATGGATTTCCAAAATATGAGAAGAAAAGCTAGTGAAAGGTCCTTTTTTAATATTTGTTTCTCCGAATCCTGATGAGCAGCATTTTTGGACTTTAACCTTTTATCTTAGCTAAATTTGTAAAATTTATATTAACTTTTTTTTCTTTTTATCGTTAATTGTAAAACCACTACTTCTTTTAATATACACCCAGAAAAAAATTCCCAGAAATCCCATTAAAATTGGTCAATAGGACAATTATTGATTTAATAGTATATAAAAAATATATACTTTCATATAGACTCAATGGCAATGTTATGTTATTTTCTAGTATTTAATGGTATTTTCCGATTAAAATAATAATTTATCCTATTGATAATTTTTAATAGTAAAAAACTATTGTTTATATAGTATTTTTTTCTAGGTGTACAAATATTTTTCCTTTTGCGTATTATAAATAGTTGTTGGTTTGTCGATAAATCTTAATGTAGGAATTATTATTATGTAGAAATATTTTTATTATTTTTGCTATTTTCATGGTTTATATTTTGTATAGATAAGTTTTTCTTAATCGTTGCTAAGTATTCATCTTGTTATTGCTCTTGTTGACGCTGACGGTGGAAGTGGTAATCATAATGATGACGTGCATGATGTGCATGCAGTTTTTGTTGTACCAAGCGGTTTTAATAGGCGACAGAACCCTGAGGTTGCAACATAAACATGTCCATTATACGCTTCAGTTGGTACTACTGGTTCTGATTTTGGCATAAAAAGTTATTAATTGCTTATGACGTGAACATTTGAAGAAAATAACTACACCATTTCAAAATCGAAGTGAGAATGAAATTGAGATTTTCTATTTTTAATTGAGGACATTTTCAAATTAAATTGAGATTTTTTTATTTGATATTAAGATATTAAGATTTTAACAATTTAAAGTGAGAAATATAAAATGATATTGAAAATTTTAATTTGAAATTAAGAAAGGAAAATGATATTTTTTTATATTAAAATGGAATAATTTGAAATGAAATGGTAATTTTTTAACCCATAAACGCAATTGTTATATCGATTGAAAGATAATTCAATATTCAATAAACATTTCTTACAATAGTTTGGAATTGGTTTACTGGTTTAAGAAAACTCTATAGAAGAACTCGAAATATGTAAATTTTGTCGACCAAAATTTTATTAAAAACTGCATTTAAAAAATGGCGAAAAATTGAAAACGCAAGATGATGCACAGTTTGTAATATTTCAAAATTAGCCTGTACATTTTTAAAGAAAATAATGTAAAAATAAAATAAATCTATGGATACGTTTTATGAACAGAAAAAATCATGTAAAACCATTACAATTGGGTATTAACTAAAAAAATCGTATACTATGTTTATACACAATACCCATGGGTAACAAGTTTTAAAATATATGTGAGAATATTAAAGCGCCTCTTAGTAGGCGTGACTGGTATGAAAAAGTATATATTTTCTTGAACAACATTACTTTCCGAGTCGATTTAGATATGACCGTCTGTCTGTCCGCCTATACACGATAACACGAATGATGTGAAATTTATTTTCAATATATTTTAGTAGAATAGTAATTCAAAGTTCGAAAATGAGTCGATTTAGTCAACGTAATCTACTACATCCACTACGAAATATGGGTTTACTTTTTAGGATCACATATCATATTCAGTATTAAAGATAAAGTTATAAAATTTAAAATTAATTACAAGCAATCATCTATCAATAGGTGCTCAAAAAATAATCGTGATCCGCTCACATTTTTTATTTTTATGACTATTTGTATAGCACTCAATTATATTGCTTTCACATAACTTTTTTTATTTTAAATTCTATTTTTTATTTTATTTAATTTTTATTTTTGTTTTATTTTTATTTTCATTTTATTTTATTTTCAGATATTTCGTTTTTATTTTGATTTTTATTATATTTCTATTTCATTTTTATTTTTTTTTTTTTTTTTTTATATATTTTTTTAATTTTTTTTTTTATTTTTATGTTATTTTATTTTATTTTTATTTCTATTTCTATTTTTATTTTATTAAGTTTTATTTTATATTTATACTCATTTTTATTTTATTTTTATTTTATTTATATGATATTTTGTTTTTATTTTTATTTTGATTTTTTTTTTTTTTTTTTTTTTTTATTTTTATGTTATTTTATTTATATTTTATTTTATTTTTATTTTTATTTCTATTTTTATTTTATTTAATTTAATTTTATTTTATTTCTATTTTTATTTTTATTTTTATTTTTATTTTATTTTCATTATTATTTTATTTTTACTTTATTTTTATATTATTTTTATTTTTATTTAATTTTTATTTTATTTTAATATTATTTTTATTATTTAATTTTTATTTTATTTTTATTTTTTTTAATTTAATTTTTTTTTTTGAATTTTTATTTTATTTGTATATTTTTTATTTTTTTGTAACTTCTTGCATCGACGACAAAGTTCAAAACTCTTAAACACGGTCTTAAGTAACTCATGGCTATAACTTGTATTACTTCTGGCAACAACCGCAACAGCAACAATTGCCGCTGAGTGCCACAGACCTCCATCGAATTCAATTTCAATGCGATATTCGTTTCAATAATTGGCAACAAATCGTCATTGCATCTCGACAGTTGCGCGAGTGTCTTGACCGCGAATTGCAACCGTTGAGGGGGCAGCAGCAGCACCAGCTTCTCCACCAGTAACTGCAACCGATGGGAGGCAGCAACATCAACAACAGTAATAGCAACAACAATAAACCAACAGAAGACATATGGACATGCGCTGGACCCATGGACATACTGACCTAAGACCGCTTGATGTGTTGGCATCGCGTGGCAATTACGCTTGATAACTTCAAGTTGCGTCCGTCCATTCTAGAGACGAACATAGTAGTTCTTGGTATTTGTAATTGTTCGTTTTGTTGTTGCTATTACCTTTATAACGGCAATGTTGGCAACATTCTCGGGTACGTAGGGCATATTGCGGTGACCTCTTGGTGACAGTTTGGACAACAAAAAAAATGTGTGTGTCGGAGTGCTTCTTGGTACTTGGAAAGTTAAGAAACGTGTAGGATGCAATACTGACGAATTTTAGGTTTTTCTATATAACGGTCTGCCAAATTGTTTTAAGGTTGACCTAGTAAGAATTTTAAAAGGTTTTAGCAGTGTAGTGCAGATACTCAAATAAATAATGAGAGTAAAATTGTAATTATTATATTATAATTATATTAATTATAATTTTATTAATTATAATTTTATTAATTATAATTTTATTTAATATAATTATATTAATTATAATTCATAATTATCAAACTTTTATCTTAAATGCTTAAATAATTTAAAGTGCAACACGTAGATTTCACTTCAAACACATTTCATTTTAAAGTTTATCGTTTAAAACGATTAAATTCATTACACAACATACAGCACGCTGCCAAAAAAAGGGCTCTCCCAAACATAATTTTGCAGGCATAACAATGTATGTTTGAAATTTTATGTAAACATAATATATAATTGACTGATAAATTATTTGTAAACAGGGTTGTATTGAGGCTTGAACAGTGTTTTTAATGAGCTCTGACTTACATTATAATATCCCGGAAACATTTTTATGTTGCCCCTTAAAATGGAGTATGTTCTAATGGAAACATAATAATTACTACATCCAAATAAAATAAATATTTGAACCGAAACATAAATATGTTCAAAATAAAACATGATTTTGAACGACCTGAATATAAATATGTTTCCAGTGAAACATATCAGTTGTTACAGTACAAAAAGTAGTACTGGAAAAATCCTGAAAATAAAATAAAAATAAAATGTTGTTTTTTTTTATTAATTTTTATTAAAAATCTTTAAACATGCACAGTGGGAATTTATAATAAATGAATTCATATACAAACAGTTACAGTTGGTCTCAGTACAGCACATAGCGTAGGCAAGGAATTCACGGATGCTTTTGTTTCAGAAATTATATACTGCACTATATTATACTCTGTTACTATTTGTAACACAATTTATATTTTTATTTAATTTACAAATAACAAAATTATTACCGACGCGAAAACGTTTTCTCAACGAACAACAAAAGACACGTACGCAAAAAATGCCGTTGTTTTCAAACATCAGTATGTTTAAAATGACCCAATACATACTTCAAACGACGACAAAAGAGACGTAGGTAGGAAATTCTGCTCAACGAGTGCCAACTTCGTATACAAGAAGAATGTTGCAAGAATACATTTATTTAAATCCTATTTCTTTTTTGTTTGTTTTTTTAACATCAATATGTTCAAACGATGGCAAAAGATGGCGTAGATAGAAAACGCTGCACAACGTTGCCAACTTCGTCAGTCGATAAATTATCGAATTAAGACGAGCGTGGCGAACATACGTTGTATTTAGATTTGATTAGAATTTTCTGTATTTCGAAACATAATTTTAACCAAGTAAATAGCCAAGAAACAGTTTATTCAAATGCAATTAAAATTTTATGTTGGTATTGTAACATAATTATGGTAAATTTGACAGATTCTGCTGGACAATATAATAATGTTTACACGTGAACAAAAATAAATTCCATTTCGATTATAATTTAATTACACTTCATTCCTAATACATGTATGGTCATTTTGTATTACTTTTTAATTACATTCAAACCTATTCAAACAAATCTTTTCTTTCCGTGTGCATACAAAAGTGAAACAAGAAAGTGATGAGTATTTTTTAAACTATGTAGTTAGTTTTACTACATTCTGTATATATTTCAAATCAGTAAATATGCTTCAATTGCATTATTTAGTTATTGTTTTAAGTATTTTTTGCCAAATAACCTAAAATTCCCAACAATTATGTGACACATACAAACAATTCGCTCAAACGACGTCTCAACTCTATTTGGTTTAAGTTTTTTTGCTGCAAATAAAAACAATGCAGTTGATGTTGGTTATGATCATTATGATGATTATGATGAATGAAAATAGTTGCAATTCGTTCGCAAGTTCAAGCGCGGCCAATAAAATAAATGCTACCGCAGCAGCCCGATTCGTATAGACGGACAGAGGAGCAGCAACAACAGCAGCAGCAGGAAGTCGACATTTGAATCTAAAGTCAGAGCATAACTGAACTATGAAGCGGTTGGTGGTTGGCTAAAAAGGAGTATAATACAACAACAACAAATAAAAAAAAAACAACAACAACATGACTAACAAGCTATGGCACATTATTAACTATTATTGTTATTAGGCCGAGAGTGCATTGCGGCGACTGTGGTTGGCACCTCGACCCCCCCCCCCCCTCATAGTACTTGGACTCTTAGAAACTATGCAGAGTATGAGGCGAGTGTGGTGGACGGGATTCTACGACTTATTGTTGTAATGTGACTGAGCACGCAGTGATTGTTTTTGTTGTCTAAGTAGAACTGCACTTGGCCATAATGACTTCATGCATAGAGCGCTCGCGAGCAGTGACGTTGGCACTGCTTGAAACAATTGTTAGAAGATCAAGAAAACAGCAACAACAACAACAATATTGTGGCAACAACAACATGATTACAACAACAAAAGTAGTTGGCTGGAAGACAGGCAGACGCGCGACTCATAACTTTATCGTTAGATCATTGGATGGACCTGGATGCTTTGTGTTTAACTATTTCTTGTTGTGGTTGTATTAAGTACACAGTACAACAAAAAGTTACCTATTCCATATTAACACAGCAGAGTCCTAGGAATTCAAAATTACCCAGTGGCATCCGTAGGTCAGTGCGTTGAACTGCGAGGCGAATGAATATGGGTTCCAACACCCACATCTGCGAATCGAAAATGTTTTCTTTATGGCGCTACCTCTCGACAGATAATGGCAAATTGTCTTGAGAAAACCGCCTATTGGATTCGGCAAAAAAAAAACATAAAAAATTAAATAGTTTCCAAAATATTAAATAAAAACCTTTAAATAACACACAAAAAATTATATAATACATTAATTTATTAATAAAAAGTTATATTTATAAAAATATATTTTTGTTTTTTCGAAAAATTTTTTTTTCGAAAAAAATTTTTTTTCGAACAATTTTTATTAGACATTTTTTTTCTAAGAATTTTTTTTTGCGAACAATTTTTTTTTTCAAAATTTTTTTATTCGAACATTTTTTTTTTTACAATATTTTTTCGTAACAATTTTTTTTTTGTCAACAAATTTTTTGTTCGTAAAATTTATTTTTAAGTTTTTTACGTTTATTTTTTAAATAAAATTAAACACTTTTTTTTTGAATTATTTAAAAAAAAAATTTTTTGAAAAAATATTATGAACAAATTCATCAATATGACAATTCAAATTCATTGTATTGATTGAAGAATTTTTTTTTTCTTTGTACTGTTTTAATTTTTTTTTTTCTGTGTACTGTTTTAATTTTTCAGGGAACATGAATTTTTGAAATTACGTTCGTGACATATTTACGCATGTAAATTACATATATAAAACTGTACATAAATAAGTTTTTTATATAAAAAAACTTTGTTAAAATTAAAATTCAATTGGAGGCATGCTTGCTGACTTGGTGGTTGAAACAACGTCAAGTTTGTTGACTAGGAGGTTGAAACAACGTCATGTTTGCTGTCTAGGAGGTTAGCACAACCTCATTCTTACTGACTATATGGTTGCCACAACCGCACTCTTAGTCAGCAAGTTGCCGCAACCCAATAACTCGGTAGGGCAATTTAGTTGGTTGCCGCAACAAATCAGTTTTCTATGTGTGGTGTTTCCATCAAACAAACATCGATTGATTTTGGTTGTTGCAACTAACTTTTTATTTTTTTCCTATCTAAGGCCAAACCAGAATTTTGCTGTGTGTAATTGAAGGGATCGGTACAAAAGGATTCAAGTTCATTGTTTAATAAAAACTGTCATTTTAATGATTTTTTATCAAAACAAATATTAACGTATAACATACGATGTAAAATACGGTTTACAAAGGTAAATAATAAATAATAATTTGATCTTATGTAATGACTTAATTTGTATTAAAAAAAACCTTTAGATGTACTTCCATCATTCGATAAAACTATCAAAACTAATGCTACTTGTCTTATGTACTATGTGGTAGAATCACATATTTAAAGTCGTGATTTCTCAGTGTATGTAACCAGTATATATACTGGTATGATAACTTCAACAATTCTGAGAGTTTTAAACGGTATAATTAAGAAATTCAGCGGTACACTTCCGTTCCGTTGTTTTTTTATTTCTTTGAAAACCCTCTCCGAACGAAAATCATGAGTACTGGTCTAAGCTTCTTGTTTAATCTTTGGCCATATGATGTTGATAGATATAACTTTTATATAAATTTTAAAAAACTGTTTCAAAAAAACAAAGCTTGACAATAATTCCCCGAAATATTCCTTGACCGGACAACTTATTCCAGAGACATATTTTCTAAAGACAAAATTTGCCAAAGATAATACCTTCAGTTCAGTTCTGGACATTTTTTTCCCCAGATAATACTTTATATTTTTGTATGAATTTTAATAAATACTTCACGTAACGAAAAAATGAAAGTTCCATTCATTTCTTGTCGGAATATTTGTCTCGGGGAAAAATTGTTTCGGGAAGAATAGAATCATACGAGCAAGAATTGTCTGGGACTAAGATTAGTTAGTGCAAGAATTTGACGGGCAATAACTGTTGGCGTAAAAATTATCGGCCTTGAAACAAAAAAAAAGCATTAGAAAACATTTTATTGAGGAAATGTCATGACATCAAAAACACTAATACCACTCATGCAAATACTGTAATTACAAAAAATCTTCTTCATATTGATGAATTTCGTTTTTTCAAACCCTTTTATATTTGATTTTTATTTTATTTAATTTTTAATTGAATTTTTATTGCACTTCAATATAGATCTCTTCACTACAACTACGCTTTGCTTTTGTTTTGTTTTGTTTTGACACTACTTGTGCTTTGTTGTTGTGAGTAAAACACACATTCATTTGATTTCAAGCACAGAGTCGGCGACAGTAAATGTTTTGAAATAAAATTAATATCTTGAACTAGGTTTCAAATGCGTTTATGCAGATGTCTATTCTCTACTCTATTAATCGAGTTTGTCATAAGAAGGGGTGAATTAACACTGAACTGTTCTTCAATAAGAGAATTGAAAGATTAAGTTCAAAATTCTCCAATTTAAGAACAGTTCAGTGTTACGTATAAAGGTTTGTATATCCCTTTGTATGTCCCTTAAAGTTGTGGGTTCACTTCAAAGTGCCCGGTCTCAGTAGACCAGATATATGCACGCTGGACTTGCATTCTAAAGGTCTCGGATTTGAATCATAGGTGCTCGTGCAGATATCGAATGTAGATAATAGATTTCAGAAGACAATAGATATAGTCTGCCTGAGTGGTGTGAATCTTAGATATTAAAAAAAGAAAAAACTAGGACATAGTAAAAAAAATTTCAGTTCATTTTAAAATATTTTATTTTTGTTTCCAGCAACGAAATTAAGTAGACTCTTAATGAGTTTGTGTTGCATTGTGTTATTGCAGATATTTTTGCCATTATTGCGATCTTTGGCCCTCTCGTGGACCATCATCGAATGCAACAGTCGCGTCGCAGCAGCAGCAACAACCACATCGCATGCGGAGCTTAGAAATAATTTTGCGGTCGTTTCGCTGCAGTTCCAACTGTGGCCACAAGGTGTCGCGTCTCAATATATGTGGCTCAAAATTCAATCATCTTGAATTCTTGTTGCGATTGCTGCTTACCATTGTTGTTGCTGCCGCTGCTGCTGCTGTTGCAATTGTTGCTGCCACTGCTGCGGTTACCACTTGCGAGGTTCTTAGGCCTCAGTGTTCTCGGCACCCGGGTTCAGTTTCCGCTGGCAAACGTAGCAGCAATTTTGGTTAATTTGGAAAACGTGATGGAATTTTTTTTACCACCCGTTTTTTTATTTCATTTTATTTTCTTTTTGTTTTGTTTACGTATAATTTTTATTTTTTTTATATTTTAATTTTTTTTTGTTTTTTTTTTTATCTGTCGATTTATATGTTGCCATAGCAAAAATTATTTTTATTGACAGTGAAATTTCGCGGCCAGAATTTTTCTTTGTTGTAACCAAATTCTCAACATAGTTTAGACGACGTTGAGTGGTTAATAGTACTTTACCTATTTTTATTCTTTTGCATTTTATTTTAATTTTTTCATCTACTTTCTGAGTTTTTTTATTATATTTCCATTCTTTATTTGGTTCTTTAAAAAATCAGCCAAGATACTATGGAGTCCTGAGAGTAACATAGGCTATATGTGGGCGGGATTGAACAAAGGAGTGAGGCACCTCACATACAACCAAAACTTTCAAAACGATATAACTCGGCACTTACACCAGCTAAGAACAAAAAAAAATCAAACACAAAAACAATATTACAAAAGCTAAAACACAAAATCATAAGACAAATACAAATACAAAATAAAGCGAAAGCAAAAACAAAAAAACAGCAGCAAAATAATAAAAGAAAAACAAAAATAAAACAAACACAATAGCAAAAACACTAGCACAAAATCAAAATCAAAATAAAAAAAGCACAAAATAAAAAACGCAAAATACAAAAACAAAAGTTCAAAATCAAATACACAAAAGAACGGAAACAAAAAACGCATAAATAAAAGCAAAAACACAAAGACAAAAGCAAAACAAAAAAAAACTTAACAAAAGCAAAAAAAAAATAATAAAAATAAAAAACGCAAAATACAAAAACAAAAGCACAAAATCAAATACGCAAAAACAAAAGCACAGAAACAAAAAAACGCAGAAATAAAGGCAAAAACACAAAGACAAAAGCAAAACAAAAAAAAAACAAAAGCAAAATATTAAAGCAAAGGCTCAAAACAAAAGCAAAAACACAAAATTAAAATCAAAAACAAAATAAAAAAACAAAATCAAAATGAAAAACATAAACACAGAAATAAAAGTAAAAAATATTAAAACAGAATAAATAAAAAACAAAATCAAACACACAAAACGAAAAGCAAAAACAAAAGCGAAAACGCAAACAAATCACGCAGAAACAAAAGCAATAATTCAAAAATTAAAGAACTAAAAACAAATGCAAAAACAAAAACAAAGGTACAAAATCAAAAACGCAAAAACAAAAAACACAAAAACAAAAGCAAAAACACAAAAACAAAAGAAAAACTCAAAAAAAATCAAAAAATACAAAAAAAAACTAAATCCAAAGCCAAAAATAAAAACAAAAATAAAAATAAAAATTAAATCCAAGACTCAAAACAATAGCAAAAACACAAAAATAAAATAAGAGTATTTAACAAAAGCAAAAACAAAAAAACAGCAGCAAAATAATAAAAGAAAAACAAAAACAATAGCAAAAACACAAACACAAAATGAAAATAAAAAAAGCACAAAATACAAAAACAAAAACACAAAAACAAAACCACAAAAATAAAAACAAAAGCTCAAAATCAAATACGCAAAAACAAAAGCTCAGAAACAAAAAACGCAGAAATAAGAAGAAAAACACAAAGACAAAAGCAAAACAAAAAAAAAACAAAAGCAAATCAAAATGATAAAGCAAAGGCTCAAAACAAAAGCAAAAACACAAAATTAAAATCAAAAACAAAATAAAAATAAAAAACAAAATCAAAATAAAAATAAAAATAAAAATAAAAAACACAAACTCAGAAATAAAAGTATAAAATATTAAAACAGAAGAAAAAACACAAAATAAAAAACAAAATCAAACACACAAAAGGAAAAGCAAAAACAAAAGCGAAAGCGAAAACGCAAACAATCACGCAAACAAATCATGCAGAAATAAAAGCAAAAATTCAAATATTAAATAACAAAAAACAAATGCAAAACGCAAAAACAAAAAACACAGAAACAAAATCAAAAGCAAAAACACAAAAACAAA